>OY757188.1:90021784-91240503 GCA_963583895.1 Melanophora roralis | reverse complement strand
GTGTCATATTGTCAACAAATTTCACAATGGTTTAAAAGCCTTTACCTTTACCAACTATTTGACACTCGGCGCAGATGTATGTGGAGTTGTTGTGACAATTAAATAGCATATTAACGACGTAGTGTTTTTTAAGAACTATTTTTGTATAAAAGACAAAAAAACCATTTTAAAGCTTCTCCAAGTCCCTATTCGTCTGTAAAATAAACCCATTGGTGGCCTCACCAGCTCACAAGCCAGCCCAATATCCTGGGTCGATACCCTTCTCACCAATTCATCAGCAGTCTCATTTACCGGCAACGTCACAATTACCCGGCACCCAACGGAGCCTAACCCTGCGCGTGTCTTAGATCGTCCTGAAATCATGTCTACAGAAGTCAACAAGTCTGACCGGACATAATGTCCCCCTAGAGCCACAGGCGAGGCCCGACTATCGTTGTCGGATTTCACGTCCCCTCTACCCTCCAAGTCCTCCCCTGTAAATCTTCGTTCCCGCCAGAGTTTCAGCATGGGAAATGCTGCAATCGTTTTGAAATCTGTAGGACATCCCTATTCCCGTATGCAATATAGACAGCAGCTCCGGTACCCACGTCCATCTTTGAGCCATCAGTGAAAGTGCAGACCCCTGAAACAATCTCTCGGGTTCTTTATACGCCTCGCTATCCAGATCACTACCTAGAGTAAGATCGCGACAATATAGTCAGTCAAACCTGATTGGCGTAGGACTCGATCTCTGACGCTTTGCAATATGCCGGACTCGCCCTAAACATACCCGACCCTTTAAGCTTAAACAAGCTTTTTGCCGCCATTACAGCCACGAAATCCTTAAAGGGAAAAAATGGAAAATGATATCAAGAGCTACCTGCTGTGTACTACTCCTGGTCCCTGTAATGCCTATTACAACACATCTACAGACCTTTAAGAAGAGCTTCCCTGTCTTCCCTCTCCAAAGCTCTCCTCTATTCGATACTTACGTACGTAAGAATTGGTCTTACAACGGATGTGTAAATCCAGTTCACGAATTTCGGTTGTAACTGCAGTTCTTCCCTATAGAATTTCTACAGGCATAAGCGTTGAGCTTTGCTAAACCTTAATTTACCATCCAGGACGACATCCGGATACCTGGCCCTTTTCACCAGTCTTAGCTCAACCCCGTCAAGCACCGGTAGCATTAAGCCTGCTACCCTGTATTTTGTAGCGAAAAGAAGTAGCCATGCTTCTCTGGGTTTTATCCCTGGCATTCTGCATCACCTCTCTTGTGCTGTGCTTAATCTCTATAAGTACAAAGCTGCAGTTTTCTGCAGGGAATCTTTTAAACATCCCGACCATCGCAGTGTATTTTAGGTGAAGAATTTGGCGAACTGGCCGCCGATCTTGCTATGTCGTCTCAGACTGAGAATTCGAATTGATAGTCAGGCGGCGATTAGGGCAATCTTCGTGAACCTTACTTGCTCCTCAATTGTTTACGTGTAAAAAGAATCAATTGGTAGATTGTGTGCCGTAAGACAAGTGCACATCTACTGGTTCCGGAACACAGGGGCATTGAGGGTAACGAGAGGGGTCCACTTGCCTATGGAAAAAGCAAACAGTTTGTGCTTCACTTCAGTGTTTCTGCGGTGAGGGTCCGAGTCATGGAAGTCTGGGTAAATACCACTTAATGTATAGTCTCCAGGATTATGTAGGGATCATATGCCTCTAAGGGCGACGGTTGTAGACTCCTAATGGGGATGATAACAAAATTGTCGGACAACGGAGCAGGACGACTTTCCAGCGATAATTATAGATTCTGTGGTGTATAGGGGGATTAGGAGACTGTTTAACATATCCTGTCACTGTCCAGCGCTTTTGCGCTCCAGATCAAACTGTCTATACTGAAAGAATTTTTTTCACGGATGGAATGAATTTCGACATTAATAGAATGAAAAATTACATTATATTTGAACCAATGTAGCACTTCATTGTGTAAATGAAATCTATTATATAAAGAAGGGGTGTGTGTGTATGTATGTATGTATGTATGTTTGTATTTTATAGCTGGCCACACCAGTGGATCGATTTTTGTGAAATTTTTACAGAGTGTTACTTCAAGTCTGAAAGGAACAATAGGCTACTTTTTTTTTGGAAATTATTGCTGCCACGCCCACACTACGCCCATTTGTGTGGGAAGGTCAAGTAACAAAATTACCCAGAGCCATACTGCTCAAACGCGTAGAGCTAAATATCTGAAATTTACAACACGTGTTAAGCTTTATATGTTTGTTTAAATGCACATGGGTTTTTAAACATTAGGCCCGTAAAGGGATAAAAAGGGGGCAAAAAGGGAAAAATCGGTAACCTACTATCTCTTGATGTCTATAAGATAGAAACAAATTTTAAAAAGTTTAGCGTTTTCCTTAAGAAATAAACAGACAGGTATTTGGAGTTTTTTTTTTTAATTTTGGTCCGAAAGGCCGAAAAAAGGGGTTTAAATTATATTTTGGTACTTTTTGGTACTTTTTGTTACTTTTAAACCAATAAAGATAGAAAAATTTTTCAAATTGCGTTCGATAGGTCTTACAAAAATATGATTACGTTTTTCGTACTTTTTTTAATTTTGGGCCCAAAGGGGGAAAAAAGGGCTAAAAATATATTTTGATTTTTTTATTCGTTTTTTGTAACTTTTAAGCCCATAACGATAGGAACATTATTCAAATTACGTTTTTAGATACTTTTTTAATTTTATGGACCCTAAGGGGAAGAAAGGGTTAAAATTATGTTTTAGTACTTTTTGTAACTTTAAAATAAATTATGATAGAAACATAATTTCAATTCCTCTTCGAGACCGATTTTTGGAAATTAGTTCGCACGTAAACGGCTTTTAAAGTTAAAATTTTGAAGGTAAAAAAGTGGGCGGTGCCACGCCCATAAAAGTTAAACTTTTTATGCTGGTACTTTTATTGCACTGATTTTTTTAAAATTGGCACACATATAGAAGGCCTCTAATTCCGAAGTTCTAAAGGACAAAAATGGAGGATTGCAGCACCCACAAAAATGTAAGTTTTCAAACTGGTTCTTCTATTGTTGCGACTTTTATGAAGCTCAAAAATAGACCGATAATATTTGTTTTCAGTACAAAAATGGGTGGCATAAAGATAGACAAACGTGCAAAATTATGTGAAGAAAAGGCCATATTCTAGCCAGCTATAGCCCAAAACGCTTAATCCGGGAGTACATTTGTATGGGAGCTCTGTCGAAAAATAACCTGATCATCACCACAAACAACATGCTTTTTTCTTATGCTAAAAAACTTATCTGTTTCAAATTTCGTCGAAATATCTGCAAAAATGCGGTCTCTACTTTGTTTACAAGAATACATTAAGGCTGACTTCAAAACGCAGTTTGCCTTGCATTAAAAATTTTCAACTTCTTCCCTTATTCACTGTTTACAATTTGGACAACGTTTTTTGCTTCCAGGACATTAATATAGCTGTAAGCACTCATGTGGGAGTAGAAGATATTATCAAAAACATCATCTTTGCTTTCAGGAAAAACTTGAAATTTTGTGATGCAAAGCAACTGCGTTTTGGAACTCAGCCTAACTCCTAGCCGGACGGATGGACTGACAGGTTTTAATCGACTAAGAAAGTGATTCTGTGTCGATCGGTGTAATTGGAGGTGGGTCTCACACCTTTTTCTTTGGTGAGGTACAAAAATTTGCACAAAAGCATAATAAAATTTGGGTATATCAATATAAGAGAAGTTTGAACTTCTTTTGAAAAATATTTGAAATGTGATCCCTGTATCTATATTATATAAAGAAAGGTTGTATGTATTAAAGACCTGCAAAAATATAACAAAACGTATTTCAAAAGCAGATATACTTTGTACATCCATGTACATACCAGTTCTTTTTGGTGTAAGTGTGTGAATAAGTGTAAATGATATGGTATGGTTTTGCTTTTGCGCACTTACTCTACCTTTATAAACAAATATTGTTGTTTATGGTTTTGCATTGAGTGTGGAATGTATTTGTTTTTTTTTGTGCTGAATAACAATGGTATAATAAATATTTTCTTATTACTGTTGATACAACAAATACACAAGATCGTTTATATAAAAGGTTGTGAATGAAACAAAATTTTGATTTTTAAAGTTTATTGTAGCTATAGTGTTTAAAAATGAATAAAATAAATTTAAAAAAGCATTTTTTTATCTCAAGCTCAAAAATTAAGATAAAATAATATATATTTATTTTGTATTTTTTAA
Source organism: Melanophora roralis (assembly GCA_963583895.1). Classification (NCBI taxonomy): domain Eukaryota; kingdom Metazoa; phylum Arthropoda; class Insecta; order Diptera; family Rhinophoridae; genus Melanophora; species Melanophora roralis. Next base: position 91,236,261 of record OY757188.1, on the reverse strand, counting down.
TAATTTAAATTTTAATTTTAAATTTGACTTAAATGTATATAGTTACGATGCAGTTTTAATTTTTTTTAGCTAAATTTGTTTAATTTATTTAAAGAAAATTTAAAAAATAGAAAAACTGGCTCATGTAGCCAGAATAAGAAAACACACCAAAAGTATTTATGGTTAAACATCATTATATGTATGTAACTGTTTCAACGAAACATAGAAAAACAAATTTGTTGCTCTTGCTTTCATTTTACCAAACCACACCATATTTAGTTAGAGAACACACCAATACCAACTTATAACAAAAACACAAAGCTACTTATCAATACGCACTAAAAGCTGAAAAACACACAAACTGGTGCTAAAAGATATATTTTTGCAAGTGTTTAGTATGTATGTATGTATGTATGTATGTATGTATGTATGTATGTATGTATGTTTGTAATTTATAGCTGTCCATACCAGTGGATCGATTTTTTTGAAATTTTTACAGCGAGTTACTTCAAGTCTGGAAGAAACAATTGGCAAGTTTTTTTTTGAAATCTTTGCTGCCGCGCACTCTTAGGGGGAAAAAAGGTTAAAGGTTTAAGTTCTTGCAACATTATATAAAGAAACAAGTTGTACGAAACACTGTACAAAATGCATAATAACAGAACAAATTTTAAATAAATAAAATCTAAATAAAAATTTTTTTTTTTGAAGTACATATATATATATATTATATTCATGGAACAGATTTTTGAAGAATTAGACAAATTAATTGTGAATGCTAGAAAATCTATAACAAAGAAATACACGAAAGAAACTATACAGGAAAAACTAAAGTCAATAGAACAATTGAGTGAAAATTTCGGGAAACTAGTAGGACATTTAGCAAACCCTTTAAGAGATGAAAAAATTACACATTTTAAAAGTTTGAGAGAAACAGCAATTCAACTGCTAACAGAACATAAAGGAGAAAAATTAGAAATAGGGCAAAAAGCTGACTTTCATTTCTATTTTAAAATCGGCACTCCTGGTGCTGAGGGAAAACGGCTGCAGAGCTCAGCAAATACTGAAATAACCCTTAAACAAATCCTTTTAAGAGACACTTCATGGCGATCCTGCCAGGAAATTTACTAAAGCCGTGGGAACAGCAGACCGACTATTGGTTTGTTGATATCCTAAAATAATGCTGACCTATAGAATAAGTTAGTATATAAGTTGATAATTTTTGAAAATAAAAAAACAGAAAGAATTGATCAGGCAAAAGCTGACTTTCATTTCTATTTTAAAATCGGCACTCCTGGTGCTGAGGGAAAACGGCTGCAGAGCTCAGCAAATACTGAAATAACCCTTAAACAAATCCTTTTAAGAGACACTTCACAAAAAAAAACACAACGAAAATGAGAAATAGTTTTTTTTTAACAATTTTGCATAAACAGTCGGACAGCAGTGGCCACAAGCAGTTAAATTCTAAAAAAAAAATAACAACAAGAGCGCTAAATCCGGCAGTGCCGAATCTTATATACCGTTCCGTTGGCCTTTTAAAACCCCGAACTTTTTTTATTTTTACCAATTTTTTTTTATTTATGAAATATTAGGGTGACTACAGGGAAGTTGTAGGAGTTTTTACCCTAACTTTTTCAAATTTTGTATGGGTTCATTTAAGGTTCATTTATACGTGACATACCCATACTAAAGTAACAACTGTTCGAACCAAACTTATTGGCAACACTGCAATCAAATACAGTGTGACTTACCATTGCGCCATAACTATAGAAACCAATTGAGTTTTGGTGTTTATGGCAACGGTTATGGTAAGTCACGTATAGTTAAACCTTTAGGGGGTGGAGATAGGAGGTAAATATGTTCTAGGAAAATGTTTGCAAGGAAAAATGAATTGGGGTCAGTCATACATTTGACCTATCTACGGGCACTCTAAAAGCTGTAGGGGGGGGTATATTTATTACAATTTCCCAAACGTTGTATTGGAGCCCGCTTAGATGAGGGTGATAGGGGTAAGTATGTTCTAGGAATATGTTTGAGAGGAAAAACTATTGAGGGTCTATGATACATTTTATTCCTCTAAGGGCGACTCCGCGGAAGTTTTAGGGGCATTTACCCTAATTTTTTTCAAATTTTGTATGGCCACCTTGTTAGGGACTGTTGAAAAGGGGAGAAAATTTTTGAGAGGAAACATTAATTGGGGTCGATCTTTAATTTAATATTTGAAGGAGCACTCTGGAAGCTGTGGGAGCGATTTATAAAAAATTACAAAAAGTTAATTTCAACCATAACACAGGCTGACAGACATCGCCAAATCGGCTTTTCTATCTTTAAGGGCGCTGATGGATATTAAGGAAATTACAAACGCAATGACAAACTTATATACTTATACCCTTAACACTTATGTGAAGGGAATAAAAATAATTCCAAACCCCTTAAGAAGCTCTATGAAGAAAGAATTTGAGTTAAGATTTCATTTTCATTTTTTTTTTAATTTTTTTTTTTGAATCTGTTGAAAAAAAGTCCGGTCATTTTCTTAAACGATTGGTTCTACGTGATTGCGTGTCAAATTGGTTACGTGTTTAAAGCTTGATTTTAAAATTCACAAAGGCAGCCCTTTTATTATTTAAAAACATTTTCTGAAGAAAAAAAAACAGCAGTTTGTTTAAAGCATATTAAAACTATTTTGTTTTAATGTACTCAGAGGTTCACAAATATGATGGAATCAAACGTGCAACTGTTCTATGAATTTTTAAACAATGTTTTAATTGAATTAATTATGTTGGTAATTGGAATAAAAAATTAAATAATAATTTAAACAATATTATTTAGCGACCTTTAAACCCTTGTGGATAAGAAATTTGATTAAGGCATGACACTTTGTTGTAAAGGGATTTCCAGAGTCCCCTGATGACCTATATGAACCATTGGGTAGGGTTTATCTGTTCAAGGATGATTATCAAAGCGTATCTAGTAATATTTTTGGATTTTTTTTTTAACACAACAGATGTAGAAAACGAAAACCCTGCGGAAACACTGCATTGGAAGTTTGTAGCAAAAGAATAAAACTTCCAATTTTATTTTTGCTTTGCTTGGGTTGAAGTAAAAATTATTTTAAGAAAATTACATACATATGTACATACATACGTCCATGCATATTAGTGGGTATACTCCATCCACATTGCCTTTGTATGCACTTTTTTTCAAGGTTTACGCGCATGCGCAACAAATCGCTTGATTGTTTTCTAATATTATTAAGTTTAGTTTTGCTATATTCCAACCGTTTCTTATTTAAAATTAAAAAAAATGTTTTAGAATTAAGAAAGCAACAATATTTTGAATTAAGAAAATTTGAAGGCAACCAGCCAAGATCAATCATCAAAAATTAAAGCGTTACATTGATACGGTTGAACAATAAAAAAAAACAGAGATTTGACAGGAAATACGCTTAATTGATGAGTTTTTAATTAAAAATATTGAAAAACCTTACAGACACAGATAATCTTAATTTATGTACGAAACGATCAATATTTTAGTATATAAATTTGAAGATTTTTTGTATTAATGCCTTGTTAAATACAAAAGCAAAAAATTGGAAAAATATCAATACTGAAAAATACATTAACGATATGATACAGTGGAGTTGTCTGATCGCATCCTCGAATAAAGGTCAAGACTAACTGTACTGTGCTAATACTACACCGACCTGGTGGGATTGGACTCTGGGGCAGATGAGGTAAGGAAAGTGTTCCTATAAAGACGGCCCTACAGCGGAGGGAAAACAGAACAGAACCTCCTTGTTAAAGGCCCGGAGACCAAAAGCTACTTCCATCCCTAGACCGCAACACAGATGTTTGTTCTAGTTTAGGGCACACACAGGTCCAACGAAAGCAAACACTTTTTCGGGTGTCCAAGGGTGGATAACAGCAATTACTATCAATAACATCAAATCTAAAACAGTGTTTCAAGACGATTAATTATGACTCGATTACCAATCGCGTAATCGGAAAAATAATCTGGCAAGAAAAGCTAGAAACAGAAGGCGGTTGAACTAACAAATCTAAAGCTTGTCGTTGCGACGAAGACGGAGCTGAAAAAGTGAGTATAAATGGCACTTGAAATAGTTAAATACTTGGCTAAATGACGAGAATCATCTTGGGAGACCGAAAGGAGGATAAAAAACCTCAGAAAACCCAAATAAGGCAAGGGATGAGAGTACACAAACCTAAACGCACACCTCCTTGGGATTTAATTTATGTAAAACAGCAGTTGTAAAGCATCAAAAAAAGGCATCGAATCCACAGAACATTTTATATATCACTTTCCGGCTTTGTACAGGCTCAAAGTTTAATGCCTAATATTATGCCAGATGCGGCTTACTTAAGAGGTACAATATGGAAAACGTTGAGGTAATTGCTCCATCCATTTTTTTTTATTTATGAAATATTTCCAATTTTTGAATAGGGGTCGGTGTCATATTTCAACCCTCTTATGATGACTTTAGGAAAGTTCTAGGGGGTTTATTCTAATTTTTTTTAAATTTTGTATGGCAACCCCCTTAGGGGGTGGAGATAGAGGGTAAGTATATTCTAGAAATATCTTTGAGAGGGGACACTAATGGGGGTCGGTCGCACACTTTATTTCTCTAAGACCGACTCTGGGGAAATTATGGGCGCTTTTACACATTTTTGTAAATTTTGTATGGCAGCTTTTTTTAGGTGATGGAGAAAGGGGGGTAAGTATGCTTTAAGAACATGTTTTGGAGGGAAAACTAATTGGGGTTTGTGATACATTTTATTCCTATTAGGGCGAATCAGGGGAAGTTGTAGGGGTTTTTACCCTAATTTTTTTAAATTTTGTATGGCATCCCTGTTGGAGATAGGGTCTTAGTATGTTTTACAAAAATTTTCGTGAGGAAAGATTAACGGGAGCCGTTCTTACATTGCAACTGCGGGTGCTGGCTTATATCTCTCTCAGTTATTGGGCGATTTTGCTGAATTTCAAAAGAAAAATTCTCGCAAGTTTACCTGATGTTTTGACACCACAAATGGGTTCTAGAAATATCAAAGGGCTTTAGAAACTTGATTTCAACATATTAAGGAAGAGACGGGCATCGCTAAATCAACTTTCCTATCTATAAGGACAAAGAAAATAAAATAATTAATATTAATAAATCGTATTTGGTTTAGAAAATCCGTACTCACCGTACTTTGACACCACTACGGCTTGATTTAAGTAAAGACTGATTGGTTTAGTTTTTGTTTGTAGAAAGGGAAATAAACGAAAACTTCTTTTTTGGCAAAAGTCATTCAATAATTTCTTTAATAAATTAAAACTTAATAAAGATTTTCTTTTAAACTTTGTTGATTTATCTATATTTAATAGGGCAATTTGAAAAAGATTTCAAACTTGAATTTAAAATAACAAATTGTAATAACTCTTTAATTTACTATGAATAGTTTTAATAGTCCATCATTATCATCATTATCCTTAACGTTTGTAATTCCTTATTCGCATTCAATAAACATACCTAGAAAACAAAGAGCAAAAAGAAGTAAATTATTTGAAATATAAATAAAGGAAATATGCTTTCAAATTGCAAAACATCATTAAAAAAATATAAAGGAAAATTTTTAAACCTCATCAAGGTATAATTATATACAAATGTATGTATAAACATGTGCATTTATATATCATTAAATCATTTAAAATGCTTTTTAGACATTATCTGACTAATTAAATTAAAACAAGATAAGAGAGAAAGAAAAACTAGACTACAAATGTTTGACGACTTGCGATTTTAGAATTTTTTTTAAGACAACTCCGTAGTAAAGGGAAAAGAAATAATATGAATTAAGTAGAAATCTAAACAATTTAATTTTGTCTTTTAAATTTGTCGCTGATTCTTTGTTGTGTTTTGTAAATGTCAGTTTATCAGCAGCACTGTCTTGCAACATTGTTTTGTTTTGCTGGTGTCAGACAATCTTTTCCTATATTTAAGAGCCATCTGCAGAACTGACACCAACATTTCACACTATACTGTGTAGGATAAAAATTCTAAAAAAAATTAAAACTGAAGATTTTTTTCGTATATATCCTGAGCAATATGCAGCATTTTTGACTTATATCCAAATGTCGTTTACACACAAATGATGGCTATGAGAAGAAACATGACAAGAAATAAAAAAAACAGGCTGATCCAAAAGTAAATGAATGTTGTTGATAATGTTGCCAAAAGATTTGTACAATTGTTTATTACTGGGAACTTATAGTAGGCTTTGAACTAACCAAAAAGCTCTTTCCGAACACAGAAAAATTATTCCCAAATTTGTTTCAATTAACTCGTTGTTAAAAAAAATTTTTTTTTTTAATTAAAAATTTAATTATCTCAATTAAAAAAAGCTTTAATTTTACGTAAAGATTTTTTAATTAAAGTTGTTAAATGAATGTGCGAATTTCTTTATAGGTTGTAATCTGAACATTTTTTAATCAAATCTACAAATTTTTTAATTGAAACTGATTTTTATTTTTTCCGTGAAAGAAGGAAACATTATCGCCTTCGGGCCATCAGTAATGAGCTGCAAGGATACATTATCCGGAAATCAATTCTTTAAGAAGCCTACAAGCCCTTTTTCTGAGCGGTAAGAGAATATAAAATACGGAACACTTGAATAAAGCGTTTTTTCCGATGGTGAAGAAATTCTTCCTTAAGGCAGGAACCAACTTTTCCCCTGGCAAAATGTCTTTAAACACCAGAAAACGAGATGTGGTCCGATGAAAAAGCGCATGGCTTATCTGTAAGGTTAAAAGCCAACCCGCTTAAGTAGCAATATGTCGACGGGGCAGCCAGCAGAGCATCAAAGTGTTTTGGGCACCAAATTCATTAGAAGATTTAGTACTATCCACAACCACTGCTTGATAAAGTTTCCGATTAAGAGGGAAATGTCAAAATATATCCTCCATCAAAATCAAAAGCTTTTCCTACCTTCTCGTGTTATTACCTGGGCAACTTTAACTGGAGGAATAACAAACATAATTATTTTATTTTTTTTTCCTTACAACACGATCAAATTTGTTGTACTGCCTTATAGTAAAGTAGAACAGGCCGCCGTTTAAGGAAGGGACACAGCTGGCATGGGTCCTTTTATTCGGTCTCTTTGTACACCCTGTAAAGAAAGAGTGTAAATAAAAGTAAAGCTAAAGTTCATAGAAGCAAAGCAAGATTAGATGAACTAGACTTGTTGGAGGCCATGGCGGTTATCGAACGCGCGACTCTAAAACTGGTAGACTTTTGTGGGTACTCACTATTTAATTGGAAAAGGGAAAGATTTTGATTGTTTGGAAATTTATTCTGTCTCTGCATTATACCGCATGGTTCGGTAGAGATAGAGGGTTCTTGCCGATGCTGTACTTTACTTCTTTTTCGTCTGCTTTTTGTGGTTTAGCCAGGAATAAGGTAGCCAACGTCTGGAAAGTGCTTTAACCGAATTCTGAAGGGGTACTACAATATGTATCCCTTGTAGATTTACTCTTAATACTTTAGGGCCGACCTAAGACTAAGTCCCCGTGTTAACGGTCTGATTTAAGGTCAGTCCTCCTTTAGGAGTAGACGTGGTAGCTGTAGTGATTCCCTAGCGGACAAAATAAGAACGATGTATTTAACTGATGTACATTTCCTGCGGATCTCTCTTCCCCTTTAGCGGCCTTCTATGATCTTAATGGTTACAAAAAATTCTTTGTGACTTGACTTCGATGTGAATGACCCTGAGTTCGTCATCCAGGCATAGCTTTATAATAAGTCCGAGGGTCATACTCGTATACATTATAACTGTTTCAAATTACAGGAAGTAATGTCATTGACATTATTCGTGTCGTGTTACTGGTCCGGTTACTTACCAGTTAGATTAATAGCGATAGATAAGTAAAGATTGTAAATTTAGGTGGCAAATAAAGGAATTAAATTCAAGATAGCTTAACTTAAGTGTCACGAGCACCTGTGGTCGCTGTTTAACATGTGAAGAACTTTGTTATTGTTGGCGTTGCCGGCAAAAGTAGGATAAGATGTTCCGGGGTTTTTGTTCCGCTTAGCAATGAGCTTGTGAAATGAAACTGCTACCAGGTGATTATTTGCATATTTATTTATTTAAAACTACAGTACCAATTGCATTAATCAAGTCATTCTGAATGTGGTTAGAAGTGCCCTTGAAATATTGTGATGAAGATAAATGACGATCTAGTTTGCTGTCATATTTGGCAATTAGGTGCAGTAATTCAATATAATTCCCTCTATTTTCTGATTTCTCAGTTTCATCGTTGGCTCTAAAAGCTAGCTCTTGTGTACCTAAAAAGCATACAGTATCTACAAGTCGTTGAATTACTTGACGGTTTTCTGAAACTTGTTCATTATGTCTTGAAACTGAAATTCGTTTTTGTTCATCAAGTAAAAAATCAACGCGCACATCTCCAAATGTTTTTAAGGATATGCTGTTATTAATATGTGCTTGACTCATTTGATGTTTTGTCATTGCCGATGTTAAATGATTTAAGTCATTATAACCTGCAGTCCAAACACCCTTTTCGCTATTTTTGGCAAAAAGCAAACAGTTCCAACAAAATAACTTATTTATAACGGGACAACCGCATAGCCAAGATTTTTCTTTATAACTAGACACAAAAAAGTGCCTAGTAAAAGTCCGGTTTTTTGAATTAACTGTGCAAGTGAGATTTGGCAAAGGTGGTGTTGGTCTACCTTTTGAAATAAAATTGGATTTTTCTTCAGTTTTTAATTGCGAAAAGGGTTTGTTTAATAAACTCTCAATTACGCAATTACATTCCATTTTAAAATTAACGTCTGCTCTTCGTCAATGTTATTCATAAAATGAAGAATTTATGACTTAAACAACACAAGTTGAAGTTCCTCACACTCACATAACTTCATACACACCATTGTTGCCACCTTTGGCTAAATTAAAAAGTTTTTTTTACTAACACTAAAAATTGGGCATACATAAGAACTTGTATTATTTGTTGTGCAAACGTTTTATGAACTGGGGGTTTTTGTTGTAAATTTAAACATAATTATGTTAAAAAAAACACATGCCTGTATTTATAATAATTATTGTAGGTTTATTAAGGGTTTATTTGGCAATTATTCCATATATATCATTCAAATACCCCTCTAATAGAACTGCAATAGTTATTATGAATACAGCCGATAGACTTGAGCTATTTTTAAATATATTTTTTTTATGTTCTTTATCATTAAAATTGGGTATTTTTCACTTTTGGAAAGTGTAACCTAAGCTGTGGGCTGGCAACAATGATTCACACATTTACTTATTCTTTGCAACACACAACTCAAACATAAAGTTTGAAATAAGAAACAATCAAGCAGGTGCTCACTTACTTAGCGCACCCTCGCTGCATATAAATTGTGGTACTTTTTTTTTTTAATTTTTTGCTTTTCCTTGTTAAATGAGTGCGCTTAAGTTTGAAGAACAACTGAAATACCCGCGGCTTTATTTTCTGTTGTGTTTTCAAAAAAAAAAGAAAAGTTTCAAACCTACAGCAACCAAGCCACTTCGTGCTGGTTAAATTGGCGAACGCTTTACTTGTATAGGTGATCTAAATTTTTTTCATGAAGTGTTTTGTTTCTTTAGTAAATTGGTGCTCTTATATTTGAAGAACAACTAGTAGATTTTAATTGTGTGTTGTTTTCTTTTTATGTTTGCTATCAAACATTTTGCTTTTTTATTATTGTTATTGTCCATATGCAAGATGAAAATAAAATGTTGGTTCAATATACATACATATGTATGTATGTGTGTATACACTTATTTCACTTCCACTTATTTATGTATATATAAATTGTAAAGCCAATAATAAAGAATTCTTAATATTTAATAATTACAAAAAAACCTAAATAGACGTAAATATTTTAGGCTGTGCAGAGAACACCTGAGCACATTAGAAGGAACGTCACTGATTTGCACACCTAAGGGAGCTGGGCTATCGCATTTGGTTTTTTTATAGTGGTAAGACAGCAGTAAAATTAAACCAACATATGCCTTAAAAATGGTAGAGTACTTAGCAACTGAAATAACTACTGGTTATTCGATTTGAAAACTTCTTCTTCCGTACCACCATTTTTCAGCTTATAATCATTGTGAGTCGTCAAACCTGGTTAGCAACCCTTACTTAATGTTAGAATCTACAAATTTTTTTTTGCAAAACCAAGGCCAGTTGTTATTATCCGTGACCATGATACATGAATAAATTCTTTAATGTTCCAATAGACTCGCCAGTTTCCAACCCAAAACTTTTAAGAGCCAGTTCCCCCGGAAAAGAAAGGCATAGAGGAGGAAAGACGCTCCAATCCAAACCTCCAAACAAACGGTGGAAAGGTTCGAGATCGATAGCTTTAACCCTTTTACGGATAAAGCGTACACTCTTAGACTCAAATTGTAACCACCGTCAGTCAACTTTTGCAGCCTACTGTCATACTACATGCTTACTTTTTCTTTAACTGCTGGGGTATGGAAAATTTTTCCCTCACTTAATAATACAAAAGGAAACACATTTACTACAGAAAACAAGTTCTAAAACTAACATGGCCTTGTGCATCTACAATTTAAACACTTACAAACGTTCGCATACTCCCAACGTAATGAATTTCTGAGCAATTGGATAAGACACATACCAATGTACGAGCAGTACACAGTCGACGTGTGTCGCCACTTTGACGCCTTGCGGTAAAGTGTTCTTTCTTGCTTTCGAATAACAAGAACGAAACTATAGTTAGACCCTTTGCAAATGTTCAAACGTACATACAGGTTTTTGTATCTCAGAAGCTTTAAATTCAAATTCAACAAGCAACAAACGTTTTATGGCCCAACCTGTCTGCCTTATGGGCAAGATCTTCGTCTGTGCTTTTATTATAAAACGCCTAAATGCAAATTTTCAACAGCAAATTAAAAAATCCTTCAATCGTGTCAATTCGTTTCATTTGCCAAATGGTTTTGTTTCTATATTTTTGGGGATTTTTTTATGCAATTTTAACCATAAACAACTTGCCCTGATTTTTTGGCATCTTTTATAAACCAAGAATCAAAGATGCAGCTTTTACTTAGAACCAGCTAAACTAAAGAAAATATTTAAATTCTCTGCATGCCAAGAACGTCAGTCGACCGACTTTCTTAATTAAAATCCACTTGCACACATTTAGTCAGCCAAACTGCCAGACATTGGCTCACTCACTCATTTAGTTTAGTTCAGTCCGTCAATGTATCTGTCCGTGTTAAAAATTCTGTGTTTTAAATTAAAATTCTTTCGGTATTTGTCGTGCCAGACATCATTTTTTTTTCTTCTTCTTCTTGCACAATATTTTTAATTCAGAACTTAAGACTTTTGCCAACAATGCAGCAGCAATTATATTTTTAACTGTTTTCATAGGATTATTTAATTCTTTTCCTTAAGCTTCTTAACTTTTGCTTTTATGTGAGATTTTATATGGAAATATTTTTCATTAGTTTTATTCTTTTCTTTGGAACGTTAAGCAGCTTATAGCACAAAAATTGCACACATGTTTAAACTGCATTTAATGCGAACTTTTATGAAAATGAATTAAGGAAACGTTTTAAGATTCTTCTTTTCATGAAAAACTTACTGACAATGAATGAAAAGTATTTAAAACGTTTTGTGTTAAAGTTTTTAGGAAGCAAGTGATAGTTCAAGTGGGAACGGAATGAGTGACGTGGAAAAATCATATTTTAAGGTAGAAAGAAACCTTTGGGAATTTGTACGTGGTTCTAAAATAAAAAATAAAATATTTTTACAAAAGCTCAACCAAGACTGACTAGTGTATTCATAACGGAAATGATTGCAATACCAGCATTGTGTATAGACAGAAATAACGGGAATAACGGGGTCTGAGCATCGGGCAAAAGAGACAAAAATTCGGGTCATCTTCCAATTATTCTAGAGCTTAATAGATGAAACAAAGATGCAACTGATAGTCTCGTGACGTAAAATTCCTACGATTTTTTTTCCAATGTAGACCAAAATCTTTTCGCAAAAGTTTAACGTACCGGATAGAGCCTTGAATGTTGCGACCGACGAGGAATTGATAAATTTAAATTGTCTCATTTTCTTTCATATATAGACTATGTACGGCATTAGAGAGAATCCTATATAAACTGTAACAAACTAAACCTTAACCGGTTTCAACTCTGCAGGAATGGTGCTACCTATAATACCAGGTGTACTCATGGAAAATGGGGGTGGATCTTGCTCCTAAAGAGTCAGACTACGGGCTGGCTACAAAACTCACATAAGACTGATCGGGCTAACTTTAGACGGATTATTCAGGCTGGTATGGAAGGCACACCAGTGGAAGTAAAGCCAGATAACGGTAGTAAAGTTACTAACTAATTCTTAAGATAACTGGTATAGGTCAGCGTATCCATCGATCTTTCCGGGGACAACGGATCAACCAAAATGCTGGACCAGGCTATTTTGGATTGAAAGGTCTAAAACTAAAATATTGTTTAATAGAATGAAGGCTAGTGGGAGAGATGTGAACTGGGAAATCTTCAGTGTTTCAATAGGTACAAAAAGAGTTTTAAAAAGAGCACAGGAAGCCTTTCGTGGTAAAAGAACTGCAAGTCCATAAAGTTGGTAAATGAGCTTTCAAGGTTCTACAATGACCCAGACTTTATAAATACTAATAAAACAAACAGTTTTCTGGTCTGTAGGAATGTCAAAGATGGTCCTTGGGACGGCTGTGTTACTGGATCTGGCACAGGAGACAGCAGAGAAACTAATAACTGAAGAAAAAATGCAAACGGTAAATACATACGTTAGAGGCCGGCAAATCCCCGGGCCCGGTTATAATTGTGCATGCCATGCTGCAGAACTATACGAATCAGTTTCCTTATGGTTGGTGATAGCTTCAAAAGCATGTCGTCTTTAAAAATATATACCATGTGTGCGGAGAGAGGTAAGCGCAATATCATAACTGAAGCCTGGTAGAATAGGCCTTTCAAAAGTGATGAATTTAAGACCTATTAGTCTATCGTCTTATCTGCTTAAGACGTTGGAAATACTGTTACATCTTTATTTGGCGGAAGGTCAAAGGTCTTAAACCAATTCTAACTTGTGAATGTACTATGTGGTAGGAGGTGTTAGAAAATGGCTGTTTAAACCTTCCTAATATGGTCCAAAGATGTTCTTTACTTATAATTTCCGGTGTTATAAGAAGCACATATCAAACAGATCTGCGCGTCAGTCGTCACACTTTGCTTTGACTAGGAAAATTTTTTGAAACTGCCCACACACCAAGATATTACTGGAAATTGGGCTCTGAGGAGTTTAGTATAGAACGGGGATCAATGACAAACTATAGCGTTATAGAAGTAAATTTTAGAAAAACCTCTATTGATAACAATTCCTGAAAGGGATTCCGTTAGTCCGTATGAAGGGAAGTTTTCACTAACAGACCTAAGATGGATATGGACACCGAACTGGCTATGAATTCAAATTTCTACTAGACTATCTGGTGAGTGTAGTGCGTTCCACGCGAGAATACAGGCCATTGCAAGGACAGTAGATCTTATAGCGGAACATGTTTGAAGGGTTAGTGAGATCAGCTTTTATGTTGCCAGTCAGGCAGTCAATGAAACTTTGAAGGCGCATTGCGTTTCACTTAGGTTGGTAAGGGATGTAAGAAAGGAATTTGGTCTTCTTCAACGTCAGACTTTGTGGGTTATGCCAGAGGATTGATATGACTAACGGGTATTGTCTGGGACACTTGGTGTTGGTTGGTTTTCGTGGTAGTTCGCCGCACGCAAACTGTCAAGTAAAGTCTAAATGACCCCGTAGCCCTCTTTGGAAGGACTCATCACGTGGCTTTCAACCTATCTTTACGTCTATGCACTGCCTAAGCCCTAGAGCATTACTCTGTAGTTCGATTCAAAGAAGAATTTGCTTTAATTCGTATATTTCTAACATGGATGTTTGAAAAGATTTTTTGGTCGACAACTACTGGTCGACAGTGGTAGACCGCCTGGGCTTAGTTAACACTAGAACCCCATATAAATTCTAGCGAGACGGGGGTTTTAAATGACTGAAAATAAAGGGGGTGGAAATAGACCTTTGATATTAATGGTTTGCTTCGCTATTTCCAAAATACTTTTAGCACTCTTAATGGATTAAATACGAAACTAAAAATTTGTTTTTTGTTTTGGCGCAGGTAATTGAAAAGAAAGGTTAAAGAAGAACAAGTTAACAAAGTAGAATTAAATCTAAAAACTTTTTTGGCGAGTTTAGAGCTATTTTGCCTATGATGTACGTTATTGCGTATGTATTTATAATTTATATTTAATTTAACAAATGAAACCCAAATCCGGTTAAACTTAAAGGTGAATAAAAACGAAACTTTTCTTAGAATTTTTTTTCTGTATAAACGAAATTGATCTCTATAGAAATAGAAGATTTAACGTAAACAAATAATGCTTTATTTTAACACATCAATAGCGATTTAAAAGAGATTTATGGCAAAAGTATTTACCAAAAGCTTTGAAAAAATAAAAACAAATAAAAAAACAGACCCTTGTTTATTGTCATCTTACGAGAATTTAAGGCTTTATTTTAACAAACATTTGCTATTGAGAAGACCAGGCAAAAGAAGAAAAAAACGGATGACAATTTTATTTTGAGACGTAAATATCTTACAATATACACATATGCATTCGACAAAAAATTCCGAAGAAAACACATGTTTTAAAGAAATTCCATTTTGATTTGTTCAAAATGATTTCTTATTAAAAGAGATTCAAATCATTTGATTATTTCAACACTTTTCTTCACACCTCGCTAACAAACGAATTAGGTTTAAAGCGGTAAAGAATAATAATAAATTAAAAGAGAAGTTAAAACACAATGGTAGCTCAACTATTAAAGAAAAAAGGCCGCCTTCCGAAAGTCCCTTAAGAGAAAGAAGAAAAAACTTAAGCCAAAAGAACAAAAAAAAAACAAATGAATAAGAAGAAGAGAAACAGCTTAAGTTTAGGTTTTAAAGTGTTGGAACGCCTGCTGGGTTTACAATTTGTACATGTAAACTTATTGTCTTTAACTTTACTGTTGTATTCCGCTGTCTGTCTGTCCCCTTTATTCGACAATCATTTTAGTTTTTATAGTGATAATCTTTTGATGGTTAATTCTGTGGTCAGCAGTTTGAGTTTTTTAGTCAGAATTACGAACTTTTTTCTTTATTCTTAAAACTTCTAGTAAATGCCAGTTACGTCAGTTTGTTTTAAAGCCCTTTATAAACAGTGGCAGTAAATTAAACGTTTAATATAATTTTGATTATATTTAGTCGTCGTTGTGTATGTTAAAATAGGTATGAGGGCCATAAAATCGATAATAAAATTAAAATAATTACTGTTAATAATATTCAACTAAAGAATACATTGTCCTTGATAAGGAGGATATAGGCAAAATGCCAGTTCAAACTCCTGTATAAATAAGGAAGTATGTACAAGGTCGGCCAAAAGAAATCCCCCTATTGGAAGATGCTCTTATTTTTGCAAAGGGCGACCAATGCCAAATCTGTTTTGAAATTTGAAAACAAGACAGTTGTAGAATACAAATGAACAAGCCATAGAGCGATGAACTCCCCAAGAACGCGGAATAATCAATCTCGAGGCCGAAGTGTACCATTTTTTGACCAAAATCATAATGAGCGATGAGGCTTGTGGCTACATGGCTCGCGGGTACGTGAACAAGCAAAACTATAGCTTCTGGGGCAGCGAAAAAAGTAACGAGTGATGCACGACGAGCCATTACACCCGCTCAAAGTGACTGCATGGTGCGCTGTACGCGCTGAAGGAGTCATTGGATCATTTTTTTTTTTTAGGAAGCCGCTGGTCAAACGACAACAGTGGACGGTGCGCGATGTAGGGCCAAGTTAGCCGAGTTTTTTCTGCCGCAATCGAACAAATTAGGAATGGAGGGCATGTGGTTCCAACAGGACGAATTAACGGCACACACTGCGCGATCCACAACCGATTTTCTGAAGGCGGCGTTCCCGGGTCGCCTCATCCCTCGTTTTAGGGATTTACATTGGCCCGAAAGACCGCCCGATTTAACCTTTCAAAACCTTTTTGCGGGGATTTTTGAAGTCCCGTGTTAACGTGAACAAGCCCGAGACCCTAAAAGCCCTCAAGGACAACATTCGGCAAGGGTGCGAGAATCTGTCGTCCGAAGTTCTCGCCGAAGTGATAAAATATGCCATAAAACGAGCCCGTATAGCAATCAATTGTGACTTAACCAATAAAATTCTAAAGGTTTAAATAAACATAATCAAAAATAAGAATCGAAGTTTTTCATTTAGAAAAAAATAAATGAGAGCCAAACAACGTCGGATGACTTCTTTTGGTCCACCTTGTATTTAATACAAATTAAAAGTAAAGTTATTTGGTTTTCTAAACAAAACCACAAGTTTTTGTAATATTAAGGTTGTCAAGTTTAATTTGTCGGTTAAAGACGTCCCACATAAATGTTAACTGCTTATGTTCCACACACTGATACAGGGTGTCCGCCGGCAAGGTATACTACTTTGTTTTGCTGCCATTTTGGTAAATATTAGTCTTCACAGTTTATATTTGGCAGTCGTGAAGTAGAGATGTGGCAAGTTTATTATGAAAAAATATTCGGCTAACCAACGAATTTTAATCGTTAAACATTTTATCAAAATCAATCATCGATTCCTGTGACGATGAAAAAGTTACGTGAAATTTTTGGGAGAAACAACGACCAACAAGACGCACTATTTATTGTGTAGTGAATGATTTCGAAGAGAAAGGGACTGTAGCTAATAGGCCCAAGTATGTACCACAACCTACTTCAAGATCGGCTGAAAACATTACTGCTGTTTAAGAAAGTGTTTAAAACAATCCATCAACCTCAATTCGATGCCGTGCTCAGGAGCTTTGTTTACAAAGAACAACTTTGGCCACAATTTTGCGCAAGGATTTCCACCTAAGATTCAGTTGACACAAGAGCTTCTTCCAGAAAACCATTTACGCCGCCGTACATATACCAGCTCGCCCATGACAACCACGATTTTTATCTGAAGGGATATGTGAATAAACAGAATGGTCGATTTTGGGCAATAGAAACCCCTAAAATTATTTATTAGTCACCTTTGCATCCAGTAAAAGTGACAGTTTGGTGTGCAATTTTCTCAGAAGGAATCATTGGACCTTACTCTTTTGAAACTGAAAACGGCGTTACTGTAACTACCAATGGGGTGCCATATCGTTTTATGATTGATCACAACTGCATGCTTTGGGCTTGGTTAACATGTTGTATCAACAAGACGGTGCCACATCGCATAAGGCCAAGGATTACAATGGAATTACTGCGATACCTTTTTTCAAAACAAGTTATTGCAAGAAATAGTGATGTTGATTGGCCCCCACGGTCGCCTGATTTGACTGCTTTGGGTTTCTTTTCGTGGGGATATCTGAAAAGCAAGGTTTATGCAAACAAACCAGAAACGCTGGAGCAACTCAAACAAAATATTCATGATAAAATTAATGAAATACCGCGTGAAATGTGTGAGAATGTAATGAAACATGAACTCAAAAGAGCTCGCATTTGTGAGACTAACAGAGGCGGACATTTATTTGATATTGTATTTCATACATAGTTTACGTTGCAATGAAGTTATGAAACTATCATAAAGGAGCAAAATACTAAACCACTATTAATATCCATTTAACACTTTCAATATATTTTTTTTAATCAACCGATTTAAATAACAATTTTATAAGTATTTTTACCTTTGAATAAGTATTTTTGCTAAAGTCAAAAATATGTTTGAACAAGACTAACATACGTGTTGAAACAAAACAAAAACCGCAATAAAAGGAAAATCGAAACAATGTTACATACAACAACAACAAAAACACTAGAAAAACACTTTTGCCGCCAACACAATTCATAAAAGTAAATGTGACTTTTTGCCACATAAAAATTGTGATTTTATTTGTGGTACCTTTTAATTAAAAAAAATATATTTAAAAAAAATTAAAATCTGGTACAAACTATATTTACAACATTTGCAGGCAACAAACACAAATTGATGTATGTAATGCATGAGTAATAAAAATACTTAAAAGTAAAATAAATAAAAAATAAGGTCATGTGGGCTTTTATTGAATAAGAAAACCCTAGAAACTCGTTGTCGCCAAATGTAAGTCAGTTGGTGATATATGAAATTAAACGCCTAAAAAACCGCAGACTTTATGTGGTCAATCATTGAAAAGGGTAACAGAGTTTTAATGAGAACTTGTCAAAGTGGCACCTTTTTACAAACAGACAAAACAGAACCCAAATTGTTTTTTTTTATCGTTTTTGACCTAAATATTGACTAAAGTTTAAAAAAACTTATTAAAAAATTGTTTTTTGAACTTTCAACTGGTTTTATGGATATTTAATACTTTGTCCACAGGAAAAGGGAAGACAAGTAAAGAAACCAGAGATACAATTACCAAAAAAAAAAAATTAAGAACGTACGTAAGTATCAGTTTCATATTTGCCTCGTGTTTTAGGTGGAAATTATAAAAAAAATACAACAAACACACGCCTACAATATTTCCATCGTACCCTGTTCGGTCTTTGATATCGTTATTAACTGTGACTTGGATTTTGTATGATTTCATTTTACTTGCCACTGATTTGTTTAATGCTGTTGCTCTCTCTGTGACACTAAATATTTTAGTCAACGGCTTGATTATGTTGTTGTTGTGTTTGGGACAGTTTCTGGATTACACTGTTACCATTAAATTGTTTGGTAATAATATTTTATGTAAAAAAATATACTCCAATGATCACGATTTTTATAAATTAAATGTTAATAAAGTTTTAATAAAAATAAATTTAATATTTTTATTTCATCTTTAACTTTGTTATTAAATGTTAATTAAGCTGTAATAAAATACATTTTGTACTTTTACTCAATTTAACCTAAAGCTGAGAGAGCCCCTTGGCAGGAATACAGTTAAGGTACTCGGATACAATCGGAGGACCCTAAGCTGGATAACTGCTCTGGGGGGCTATTATGTAATTCGATTCGAATCGAAAAGGCTTTCGAAAGGAATTTTCTATTCGAAAGGCAAATCGTATTATCTAATACTTTTAAGATTTGGTAAGTCTGCTTTCATTCTTCGTTAATTTCTTTCTTTTCCTGTTCTTAATTTCTTAAAAGTATTAGATAATACCTTTTCGATTCGAATTGAATAACATAATAACCCCCCTGGTCACAGGACATGGCAACTTCAAATATCGCCTGCACAAGATTAAAATCGTGGAGGATTATGTTTGCAGAATGTGCCTTGAGACTGCTGAGACAGCGGCGCATGTAGTATGCGAATGTCCAGCAATGGCTAGCAATAGACTTATTACCACCGGCTGGCACAAGTTGAATGTGGGTGCTATGGGGGAAATTAGTCTTAAGCAAATTCCAGCGATCACGAAGGACTCTGTGATGAGGATTGTAGACAATTATCAGTCTACAATGTGAAGTCACGAAAGTCTAAAGCAAACGCCAGGGACGGCACGGGACTCAGTGAGGCTGGGATACCTTTTTTGCCTTGAAATCTCTGGGGAACGAAGGGGGTCGAAAAGGGACCCGTTTATGAAAGAGGTCTACTTCGGTATTCCCCCTACATTTATAAAAAAAATTATCTTAAGCTGACAAATAACTTTTGAATGTATTTTTTATTTTTCTTAATATTTATCGTAAAATATTGGGTTTCGTAAACGAGAATTTTAAATTTTTTTTTTTTTTATTTGACAAACATTTAAAAATTAGTATTTAGTTCAAAAAGTATAAACATGTACTTAGGTTCCCATATCCAGGACCACTTCTTTATTATTTCGCAGAAAAGTTTGAGTCTGTAGCATACTGCTACCAACTATCATTTCCTTTTCAGGCCGCATATAATTCTCATTTGATTCTTAAACTAGTTTAGAATAAAAGAAACAATTAGTAAAAAAAGAAAAACAAGAAGCTACCGGCCACTTGAAACGCATACACAAACGTATACCGTTATCTGTTTCCTAGTCACCTGTTTTGTATCTAGCTTGCAGTGTAGCTCTACTCTAGATATGGTCGAAAAAAGGGCCCTTCGCATCTTTCTGTAATCATTGACAACACTACATGAGATTTTTTTCCAGTTGATTATGAAACCGCTATCATTTTCGTTGTAAATATTTACACTACTTGATCGCGTTTTGGTCAAAGCCGAATACAAAGCCGTTTGCATTTTTCCTGTAATAATCGTTGACAATACTTCATCGGATTTTGTACGTAGCTGAATACAAGACTTTTAACTATTTCGTTGTAATCATTTACCCTACTTGATTATATTCTTGTCACGCCGAAAAAAGGGCCCTTCGCATCTTTCTTGTAATTATTGACAACACTTTATCGGATTTTGTTGGTAGCTGAATGCAATTTTTCTGGTTATCGTTAGAATTATCATATGGGATTTAGTTCTCAGCTAAATAAAAGATCCCTAGCATTTTGAACCTTAAGCCAGGTCTCCCGGATTTTCCACCATATTTGATCGTTAATGTCCTTAACGCTCCTCTTATGATTTGACCCCTAGTACTTGTTTTTGAACCAAAGAGTTCATAATGAAAAAGCACTAAAAATCAAAATTTGGCGTTTTGAGGCATTTAAAAGCACCAAAAATAGCGCTAAAAGCACTAAGTTAGCATCGCTGTTGGTCAACCTTAAAAATCAACACAATTACACACACTCTAGATAATGGTGTTCGCCTTCAACATAATTAGGTAGCTAACTGCATGGCTACGATTGCAGCCAGCGGCATTTGTACATATTTGTGCAGCTGTGCTGCATGTTGTCGTCTATGTGTTTATAGCATTTCCGTAAAAGGTTTGTACTTAATTTGTGATCGGCCGATCGGTCTGATCAGTCGGTTTATGCTGTAAAATACAGTTCAACAAACACAAACGTAATTGTTTTTATTTTTGGACTTATAATGTTTAATGAGTCAGTTTATTGTCGGTCTGTTCGTCTTTATGGTTTTTGGACGTCATTTGCTATAGACCAACATTATTTCACATTTAGTTTTATGCAGCTTAGATCTTTCCCTTTTCCCCCCTTCACCATTTTAATGCCACAATTATTGCAGCCACAAAAGAACAGAATTTACTTGAGTGCGTTTATATGTTAAGTGTGTGGCTAAATAACCAACCAAGCGGTATTAACGTTTGATCTTATTATTGTTGTTGTTGCCTTATTTATGCTAGAATACCAAATGAGTATGACTAAATGATGGCATAAACGAACGTTTGTCTGGTTAGTTGGCTGTTTGGCTAGAAGTGCGAGTATGACTAAAATAAGAATTTTAAAAAAAACCAAACATGCGGCGGTTTAACACTTTTGTTACCATTTTAATTTATTTTTCTTGTACGCTGCAACATTAACACTTTATGTAAAAAAATATAAAAAGTTAAAAAAGAACTTGAAAAAGCAAACACGCATTTAAAAATGTTCAAAATTAACAAGGTACCGAAAGGCCCATTATATCAAGGGTAGACAAGAATTTCTTATCACAATCAAATGGGATTCTTAATATAATGTGCACCTGCATTTATGTTTTTTTTTAGATAATCAAATGTAATTACTAAACCATCTTTATCTTTATCGTTTACACCCACGATCTATAATTAAATTATTTTCTTATTTAAAGTTTTTAATTCCAATTAGAAAAATTTATATAGAGAAGTATACATACGTCCATATTATGTACCTATATTCATACATATGTATGCATCTTTAATTTTTATTATCGTTCCTTACTTAATCGGCTTAAATATATAAAAACAAATTTATTATCAACAAGATCTTTTTTTGGTAATTTCTTTATTTAACAAAAAAAAACATTTTTGTTAAAGTTTTTAAAGAATCAAAGCTTTTTAATCCTCTTAAAAATAAATCCAGCAACATGTTTATGACAAAAAAGCTATTTAAAAGGATCTTTTTCACTAAGGCTTAAAAAATCAAAAGAAGAGGAAAGATATAAAGAAAAATTAACAAAGAGATGAAAAAAACTTCAAGGGCATACCAAAGTTTAAAATTAACGAAATACAAACGTTTGCCACAAGGTGAATTAATACACAAGGTGACCGCATTAGAGATATATCTACAACAAAGAATTGTAGAAACGTTCATGCTGTCATAAATTCAGGCTAAAAACAATTAGTGTGTGAATAAGAAAGAGAGAAAAAGCCAATAAAAAAATATGTAACAAAAACAGGGGTTGACATACATATTTCACAAAAAAAGAACATAAAAGCAAAAGAGATCAGATGTGCTAGCGAGGTCACCTTTTGATTTAATTCACCATTCTCGTAATAAAATATTTAACGAAAGTAAATGGTCATTCAATTGGCCGAGTAGATTTTAACAGTCATGTTAGCTAATGGCCAAAACGGCAGATGATATGAGTCTCAGACTATAATTTTTGGGCCTTACAAACGCATGTGGTTTGGGTATAAAAACATTTACAGTGGATGTCCGGGTTAACAAATGCTCACTTTAAGGGAAATGCGGTATACAGAGTGAGCAAGTATCAGTTTCTCAATTTTAAATGCAATTCAGTTTGCTTGAATTTGATGGACAAAAGAAAATGTCAATGTGCGTGTGCACATTCATGAAAATATCATAACAATTTAAGCAATAAGACTGTGTGAAACGCCATTGAAACTTCAAAGAAAATTAGAATAAGCAGTCTTATTTTCTTGCATTGTGAGAATTGAGACTTACAATACCTTTAGTTTTTTTTTCTATATTTGTGCTAAACACGCAGATACTATGAAAGGGCTTGACACTTATGTTGATTGTAGTGGCAAAAATAAAACTTTATTACCCTTGAGAAGTTTGATTTAACTATTTTTTCGGTTTAACGAAAGGACCTGAAAATATTTCCACTGTACATATTATCATGTATCTAATTACATACATATTTAATACTTCTACAAAAACAATCAAAACAAAATTTAAAGTAAAATAATGAATAAAGCAACCAGCAAGCTTCAGCTGCCGATCAAACAGAGGCATCGGTGGTTCAGTGGTAGAATGCTCGCCTGCCACGCGGGCGGCCCGGGTTCGATTCCCGGCCGATGCAATTTTTTAATTTTTTTTATTAATTTTTTTATTAATTTTTTATTAATTTTTTTTGACATTTTTCTTATATTTTTTTTTATTTTAGTATTTACCAATATATAATTTTTTCGATATTTTTTTTAATTTATGTATTAATTTTTTAGTTTTCCATATTTTTTTACTAATTTGTTTAATTTCATATTTCTTAAATTACAAACGCTCAAACTTTCAAACTTTTTTCACAAAAATACCTTTTTCTGTTTTGAAACGCATTATAATTTTAAACTTCACAGCAATTTACCCTTTTTTTTTTGACTGGAAACTAAAAATAATAGTTTTTTAGTTTTTAAAGGCAAAAGTCAGGCGCAAGTTTAACAAATTCGACAACGTCAAACACAATAAGGCTAGTTTTTATATGTCGTTGCCGATTAAGGTACCTTTACACGGTAATACAAAGTAATTAGATTTTGTAGAATCAAAATATTATGAAATTCTCTCCGTGTTTAAAAAAAGAGAATAAAAATCTGTTTTAACTATTTTTCATATTTACACGGATGAGGTTGGTAAAATCCAAATCGGTTGTTTCTTGCCACTTTCCTTTTGGGGTAACGCCATATGGTTAAGGTTCAACAATATTAACAAAAACAACATAAAAAAATTAGCTTTTATTTTGATTGTTTGTGCCTTGTTTCATTAAGTGTAGCCACCTTCATTAGATGCGGTAAGTGCTGCCAATCTTTCACACCTCTGATGTCATGAGAATACACAAGTTTCTAAAATGGTTTAGAAAATAAACATTTACCGAACACTTGTCAAATTTTGCATCCGTATTCTCTCCTACCCAATACATTATGCTTTTACATGATGAGATTTTGTATTATCCCACAACATTTTTTGACATATCGTAATATACATATGTATTACCGTGTAAAGGTACCTTTAAAAAGTGCTAATCATTTAAATCAGTAACTCTTGACTGGTGTCAGTAAAATTTGCTTTATCAATTTAATTATTTTAATTTCCTGTCGCTAGTTTTAGCTAAATTTATTTGAAATAAAAGAAATTTGACAAATGAATTTAATTCAAAAAATTAATGAAGTAAATGTTCTATATTTTATTCCAAAATAAAACCGAACTAAAAAATAACACACCAAATCAACAACAAGAAACGAATTATTTTTGCAAAACCAAATAAAGGTTTTATTCTATAAAATTTTCTTTAAAAAAATTAATGTTTATTTAAATTATTTATAAAGACAATTTATTTGCCCCTTTTTTAATTTTTTTTTAATAAAACAGTTAAAACTACATATTTTATTTAGTTTACATTTTGTTTTTTAGCATAAACAGAAGAAAACATGTGTGTGTGTGTTTGTTTGCCTTAGTCACGGTTTCTTTGCATTATATTAAAAACTAAAACAAATATGATAAAACCTATGGAATTAGTTGGTATAAGCTTTAGCAGTTAAACATGTTTTGGAGATAAAACGACACAAGCATCGGTGGTTCAGTGGTAGAATGCTCGCCTGCCACGCGGGCGGCCCGGGTTCGATTCCCGGCCGATGCAATTATTATTTTTTTTTTATTAATATTTTTATGTATTAATATTTTTATTTACTAATATTTTTATTTATTAATATTTTTATTTATTAATATTTTTATTTATTATTATTTCTATTTATTAATATTTTTATTTATTAATATTTTTATTTATTAATCTTTTTATTTATTAATATTTTTATTTACTTATTTTTTATTGTTTGTTAGTTGTTTTATCCTTATTTTTTGTTAATGATTTTTTTTATTATTTATTTTTTTTTATATTTATTTTTTTATTATTTATTTTTTTATTATTTATTTTTTTATTATTTATTTTTTTTATTTATTTTTTTATTATTTATTTTTTATTTATTTAACTATTTTTAATTTTTTTATATTTATCTAATTTTTATTTTTTATAATTTATCTATTTTTTATATTTTATAGATATATATTTTTTAATTTTTTTGACTATTTATGTATTTATTTTTTAATATTTATTTCTTTTTTTTATATACTTTTCTTAAATATTTTTTTAATTTTTAAAATGTATGTATTTATTTTTTAATGTTTACTTATTTTTATTAGTTATTTATTTTTTAATATTTATTTTTATATTATTTATTTCTTATTAGAAAGTTATTTTTATTTCTTTATTTTTTATTATTTATTTTTATATTATTTATTTTTTTTATTAGAAAAATATTTTTTTTTTATTTTTTATAATTAATTATTTTTGATCTCTATTAACTATTTTACCTTTTTTATTAAATAAATTGTTTATAATTTTTATAATATCTTTTTTATTATATTTTCTTACTTTTATTTATTTTTTTTTTCGAAGAATTTAATTTTTTGTTTTTTGGTTTTGTATATTTTTACAGTATATACTGTTTTATTATAATTTAAAGTTAAGGCTATTACTTTATTTATTACCATTTATTTATTTGAATTAGTTTTTCTTACGTTTTTGTTACGTTATTATTTGTTCGTTATGTTCTACTATTTTATTTTTTATTATTTGTTTATTAATTACTGTTTTAGTTCACTTTTTTTATTATCAGATTTTTTTTTTAAATTTTTTTTAATTCACCTATTATTTTATAATTTACTTGCTTTTGTGATTTGATTATTTTTAAGTTTTTTTTTTATTTTAAATTTAATTTTTTTATTACTTTTTTTATTAATTTTTTTTTTTGAACATATTTTCAGCTTATTTATTTAACTTATTTCTATTTTATATTATTTATTTCTTTTAAATATTTTCTTTAATTTTGGGTATTTTTTAATATTTATTTTTTTGATGCATATAAAAAATCATTTTTTTATTAATTATTTATCTTTTCTTACTAGCTTATTATTTATTTTTCGATTATTTACTGGAAATAGTTTTATTCTGTATACAATTTTTCTTTATATATTATTTATTTATTTATTATTTTTTTAGCTGCAAAAAATATTGTACTTTTTATTTACCAGCCATAAATTACTTGTATATTACAACATAGATTTTTTTGCAAAAGCCATATACTTAGCATAGATATGCAATATTGCAACAATGTTTGTTGACCAAATATGAAATGTGGTCACAAATTAGTCTTCATTATGTCAATAAATCATTTTCCATGACGAAACTAAAAAAAAAAAATCAAACAAATTTAATCAACTTTTAATGGACTTTTAACAAGATCTTTGCAATACTACTCCGTATGGGATGGTTTTTCACGCAACGATGGTTGTTGCATAGACTTAAAAATTTAATGCTTTAAAAATTGAATGCAAAAAATCATGTTTATCCTAATGGAGTCAAACAACAAGTAACGTTATGTTGTATAATTTATATGTCTACACGTTTATTAAGAGGAATAAGAAATAGGAAAAAAATAAAATATTTATCAAACTGAACTCTTATAAACATATTTAGAAGAAATTGTGGAAAAATATTTAAAAAATATTAAGCAAAAAAAATATATATAATTTTTCTTAACCAAATTTTTTATATTTTAATATTTTTCGCTTTTTTCCTTTGCTCAATGGTTTCTGATTAAAAAATTTTGTGGAAATAGAATTCAGGAATTTTAAGTTTTATATAAAAATTGTTCTTGCACTATTTTAAGTTACACCAAGTTTACTAACATTTAAAACCCATTTACAAGGCTAACAAAAAGATTAACAAAAACATTTTTTAAAGTTAAATTTTTGTCACAAGTTTTCTATAATCGCAAATTTGTCATTTATCTTGTAGGTATCAAAAAGTTATTATCAAATTAAAATTTATTTAAATAATTAATATTGAATTTTCTTAATTTTAATTTTCAAACTTTAAGCAATTTTTCAATTTAAATACTTTCAAAAGATTTTTTTTTCATAGTTATTAATTAAAAAAAAAATAAAATAGGTATAATTTATGATGTCGATAGTGAGAAATTAATAACCAATTACAAAAATTAATTCTCGCCTATTGGACAATTTATTTTCTCGTTAATTTACTCTTTTAATTAAGTTCCACAGATTAATAAAGTTTTCCATGGCCAAGATGTAAGTTATTGTCAAATAAAAATATTTTAAAGACATAAATTAACTCTCTTAAACTATATCAAACCAGTTTAAAATATCCACATGAAAACTAAATTGGAAAAAGCATCGAGCTGTGTAAAAGAAATCAAAAGGTGTTTGTGCTAATAACTTTTAAACAATTCGGTTTTATATCAATTTTGTTATGGTCACTTAACACCTCAATTTAAACTAATACCAACTGAATGGCTGGACTTGATAGTAGATATTTATTGTATTGCATACAGTCTAAAAATATTTCCAATAACTACTTTATTGAATGGTCAATAAAACGAGAATCAACAGAAACTGAACAGCAGTCATTGAAATTATTATCTCTGGAAACGGAATATACAGACCTTAGTGAGTTTAGTTGGCTTAAGATGAGGTTGGTAACAATCATTCGCGGTTATTGTTGATGGTTTCAAAGAAACCCCTGCCCCTCTTACCCATACTTATAAGATAAATAGTTTAATGTCAAAATTACGTGAGAGCTACATGTGCATCTAGCTTTTTACATGTAGTGTACTGCATGCTTTACTTTTTTTTTATACCAAAACATTGATAAAATTCTTATCACCATTTCTGAAAACTTTTCAAAAGCAATTTTTTTTTTGAAAAATATATTTTAATATTTCTTAAATTTTACGAAAATTGTTAAAAACTTTGCCCTTAATAAAACTTTTTCAAAATCTTCTTGTAATTCTTAATTGATAAAATATATTTTTTTTTTTTAAATATTTTCGTCTCACATGAACAAAAAAGTCGACCATTATTTGCAACAGTTTTTTGACTTGCTTTTAATTTGTATATTTCTTATTTAAAGTGTTGGGAACATGATGTTGCACTGTTGCACTTACATGGTTTAATCGTAAGCCGTACAACAGGCACCGTTGTCGCTCATACTGCTTCATGGCTGTAATATGCAACTAATTTGCGTTTAATCATGTTGTGTTTAATTGCCCATCGAAATGTCATATAATCTTTTTGTAAAGTGGTATTATGCTGCAACTGCACACACCTGTCTTTACATAAATATACAATTACACATAAATAGATACATACATACATATGTAGATGCGTTTTTTTTTTTGCATTTAATTTAAATAAAAATCCAAATGTAATTTATCTGCACGTTTGATTTCTTTCTGAATTTATTTTAACAAAAAATTTTTATATTTATGATGATGCCAGCAACAATAATGGCGTTGTTATGATCATGTTGAGACAATAAAATCAAACAACATTTGTTTATTGCTGCAACAATATGTATGCACATGCTGTGGACAGCTACAAAAATGTACCAACAATATTTCGCTAATTTAACAGGTGTAAAACAGTGGCAAATTATTTTGTGTCTTTTTTAAATTTGTTTTTAACAAGTTTTTTTTTCTGGTTAAAAGACAGAAAAGAATGTTGAAAATTTTGAAATGTTTGTGTTACGTACATATGTTTAGATGATAATGGTACAATTGCAAATATAAAATTATCATGTCATGTTATAGTTTTGAAATATTATGAAAAAAAGAAACAAACCTCGTTTAACATCAAAACAATCTGAAAAATTATAAAAAATGAAGCCAAAAATGCACCCAGAAAATGATTAAGTTATTTAAGAATTATTCCGTAAAGTTGTTTTTAAATGAAGAAACAATTTATTTGTAGTAAAATAAATTTTTTAACTTGTTTGGACATTTATTTACATCAACGACTATACAAATATACTGATTTTGAGTTGGAGTAAATTTTTTTTAATTATTTTTTATAAAAAGTCAAACGGCTATCATTGGTAGATTACAACAAACTAACATTTAACTTTGTTAGTATTTTTTTTAAATTTTTTGTAAATTTAAAAACAAAATCAGTTAAAAGTTTTGCAAATTTTCATCCTTTTGTTTGTAGACAATTAGATAAAAAAATATGCATTCTAATTTACAAAAAATAAATTTCGTTTGCCTTTTTCGATAACATGTAAGTAAAGTAGGTGATGTTTACAGCCAAAAACACTACTACCGTTCAAATAGCACTGATGACGAAAATCCGTAGATGATTTCGAAAAATTAATTCTACTGGTGTTGGTAAGAAAAATTGGCTTTTTCATTAAGTTTCTTTCAACTGACATTAATTGAAAATATTAACTTTTTCGTAGCAAAAAAACATTAAATTAAAAATTTAAATAAAACAAAATAAATAAGAAGCAAAATTTGTCAAAATTAGGTATTTAACAAAAAAGTTATTTTGTAATGACTAGTAATTTTGGGATTTTCTGAACTCTTTTGTTGATTTAAATGAATACCTTGTTGGATGGTTTTAAAATGAGTATCCACTTTCTTTACGCTACATTTCCAGTTGATTATACCTAAATTATTTGTTGAGTGTGGAAAGTCAATGGTTACGTGCCAAGTTCTCTAGGTTAACTTTAAAAATGAGAAATTATTTACCTAAAAAGAAACGAAAAAATTGTTTAATTATTCATATCTCTTTTAAATTAACATTTAAAAAAGAGAATAAATAATAATTATTACTACAATATTAAAAGTGGCGAATACTTTTTAAAGCTTGGCTACAGCTACGAATGGACGACGAAGGATTACCATTTCCAATTTAATTAAAAGAGGGCGCCAAACTTATAAAATAGGTTATTTTTATCTTAAAAAAGAGGGCATAAATTTTTTTTACTATAAACTAAATTAAAACACGCCATAGAACGCATTTTCATTTAAATATTTTAAAAATATTTTTTTTTAAATATTTTTTGGAAAATTTTACTTACAGTATTCTTTTTGATAACTAACTTTAAATTATGTAAGAGATACAAGCAAATAAAGTTATCCATAAAAGTAAGCTAAAATACCGATGTATAAAAATTTTAAGTTTTTGTCTTTATACACAAGTAATCTGTTCATTACAACCCCGCTTAAGATTTAAATGCAGTGGTAATGGATCCCGCCTACTGACGAACGTTTCTTATTTGGTAAGCGAGAGCGCACCGATGAAACAGCCGATGAATCTTCTTTGTTAAATCTAAGCGAAGCAATAAGCGAGAGAATCAGCACTGATGCCTACGAAATATGGCAAACATCAGCGATTACATCATGTACATTTTTACCGGCTGCCATTTCACCATTTCTTCTCTCAGCTTTTGAGCTCCTGTTTTCTCGAGCGATGCTCTGTCGACCGATGCATTCCTTACGTAAGCACAGTTAATATAAGGTTACCTCTGCCAGTATGGAGGCTACAATAGGCACTACAGCTACCAGTTTTAAAAAACCGTAAAAGTATTTTTTTTTTTAAATGCTTCATAAAAGCATATTCGCAATCGCTATCTAATTCGGTTGCCATTTGGATTATTTGGTTCTTCCAATAAATGTTTTTATGTGATAAATTTTGACTAAAAATCCCAAAAGTTAGATGAAATTAAAGACTATGGAGATTGTGTTAAAGAAGGACAATTCCGGACATTTGCGAAAGAAGTAAAAAGACTGCCTCGGGGCACCATAAAAAAAGGACAGTACTTGGGGAAAAGAGGAAGGATGGCAACCCTAAGTGTATCATAAGTTTTAAAACTTGGATTTTTCGTGCTACAATATTAATTCTACTACCTAGGTTTTCTATAGTTTTTTACCGATTCCTTAAAATATCAAAAAATATTTTTTACGAATTATGGGGAAAAATATCACAGAACGAATGTACTATATTGATTTCGTCGACCTTATGATTTGGTAACATCAATAATCCTTAACATGTCAAGCTTAAGGTACAAAACGTAAGCCTTGAACCCTTTTTACAAAAGGCGGAAATTTGCTTAAATTTTCTCCTAAGAACGAGCACCAAAGGGGCTCGGAATGTTAATGAACAAAATAAAAAAAAAGGAATGGTTCAACGTCATGTACTGATTTTGCAGGTAAAGTTATTTAAAAAAAATATCGTCACGAGGCGAGATATGTAAACCTATGATATATTCAACTTACGCGGCAATATTTACAGCCTACGGGTTTTCTGTAAAATACTCTTTTTATACCCTTCACATAGTGATAGGGTATATATCAATTTGTCATTCCGTTTGTAATTTCTTTATTATTGATTTGCGACCCCATAAAGTATATATATTCTGGATCCTTATAGATAGGGAAGCCGATATAGCGTTGTCCGTCTGTCCGTCTGTCTGTCTGTCTGTGTGTCTGTCTGTCCGTCTGTTGAAATCAAGTTTCCGGAGTCAAATAAAAAGATACAGACCAGTTAATGGTGTCAAACGATCAGAAATATCCCGCTAACAATCGCTATTTAAAATCAGCAAAATCGGTTCACTATTGACCGAGATATAAGCAAAAACCCAGAGTAACCCATTTTTTTTAGGACCAAATCGGTGCATATATCCCTATATATCTCAGTAAGTATAGTCACTCTTGCCACAAAACTTGGCACGGATACTCCTAAAGAAGGGACCTAAATATTGGAAAAATTTTTTTCAGATAGGACCAGGGGAAGGGGTATTTTTCCTACAATTGCACAAATGTGGTAAAATATTTTATGCGCTATATCTCGTAAACTATAACAGCTATCGACTTAAAATGTTCTACAAAAAGTAATTCTACGCAAAGATCTACACTTTACGGAAAAAATTTTTTGAGTGGGGGCAATAAAAGGGGTAGCTCCCATACAAATCGACAATTGTTATAAAATATTTGATACGCTATATCTCGGAAACTATAAAAGATATCGAAATGAAATCTTCTACAAAAAGTAATTGGGCAAGAATGCCTACGCTTTAAAGAAAAAATTTTTTGAGTGGGGGCAAAAAAAGGGGTAGCTCCCATACAAATCGACAATTGTTATAAAATATTCGATACGCTATATCTCGGAAACTATAACAGATATTGACTTAAAATGTTCCACAAAAAGTGATTGTACGCAAAGATCTACTTTTAAAAGAAAAAATTTTTTGAGTGGGGGCAAAAAAAGGGGTAGCTCCCATACAAATCGACAGTTGTTATAAGATATTCGATACGCTATATCTCGGAAACTATAACAGATATCGAAATGAAATGTCCTACAAAAAGTAATTGTACGCAAAGATCTACACTTTAAAGAAAAAAATTTTTTAATGGGGGCAAAAAAGGGGTAGCTCCCATACAAATCGACAATTGTTATAAAATATTCGATACGCTATATCTCGGAAACTATAACAGATATCGACTTAAAATGTTCTACAAAAAGTGATTGTACGCAAAGATCTACTTTTTAAAGAAAAAATTTTTTGAGTGGGGGCAAAAAAAGGGGTAGCTCCCATACAAATCGACAATTGTTATAAAATATTCGATACGCTATATCTCGGAAACTATAACAGATATCGAAATGAAATGTCCTACAAAAAGTAACTGGGCAAGAAGGCCTACGCTATAAAGAAACAATTTTTTGAGTGGGGGCAAAAAAAGGGGTAGCTCCCATACAACTCGACAATTGTTATAAAATATTCGATACGCTATATCTCGGAAACTGTAAAAGATATCGAAATGAAGCCTTCTACAAAAACTAATTGGGTAAGAATGCCTACGCTTTAAAGAAAAAATTTTTTGAGTGGGGGCAAAAAAAGGGGTAGCTCCCATACAAATCGACAATTGTTATAAAATATTCGATACGCTATATCTCGGAAACTATAACAGATATCGAAATGAAATGTCCTACAAAAAGTAATTGTACGCAAAGATCTATACTTTGAAGAAAAAATTTTTTGAGTGGGGGCAAAAAAGGGGTAGCTCCCATACAAATCGACAATTGTTATAAAATATTCGATACGCTATATCTCGGAAACTATAACAGATATCGACTTAAAATGTTCTACAAAAAGTGATTGTACGCAAAGATCTACACTTTAAAGAAAAAATTTTTTGAGTGGGGGCAAAAAAAGGGGTAGCTCCCATACAAATCGACAATTGTTATAAAATATTCGATACGCTATATCTCGGAAACTATAACAGATATGGACTTAAAATGTTCTACAAAAAGTGATTGTACGCAAAGATCTACTTTTTAAAGAAAAAATTTTTTGAGTGGGGGCAAAAAAAGGGGTAGCTCCCATACAAATTAAAAATTTTTATGAAATATTCGATACGCTATATGTCGGAAACTATAACAGATATCGAAATTAAATGTTCTGCAAAGAGTAATTGGGCAATAAGGCCTACGCTTTAGAGATACATTTTTTAGTGGGGGCAAAAAAAGGGGTAGCTCCCATACAAATCGACAATTATTATAAAATATTCGATACGCTATATCTCGAAAACTATAAAAGATATCGAAATGAAATGTTATACAAAAAGTAATTGGACAAGAAGGCCTACGCTCTAAAGAAAAAATTTTTTGAGTGGGGGCAAAAAAAGGGGTAGCTCCCATACAAATCGACAATTATTATAAAATATTCGATACGCTATATCTCGGAAACTATAAAAGATATCGAAATTAAATGTTCCACAAAAAGTAATTGGGAAAGAATGCCTACGCTTTGAAGAAAAATTTTATTGAGTGGGGGCAAAAAAAGGGGTAGCTCCCATACAAATTAACGATTTGTATGAAATTTTCGATACGCTATAACTCGGAAACTGTAACAGATATCGAAATCAAATGTTCAACAAAAAGTGATTGGACATCAAGGGCTACGCTCTGAAGAAAAAAATTTTCGGATGGGGGGTGAAGAAGGGGAAGCTCTCATACAAATTAACAATTTTTATAAAATTTTTGATACGCTACTTCTGGAAAACTATTACAGCTATCGACTTCGAATATTCTACAAAAAGTAATAATCAAATAATTCATACATTTTGGAGAAAAAGTTGGAGAAGAGCAGGGGGACTAGAACATTTAACAAGTTTTATTAACCTTTAAATATGAATAATGTCGAAAACTTTTAAAACTCTCGACCTCAAATCTTCTTCATCTATTTCTATTATTCATACGAACGTTAAAATTTTGTTATTTTTTCTATGAACTTTAAAACTCGCACAAGGTTTTTTATTATATTGTTTGCAGTACAAAATTACTCGGCTGGCTATATTTAAAGACCAATGTGAAGGGTATATAAGATTCGGCACAGCCGAATATAGCGCTCTTACTTGTTTTATATTGTGAATACACCTAATTATTTATCTTAGATGTGATCAATGAAAAAATTCTATTCAACAATAAAAGTTTTCTTGCAGTTTTCGTTACACTATAATAAATCAAAAAATCTACATGAACTGATTACCCATTATCTAGTAGCCAAGTATAAAAAAAACCCCAGCAGTTGTTTTTATGGTGATCGCATACATACATACATACATATGTGCGTATGAGGTCTGCAGCGGAGAAGTTTTTACATAACCTTTGAAATTTGGCATAAAAGAGAGTATGCAGTGTGAGAGTACAGAAGATAACTTAACCGTAGTTTGTTAAATTTTTTTTTTCATATATTTATTATTGAATTTTTGCTTATGCGAACTAACAATAAGTAATAAAATCTTAAAACTAAGTAATTTACATTAGTGCAGCCAAAATGCCAAACTAAAATTTAAGCTCAACTAATTAATTTAATTCATTTCAATGGTCTTATGTAAGCGCAATAGTAGCCCTTCTTGTCAGACGAGTATGTCCACTATGTTGCAAGATGTTTCGAGCGAGCGGATTTGGATGTGTTTCCAGTTTATTTAAATACTTGTCCACATAGTTTAAGATTTCGACCTTAACTATCGGAACGTGTAGATCCTTATAGATGTTTCTGTTTTTGACATACCACGGAGCACCAGTTATCATTCCTAGGATTTTATTTTGACGGTGTTAATTTTTTCAATGTTGGAGACGGAAGCAGTGCCCCATAATTGTATACCGTAGCACCAAATTGGTTTTAAAATCGATTTGTAGAGCATAAGTTTACAAGTTTGATAAATGGCAATATTTTTGAATTTGGTACAAAAGATAAGGTATTTCTATTATACCAAATTCAAAAAGTGAACGTAAATAAAAATACATTGTACAAATAAAAACTACAAGAAGTTCTTTTGCCAATACTTGTTGGTACAATATGTATTTTTTGTGTAACTTTTTGGTTTTTGCAATAAGGTGCTGCTTGTGCGTGACGATGTGTGACGTTTTGTGTATGTTTTGTTATTGTAACAAACGCAATCACCATATGTTATCTGTGTTTACATACAAATATACGTATGTATATCAAAAATGAATTAAATCCACCCAAACTAAACTAAACCAACAACTAAATTTGCTTTGTTTCTGATCAACTTTTGCGAAAACGAATATAGCCGCAGTTAATTCATACTTGCATTACCATCTTAAACTTTTTCGGCAGAAAGAAGATCACAAGAAATCTTAAATAAAAACAACTCTGTCAAGTAACAGCGAATGCATAGTTGGCGAATATATCGTTCATAAAAACAAGTACTAATTATTTAGAGGTATTGCGAATAAAGGTTAATTCTTTAAAATACTTTAGCATAGAAAAAGTTGAAGTATATCCTTGCAGCTCTCTAATATGCATGTACATAAAAATTTCAGTGCAATATTCAAAATTGGACATTAATAATAAATAAAATTGTTATTGTTTTATTGCCACAAGCATACAAATTGTTTTAATGTGAATTACATTTTGCACACGTTATATGAATGCAAATTTTTAGCAAAATAAAAAAAATACTAAAAAAAAGACGCAAATAACTACTCGTGCAACACAAAAACATTGTTGTTTTTCACAATAAACACGTACGATTTGCAATTTAAATCATAAACATGCAATAATTTACAACACATATGAGTACTTGGTCAGTTAGCAAACAAACAAAAAAAAAATTATATTACATATCAAATAGTACTTAAAAATTATAACTATTGACACTTAATAACAATGACTCCTAATAGAGGCATTTGTAAGGGGAATTATAAAAAATAGACCGATAATATGTATTTGTATTCAGTATTATAGTTGGTGGCATAAAGATAAACGTGTGTGTAAAATTTTGTGAAGGTGAAGTAATATTCGAGTCAGTTATGCCACAAAATGCCCCATCCGGGAAGACATTTTTATGGGGGCTATGCCAAAAAAGGACCGATCATAACCAACAACAGTGAGCCTCGTGCCAAAGCCAAAAAACTTTTCTGTTGCGAAATTTAAATAAAACATCAAAATTGCGTCCTGTGGCGTGTTCACAAGAATACATTGACACCCAGCCGGACGGAGGGACGAACGGACATGCTCGAATCGACTAAGGGTGTGATTTCGATTCGATTGGTATGCTTAAAGGTGGGCCTTAGACATCTGTACAAACGCATAATACCCCTGTACGTGGGTCTCTGGTGACAGATTTACATCTTCAAACTTAAATAAAATAAAAACCCTAATAATTGACACAAAGTTTTATTAAGAGCATTAGACAACAGAATAGAAATGCGGATTTTATTTTTAAAGAGTATTTCATCCAGATGTCGGGTTTCCGTAATCATGCGTCGAAAATTTTCACCGTTGACACTCGTCCCCTGGACTCGACAATTCTCAAAAATAATTTTTTAAATTATCTCATGCGTGAAAAAAGCACATAGAAAAGTTAATCTGGGGCAATGCAAAAGTTTTTGAGATGTTAATCGAGATTGCGGGTCCTTGAAGACCGCTAACGCAGTTTTGCTTGTTGCCGTGACCGTTTAAGTGAAAGTGAGCCTCGTCGCACTAAAAATGGGATTTACAGTGGGAAAACGCTCTAACATCGTTTCACAAAAATTTGAATTTGAACGATTTGAACTTTAAAAGGATGGAACTTCAGATTCTTTTTTTAAAATTTCATGAATAATCGCTCTTGGAAGTCCCAGTGAGGCTGCTCTTTTCCATATTGAAAGTCGCAGATTTTCACGTAAACTGCTTTCAACCAGTTTAATGTTTTCGGGAGTTATTGAAGATCGACTGGGCCCTGGCCGTGGGACATTCATAGCCGTAGCAGTTGCGCGGAATCTCTGCACTGACGAACGAATTAAATTTACACTTGGTCCATCACGTATTCGCCGAATACCAAACTTTGAACAAAATTGTCGACGAGCAATTACATAAAAATTATTACTCGTAAAAAATGCCTCCACAGCAAATGCGCGATGATCTCACGACTACTGAGAAATCGTGACTGATTAACCCGCACAATCGATAATTCCAACGGCACCGTTTAAAAAATAAATTTGCCGCCAGACACCCTGTATGTGGTGTGGGTATAAATATGACTGACCCCTTTGACAGTGATTAACTTATTTTTAAAATGCTTTTTAAAAAGTAAATAATAGAAGTAAATAGTGATAAATGCAAATAGAATGAGAAAAATAGAAAATAGGTTTGTATGTGAATTAAGTTCGGTCTAAGCAATATAAAGTATTAATATAATTCCAGTATTCAAATTCTAGTTAAAGTTTGTTTAAATAGAGGAAATTTACCTTAACTTAAAGAGCGCTAACAAGAAAGTGTAGAAAAAGCATTAAACATTATTTTTTTACAAATTATTTTTTTTTCTTTAAAGTCTTCTTTAAGCGCCACCTATTTTTTCATATCCTTTTAAGGTTCTTACACTTACTTACAATGTAGCTGATTAATGAGCTGCAATTAAATACAATGCAAGCGTGAGAACACAACAAAACGCAATAAATAAAATATTCAATAAAATAAATAACTAACATTTCAAAGAAAATTATGCGAACAGGAAAATCGTTATAAAACGTTATTTAAACATTATTTTATGTAAACTTAATGCTTTTGTATATTTTGTTGACTAAATGACTGACTCAAGTTAAGAAAACAACTGATTATGCGATTCGAACAACAAATATGTAATAAAAATGATTGTGTGTCATTACAACAATTACTGCTGTAGTAAAATAGGTTATAATTAAATAATTTGTTGATATTCAGATAGCCATGCTGTTATCTTTAATTGGAAAACACTTTAATCATCAGGTAAGGAATAGAACAATCTGATATTTACTCTCTCAAATGCCTGTAATCATCCTATATCCATCAGTTAAACCGGCAAATTTTCCAAATAAATTTTCAAATTCCAACAAACAATTTTTTAAAGTGTCCATCTTCGATCTCTAAAATCCTCAAGACCAAATTTCCACAACATCCCAGTGTGACCATTATAAAAACAAAATTTCCTGGTCTGTAGTCTTCTACACTCAAAAAAATAATGAACTAGAAGTTAGTAAATTTTACTGCTTTTTAGGACATAATGGCTGTCGTATGGCGCCAAAGACACTTTTTGTTACGAATTAGTAAATCTTTTCCTTAAAAAAAGTTACTTAATATTACGCCAAAGTTTGTAATGTTGAACAAAATTTTACTTAATTTAAATAAACTTTAACTTAAAAAGTGTAAAAATTTATTTTCCATAAGTTCATATATTATCTAAATACTTCCCTTTTATAAGTAAATATTTAAAAGATAACTTTTAATATAAGAAAAATTTTACTCTATTTTAGTTTAAAAGATAAATATTTTAACTTTAAAGTATGACAATATTTACTCAATTTTAGTCAAAATTTTATTTGGGTAAAGTAAAAATTTATTGGCATTTAGCAATCCTGTGGAATCAAAACAAGTAAGAAAAATACTAAAAATAAGTTTAAACAATAGCTTTTATCAAGTAAATGTATCCATCCCAAAGGTAAAATATTTACAAAGAAATAGTAAATATTTTCAAAAATTTTGGAAAAAAAGTGCCAAAAGAAACATATTATTTCCTGTTTATAAGAAATTTTTCTAGGTAATTAATAAAAATATGCCTTTAAACTAAAAAACAATTTGGTAGTTTTTAGCACGTTTTATCCCTAATTCCAGAAATAAATTTACTTAAATACGTTCATATTTACTTATTTTAAGGGTAATATGTTTTTATACACTTTTTCTTGTTTTAGGGAAATAGGGAATCTTAGACTATAGTCTAAGATTCTTGCCAGCATCCCAATCACCTAGTACTCATAGGTACCTTATGGATAAAGGCGTCTATTGCTGCTTAGGATTTGCGTCTTATGACACAAGGGATGTTAAGTAAAGCACAGTTTGGACCTTTGTCAGAAGCTCCCCAACAGCCTTTCATCACCGTCTCCACCACACAGTGCTTTAATACCTTAAAATTGGCGTTACAACCATTTTGTAAATTGAGTTTACTACCTTTAATTTTAAGCCCCAACTTTTTTCCTCTGAAATATCTGCATGTATGGTAGACTTAAGGATCTCTCTTGTATTTCTCACGCCTGATAGTTTGCTATCAAGGACTACCTTAAGATTTTTGGCCTCTTTTGCCAGCTTTAGTTCTATTTCATTGAGTATGGAGCTTCTAAAAGTCTCGACCCTTTACCATCTGGTGAAGAAAACTGGGATTTAGGAAAAGTGGCCAAATAGATTTGGATGAAATCTAATAACTTTTAGTCATTAAAAAGAATAATTACACAATTCAAATGGAATTAAAATTCTAAAAAAATACTGAGTTTGATTATATTTAAAAATATATGTGAATTGGAGCTTTTATTTTAAAAACATGTGAAAGAGCATGTTGGCCCAACTTTTAAAATTATGAAAATTAAGGAACAAAGTAGCACATTAAGAGCTGATTTTTATAGTGATTATTAAGAGTGAAGCTCTTTTTTAACACCATCTTTACGACAAAAAAGTTCCCACAAAACGAAATAAGTTTAAACATTCACATACTTATGTCCAAAAAAAAATATTTTCACCTGACGAAAGGGTTAATAATAATTTTGTTCACAATGCTTTAAACGTATTACCAGCCAGCCACTGCCCAATGGCTTCAATTATTTTGTCATAATTATTGCCAAAAAAGAATAAAAACTTAAAAAAAAAATATTTTTGCAAAACCAAAAACAGAAAGGAAAACTCATTAAATTGTTACAAATTGTTGTTAAGCAACCTTTTTTAAGGTGTAAAATAACATTCAAAATCTTATTAAAATGCCTTAAAGCCTCAAAATGCAAAAACAATCGACTAAAGATCAACCAAGGGACTTAAAATCCAACTTAACTAAAATATAAAAACTTATGTTTGTACATATGTGATAAATGCTAAAAGCGGTAGCCATAAATCAGTTATGAAAAAGAAGTTAAGAAAAAGTTAATGAAGTAAATTAAGTTAAACGAGGAGCAGTTCAAAAAGTTATGAAGTTACACGGAATTAAATCGAAAACTTAACTTGAACAAGATTTGTTCGACGTTCGTGGATTCAATAAAGGAGGAAACTTAATAGATTTTTTCTTTTATTGCTCGGGATCAAACTTTCAGCTCAGTTTTTAATTAAAATTTTACAGTGAAATCTGTTTTATCCGAAAGACAATATTTTTCAAATCAAAGAACAATTTCGAAATGTTTGATATTTTCAAAAGTCGAAAAACAATGCTTTCTTAATTTTAGTGATTTTTTATTACATTAAAATTTTTAAAAGTTAGATTTGGAGGTCGATTTAGCGATGTCCGTCCGCCCGTCTGTCCGTGTTATGGTTGAAATCATTTTGAAGCCTGCCAAAACGCATAAATTCGTATGTGGTATCAAACTATCAGAACAGTCTGCTAGGAAATCGCTATTGAAATCCAGCAAAATCGACCCATAACTGACCGAGATATAACCTAAAAACTAAGACGGTTTATTTTTCTTAAATTTGTACATAAAAACCTCTACAACTGCTCCAGAGTTTCCCCCATGCGGGTGCAATATAAGACCGACTCCCATTAATTTTTCCTTACAAACATAATTTCCCCCTTTCTCCAGTCCCTAGCAGGATTGGTACACGAATTTTGAAAAAATTA
Organism: Melanophora roralis; assembly: GCA_963583895.1. Taxonomy (NCBI): domain Eukaryota; kingdom Metazoa; phylum Arthropoda; class Insecta; order Diptera; family Rhinophoridae; genus Melanophora; species Melanophora roralis. Next base: position 91,195,167 of record OY757188.1, on the reverse strand, counting down.
GAGTAAAACCCCTAACAACTTCCCTGGAGTCTCCCTTACAGATATAAAATATATTACAGACCCTCATTAGTTTTCCCTTCTAAACATATTCCTAGAACATGCTTACCCCTTATCACCATCACATAAGGGGTTGCCATACAAAATTTACAAAAATTATGTAAAAACGCCCATAACTTTGCCAGAGTCGGCTTAAGAGAAATAAAATGTACGACCCCTATTAGCTTTCCCTTCCAAACATATTCCTAAAACATACTTACCCCCTATCACGATTAAATAAGGGGCTCCCATACAAAGTTTGGGGAATGAAAATAAATTCCCACCAAATCTTCCAGGGTGCCCGTTGATAGGCCAAATGTAGGACTTGCAAACATTTCCCTATAACATTCTAACCTTCTATCTCCACCCCCAAAGGGGGTTGCAATACAAAATTTGAAAAAAACTATGGTAAGCCTCCTACAACTTCCCCGTAGCCACCCTAAGAGGGTTAAAATATGACAAGAATCCCTATTTTAAAATTAAAAAAAGGAAAAAAGGCCAATGTGAAGGGTATTTAACATTCGGCGCAGCCATATATAGAGCTCTTACTTGTTTTTTGATAACCAGCACTCAGGAGATGGTGCCTTTACATGCAAGATGATCGAGAAAATAGTCTTTGCGGACATTTGTTTTGAATTTCCGGATATTAACTGTAAAAGGAAAGACATCTTTAGAAAGTTTATTCCACATACGAATTATGCGATTACAGAACGGTGCGATTCACTGGCCAATCGACGAAAATTGGTGCTTTTCTTCCAAGACACGTATTGGGTACGAAATCCCGGGTTTCTGGAACAAGTTTTCTAATTTTTTCAGAACACATTCCACTAGAGTGTCGTTAGAGCAGTGAAACACAGCCCTTATTACGGCAAAATACCTCAACGTCGCCTGTTCTTAAATGTTGTCAAGTGCTCCAAAATATACTTTGGAGCCCCAGCCCATACAAATTTATGTTCCATTTTTGGTCAGTAATGAGTGGCATAAATATAAGAATGATCAAATGGCGTGAAGCAGTTCCTATACCTTTTAAAAAAACCAAGACACCTACATGCTTCTTTAGACTCATGAAAGTGTTCGATTAAACAATATTGCATTGAATTTCTATGCCCAGGGAGCGAAATTGAATGGTTGTTTTCAGGCTTCAGGTCTTTCCTGTTTTGGGATGGACGTAACATAAGCTACCTTACAGTATAAAGGGAATATCCCAACATATTTGGTTGAAAATGTATAGCAAATTTATACAAATTTCATTGAAAAATGGAATAAAGGATATATTACGTCACAGCTGACGAAACTGCTCAAAACTGGTTAAGCTGCACCCCGATCAAGCATTTGTGTTGGTTGCTTTTTTGTAGCTTCTTTTGCTAAATTACATCGTTTAAAATCTTAAAATCATCATAAATTACATAAATTATTGACGTAAATTCATCAAAAACAACTTTAAGAAAAATAACAAAAACATAAAAAAAACTGTTTTAAGCCTGATAACTTTCAAACAGAAAATACTACTCAAAACATAGTTTTAGTATCCGCATAATAAATAAAAGTTTGTTTTTAGTGTTTGTGTGTTTTCTGATTTCTCATAAAGACTTTTTGACAGATTTGTGCAGACTTTTGGTGCCTCAAGTGCCATCATTCCTCATATTTTGTTCATTCATGGTACGTTTACTTCTTCTTTTGTCCGTTTTACTCCATACTTGAAGAGTTTTTTATTATTCTTGTGTCCAGGTCTAAGAGGAAGTGGATATACACAAACATGAAAATAAGGAAAAAAATCTTTTGAATTAAAACTTTTATTCTACTTTTGTTGTTTTTTAGTAAAGCGGCCAAAACTAAAAATGCAAGAGAGTGAAATAAAGATTTTCTCTAAAAAAGAATACAAAAAGAAGGAGAAGAAACGTGTGTACACACATATTTAATTTATTTTTAAATTTTGTTAAAGAAAGATATAAAAATAGTTTTTATAATCGACCAGGTGTCACTTTAATGAGGTGCGAACTGTAAAGAAAAACATTTGACGGAACAAATAAATGTCAAATTTCAAATAAAAGTTTTCGTTTGGCCGACATTTGTGGCGCAATAAAAATGTTTTAAAACTTTTTTTTTTGATTTATTTTAGGCATTTAAGTGTAGGTGTTTTCTTTTTTAGATTTATTTGGAAAGCTATAGGAAACATCATTTAATTTGGTAAAACCAAAAAACATATTAAGAAAAATTGAAATTTATAATTTTTTTTATATAAAAGAGAACAAAATTACCAAGAGTCGTTAGCATCATGAAATTTAAAATTGTTATCAAACTAACTTTTTATTTAATTTTTAACAACTGCTTTCTTTGTAAAAATAATTAAGAAACTAGTCGTGAAATAGAGTAAAGAGTAACAGAAGGTCGGTCGGTTCTACACTCTATTTCTCTAAGGCCGACTCTGGGGAAGTTGTAGGCGTTCTTACATCATTTTTGTAAATTTTGTATGGCAACCCCTTAATGTGATGGAAATAGGGGGTCTAGGAATATGTTGTGGAGGGAAAACTAATGGGGTATGTGATACATATTATTTCTCTAAGGGCGACTCCGGGGAAGTAATGAGTTTTTATCCTATTTTTTCAAATTTTGTATTACAACCCTGTTAGTGGCTGGAGATAAGGGTATGTTCCACTAAAATGTTTGGGAAAACAATTAATTGGGATCGGTCTTACATCTGACCTTTGTAGGAGCGATTTATTAAAGAAATTACAAACGGAATGACACATTACTTATGTGAAGGGTAAATAAAAATGACTTTTAAGATTGAAATTTATAAAAAATTTAAATAGAAAAAATGTCCAATTATTCCTATAACTTTTTGGTAGTGTAGTAAATTGCTATGCTCGCAAGGTGTCGAGAAGGATTAAAAAGGAACATCTTCAAACATTAACATATCTCTACACAAATCTTCAGTCCTTTAAACTCAAACTTGGAATAAAACTCGGAATTCTACATCCAATTTTTTGCCGAGAGGTATTCCAACAGATCATTCAAACTGCACTGTAATTCCTCTCTAAAATCCGGGCATGCACAGAAAGATAAAAAACCGTCTTCTCCTTTTCCCAATTCCCACAACTGCGAAAGTGGTCGTTAGAAGGGATTCCGAGTCTACTTAAATGTTAACGCATCAGTTGCCAGTAAAAATTCACAACAATCAGTTGTGAGCCTAGAGACCCTGAATGTGTGCATACTACGATCCTGTTCTCATCAGAAAAGTGTCTAAATATCCCAACCTTTATAGTCCCAAGCAAAATTACAACAAATCTGGCCTTCGATGTATGTAATCCAGATCCCACCTTAGTCACCTTATCTGCCCTAGACCTTGTATGTACTCTGTCTATGCCACTTGTTCATAGCAACTTCAAAGAAGTGTCTGAAAATCCTACTCTAAGTAGTAGTTGCTTAGTCAGCTCATCTTCCCAGGACCCAGCATCCGCCAAGACTAACTATGCCACCTCTTCTCAACCACTTCAAGAAAGTGTCTTAAGATCTGGCTTTTAATAGTGGCCAGCGTAGTTGCGATTGGGCACACATCAAAAGTATGCTTAGCCACCTACAGACGCCTTCGACAACTCTTTCTTACATTGGCTGGCCAGTCATGACGTTTGTACTAGTATACCAATTGAGTGACAGAAGTGACGCCTGACTATCGACAAAAAATTCAAATCCTTCTTAGTTTTCTTGAACGGCTTTCCACAACCTAGTTGGGCTAAAATAAAATCGATCTTCGAGCGCCTTGATATTTTGAGATTTTTCTTTGATTTAAGTTTTTTAGTCATGTGAGGTGTTGCTAGATCTGATCTTTTCAAGGAGCTTCAATCCTCCCCTTTTTTTGCATACCTTTAAGATCGTCTTTAAAAACCTTTCTTTCTTTTGTTCATAGGCATGACCAGGCCAACGCAGTTTTTTTAATTCAAAGCGCTTTACTACGTCAATGTCAGCGTACATCTCAAGATTCATGCGATGCCGGCAATCTCCGTTAACACAAATTGGCGCATATATTTCACACAGAACTTTTCCTTCAAATAACGCTTCAACTTGAGGTTGTTGTCTGGCCCAATTTGAGCGGGTCAGCAATTATTTCCAATGCTAGGGGCGGTTGAAAAACAAATCCTGGACACTAGCTCAGCTTTCATGCCTCATAGCAAATATTTTTGCCGTAAATACACTGCTCTCCTTTAAAGTATGACGAACTTATCCTTAGACCCTCTAAGTAGACTCCGGATCCTACACCACCGTTCGGCTTAGAGCAGTCTGTCTAAATTATTGCGTCATAGGTTTCTACGAGATAAGTCCCACACTATTTACTCCTGAAGGGTACTGAGCTTAAGGACCTCGTATTGCCGTAAGTTCTCGATAACCAATATCCTAGTGTAAAGTGTTCAGTGCCTATGAAGGACTAGGGATACATTAATGCTTAAGCAACGCTACCAAATTTTCTAAGTTTACTTTGAGCATCAGGCATCGTTTCGCGAAACTTTTTTTCAGTTCAGCGACAAACAAAAATGACTCAACGGGTTTGTTAGCAAACAAGTTTACCGCCGCGTAGGGAGTGGGATCAACCCTAACAAAAGCCACCCCACACATCCAGAAAAATTAACGTTTTGATGCGATTTACTTCATGGTTATATCGTTGGACTTTCTTTCGTCAAAAATTGACCCTCAGCTCGCGTTACAGTCAATAGAGATCTCGTAACCGTACTATGATCAACGATTTTTTTTTGAAAATATTAATGGCATTGATCAGTACCGAAACTATGGCTGACTTTCAAATCTAAAAAAAAAATGAATGTAGAAAACCCTTTACTTACCTTCAAAAAATACCTACAATAAAGAAAATAAAGAAACAAATGTTTTTAAGAACATTTAAAAACTGCTAAAATCTTTTATGTATTTAACAACACTTCTACACTACATAAACGTGTTAACAAGTGCCAAAAACATCAAAAAGTACTTAAAAATTAAATTAAAATAAAACTAAAATATAACATGATGAACATCGAATATTTCTGGTAAACACAAGATAGATGCAGAAAAACAAAAACGAACATAAAACAAGGTGTTGCAAAACCATGTTCAACAACAGCTTTAAATTAAGAACAACAGAAATTAAAACAAGAGAAAATAAAAACAAAACACCAGAGATTTATAGCCAGGAATTTTGAATAAAAACACACATGAAATCCCTTTTAGGGGAATCAAAAGCTTCAAAAGGGTTACTTAAGCTAAAAAAAAACGCAAATTCTAAAAAAACTGCAAAAGGAAACAGCCTATAAGCCAGGAAAGGAACATTGAACGACGACAGCAGCAGCTTTGAAGAGAAATTAAGTGACAGCAAGAAATGTCAGTTGTTTAAAGTGTCCGACAGAGAAGCAAGCGGGAGAAATAATTTAAAAAAAATTAATTTAATTTTAAGATAGAAAAACAACACAGAATTAGATATCATTAGGTTTTAGTACAGGGTGTCTGATTGCAAATTTATATTTTTAAATACGTGCGGTTTTGTCAGTCACGATGTCCCAGGTGTCGAGTGAGTATCGCGCGTTCGCTGTGCAGACATTTTTTTAAAGTAATGATTCTTACGTATGTATGTAATTTCTCGTCGACAATTTTGTTCAAACTTGGGTATTCGGCAAATACGTGATGGACCGAGTGTAAATTTTATTCGTTCGTGAGTGCAGAGATTCCGCGCAGCTGCTACGGCTATGAATGTCCCACGGCCAGGGCCTAGTCAATCTTTAAGGACTCCCGAAAACATGGAACTGGTTGAAAGCAGTTTACGTGAAAATCCTCGGCTTTCAATACGGAAAAGAGCAGCCTCACTGGGATTTCCAAGAGCGATTGTTTATGAAATTTTAAAAAAGGATTTGAAGTTCAATGCCTTTAAAATTTAAATCGTTCAAGAACTGTAGGAAAGTGTGGTTTACGCAAAAACTTTTGAAAAACGATGTTGGAGCGTTTTCGTACTGTGAATCCTATTGTTTGGAGCGACGAGGCTCACTTTCACTTAAACGGCCACGACAACATTCAAAACTGCCATTACTGGTCTCCAAGAACCCGCAACCCTCGATTTAAACATCAAAAACCATTGCATTGCCCCAGGGTAACTGTTTGGTGTGCCTCATCCACGCAGTATATAGTTGGACCTTTTTTTCCCAAAAACCCCGAGGCCAGGGGATGGTGAAAACTATCGACGCATGATTCTTTTTTCCAAACCTGCGAGCTCATCCTTCGTACTCTTTACATGCGTGATTTCAACAGAATGGAGCGACTGCACACACAGCCAGAGCTTCGACGGATTTGCTTCGGGAAAATTTCCCTCAAAAACTGATTAGTCGCTTTGAAGACTTCCCATGGCTCCCGAGGTCGCCCAATCAATTTTCCATTAATTTTTTATGGAGCCACCTCAAAGCGCGGGTTTTTAAATGACAATCTCCAATCTATTGTGGCTTAAAAGGAAAATATTCGTCGAGAAATCAGCTCATTTGAACCATGTTTACTACAACGTGTGGCACAGAGCACAAGGTTCCGTTTTAAAGTGTAGTCAACTCGACAGAAGACATCTGAATGATATGCGCTTTAAAAAATAAAATCCGCGTTTTCATTTCTCCTAATAAAACTTTGTTTCAATTATTATTTAAGTTTGAAAATATAAATTTTCCACCAGACACCCTGTATTAAAACAAAACATTAAACACTGGCTTTTTTATTTAAAAAAATAGAAATGCTTTTTATGTTTAATTGTGATAAGAATACAAAAACAAACTTACAACATGTTGTGACTACAAAAAAAAATAAAACCACAATTACTATTATTATTGACAGTAACACAAAACGTAAACAACAAACAGTCAAAAGAACAAGTGTATCAGATTTAAGGCAAAAGAAGAGTAAAATTGTAGAAACAGAAACTAAATATTTTTTTGTAGTTCAAATAAGTAGGAGTTTTACGTTTGGCGATGCTGCTTCTAAAAGCGCAGGATTCACTATTGCACTTAAGAGCAAACTACAAAAAAAAAAAATTTAAAAATAATAAAATTTATTTCAATATTTTATTTTATATTTAAGATCATATTGCCTAAACACTTCTGACGTCTTCTAATACTCAGCATTATTGTCTGAAGCCACCTTTGACAAAAATAATACATTAATTCTTCAATAAATTACGTTAAATCAGCTGATTATTGTGTTCATTTAAATTTTTGATATTATAAAATATTACTTTCTTGAAATTTAGAAAAAATTTTAAATTTCTACTTGACTTTTCTCTTTCCTTACATTTTAAACAATGCATCAAATGTTGTAAACAACACAAACATACTAAAAAAACATCTAATTTATGCGCGACAATAGCGCACTAAAACAAATCTCTAAGAAAACAACAATACAATAACAGCAAAAAAATTATTTTTAAAACTTAAAACAACAAAAAACAAACAAAAGGAAAACATTAGCAACATAAAAAACACTTTAAAAAAAACAAGCAAACGCGTCGATTCAATTAGTAATTCGAAAAACGGTCAATAACGTGTTTTGCATTTTTAAAATGCAACAACATTCAAGACCAACAACAGTAGTTTGTTAATAAATGCAGCAACATTGGTTGCATGCTTATTGCGCTGAATGCACGTACGAACAAACGCACATCAAAACATACTTAATGCGACAAACATTTGTGGCAAGTCATAATAATGCGAGCAATCAGAAATATAAAAGGACGACGAACGCGTAATGCAATTGAAAAACAAAAATGCAATAGAGTAAATAGAAAATTCATATGTAAGTATAAATGTGCGCATTATAATTTATACAATAAGAAACAAAAAATGCTGACAGTGTTTGGATAACAGCAACAAATCACAACATTACATGCATTTTCAATTGGTCAAGTTGTGTAGAAACTAAACGAATGTTGGGAAAAAAGTCGCTATGACCTTTAAAAGAAGTTTTTTATTTTGTAAAAAAATTACATTAAACTTTTTACAAGATTTAATATTACGTGCTAGAGCCGCAACTTCGTAAATGCAGTTTTAGAAATTTATTAGGTGAAATTGGTTAAATCTGCGTCAATAAATTTTAGATTTCTAGAGTATAAGGGTATATACATGTCTTAAACCCTTACAATATTTCAAAAAAGTTCCAAAAATATATTCATATTTTTTTAAACTTTTTACACGCAATTTGAATTATGTTTCCATTTTTATTTACACAGAAGTAAGAAAAGGGATCTTAGCAGTGTTAAAATATAGTTTTTACTCTCTCTTGCCCCTCAGGGTCCAATACCAAAAAAGGATACCAAAACCGTATTCGTTTTTTTTCGAGACCTCTCGAACGCAATTTTGTTTCTATCGTAAATATCTCAGAAGTTACAAAGTGGACCTGAGCAGTATCAAAATATAGTTTTTACCCGGTATTGTCCCTTAGGGCCCAAAATTTCGAAAAAGTGTAAAAATGGTGTTCTTGTTTTTTGTGACCTGTCGAACGCAATTTCAATCATGTTTCTATCTCTATTGGTTTAAAAGTTACAAAAAGTACCGTTTTCAAAACGATTTTTTTACCCCTTAAAGTACAAATTTCAAAAAAGATTCAAAAATTATTCATATTTTTTTGAGGCCTGTCGAATGCAATTCGAATTAAATTTTTATCTTTATTCGTTTAGAAGTTACAAAGTTACTACCAAAATTGAGTTTTTTCCATTTTTTACCCCCTAAGCATTAAATACATTTCTCGCTACAGACTACCGAACACAATCAGTCAAAAATAGAATACACGTGTGCTTATGAGAATAATTTTTTTAATGGCTACAATGCAACACGACTACGGGTTGCTGTCAATGCTAATTTTGTGGCGTGGTCGAAATTAAACTAATTTTTATTTTTGTACGCCAAAGTTAACAGATTAGTGCTGCCAATACGGTAAGATGCAAAAAATATAGTCTAAACAATGCAAAAAGACTTTAGATGGTACCACTGAAAGTCATATTGCTCATATGTATATTTTGTAGTGGTGGTCTAGTAAATAATTGAGTAGCAAACACACGAAAACAAATGTAGCAAACAACTTTTCTGTTCGTGTGTTCCTGTGTTCTTGTAGCTTGGATGTGTTTAATGCATTAAGGTTCATTTATACGTGACTTACCTATAGCCACAGAAAACATCTGTTCAAACCAAACTTATGGGCAACACTGTATTTGATCATAAGGTATTATAGGAAACCAATTGAGTTTTGGTTTTTATGGCAACTGTTATGGTTATGGCGTTTAGTAGGTCACATATGTACATATAATTGAACCTTTAGTGTCCAAAATATCGAAAAAGTGGCAGACACGGGTCCACTTATTTTTTGAGAAAAATACGATACTTTTTACATTTTGTTTTTATCATTTATAGTTTAGGAGATAGATATCAACTTTTGCATATTTTCATATTTGGCCCATTTTAACCCCGTTCGGGTCCGAATTTCCCTAAATCCAGTCTTAGTGGATCTATATATAAGGAAAGGTCTAAATTGCAACCTAAACGTGTAGAGCTGAACGTTTAGGCTGTGATGATGAATCAGTCAGTAACATTGTTCCCTTATATAGATAATATTTTTAGGAATAGAGCACCCAGTGTCCCTTGATTATTAAGATCCTTCTCCTTATCGTAATGACTTTTAAACGCTATATAAAGTAAAAACTCTGTATGTGCATATGTAAGTTTATAATCAATTGTTTTTATTTATTTATAGTTCCTGTGTTTTGTTGGTTTCCCAGCACTTTTCTTTGATGCACTTTATATCAAAACATAAACTGAGCTGATTAGCTCGAACAAGTATAAAATATCTAACAACTACGACGACCACAGCTGCCAGATTCGGCCATTCTTGGTTGCAAAAAGGCTTTCGGCGATTAAACTATTTTCTCCCTAAATTTTAAGATTTTTAAAAATCAAAGGCATAAGAGATATTTTATGTTTTAAATTAAGAAAAATATATTTTAAAATACTTTTAAAATTTTGTACAGTTTATTTTGCTTAAAATTATAAATTTTGCTTTTAAGGTTCTTACTACATTTTTAAGAACTATTTTTAATCCCAATGTTTTAATTATAAAGTAAAAAATTCAAAAAAAAACAAATTTTAGGGTTGACGATTTCAAAGAGTTGTTTTGACACTTTTGATGATTTTTTTCCTAAAATTTGACGATATTGAATCATACTAATCTGGCAGCTATGATGACGACATTGAACAACTACAACAACAACAACAAATACTTAAAACAATAAAACTGTAACAATAACGACGTTTTAGATTCTGGTCTCTTCCCAGACAACAAAATTGGCAGAAATCTGCAAGATATGGGCAAGTCCATTGTGACGTGTGTGGCCATTTTACTCACATTTAATTTGAACACTTCAAACTTGTAACTTAGAAAAGGATATGCATAGTTTCAAAGGTTTAAATGCTTATGAATTTTCGATTTAAAGAATTTTTATTTTAAGATTGTATTGTGGAACATTTTAAAAATTTATTTTTAAAAAACACCTTTTAAAGAAAAAAATTTTTTATGTCTTATAATAAAATAAAAATAAATAATAGATAATAAATAAGAAAAAGAGTTATAGGGTTGTATGTGGATTAAGTTCGGTCTAAACAATATAGAATAATTATAATTAAAGTTTGTTTCAATAGAACAAATCAACATTTAACTTACAGTAGTACCGAATAGAAAAAGTGCTGACGAGAAATCGTAGCTGATTTAAATAGAAATTATTATTACAAGAAAAAACTTTATATTTATAAAAATGTGAAAAAAGAACAGATTATTTAGTATGCCGTGGATTTAATTTTCGATTTCGATTATTTTTACTATCTTATAGGCGTAAATATTGTTTTTGACAAGAGAACTTTACGTAGAATTGTCCATATCAGACTTCCAACCGCGAAGCAAATACAGTTGTTGACACGAAATCAATCATACATGTCGTGGGAAATTCGTAGCCGACATGTATGACTGAAATTTAACAGAATTCTAAAAGAAATCTAACAGAAATCTAATTTAAAATCGATTTAAAATTCGTGTACATTTTTTTTAATACATATATATTTTTAATTTTTATTTTCTCAGATATTTTTTTCAATGTGTTTTTTATTAGATTTCATTTATTTTTTTAAACTTTTTTATTATAACTTTTATTATTCCAAAAAATTGTTGAGCTTGAGGTCAGAAAATTTTAACTATTTATTACTTTTTTTATTTATTTATAAGACAACCTTACCTGCATCAAACTGGAGTTGAACCGATGCGGATTGTTTTGCTAGTTTAGCGTGCTACCCCACTGGAATTACCACAGCATTATATTTCCTAAAGGCTAATTTCCCTTTTGTGTACAGTGAGAATAAAATACTCAAACAATAACTAATTAATAATCCCGTTGAATATTTTTAGCGAAAACATAAACCACAAAAAAAACACAAGAGAATAAAAATCGCAGAGACATTTCTGACAGACTTTGATCAGAAATCCTACAAATACATCAGACACATCGAACATCAAAAGCCCCAGACATATCTAACAAAAATCTATAAGATATCCCTACAAATAAAGTCAGATTTTTGTCTGACTTGTCTGACACAGGCATTGCAAACTGGACCAAATTAATTTTTTTTGGCAAAAGTTCGAACAACAATGTAACAGCCCTTCATTTTTGCCCACATGCACGTTTAAGCATAGGAAAAATTGCAAAAAATAAATAAGTCAATTTTATAACCACGCCCACCGCCTATTTTCTCATAAAGTACCACTACAGCACCATATTTGTTTTAGAAAATTAATTAAGATTTTTTTCTCGCGAGTATTTTTTCAAAAAGAAGTATTTAAAAATTCACAATAAAAGATATATTGATGGCAAACCCCCTTAATCTTATTAGTTCTATATTGGGACTCTCAAGGGCTTTAAAGTTATATATATAAAGAAAAATATCACACAAGTAAAAAATAATAAATATATTTAAAAAAATAAAAAAATAAACATATCAGCAAAGCTATGCGAAAAATGTTAAATTTTTTTCAAGAAACGAAAACATCATTAATTTTGCTAATAATTTAAAAATGATTTGGGACCAGTGTGCATTGTCGGCAAATTTTACTGGCTGGGTTTATACAGTAGTGCACTCTGATTAAATGTTTTGATGGGACAAAAATAATGATGATTGTGGTAATGGCAGTTTCTTTTTACACAAATTAAATATGCATAAATGTATAAATTTCCTAAGCATTTTCCTACGTAGTTTTACTCAAGGTTTGTGTCTTTCTTTAAATGAAAAAAAAAATAGTTTAAGAACATAAAAGTCTCGCGAGCAGGTTACAACAGATGAAAAATAGAAAAAACTAAAATCCAACACCGGTAGCTGACCACAAAACCCATATTATTTAATAGCATGTTTAAATATATTTTTGTAATTTAATATTAAACCACAAACGATTTAGTTTAGTTTAAAGTGAATTATTATGAGAACTAAAGCAAGATGAGATTATCATTAACGTCTTATAAAATATTTTTATTTGCCTTTTAAGGGTTAATGGTTTGTTTTTTTCTGAAAAATTTTTCCATTGCAATTTTCTGTAATTCTAAACCATTTTAAAGATTTTTAAACGTACGAATAAATGGTTTTTGTTGCATTATTTTTGTATTTTAATTTCTGCGTATAGTGCGTGAACGCATTTCAACTATGAAACCAAATACGCATTAGTTGCAAGTGCATAAGCAGCTCTAGTCCACTGTCAGTAGAAATAAAATGTTAACAATTCAAACGAAAGACTTTATAGACTCAAGATGGATGGTTGCCAAGAATGGTCAGAGCATCTTGGCATTTGATTGCAACTTGGTGACATGTTTGGTCATTTTAAAATCGATGGGAAAATATTTGTGTTAATAAGTTTTAGATTTTTGCTTGTTTTTTATTATTTAATTTTCCTTTTAAATGTTGATTAGTTTTTTTCTTCTTTTTAAGCAGGTAAGCAGTTGTTTCATCTTTCCTTGCGTTTAATTTATGATTGACATCTTGTTCCTTGTTTCTGCAGAGATAATAATCATTATTGAATGTAAGTTGTAGAGAAGTTGTAATAGTTATCATAGCAGTTGGAATTAAACATTTTTAATGGCGGATCATAGTCAGCGTGAGTACGACTAAATGTATTTGATACGTAACTAGTTTTGGAGTTACAATCATTTGTTCACGTTTGTATGGGGAAAAGCTACAGGGTGTCTGGTGGCAGACTTATATTTTCAAACTTTAATAAAGACGTAATAATTGACACAAAGTTTAATTAAAAGCCTAAAAGAGTGCTTCATCCAGATGTCTTCCGTCGTGTTAAACACAATGTTCAAAACGAAACCTTGTTTTTTGAGCCACATGTTGCAGTAAACCTGGTTCAATTGACCTGATTTCTCGACGAATATTTCTCTTTAAGGCCACAGAGATTGGGGATTGGTTTATAATAAACCATCTCTTTTTTATGTAGCCCCATAAAAATATCCTTGGGAATTAGGTCGGGCGACCTTGGTGGCCATGGAATGTCCCCAAAGCGACTGATCGTTTTGGGGGAAGTTTTCAAAAGCAAACTCACCGAAGCTGTGGCTGTGTGTGCAGTCGCCCCATCCTGGTGAAACCACGTGTGTGAAGACTACGATTGATCAGTTCGCAGGTTCGGCAAAAATAATTAAGTGTTCCATAATCATGTGGCCTTAAGAACTTAAAAAAAATGGTCCAGTTATCTCATGCGTGGATAAGGCACACCAAACCGTTATCCTGTGGCAATGCAATGGTTTTTGACGAGGGTTGCGGGTTCTTGGAGACCAGTACGTGGCCGTTTAAGTGAAACTGAGCCTCGTCGCTCCAAAAAATTGGATTTACAGTGCGAAAACGCTCCAAAATCGTTTTACAAAATATTTTGCGTAAAACGAAGTCACTTTTTTTTTAGTTTCTAATGGAGGAACTTCAGATCATTTTGTAAAATTTTATGAATAATCGCTCTTAGAAGTCCCAGTGAGGCTGCTCTTCTCTGTATTGAAAGTCGCAGATTTTCACGTAAACTGCCTTTTGAGAGTCCTTGAAGATTGACTAGGCCCTGGCCGTGGAGCATTCATAACTGTAGCAGCTACGCGAAATCTCTGCACCCAGGAACGAATTGAATTTACACTTAGTCCATCACTTATTTGCAGAATACCGAACTTTGAAAAAAAATGTCGACGAGAAATAACGTAAGAATCATTACTCATAAAAAATGTCTTCCATAAAACGCGCGATGCTCACTCGACCACTGCGACATCGTGATTGACAAATCCGCGCAATTATTAATTCCAACAGCGCCAGTCTCCCTCCGCACCGTTTATTACTTTTTAAAATAATCGTATTTAAAAATATAAATCTGCCACCAGACACCCTGTACATATTAACAATAGTTGCCGATTAAAAGAACAACAACATCATTATCATCATAAATAGCAAGTAATCGAAATATCAATTAAATAAACATTTCGTCGATCGATCTTAACTACCGCCAACAACCTGCAACACAATTAAGTCCGTAAAAATAGTTGTTGCAAAAAAAGATCTTCCAACTATAAAATTAAATTAAAAGTCGCAGTTTGCCTAATAAAAAGTCAATCAATTATTTCATCGTTTTAAGATCTATCTGATGATCGATCGCCAATGTTGTTTCAAGTTTTTCCTCATTTGGTTTTCTTTTGACATCTCTCCATACAAAAGACAAAAATATGTGCGTTTTTTATTTTTTTTTTTTTTTTGTTTTAATTTTATATTTTTTTTTTTCTATATTTTTTTTCCTTTATAATTACTTGTCATTTAAGAAAACTTTGTGTCAATATTTATAATTAAGGTAATTATTAAAAACAAATATAGCAACATTAGTTTATTGGCCGTTGCTTTGTTGCTTTTGAATTCATCAATATGACCATTATTTTAACTGCAAAATATAGTTACAAAAATTTCTTCATTGTTTTGATAGAAAAATAATAGCAAAAAGGATAAAAATTATTTAAAATATTTTTTGCGTAAGTATTACAAAGCTTTGAGTGACAGCAAGCTTCATTGTGTCAGCAATATTAACAAAGAAAGAAGCTCCTACTTGTTCGTGTCGTATTCGGGCAGCTGTTTTAAAAGGACAAAAGTATAAGTAAGTTAAAAATATTCCTTACGCCAAAAACCTTACTAGCTTTGATCACAAGGTTTACATAGACACCGTTTAATCAACTCAAGATGTGATTCTGATTCGATTTTTAGTATTAAGGCTTCGGCGGCGTTGCAAACATCAGCACAAACGCAGAATACCCCTACTCTTTCTTGGGTAGTGCAAATAAAGGAAAAGTGTATAGAGTTTTCATTAGATCTCGGTTGTCTGTTTTTTTTATTAGGAATTACCTTTAGAATATTTCCAATAGTTAGACAGAGTTACTTGATTGGGTAATTCAGACCTGAAGGGGATTAAATGGGCTAAGAAGGAAAAAATTGGGAGTATGTTTTTTTCTCAACTTCACAAGATGAAAAAAATTTTAGAGAGTACATACTATTATATACTTCTCAAAAAATTAAGTTACTTTTGACATTTTTGAACCAAAAAATAATTTCGAATTTTCGAAAAAATATTTTTTTTGAAAAACAGGAAGGAGCTTTTTCAATTTTTTATTTTTAATTTTTTTGCGAAAAAAATAATTATTTTTTTTTTATTTTTATTTTTTGATCAGAAGTAACTATGTATGTATTTTTATTTTAATTTTTTTTAAAAACAATTATTATTTTCCGATAATCATAATATATTAAAAATGGTATTGAAATTAACGAAAATCTGAGCTTATAAAAAATAGGAGGGCCTTTTTATATGTATTAAGGTAATGAAAAACATCCAAAACAATAATTATTTCTGCCAACAAAAAAAAGAATAAATAAAAATCCGAGAATAATAATTATTTATGCCAAAAAAAATAAAAATCAAAAAATAATTATTATTTCTACCAAAAACAATTTAAATCTGATAAAAATTATTTTAAATTTTTTTGGAATAATTATTACGGTCTCTGGTTTTAAAACCTAGAAGGTAAAAAGGCTAAATATTAAATTGTGCTACTTTTTGTAGCTCTTAAAATAGTAAAGATAAAAACGTAATAATAAAGTTGCGTTTGGCAGGACTCGAAAAAATACAAACACGTCTTTTATTTTTTTTAAATTTTTAACCTAAAAGGGTAAAAATAGATAAAACTATATTTTGCACTTTTTAGGGACAATTCCTAACTTCTACAGAAACGTAATTCGAATTGCGTTAGCTACAGAAGAAAAATTAGATTTAAAACGTATTCGCAGAAAAACGTTCTTTTTAAAATTTTTGATGTTTTTGCATATCTTGTGTACTTTTGTACATGTTTTAGCAAAAATCTACAGGTAACTGACTACTGGTCCTGACTACTAAGGTCAAAAGTCTTAAAAAGCTGTTTTTTTACATTTTGGTCCTTTTTTGCATTTTTAAGTTTATGAGCCTTCCAATATAGAGTCAAGTTTTACTAACACAGATTGAGGTCCTAAGATTAAGATTAGAAAAGAAGTACATTTTTTTTTTTTCAATTCCTTTGCATCTTTTGATATTAATTGTATAAAAATTTTAAAGTAAGCGGTATGGACCCAGATTAAGGAATTTTATATGTTTATGTGACTATATTGCATTTTGTTTTTTTTTTTACTTTGGCCGACATTGGTATAGGTTAAGTTAGAAAATCATTCAAGAGTATAATATGCACTTTTCTCGTTATACATAAGGCCTTTATTAAATGTTTCCTTTTATGAATCCTAAGAATAGAAAAGTCTTTCTTTAAACCAGATTAAGGTAAAAAGGCACATACACAAAAAAAAATTATTTACACATTTTTTTCAATTAGCTCATTAATGAAAAAATTTTTAATTAAACATTTAATTGTCTGAATTAAAATATTAATTGTTTTTGAAAAGTAAATGCCCACAATAAATATTTATTCACCAAATCCAAAAATGTTATTTTTTTTCTGTATATTGAGACAAAAAATTAATTCTAGAAATTGAAAATTAAAAATTCTAGAGTAAGATCGTAAAACAAATTACAAGAGTTTTACTTTTTTATATTATTAGTACTCCTTTAAATTCAACATTTTTTTAAAAGTGCGCTTGCGAAGTAGCGGGTTAATTGCTAGGTGTATACATATACAAACCTTATGTGTCCTTGTGATATTTTGTTAATAGGTGTGTTCATTTACAGAAAATTATCACTTATTTTCGATAATTATTACTAGTTAGTGTTCACGTACACAAAAAATTAGCAGCTAGAGAGCCAAAAATGAGCGTAATATGTTTAGAAACAAAAATGTTTCTGATATTTTCTGCTAGTAAAAATTTTACTATCAGAAATTATTCAAACAGTCTTTCTGTCATTATGCTTTGAAAAAAAAATTAAGTTTAAAATTTTTATATGTTTACAATAACAAAATACATTTGCTTGCTAGTTTTGACTGTAAAAGTGTTCATTTACTTTTAAATATTTTTGAGAGCAATTTTGAAAATATTTCTTTTTACTCTCTCGTTGCTAATAATTACTGGAAAGTTATTGAACACAACTAATGTTATATACACCTTTTTAGACTGAAGGTGGCGATATGTATCTACACCCGTATCACTCATATAAAGGGAATAATTACAAACTAATCGTCTAATTAACAATTATAAATCAATTTAATAATTTTAAAGAGTGTGTTATAGACAATGAATAAGCAATATTTTCTTATTATTTGTAAAAAAAAATAATTATTCAAATTCTAATTAAAGTTCGTTTTAATAGAACAAATTCACATTCAACTCACTCAGTAGTACCGAAATCGTAGCTGATTTAAAAAATGAGTTACACTCGGCTAATATCAGAATTGCTTAATTTTTTTTTTGCTAGTACACCCAGAATTTTTTAAACTGTATGCTTTAAACTCTAAAAAAATCCTGCAAAAAACAAAAACATCATATCTGACAGAAATCATAAGATAACGACAGCAGCGGATTTGATTTTCTATTTCCATTTTATTTCAATATGTGCTACTTCTTTGACCTTTGCTGCTTTCCTATCGGAAAAACACATTGTAGGGCAATTATAAATTTAAAGTTAAAAAATAAAAAAAACGTCATTCTATATATTTAAATTAAGTACAGAGCGTATAGATTGCATTTTCTGTACAAAAAAAAATTCAGATTATATTTTCTCCCAACTGAATGCAATTAAATGAAAAGATTATTTTGTATTTAGTGCAATAATTTAGTTTAAGCTGTCAACATTAAAATGTGTTAAAAAAATTAAAAAATTATATATTTTAATAACGAAGAATATGTTGTTTCTTGTACTTCTTCCAGTGTTTCTAATACTTTTAGTAAAATATCTACTAAAGCTTAATAAAGATTATTATATTTTAAGTTTGTGCCCAAGAGTTAAAACAATAGATGGCGCTCCTTTGGAGGACAAAGTAGTCATCATACCTGGCTTAACAAGATTTGGCAATAATTTTGATTTAATAAAGTTGTCACCAGGTAAGATGATAGTAAAGAAAGTATGCCGTCACAGAAAATGCAAAACGCCCTATCTAACAAACAATTTAAAATTGGCTTTTTATTAATTATAGCCTTCAAATATGTACATACGTCATCTCGCAAAACTTTTTTTTCAGCAGAAATAAAATTGTTGATCCTTTTTAACTAACATATGTATGTATATGGCAAAAATTTGTGTTATTTGTAAATATATTTTTCATTTACACAAAAATGCTTGCTCCTTCTAAAAAAATTTTAAATGTTTGATAGGGCGTTGTGCATTTTCTGTCACGATAAATTTTGCTTTTTAATAAATCAAATTTTTTGTTTTAACAGAAAAACTCTTTAAATTTTGCCGTGAAAAGTGTGCCTACACTGAAAGGAAAAATTATTTATTGCATTTTTTGTTTGTCACAGTCTATAGCATAACAACGGCTGAAGATGCTGAGGAAGTTTTTCAAAGTTCAACTGTTATCACCAAAAGTCTTATATATGAATTATTGAAACCATTTTTAGGCGATGGTTTATTGATAAGCACAGGTTGGTAGTTTAAACTTAAGATGAAATTGTGATTGTGCAAAGTTCCATTAAAGCCTTTGAAAGTTTTTTTTAATTTTAAATTTGATTTTAATATAAATTTTAATTTTCTAAAAAAAAGTGGCCAATTTTGGGAATTTAAATATTTTAAAAAAATTGTGCGTAGAGAGCCCGCCACAAAGATATTGCCCATATGGCAACCTTATAATATTGGCTGTTTGTTTATGTTTTGATAAAAATAAACAAACTTTTTAAAAGCGATTTTTATCATTTGTTGTGCTTCCACAGCTGTTTTAATTAAAAAATATTTTTTAATGATGCCACAAGTTTATAATTTTTTATCTGTTGCATTTAAAGATAAGTTATATACAACATTATTGGTTATTACTACCTCCATTAATATTAAAAAATTTTAATTGTGCTTAAAATATGGTTATACCGGTTCAAAAACCGTTAGTTAAGTACATACTGGTAACGAAAAACTATTTATCTGTCCTTTAACACCCTTGGTTTTTTTTATTATTTTATATATTTTCATGGTTGATTAAATTATTTATTTTTAATAAATTTCAGATAAAAAATGGCATTTCAGACGCAAGATGTTAACACCAGCCTTTCATTTCAATGTTTTGCAAAGTTTTAATGAAATCTTTAAGTAAGTGTTACTTTTTTTTCATTCAATGTGATAAGAATTAAAGAAAAGTAATAAGACTTATGACAAGAGCTAAATTGAATAATACGTTGTTCAAAGTGATAAGAGAATTTTTTTTACTTTAGTAACTAATCCCAACAGATGAGGAAGTCGATTTAAGTCATTTCTCTTTGTGTAAATCAGTTTACCAAAACCAAATGAAGTTCTATGAACTGTTATTTCCGCTTTATTGAGTTTCTAAAAATGCACGACTTTTGACGCAATTAAACGGGAACTCATTTAAGCAGTACTCGGTTAATTGAATCGCTGACGCAATTAAAACGAAAACCCCTAATTGAGCAAGATGTGCAATAAAGCGAAACACCTATGTGAAGATAGAAAATGAAACTAATTTCTTTATTTATTATTTTAAAAAATTGTTTAGGTTTATTAAAACAAAGTAAAAATCAGGTACGTTCGTGATAATAATTTTTATTACGTTTGTAGAGCAAAAACTTATTAAGTGGACGGAAACAATTAACCGAAACATTTGTTTTTCGCAATGCGGTCTCATTTTGCAAATTAATTAAGCGGGTGGCGCAAATAAACGGTACTTAACTAAACAAGTATTTTTACATAGATAGTTATACTGAATGATTACGTTCCATGATTTTTAGTGCAATAAAACGGGAAACTCAATTAAGCGGGGCTCGATTAACCGAAAACAACTGTAATTACAAAATTATTTAGTCTGTAAGGAAATTATCCATAGACTCATAAATAAAAAGTTATAAATTAACATTTATATGCACAGAAAAAATTATTACCATATATTTTTTAATTAACGTTCTAACTTAAAAACAAACTTCCGTTTTTAATTAAAAATTCAGTTGCCACAATTAAATGTTTAATTACATTTTTAAATTAAATGCCATTGAAGCAAATGTTAATTAACAAAATCGTTTACTGGTGGAAAATTAATTACATTTTACAAATATTCTAATTAAAAATCATTTTAATTCATCACATACACAGCGTGAAAAAAGACGGATTTAAAAATAGACTTTGTGCAACATTTTTGTTTAAAAAGCCTTGAATATTTATTTTACTTTTAGGATAACGCCATTTTTCGGTTTTATTCTTCAAGTATTTAAGTAATCAAAGTTATTTTTACTTTAACAAATGATTTACTTTTGTTTTATAATGGTTGGCGTAATCGTTTTTAGGTTTTAAGTACCGTCTAACAAATACGGCAATGTTAAATAAATAACACTCTAGTCGTTTTTGTGTCGAATTCGACGACATTCGACACGACAACGCCAAACACAATAAGGCTGAATATTAAAAATAAATATAAAGGCCCATATTCAGATAAATTAAAGTAGAGTTTTTAAGCGCTTATTTGAGAGATATGTCTATGGAATATTTGTCAAATAAGCCATTAATAAACCTACTTTAATTATTATGAATATGAGCGCAAATTTAGTACAGGGTGTCTGGTGGCAGATTTATATTTTCATACTTAAAAATGTAATAATTGACACAAAGTTTTATTAAGAGCATTGAACGATATAATGGAAATGCTGATTTTATTTTTTAAAGAGTATGTCATCCAGATGTGTTCCGTCGAGTTTAACACACTGCTCAATACAAACCTTGTGTTCTGCGCCACACACTGCAGTAAACTTTGTTCAATTGAGCTGATTTCTCAATTAATTTTTACTTTAAAGCCACAAGAAATTAGGGATTGTCATTATAAACCCTCTCTTTGAGGTAGCCTGATAAAAAATCCGTGGGAGTGAGATCGGGCGACCTCGGTGGCTATGGGATGTCCCCAAAACGACTGATCAGTTTTTTGGGGGAAATTTTCCCGAAGCAAATTCATCGAAGCTTTGGCTGTGTGTGCAGTCGCCACATCCTGTTGAAACTACTTTACAAAAATGCAATGACAATTTTAATCGTTTCAAAACTGCTCATTTCAGAGAAGAAAGCGTAAAACTTTTGAATAAACTACAAAATCTCTCAAGTAATGAAATCGATGTGGCTGATATTATTACGGAGTTTTCACTAAACAACATCTGTGGTAAGTTGAAATCTTCATTTCACAAAAACTTTATTTTTTAAATTTCGCTTTTCCCCTTTAAGAAACCGCTTTAGGTGTAAAGTTGGATGATGTAAGTGGAAGTTTAGAATACCGTAAAATCATACATGACATAGAGACGACAATTGTTCACAGACTTTGTAATCCTTTAATGTATTACGACATAATATTTTATATGTTTGGAGAGTATAAAAAACAAAAGGAGTGTATAAAAATTGCCCATGATTTCAGTAGTAAAATTATTGAGAAAAAAAGGCAAGAATTTTTGGATAAACCAAAAAAGTGGCAAGAAGAAGCAAGGTTACTTACCTACTAAAGGAATTAAGAGAAAATTTTATTTTAATATCATTTAATTGAATTTTTTAAGAAACGAATTCGGCCTTAAAAAACGTTATGCCATGTTGGATACTTTATTGTCCGAGGAAGCCAAAGGTTTTATCGATCATCAGGGTATTTGTGATGAAGTAAATACTTTTACTTTTGAAGGTTATGATACAACATCCACTTGTTTGATATTCACAATTTTAAATTTATCCTTACATCCAGAGGTTCAAGAGAAATGCAGAAAAGAACTAGAGGATATAGGTTAATTTAAAAGTATTTTGTCTTACATTCGTTATTTTTTCACAAGTTTCCTTTTTAGCTGATTTTAGTTCATTAACTGTATTCGACTTTAATAAATTGGAATATTTGGAATGTGTTTTAAAGGAAACTTTACGCATGTATCCTTCTGTACCATTTTTTGCACGACACTGTAATATGGAGACACGTTTAAATGGTTTGATTTTGCCTCCAAGTACCCAAATTAATGTACATGTTTATGATATAATGCGTGATCCTCGACATTTTCCGGAACCAAATAGCTTTAAGCCGGAAAGATTTTTGGCAGATGCATCAGTGAGAAGGCATCCATTTGCGTTCGTTCCATTTAGTGCTGGATCAAGGAATTGCATTGGTAAGAGTAATGGTGTTAAAATATGTAGACTAACAAATTTGATATGGGTGATTCCATTGGAATGGGTGCTTTTATTTTTGGTCCCAATTTTAAAATTCCTAAATAGTTATGATTTCCAAAGGTAGTAATAGCTTAAAAGCTTAACAGAAGGAAGCACTAAAAGCACATGGTTTCTGCCGGGGTGGCCTTTTAGCTGCCTGTGATTACGATCGATGCTTTAGAGCAGAGTTATAAATACTAGGCTAAGAGAGGTAGATAGATACTCCTAACGGTATATTGAGGAAGTTTATTGTTGAAAGGAGGAAACTGTTGCATATTGCAATTTGGTTATTTTGGTCAGGAGAAGGTTTTTAGAACGATCGGGGTTGGCTGCAATGGGCGTTGTATGCACTGTTGACAAAGCAAAACAAGTTTTCTTCACGAGAAAGTATGGATTTGAAGCTTTTAGGAGCCCAACATTTAGCAAGAGGGGTTTAAACAAGCATATGAAGCTTAATATATGGAGAAGTTTTGATTGGATGTTATAGTGAAAGAAGAATAAGAAAGAGCTGCCACTAAAAGTTGTTAACTGGATTTCCGCAATGGTTGTAAGACCTAGCAAAGGGCTTGGCATTTCTGGTGCCCTGACAAGCACACCTAATAGGCAGTAGACTTCATACTTCACACGCTAATTTTGAATACTGGGCGAGGAATGGTGGCAAGAAGTTTAGTCAAAGAAAGCGAGTCAGGAACACTGGGGAAGAAGTGTTAAGACCGGGGATCTAAGATGGTTTATATGGTTTCTGAGAGGATATGAAAATCTGTATGATGTAAGATGCACCAGGCTGGGTCTTTATTATGAGGGAAAGATTAGCGAGTGTGTTCCAGACGGGAAATGAAACCGTTTTAAGGGCAACAGATCTTATAGTAAAACATGTGAATTATTGACAGTCAGGCAGCCGTTAAAGCCTTTAAGACCAATTGCATCACGTCTAGCTTGGTAAGGAATTGTAGAAGATAACCCAACCATAGGGTTAAGTTTTTGGGTAAAAAAATTCATAAAGAACTAGGCGCGATGTTTCGAAAAGTAAACTGAAAAGACCTAAGGATTTATCATGGGATTCAAGTGACAAGGGGATAGACAATGGAGAGGACAATTTTACACGGATACTTTAATTGATTTCCTCTCTCTGTCTATTTCTTTGCTTATTTTGCCTTGAAGGGGTCTACAAGGAACCAAGAAAGTTTCCATGTGCTGATGTATAAGAGGGTGTGCTTTTATTTATCACCTTTTGCAATATACATAACCTACTCGCATATCGTCATCTGAAATGCAAAACAGCCAATTAACAATTTTTATATTGGGTTCATCTTGAAAATACGATTTTTTTTGTCGAAAATTTTAATTTTTTTTATTATTTGTTTAATATAAACTAATTATAAAACGTAGCACAGAGAGTGATTTTACAAGCAAACAACCACAAAAATAAATAAAAATAAAACTACGCTGTACCATTATCAATCAACAATTTTTTTTTTTTAATTAATTTTTTTTTTTTTTTTTGTTAGGCTTCTTGCATTTCAGGTGACGATATCTACAACAAACATTCAAAGAAGAAGAAAGAAGTTTTTAACATTTTTTTAAATATTTTTTAGGTCAAAAGTTCGCCATACTCGAAATGAAAACAATTCTGGTTGCCATCTTAAGAAATTTCGAAATTTTGCCGATTACAAAACTAGAGGATTTAGTATTTGAGAATGGTTTGATATTAAGAACACAACAAAAGGTTTTTGTTAAATTGAAGAAAATTTAAACAATTAAATAATATGGAAAATTTTACAGTTAATTGCAATATTCATTACATTACCAAAAACTTCTAAATGTTATACATATTAAACAAAAATATATTATTTTTTTATAAGAATTTTGTAAAAATTTTAAAACAAACAAATATTTTTTCGTAACCTTAAACCCTTTTTAACAGATGCTAATCATTTTGGTATTGAATTGGTTTATTTAATTTTTTATGTTTGTTTGCATCTTTCCGTTTTTTTTTCTCTTTGTGGCAATTGCAGTTAGAGAAAAAAAATAAAGAAAATATGCTAAAATATCACATACTTCACATGACCATTAGTGACGTTTTCCATTTTACTTTTAGCCAAAAGAATTTTGAAATATCTTGGTGTGATTTAAACCAAAAAATCAATTTTTTGGCATTAAAAAGCAATTTTCAGAGTTTATTTAGTTGACTGAATTATGTATTATGTACATGATTGCATTTATATAAAACAAAACTTCAACTTATTGAACGTTTGAACTGTTAACACATTAAACGTGATGAACATTTTTACTACCATTTTTTAAACTTAATAAGTTGACAGAAAAAATTTTCCGCACATTTATTTCAATAAACGCATTATTTAAAAATATGTTACGATTTTTATTAAAAAGTTAATTGTCTTAATTAACATCTTAGTTGTATTTAAAATTATTGTTATTGGTTTTTCTTTAAACTTGTTCATTCCTTCAAGCAATTGAAGTGTATGAAGCAAGCGTTAATTTTGATCATTTCAGTAATTAAAGTCTTAAAAATTATTAATTGGATAAACAAAAATATCGGTATTTTCAGTTTTTACAATTTAGTTAATTGATATAATCATTTTTGTGATGGGTGCAAGTTTAAACATTTTATTGATTGATTCAATCATTTTGGTTATTGAAACCATTTTTTAGGTTTTTCTGTGTTATTGTACTTAAGATACATATATGAAATTTATAACTGTAAATTATTCAACGCAAAAAAATTTTTGTGACAAATGTCAAAAATTTATAAAAAGAAGTTATTAAGTACATACATACATACATATTGTATGTATGTACATAATATATGTGAGGAACTACTCGATTGATAATGATCTAAATTGTACAACGCAAACATATGAGTATATATAACAGCAAATCGTCATCGATAACAACTGTAATCTCATAATCATCTGATCCATTTTCTTTTTGCCCAACAGGCTAAATATCATTTGGCCGTAGCATTTAATAACCGAAAAATCAGCTTAAAAGAAAGCTACATATGTTAACATCGGAGGTTAAAAAAAAGTTTTGGACCTCATAATTTTAAGTATAGCATTAAAGTTTAAAAATACACAAAAAATTAACAAAAATATGCTTATTATGTATTTATGTTTTTTTTATTCAAAAACAACTCCTATGACTGATCAAAATAAAAAAAACGTCTGGCAGCACATTTTTTTATGTGTGCTGCCATCTAACGTTCAGTAGATGCAATACAAAACCCTGGTCCCATTCTATTTTTGTAAGGAATACTTTAATTTTTTGCAAATCTTTCTATTCAAATAACAAATAATTCACGTAAAATATCAAAAAATATCAATTTCACACAAAAATAACAATATTTTAACCATGCTCCCTGTTGCACTTTTTTTGTTTGTTTGATAGACTCACAACAATAACAACAACACCTGTTTGAAATTCTTATTGGAGTAAAAGAGTGAACCATATGTAATTAAACAATTAGTACAAAAAAAAACAAACCAGTCGGTAGGGAAGCCTTACAAATCTTTTAATATTTGAATTATAATCTCACACAATTGCCTAAAAATATATTTTTAAGGAAATTTAGACAACATTTTATTTACCAACCTGTTTTTAGTTGCAAGAAAGTGGCTAAAATCAACACAAAACACTTAAAACATTCACGACCGTCGCGGCAACAAAACACTTTTTCGGCCATTTTTCACCAACTAGGGATTGTAGTATAGGATAATGCAGTTCTATATTATTGTATGTTTACGCGGACTATCATCTCTAGTAAAAATAGGCATCGCTTGTAATTACCTTTAGAAATAAATTTTTAAATTCTTAAATAATTATTATTTGCATATTCGCATACTATGTACAGTATGATACATTCAATTACTTTGTAAGATAATTAGGTACACGTAAAGTTGAAATTTTTTATTAAATGCAATTACATTATTTTTTTAATCGAGCGTTGTAAAACACGTTAACCTAAATTAAAATGGATTATTACAAAATTTTTAAATTTGGAAAGCTATAAAGCCGTTTTTTTTTAAGTTTACAGATAGTCAGGAACTTTTAATAAGATTCCATCTTTACAGCAAAATACATACCTATCGCACACCAAATTAAACAGTCACTCAAAATGAAATATTTTTACGAATCTATTTTCTGCTCTCAAAAGCAATGTTGGCATTTTATTACCAAATTTATTTTAACTATAATAAAACCGTCTTTAAAATAAAATTTACTTAAATGCAAACGTTATTATTGCCCCAGGAAGCAAATTACGTCATTCGATTCGAATCGAAATTTTAAAATTCTTATTAGAACTTCTATATTAAAAGCATTGACAACTCGATCGATCGAGTAGAATTTCGATTTGAATTGAATGGTTAAGTCCCTTTTACATTCGAATTCACTTATTTTCATGAGAATTTTTTTTTAATTTAATATTTATGGAGAAGTTAAAGAAATAAAAAATTATAACGGACAAGACTTACGACTACATTCATATGACAAAATTTTTTGTGAAATTACTTTCATGAATTTTAATGTTTCTAGACGAGAGGTGTATAAACGATATATATGTACATATGTAGATATGATGAACATGTGAATAATTTCACGAAAAAATCGTGTTAACGAAGTCCAATTCGTTTAAATTCAAAATTAAACATGTGTGATATGGATCTCTATGGGCTTACGATCAGTTACATATCTGCTAGGAAATCCGAGGTATGTACTTATTTCTGGTGCCAAATCGTCGCATTCGATTCGAATCGAAATTTTACTCGATCGATCGAGTTGTCAATGCTTTAGGTATAGGAATTCTAATAAGAATTTTTAAATTTCGATTCGAATCGAATGCGACGATTTGGCCCCAGGGGCCAACTTCAAATTTTCTAATTTCGTTCAATTCTTGTTTTTTTAGCAACAGTATACACGGATTGTTCACACATATGTATTTCAATTTACAAAAAATAAACTGCCGTAGCAATGTTCGAAAGTACGGTAAGGATTTGCTTTAACCATGAATTTTTTAACTTTAGCCACATTTAAGTCAAAACAAAAATGATTTAAATTCGAATTAGTAAGCTTAAAAAAACTGCAAAACTTCGCGTTTTCATCTGGACCATCTGGGGCACTTCGTGTTTTAAATGTTAAAATTTATTTTTCACGAACAAAATGCCCTCTTAAAACCAAAGGCCAAATGTGTCGAATTCGACACGACAACGCCAAACACAATAATGCTGAATTGTCTTTTTACATTCAACTAGTTTTGTAGTAAGGGCTTCTTGATTTCGGAATTTTTGTTCTTAGAGGTCCGAATATTTTGTGGTGCGTGTGCCTTGATGAGACGTCAGAATTTATAAAAAAAAACTGAATTTAAATTTTTTGTCAGGGCCTTTTGCATTTTTAAAATCGTATTTCATACTTAAAGAAATATACAAATAAAGCTTTCAACGTTAATTTCGTATTTTAAAATTTTTAATACAAATATTTGTGTCCAATTCGCGGTGTTGTACCGTTTTAACATAATACAACTGGGGTTATGCATTGAATAATTGCATTTTAAATAGATTAAAGCCCAACACCTACCTGTTTCAAAATTAACTGGCGTTCATAACGCTTATTGAAAAGCAAGGCGCGTATACAAATTATGTTATCTCCCACTGTTTTGAATGTTCAGACTCGGTTTTCCTAGCAACACTTACTCGATTTCTAACAACAGACTACTAGCTAAAAAATTATGGCCGTAGACTGGTCCGATGAGATTCTATCAAGCTTTCAAATGAATGGTTCCCAAATTAGGTTTAAAATTTAAGTCTTTTTTTCTCGCGGTTGAATATATTCCTTGAATCTTGTATTTTCATTACATAGTTTTTGAACTTTAAAAAAAAACAATGTTAATTCAAAATATTTAACTTCAGTTTTATCAAAGGTTACTCCACTTGTTTTGTGTAATTAATTTGTTTATTATAAATGTATACAACACACAAGTCGCTTAAATCTTAAGATCAAAAACACTGCCGCAAATTAAACTTATTTTTTTGATTTGCCAATAGTTTTTTGAGCGGGCTTCTTGGGAGCAGATTTGCCGGTAGCCTTAGGAGCAGCCTTGACGGGTTTCTTTTCAACGACCTTGACGGGTTTAACAGGCTTAACCTGAATTTCACGCTGACTCTTTAATGCTTTCACAATTTTTTGTTCTTCAATGAGAAAAGCCCGTACAATTCGTTCACGCAAACAACCATGGCAGAGAACACCACCATAGGTACGGGCAACAGTCTTATGACGCTTGGACAAACGGCTACGTTCACATGGACGTGTCGGGCGGATACCTTTAAGTTTCTCTTTACACTGACCGCACTTTGGGACAGTTTTGTTTTTCTTAACATACTGATACACCAAACGTCCACCGGGTGTGCGTACTCTAAAATTAAAAACAATTGCTAAGTTTATTTGATATTCTTAAGTAGTTTTTAAACAATGATGAATACTTACATGCGTCTCCGGTTTGATTTGGTGTTGTAAGACAGACGTCTTCTTAAAGTCAAACGCTGAACCATTTTCTCGGCTACTTATTCCATAATATTTACATAAATATATCCAGTTTAACGTCAATCATTATTACCAATAAAACAGATCATGTATTATTCCACAGAAACATTATTGTTTTTAGGATTGCGAAACGTCAATTTTCAGACACCAAAGAAGTCAAGAAGATATAAAAGAAATTTAGTTAGTGTAATTTATTCACTTAATTTATCAAGTTTATAATATATTTCGCGATAGTTTGTTTATGTTTTTCCTCAAATTCATTTGATTTTTTATGATTACTTGTCTTTCAAAAAAATATTTGTACACATACCTTCAAGAAATAAACTAGAAAGGAAGTTGTCGGTAGTGCAGTTTCTTAGCGTGAAGTTGGCTGTGTTTTTAAACAGCTGATAAAACTCACGATAATCTTATACTAAGTACACACTTTGAAACATGTTTATGCAATTCGTGAATTGGTGTTTATCGTAACATTTCGAGGTTTCAAGTATATCAAAAAATATTGGGATTGATATTGATATTGAAATAACACGTAAAATTTGTACCTACCATTACATTGGTAATACAATAATCAACCAAAAAATTTCACAATTTTTTTGATATATAAAAGTAAACTTTTTTTACTTTTAAAAAGAAAAATATTAAGTTACATTGCAAACTCTTAATATAACGTAAAATTTTTAAAACTCATATATATGTACTTGCTTGCTTCTTTTGTATAGTAATACGTAAGCATAATGTAAAATAGTTGAGGATTCAAAGCAGATATATTTTTTTGATTACTATGATGCAAGAAGATATAACTCAAGGCAAAAAGGAAATATGGTAGTGATTTTAACAACAGAAATATTCCAAATATGGGTAGGGCTCATGAGCAATGATGTTTGTATGCATTTATTATGGGGCCTTTACAAATTTATATTCATATTCATAATAATTTAAGAAGGCTTATAGTAGTTTGAAAAAAATTAGGTTGTTTAATTGAAAATATAATAACTGAATTCAAGATCTAGGGCAAATGGACTTGCTCTAATGCATGTTCAATGTCTTTATTTAATGCTTTTTTTAGGTTATAAAACATTTATACTCAACAACTTCACTATGAAGGAGCACAATTTGTACAGGATTGCGAATCCGGTTAATAAATTTGTAATTCGGTAATTTAGCGTCTTGCTCAGTCTTGTTATCTGAGTACATGGTTAAAAGGTTGCTTATTTATTTACATTTCTTTTGTATAAACTTTGACATTTAAAGCCGTCGAATGAAACTTTAGCCGTGAAGAAAACATTATTTGACTAGATTTTGACACTATCACAAAAATATACTATAAATGGAAAAAACTTTCGCTACCCCCCAAGAGAAAAGAGCAAACTTTTAACAGTTTTTCTGCCGGCGTCATGTTCTTGTCTTAACAAATTTTTGGATAGTCAAGACGTAAAATAATAAATATATTGGTTCATAAACATTTCATCAAATTAATTTGAACAGTTGACACCACTGTTATCAAATGCAACCGTGTAGTTTTTTATTGAATATAGAATAGAATTGTAGTACTACTTGCATATTTACTGAAAAGTAAATTTAATAAAAATTTGTGAAAATTTTTTGTTGGTTCCGTCGTGATTTTTATTATTTTAGGCAAATAGCGCCAAAGAAATGAAGTAGTGTTTTCAATAAATGTAAAAAGCTCAAATTATTTTGGTAAGTTCGCTAGACAGACAGTTTTCTATAAGAAAAATGAAATAAAAATAAAAAAAGGTGAAATAAAACCCTTTTTTTGTGTAGGGGGCATAAAACCCCCTTTAATTTTTTTTCAGCTATTTGCTGCTGCAAAGATTTTCTAATTTAAAGGGGAAAAATAAAAGTGAAAATTCTGAAATTTGTTTAAAAACCAAATAGAAAACAAACAGGGAATGAATTTAATATTCAAGAAGATAAGAAAAAAATTATGAAAATATAAAAAAAGAATGAAAATTATGGATGTTTTTATTTTTATACTATGTATATTGTTGTTGTTTGTAGAGAGTGGGCTAGTGTTTGTGGCTGACAGTAAATGTGTAAGAGAAAGAGTATCTGTGTGTGTGTTTTTTCAGGCAGCAATCAGCCCCAGTGTGAGTGCAAAACAAAAACAAAAGTGTCGTCGATTTTTGTGTTTGTTAGACCATTCATCTGTCTGTCTGTCCGTTTTTATGTCTGTTGTGAATGATGTTGTTGATGGAAATGTTTTTGGTTGGTAAATTTGGGGGATAGAGGGCTACCTTCATAATCTGCTCTTAATATATTTCTTTTCATATTGGTTCTTTTTATGTTTTATTAATCGTCGTTGACTTGCGTTTATTGTTATACGTCAGGTGTTGGCATGGGGCTGAACGGTGAGCTTCAGCTAACATTGCATGGATGTTTAGATAGAAGACAAATTGATAGTACAATGTTTGCATTGTTTTCATAAATATTGGATCAACTGTAAAAAAGTGTTTTATACCTATCCAAGATGTGACTACAGTTTGCCAGAGCTTTAGAGGTATTTCTTTGGTTTTCAGGTAATAAGCATTAAATTATGCTCATACAGACATCTTTCGCAATTATTATTTCTGGTCTTCATAATAGGTACATTAGACAATTTTGCGAAGGTTTAATTTTTCTCAATTTACTCCCAACGTGTAAAAATTTTTGATTTTTCAAAAAAATAACTAAAAAACATACATAAAAATAGTGCAAAATTTTTTTTGTTATTCTTTCGAATGTTTCGTTGTAAACAAAGGTTAAAAAAGTTAATAAATATAAAGTCCTCATGAAAATTTTCTCACCGTGTTGAAAAATACCCTTAAAGGTTTTTATAAATTTATACACTTTATTGGTGGAAATTGTTGTTATATTATCAATATGTGAATATTCATTTTTATTTTCAATTCCTAAAAAGCGGGTAGACAGAAATAGTTGCAGCGGTGAATTGCATTTACAAATTAAAATACCTATGGTTAGAAAAACATTTTATATAACATAAAAATGGGTAATTAAATAAAAATTTTCTTTAATTAATACTTTTAATATTTCTTAATAATTTAAATAATTTTTTTCTTTATGTTCTTGCATGCTTTTTATTGAATTTTTAAACAAACAAATCCAGGGTTCTAAACTCAAGGTCCATACTAACAACGCACTAACAGCTGCGCATAGCATACGCTTCTGTTAAAAAGCTCTCATTTCTAAAAAAAAAATACGTAAGTTGTGAGACGTCATGCTAAAATCTCCTTCCAATGCACAGGAAATACGCTTATCAAGGCCTGAACATAGCCGCGCACAGTCGCCAGACACTATGGATGCACTGAAGACATCATTTTTGCCGAATCTTAGCATGGATCCTGCCCTTGTAGCCACCACCCATTTTTGCCCAATGTGTGGCCAGCAATTCGAAGGGCCACAGCAGGCTACTGAACACATGCATCTCTGTCACGGTGGCCTAAGTGTAGTAGCTGGTGTGGGTGGTGGGAGCATATTGTTAGCGCCCCATCATATTGCTAGCAATGTAGCCGATTCCATGAAAATTGATTTTCCCTGCCATAGTTGTGATGAGAAGTTCTCTTCTGAGCAGGATTTAGACGAACATCATCGACTGGTGCACCAAGCTCCGGCCTTTTTGGCTCGTTGTCCAGCCTGTAGTTTTTATGGAATTTCTGCAGCAACCCTGCAGGAACCCAACGAATATAAGTGTCTACATTGTGGTTCCGTGTGCACAGCCTCCGCTTTAGCAGCTAATCAGCCGGGCTATGATCTCCAATCGACTGATAATATGCCATCAATAGCTCCGCAAGATATGAAGTTGCCAAATCACGAAATAATCCAGCGTCAATATCAGCAACAAATGGCTCTGGTCCAACAACAGCAGCAACAGCAAACCCACCATCAGGATGACAGGCACGAAGATGTCGAGTTAAAAGTACCTCCTATAACAGTAAAGCTAAATAAAAGTGTTAATGGTACTACAACTGTGATGCACCCGCATGTGATAATCAAAACAGAACCGAATGGGGATGCAACCGATGGTTCGCCAACCTCGGTGCCTGTTTACACTATTCAGCAAACATCCGCTGCTGCAACTAGCGTTGTTGTTAGTGCAGCTCAAGCCGCTGCTGCCGTCCTTTCAAACAGTGGTATTATAAACAATGCAACTACAACAACTGCATTAGTAGGCGGAGTTAATAAGATACGTCACAAGTGTCCCGAATGTCCGAAGACATTTAAAACACCCGGAACATTGGCTATGCACCGTAAGGTGCATACAGGAGAGGCAGAGTAATGTTATATTTTTTATTTTCCTACTTTTTTGTTGTACTAGCTTTTGTTTTTAGAAAAAAAACTTATATTTTATCATTTGTAAAAGAAATTTTTCGATAGATATTTTTTTACAAACGTGAAATATTTTAATCTTTTTAAATAAATTAATTTGTTAATAATTTGAATTAATTTTAATCTCTATTCTCGGTTTTCTTTGTTAAAAAAACAGCCTTACGCCGAAAGAACGCCCCTACACATGCTCATATTGCGGCAAATCTTTTACACAATCGAACACATTAAAGCAGCATACGCGCATACATACAGGTGAGAAACCCTTTAGATGTGGCTATTGTGGCAGGGCGTTCACAGTCAAGGACTACTTGAACAAACATTTAACAACTCACACGGGTGAGAGAATATAATTTTTTCAAATGAAAATTCAATTAAATCAGTCAGTCAAAACAAACTCAGTTTCAAATTCAATCGAACTATCAATCAAAATCAGTCAATCAACAAATCAATCCTGTAAAACAATTAAGAAACAAACCAAAAACTTCAAATCAAAATTCAAATTAAACAATCATTTTAAATGCAAATGTTTCAACAAGCACTGATAAATTATTTAATTTTTTGATTTCACAACAAAAATATAATAACAAATATTTAAGTTTTTGTCAATTGTTCGTTCTTGTTTTGTTTGTAAAATTTGAAATTTTAACTTTTAATAAAGTTAGCTCTACATCTTGTCATTCAAAGCAAAGTAATATAAAAAATTTAGGATTGCAAAATCAGTTCCAATTAAAAAAAATTAGGAAAGTAAAAGTCGTTCAAGCCCGACCATATTATACCCTACACCACATTTGTATGGGAGCTTTATAAAAAAATAGACCGATAGTATGTATTTGTATTTACTCTAATAGTTGGTTACAGAGAGATAAGCATGTTTACAAAATTTTGTGAAGGTAAAGTAATATTCGAGTCAGTTACAGCGCAAAATGCTTATTCCGGGAAGACATTTGTATGGGGGATATATCGAAAAATTGACCGATCATATTTTTGTTCGTATACTATTTGTTAAGTAAGACACCTGTGAAAAATTTTGTGAAAATAGAGTAATATTCGAGTAGGTTAGGTTAGGTTAGGTTAGGTAGACAGGCAGCCGGTAAAGGAAAGGATACACCTCATTTGGGCCCGCTTAATTCGGTCCCTTTGTAGGTCGTGGATAGGCAGATAGAATAGGTTGAGATGGAAGGAAAGAAGAAATTTAAGAGAAGGATAAATAAGAAAGAAAGAACAGTAGAATGAAGCAGACTTACCAGGGTCTCTGATGGAAATCGAACCCACAACCCCCTGACTGGTAGACTTGGGCACTTACCACTCATCCATCGGGGCACCTAATATTCGAGTAAGTTATAGTCCAAAAGGCTTATTCCGGAAGAACATTTGCATAGGGGCTATGTCAAAAAATGGACCGATAATTACTACAAACAATAGGTTTTGTGCCAGGACCAAAAAACTTGTCTGTTCCAAACTTCATTAAAGTATTTATAAAATTGCGACCTGTAGCGAGTTCAAAAAAAAACATGGACATTGAATCAGGAAGTGATTCTGTGTCAATCGGTATGCTTGAAGCTGGGTCTCAGGCAATTACTTTTGTGCGTTACAAACATCTGCACAAACCCATAATACCCCTACCACATATGTGGTGTGGGTATAACAATACGTTAAGGATTTTATTAGTTGGAATAAACTCATTAAAATCATTTCTATATTACACAATCAACCATTTATTCTTCATAGCGTAGTTTATTTTTGTATGTTTTTTAAATTTTTATTTAATATTGATATTCAATTCAAATTTATTTTTATTCGTTTTGACCAACAATGAAATTCAATCAAATTGTTCGAAATCATCTACAATTAAAATGTGATAAATATTCTGTTTTAAAAACTTTTTCTTAAAAGTGTCACTGTTATAATAACAGTGTTATTGTATTTTGATAATGTTATTAAGATTTTGTTGAAATATAAGGAATATTTATTCGCATCTCTCACCTTATCACCTCCACAACCACCACATCAGTCTAATTTAAATATTAAAATATAAATATTTATTATAATTTATATACCAATTCCATTCATTAAAAATCTTTTAAAAGTTACACATGAAAAAAAGGATTTAAATTACATGTTTTTTAAAAAAAATGTGCACATTAAAATTGGAAATTATAAAAAGTCAATTTCACCTGAAACATAAATAAAGTTGAAAACTTTGAGGTAATTAATTTATTTAAAAAAATATAAAAAAAAACTATGTCCAAAATTTATGGCGATTTTAAAATTGTGAAGGATTTAAAGAACAAACATTATATACCTAGATAGATTTTGAATGCGTTTCCTTAACACGGATGCTCCAAAAAGCATCTTATGTCTGCCTTTTAACAAAGATTGCCGAACCTTAAGAACAAATTTAAGCGAAAAATAATTTCGCGCTACAAACGTTGTGTTGCTAATTATACAAAAATGAATAAATAAAAAAAGTTGAAGGAAAACGCAAAACAAAAATTAAGAAACAAATATCAAGAAATTAATTAAGTAGAAAGGTAAAGACCCCGAAAAAAAACATGCAACAGAAGTAGTAAATGCATGAGTTCTACTGATAATGAACTGGTTCATATTAGGATAAAACATACGTGAAATGAACATTAGCGTGTTATTGGCGAGCATGGGTTCACATTAAGGGAATTGGATCCTCATTAAAATGCGTGATAAAAATCCTTTAATATTCATTTTGGAAAAACACTAAAACAAATGAAAATTTCATTTTGATTTTGTAAAAACAAGTAAATTACTACAGTTCCTACGCCAGATATTCACAACAGCATTGAATGTTATATTTAATGAATTCGAATATTTAAAACTTGATATAGCTTTGGAATGCATTTGAAATGCATTTTAACAAATAAAAGCAAAGCAAATGATGAAAACATGACTTCGTTTTAAACTACTGCAATTTATTTTTGCTGGGAAGATAAAGATGTGTAAAACAGAAGAAGGAGAGGGAGAAGAGGTGTTTCACAGTTTCTAATTCCTTTTTTATCTTCGAGCAATTTGCAGATGTCTAGAGTACTCCTTTCCTATATATAGATATATAGCCAATCTTGCATCTCAATGGCCCATGAGGGTTACAATTTTGCACCTTATATCCCTTTTGGTATCGCAAAGAAAACGGTTAGAACCCTTTCTATTCAATTCGGGCCATAGAAGCCTGGAGATCTCGAAATTGTCCTTAATTTTCCAAATGTACCCTTTCTCTATCATATAACAAAAACTCTACAGTTGTCTAACCGGCTCACATCCCAACTTAATACCCAGGGCTAATCCCATCTTTTGTGCACCTTTACAGTCGTCCACAGGTTTAGATTTGATGTTATGTCCTTCTAGAGCCTATATGTCGACAAAGATTATTACACCTTCCGTGTTTTCTTCTATTAATTTTTTCGGCCCTCATCACTGGCATAAGTTTCGCCTTAAGAACGCTACATTCATCTGGAAATCTGTATGATATTCCAATTTACGTATTTATTACGTTAGGAATAACAAAAAAATCTCAATAGAAATACTTAAAAAATTTTCTAAATAGAAAAGCCTCTTCTTATGGGAACAGGGATGACCAATAGAAATTTAAAAATTCAATTTTTTTTTTTTATGTTATAAGTTAAAGTAAATGTAACTATAAATATTGTATTTAAATCCTTTTTAATGTTCATACCATACAACAACAAAACTTGTTAACAAAATTTGCAATTGTTTTCAAGTTTACTTCCAACTGTATGGAATATTTTATAAATAATTTAACTTTTTGTATTTTAGGTGAGAAACCTTTTCAATGCAGCTACTGTGAGAAGGCTTTTAGTGTTAAAGACTACTTGACCAAACACATACGCACACACACCGGTGAAAAACCCTACACATGTCCCTACTGTGAAAAACGATTTACGCAACGCAGCGCTCTAACTGTACACACGACTAAACTGCATCCCCTCTAGGAAAGGCCTAATGGCACGGATCGTAGGGCTGCTGGGGGTGGTGGCAGGAGTACAGGAGGTGTAGAAGGCCTGCGAATAATAAGTGTTGTAAGTAATTTAACGGGAGCAGTTGGTGATGGTGGTGGTAGGTCTGAAGTAAATAATAACGACGACGATGAAAATGAGAATGAAATGGATTATGATAACATTAGACAGGAACGACAACTATTAATGGATAATCAAACAGTGGATAGTGAAACGCAAACAACTTTATAAAACTAATTTAGAACGAAGGGAATCAATATTAAAATTAATATTAAATTAAAAGCTAAAAGCAGCAAAATGCCAGTCGTATTGAAAAGTACGTAAAATGTTTTAAAATTTCGGTATAAAAAGAAAAAGAGGTTAGTTTTTTTATTCTTTAATCGCTTCTTTTTTTAAAATAATTCAAAGTAAATTAAGATCGACTCAACCCTTCGTTAACTCTTAACTAGAAAAAAAACTAAAAGAAAAAACAATCATAAGGAGTTTCCTTACAGACAAACATATTTTTATGTATGGATGTTAAGGAAATCTCTTGAAAAAATTTAGACTTCACTCGTATAAAATAAGCATGATTTAATGTAAAAAAATTTAAAATATTTTTCTTTTGATCTAGCTAAAAACAAACAAAATATTTATAACTTTTTTAATTAACTCAATTTTAAAATCACAATTTATTTATTTTTATTTCTTCTTTAAAAAGAATGAGCCTTTTGATCTTTTTTCTTTTGTTTTTTTTTTGTAACATTGTGATTAATATTTAAGGCAATTTTTTTAAAAATGTTGTTTTTAGTGATAAGTTGTTAAAATGTTTATTTAGATTTAAGTTGTTAAACAAAACAATAATAATTGATGTAATTTATTTTTTAAAATAATTTTTAAAGCTATAAAGTTTGATTCTTTAATATAGATTTTAGTGCAATGAATTTAAGTTATTGTTATGGTAAAACCGCTGTTAAACTTATAATTTGACAATAATTGAATTGGAATTTCAAACTAAATTAGAAAACAAAACACGTTTTTAAACATAGTTTATCATATTATCATATTTAAAGTGTTCAAGACTGTAAATAATACGTTTTTTAAATGATTAACTTATTTTTAAGAACAAAGTTTTCAGGGCAGATTATTGTAATAAATATATTCAACATTTCTGTAGCAATAGTTGCACCCAATATGCTAGAAAAGTAGTAGAAAAGCAGCACAATAAAAAAAACTCCCCTATTGCGGTTGGGAACTGTTTAAAAAAATTTTTTGTTGCTTTTAAGTTCGTATTTGGTTTTGAGTATGACGCGTTTGTTGTACCGTATAATACAAAAGGAGCAAACCATTAAGGACATTTAACCCGGAATCCGCTTTATTTAGTTTGATTTTAAAAAAGAAAAATCTTAAATCTCTTTTTGCACTATTCAGAAACAAATATAAAAACATTAAAAAGAATCGATAAAATTTGATTTTTAAAAATTATTAAAAACAAAACGCTAATCGAAAACGATTTTGGCAGTTAGCTGCAATTAATTTAAAGTAGAAAACATTTGAATACGCACTTTATAGATAACATTTTGAATAAATTTTCAATTCGTTTTTTTAATCTCAAAAAAATTTAAAGAAAAGTCACATCTCTTATAAAAAACAAAAAATCACAATGTTCAAAAATATTTAAATCTTTAAGGCTCAATTAAAAATTTTAAGTTTTTACTTGTTATAAATATATTTTTTTAAACATTTTAATTTTATTTTGTGTTATTTTCTTATGTATGTATGTATTTATTTAAAAAAAAAAATACTATAATACATAGTTAAATTAATTTAGCTCTAAATACGATATTTAACTAAATTAAAATGTAATTAATTTAAACTTAAAAGGAAAAATTACAATTTCAGGTTTTCTTTAAATTGTTTGTAATTTAATATTTAATTATTTAAATATATAATATAGCGAAACGAAAAGATACTTTTAAACAAAAATATAAAAAAAACGCCAAAAACTTTTAATTATGAAAGAAGATACTTTATTTTTTATTATTCCTTTTTTTTTTGAAAATGTTGCTTTTCAACAGAGCAGGATCTCGGTTGGTTTTTACAACAACAACTTATTTTATTATTATATTAATATGTTGAAAAACAAAACGTTAATTGTTTGTTTAAAAGCTTTTTTTAAATTTATAATTGAAAAGTTCTTGTTGTTTTATATTTTTTTATTTTATTTTTTATTTATAATCTTATTACTGCTAAAAAATCTATCGCTTTCTTATATAAACAAAAAAAAATCTATCCAATATTCTAAACTAAAGCATGTTTTGTTAAATTTTCTTCCTTTAAAGTTAATAAATGTTGATAAACTGCATTACATATTTTATAAATCTTTTTAAATTTTAAGTTTTTGTTTTATAATTTATTTACATATATTTTTTTTATTTAATAAAAAAAAACGACTTAACAGCTTTATAACGCAATTGAAAAATAAAAAAAAAACAAAAAATACACTATTTTTTCGCTTTTATTAACAGACAAAAAAACAAAAAAATATGTATTTAAAAATTTTTAGTAAAAAGAAAAGAGCGCTAAAGAAACATAAAATTGAGTTTTAAGAGAATTGTTACATATAATATTATGTATGTATGTATGTGTGTGGTTTATATTTTATACACCATACACCGTTTACACACATACATAGCTCTGTGGTCGAATATATATTTCTGGTGGTAGCACGTTTATGGTACCCTGTGTATATTATTCAAAAAAATTTGAGTGCTGCAAGTTGCCCCAAGTAAATGCCAAAGACTGTAAAATATTTTAAATTTAATATAAATAAATCTTATAACTTCTCTTTGATAATAGTGTTAACTGAAAAAATAACATCTAAAAGCCCCAGCTGGCCCAATTTAATCACTTTTTATACAATTTTCACGCAGGCAGCCATGATTGAAACAACGTAGTTCGCCGTTCAAAATTTTTAAGGGCGAACCTTCTCAATTCGCTTTGAATCTTGCTGTGAACCGGGAAGATTTTACTATAATATTGAGTCTTGAAAGCAAATATCAACTAAAAAAAATTTTAAACAAAGAAAACAAAAAAAAAAACTAATATACCCTTATCAAGGGCATAATTAATCGCTCAGATTCTGCATTTCGATTACGATACCGCCCGCATGCAAATATGCATATAAATATCAAAATAGAAATAAAAAATATATTTTTCCAAATTTAATATTAAGAAGCACAAGATTTTAGTACGAAAATACAAAAAAATCCAAAATATACTAAGTAGATATTATTTGTTGCCAAACTATTTCACAGTGAAGAAGCCCGACGGAAAAAATTCCGATTTGAATTGAAATGCAGAATAGGGGAGATTGTGTAAAGCGAAGGATGATGAAAAGTGGTAAACCCTCTCATACATCAACACTCGGATACCTCCTGGGCCCATTGTGCATCACTGCAAGGAAAAAGGGATAAACAAGAACAACAAAACATCAATTTAAGAGGAAAAGAAGAAGTAAGACCAGCATGAAAGAAAACTACTAAAAAGAGGAAAATAGATAAAATTCCTGTGCGAAAACCTTTTTGCTAGCCACCTGATTCCCATGATGCACCCAGTGATTTTTTCTAGTTTACACTTGACCCTATGGCTCTGCAATGTCGGGCAGTGACAAACAACATCGTCTGATATCTCTTCATCCTCACATTTCACAATGATTTAAAGTGCCTTGATCCTGTTTGCTCGTCTTAGAGTCTAAGAACTCATTCTCCCTAAGTGCATGAGCAACATAATGCCTGTTAAAATTAGCCCCACAACAAAGCTCTAGCCATTCCTGCAATTTTAATGCCGATCAAAGTCTGATGTTGAAGGTGTCCATAACTCCACCAAGGGCCTTCTTACAGTCCCTTACCAGCCTAGACCCTACGCAGTGCGCCTTCAATGACCTATGGGCAGTCAACATAAATACTGACCTCACTAGCCCTTGATATATAAGCCGTTTATTTTGTAAGTGGCATAAGTCACTTTTTTTTAAAGTCGAGATATTTAAAGATATAAAAAAATACCGTTAAATAGTATTTAGTGTTGCCATTAATTCGATTTTTTTTAGTGACCTATGCCACTTTCGTTGCCCTTATAATCTGCATCAGAAACACAATACACTTATCAAACAGTCTGTAAGACAATCTGATGCTCCCTTCCATAATATTGAAACTGGCTTGGGTGCCTATATTCATCTTGGATCCGTCAGTAAAAGCTGTACACCCCACATATTATCTATCGGATACAAACCAACAATTCCTTTTAGGGATTATTATCAGTGCTGTTCTCTCAAAACTGATATCCGTGACCATACAATTCGTCCTAAATTCCCGGACTTAACTAAGTTTCTTAAGACCAACAACCCAATAACATTCAGTATGGCCAGTATTCAGAAATTTTTCTAACTCTTTGCTACCATTCCCATTACCCAGTACTCAATAGGTACCGTGCAGAGAATAACATCCACCATACAGTGTAACCATACGTCATAATAGAGTTTGTAAAACAACTTTAAAAAACATTCACAAACAAAAGGTGTAAATTTATATATTTATTTTTGAAAAACATAGGAAAAAAAGAAATAAGGGTTCGAATCGTTATTCAGAGAACCAACAAAAGAGTACAAATAAAAACCTTGGAAATACCCTTAACAAATTCTAAAATTCAATTAAAAATTTTTGAAATTGGATTAGAAAGGTTTAAAATTATATTAAAAATTTCTTAAATTTTAAATTCTTAAATTTTTAAAATACAATAAGAAAGTTCTGAAATATAGTTGGAAGTAGGGTTGAAGGCACACTTTATTTTTTGGCAAATTTAAAAATAAACATACACATGAATTTTTATAGCTGGAGATTTGTGGAACTATTGAGGTCATTGCAGTTCGAAGAGAATTTTCTGTTAAATTTTTTATTAGTAATAAGTTTGACAGTTGTAAAAAGAGGAGAGAAAATGTATTTATAACATTTGGGAAGTATCCGCTGACGATCTCTTTTTCTAGTAAGGCCTCCTATGGTAATTCACCATAAACTGGGAGTTTCTGTAAACCTTTTTTATTTATAAAAAAAATATTTAGGAGCGAAAAAACCATAGAAAGTTATTTAAAAATGTATAAGTTATTAATGAATAGTTATGGGGCTGTTTAGGCTCAATCACCTTGAGTTTTAGTTTATTTAATACCGGGTGGCGAATATTATAGTCTAGAAGTTATATTACTTTAACTCTATTATTTTATAAACATATGTATATGTCCTCTTTTTATTAAAACAATATGTGTGCAATATCTTAGTTAAACGCTCACGAAAAGCATAGGGCGTCTTTGACGTTTCCAGTAGATTGGTGGGCCGTCTTGACGGCATAAAATAGCTCTAGTGGCTGATTTTCTCTTAGATTGCCCCCTTCTTGAGGCGCATCGATATTCACAGTTTTTTGCGCCTTCTCACATTAGCTGTTTTCAGACGGGTGCCTGAAAAACATTACCAGAGAACACTTGGTTCGAGACCGGAATTTGTGAGATGATTGAGAAATTCGAACAGAGGAATCGCTTCTTCTACCCCGCCAAGTGAAATGGTATCGTGTCGAATGTTGTAGAATTCAACACAAAAACGATAAGCGTGCTATTTATTTAACATTATCGTTTTTGTTAGACGATACGAAAAAACTAAAAACGACTACGTCAACCACAATTAGGCGAATAAATAAATGAGTCGTGTTAGACTGTAGTGGAACTACACCACTTTGAATCGGGCTGATTAAATTATCTGTTGTTTACTAACAAAACTAAAAAGTCACAAAATTAAGCCCTTCTGTAAACTTAAGGCAACTTAAGAAAACTTTCGAAAGCTAGTGCAGCATACAACGAGCTTGAAGTTAACTAGTTGGTTCTTAGATTGTAAAAACTTAAAGTTTCGACAAAAATCTTTGGTTTTCCTTAAAATTCCATTTTTTGCTTTTTAGGCATTTTTTTGTTTTTACTAAAAATCTAAGCTTAAAATACAACTCAACAAACGTTTTAGGAAAAGAAGCACAAGACAATTTTTATACATAAATAATAAATAGTATATGCTGTTTTAAATAAAAATACAATTTTTAAAATACTTTATTAACAAACAAAATCCACAAAAAAAACTCTAAAATAAATAAAATTTTTTTAAATTCTTAATACTAATTATCCTAGAAAAAAACACTTATTTTTAAACAAAACATGTGCAAATATTTTTAAAATATATACAAAATAATCTAGTCTAACTATAGATAAAAAAAATTTAGCAAGTGTTAAAACAAATAAATAACAATTTTAAGGAAAAAAACAGAAAATTAAATTTAACTATTATAAAGCTTTGATAGATTAATTAATTCTTTTTATAACTTCTTGTTTTGGTTAATTTTAAACTTAGAAAAAACACCAATTATTATAGGCAAATAATGCAACATTTTTTTAGTTTTCTTTTAATAATAAATTGATCTTTTTGCATCAAAATTATATAAAATATATAAATAGAAAACTTAAAAATATTTTTTTCATCTAAAGTAGATGCAACAATTAACAAAAAATTAAGATACAAATAAAAAATATGCCTAAAATTAAAACAAATTAATATGCATTGTAACTAATAATTCTTAAAAAAATTTAGTCTATACAAAAAAAAATTAATTCATAATTTAATTAGAAAGAAATACAAGAAAAAATAACAAACTGCAATTAAAAAAAAAAACACAATATTGTAGCAAAGAAACTAAAAAAATAAAAATAAAAACAATGGAAAAAATTTTGTTGCAATATTTTATTTAATAAGGTTATCTACACCTGGCAGACTTTTGCAAATAACAGTTTACAAATAACTTTTGAAATTTGCCGTTAAAGAGAGTATGCATATGTATTTGCTTGCAGTACAAAAGATAACTTAACCGTAGTTTAAAAAATTACCCCATTTATAAATTTGGTACAAAAGAAATACCATAAAAAGTAAACATAAATAAAAACAACAAGTTCTTGTGACAATATTTGTTGGTA
Source organism: Melanophora roralis (assembly GCA_963583895.1). NCBI lineage: Eukaryota > Metazoa > Arthropoda > Insecta > Diptera > Rhinophoridae > Melanophora > Melanophora roralis. The sequence goes on along the minus strand of OY757188.1, from coordinate 91,150,323 downwards.
CAATTAGGTATGTTAGATCTGGCGATTTCTCGCCAAACGTGGCGTCCTAATTTTCAATTTGGCGATATGGCTATTTAACAAAATATTTATCATGGCGACATTTTTCCATTTTTGGCGAGTTTTAGTGATTTAGATAAAATTTATTTTTTTAGAATTTAAAAAAAAATATTTTTTATTATTATAAAATTATATACATACAAACATATTTTATTGTCAAAAACTAAAAAATGAGGCCTTGGCGATTTTGGCACTTTTTAATATTGAATTTAGCGAAAAAGGTCAAACATTTTTGTCTTTTCAATAAAAAAACAAGTAAGAGCGCTGTGCCGAATCTTATATACCCTTCACATTGGTCTTTTAATATACCCAGCCGAGTTATTTTGTACTGCAAATAATATAATAAAAATACCTTGTGCGAGCTTTAAAGTCCATAAAAAACTTAAAAAAATTTTATTTTTCGTATGAATAATAGAAATAGATGAAGAAAGTTTGAGGTCGAGAGTTTTAAAAGTTTTCGACATTACTCATATTAAAAGGTTAATAAAAGTTGTTAATTTTTATGGGATGTTTTAATCCCCCTGCTCCTCTCCAACTTTTTTTCCCAATATGTATGAATTATTTGATTATTACTTTGTGTATAATATTCAAAGTCGATAGCTGTTATAGTTTCCCAGATGTATCGTATCGAAAATTTCATAAAAACTGTTAATTTGTATGGGAGCTACCCCATATTCACTCCCCACCCAAAAAAAAAAAATTTTAAAGCGTAGGCTTTGTTGTCCAATTACTTTTTGTACAACATTTTATTTTGATATCTATTACAGTTTTCGGGTTATAGCGTATCGAAATTTTTACAAAAATTGTGAATTTGTATGGGAGCTACCCCATATTCACCCCGCACCCAAAAATTTTTTTTTCAAAGCGTAGGCTTTGTTGTCCAATTACTTTTTGTAGAATATTTAATTTTGATATCTATTACAGTTTCCGAGATATAGCGTTTTGAAAATTTTACAAAAATTGTGAATTTGTATGGGAGCTACCCCATATTCACCCCCCACCCAAAAATTTTTTTCTTCAAAGCGTAGGCTTTGTTGTCCAATTACTTTTTGTGGAATATTTGATTTCGATATCTTTTACAGTTTCCGAGATATAGCGTTTTGAAAATTTTACAAAAATTGTGAATTTGTATGGGAGCTACCCCATATTCACCCCGCACCCAAAAATTTTTTTTTCAAAGCGTAGGCTTTGTTGTCCAATTACTTTTTGTAGAATATTTAATTTTGATATCTATTACAGTTTCCGAGATATAGCGTTTTGAAAATTTCATAAAAATTCTGAATTTGTATGGGAGCTACCCCATATTCACCCCCCACCCAAAATTTTTTTTCTTCAAAGCGTAGGCTTTGTTGTCCAATTACTTTTTGTGGAATATTTGATTTCGATATCTATTACAGTTTCCGAGATATAGCGTTTTGAAAATTTTACAAAAATTGTGAATTTGTATGGGAGCTACCCCATATTCACCCCCCACCCAAAAATTTTTTCTTCAAAGCGTAGGCTTTGTTGTCCAATTACTTTTTGTGGAATATTTGATTTCGATATCTATTAAAGTTTCCGAGATATAGCGTATCGAAAATTTCATAAAAATTGTGAATTTGTATGGGAGCTACCCCATATTCACTCCCCACCCAAAAAAAAAAAATTTTAAAGCGTAGGCTTTGTTGTCCAATTACTTTTTGTACAACATTTTATTTTGATATCTATTACAGTTTTCGGGTTATAGCGTATCGAAATTTTTACAAAAATTGTGAATTTGTATGGGAGCTACCCCATATTCACCCCCCACCCAAAAATTTTTTCTTCAAAGCGTAGGCTTTGTTGTCCAATTACTTTTTGTGGAATATTTGATTTCGATATCTATTAAAGTTTCCGAGATATAGCGTATCGAAAATTTCATAAAAATTGTGAATTTGTATGGGAGCTACCCCATATTCACCCCCCACCCAAAATTTTTTTTCTTCAAAACGTAAACTTTGTGGTCCAATTACTTTTTGGGGAATATTTGATTTCCATATCTATTACAGTTTCCGAGATATAGCGTGTCGAAAATTTTACAAAAATTGTGAATGTGAAAGAGAAGAAAACAAGAAATCTCAAATAAAAAACGCTGTTAGGTAACAGTGAAGACATAGTTGACGACTATGACGTTCATAGAAAAACGAACCTTTTTTTAGATGCACTACAAATAAGAGTTCATCCTTTAATATACTTAAGTATACAACAAGTTCAAGTATGTATATTCGTGCAGCTGTCTAGTAATTATTATGTAAAAAATAAATAAAAAAAGGAAAATAATAATTTTTTTGTAGAAATAATTAAAAACTATTTCTTTTTAATTTTTATGAGTATAAAAAATATTATTTTTTAATTTTTAATTTTCAAATAAAACTAAAATATAACTTATAGCCTTTTTTGATCGCTTTGGTTTTAAATTAAAAAAAAGTATTAAAAACGTATTCATATTTTTCGAGACCTATCGCGCGCAATTTAAATTTAGTTTCTATTTTTATTGGTTTGAAAAATGCTTAAGGTACTAAAAAAGTACCAAGATATAGCCTGTTTTGCCTCTTAGGGTCAAAAACTACGTAAAAGTGCCAGTCCTGGATCTGTTTTTTTAAAAGAATATAATATATTTAAAATTATGTTTCTATAGTGTATAGTGTAGGGGGGGGTTTGCAAAATTTTATCCCCTTTAGTGCCTGAATTTTTTGAAATCTTGTCTTGGTGCTTAAAAAAATTTTTTAAGGTACTCACCTTCCTTTCCAGTTCTATGGAAATTACCGAAAACTGTAAAAAAACTTTTATGCAATTTTTTTAATATTATTTAAATCCGTGTTTTTTTATTATTTTTCAAATATTTCTTTTTATATCTTTATAATTTATTTAGTTTTATACATTTTAAATGTTTTGTTTTTTATATTATATGTTAAATGTGATTTTATACATAATCTATTTAATTTGTTTCACATAATCTACAAATGTTTGATTAATAAATGGAATTTTCGCTTTCTATTGGGAATGGCTAAAGGATACTCAAAGTAATATGTACCTGCTTAAATACAAATGTAAATTCTTTAGATTTACGGTGTATATCCTTTTTGTATAATTAATATTAATACGTTAAGATCTATACAGTTTTTATTTATTTCTGCCTTTACATTAAATATTAATTTTATTTTTTCTTGCGTCAAAATATTTTTTTAAACAATTTTTTTTTTATAAATTTTCTTGTATATTTTTAATTTATTATATTCTGTATATTTTACGTTTTATATATGTATGTATTTTGTATATATGAAATATTTTATATATAAACATATGTACATACATAATAATGTATGTAAGTATTTATCTAAGTTTTTTCTGTATGACAAAAGTTTTGTTTCTTTTTTAAATTCGCATTTAAAAAGATTTTTTTTTTAAATTTGATCCTAACTTCTATTTTGCAGTTTTATAAAGACAAATTTTTTTTATTATTATTGTACTTTATTTTACTTAACAGTTGCATTTAAATTACTTAAATTTGTTTATAATCTGTAAAAATCACCACTTTAAGGAAGAAACAGTTATTGCAACTGTTGACGTTAGGAAGGACATAATATATAGATTTTGATCTGCGCTCTTGTCAAAGTTAAAAATTTATAAAAAATTTCTTGTTGCAGATAATGTCAATTTCCCGTAATTGTGTTTATCCAACTTGATTGCGCCTCTTACTTCTTATACAAAATTCTGCAGGCGATCTTATTGCGGTTACCACTTAAAATCTTTTTTGCAGCAGTTGCAGGAAAGAGAAAAAGTTTTAAAATGTTGAAAAAAAAAGATTTTTGGAATTCACTTTTCAAAAACTGGTAAAAATTTTTAAACATCAAAAAATCTAATTATAGCTAAGTATGTTGCAGTTGAAACAAGTAAGAGCGCTATATTCGGCTGCGCCGAATCTTGTGTACCCTTCACATTGACCCTTCGAAACCCCTAAATTTTTTTTTATTTTTATCATTTTACTTTTTATTTATAAACTATTTATTATTTTTAAATAGGGTTTGGTGCCTTATTTAACCCCTTTTAGGGTGAATATAGAGAAGTCGTAGGGGTTTTTACTCTAATTTTTTTAAGTTTTGTATGGCAACTCCCTTAGGGGGTGAAGAAAGGGGGTAAGTATGTTCTAGTAAAAGGTTCCGGAGGGGAAACTAAGTGGGGTCGGTCGTATACTTTATTTCTCTAAGGCCGACTCTGGGGAAGTTATGGGCGCTTTTAAATAATTTTTGTTAACTTTGTATGGCAGCTCTTTTAGGTAATGGAGATATGTAAGTGGTAAGTATATTCCAGGAATATGTTTGTAAGGGGAAACTAACGGTAATCTGTCATACATTTTATTACTCTAAGGGTGACTCCGGGGAAGTTGTAGGGGTTTTTACCCAATTTTTTGTTGTTGTGTATGGCAGCCGTTTTACGGGCTGGAGATAGGGGTAAGTACGTTGCACAAAATTATTTTTGGTAAACTAATTGGGGTCGGTATTACATTTGATCGTGGAAGCTGTAGGAGCGATTTAAAAAAATTTAAAAAAAAATTATACCTTGTTTGGCAACCCTGTTAGGGGGCGGAGATAGGGTGTAAGTGTTTTCAAGAAAAATGTTCGTGTAGAAAATTTATTGGGAGTCAGTATTACTTTGCAGCCGTGTAGGGGCAATTCCGGGCAGTTGTGGAGGTTTTTATGCGCAAATTTTAGAGAAATAAACAGGGGTAGTCATGAGTTTTAGCTTATACCTTGGTCAGTTATCGGGCGATTTTGCTGGATTTTAATAGCAATTCGCTCGCAGATATTTCCGATAATATAATATAATCACTTACCGGTCTATGCAACATCGGGGGGCCTTAAAAAAGTTGATTTCAACCATAACATGGACAGACGGACATCGCTAAATCGATCGATATAAGAACCATGAAAATGTATACTTTATAGGGTCGCGGATGGATATTAAAGCAATTACAAACGGAATGACAAACTTATACATATGTTTATACCCTTATCACTTATGTGAAGAGTATAAAAGGAAAAATAAAACAATAATAAAATTCTTACTGTCAAGTTTGTGCTATACTCCAGTGAATGTTAATCTTAAATTATTAAATTTTTAAAAGTAATTTTTTCACATTTTTCAAAAATCTTTTTAAAGTAACAATTTTCCTATTTATTTTCCTTCAATAAAAATGAAGGATTTTTCTATAATACTTTTAGTGTTTATATGTAAGTAGTACTTGCCTAATAAGCTCTATTTATACAACTTATAAAGAGAATATTATTAAGGCTTAATTTTGTTTTATCTATATAAAGTGTGTTTATGCATCAAATTAATATTAAGGATATTAACAAATTCATTTAAAAAATTGTAAATGTTAGCATAATAACTAAAAATAATAAAAGCAAAATTTGGATAGTATGGAAGCAAAAAATAAATAGTAAGTGAAATCTAGGCTTGTTTGAGTTTACAAAAGAACTTCAACTAAAAAAGTTGTCAGGCATTAATGTTGTCAAGCTTTGATTTCTATTAACTGGTCCTTAAGATAACGCTTTAAAGAAAATAGCGAGACCGTTCATAAAAGTGCATTAGAGAAGGAAAAAAATTTTGTTTAAAATTTCCAAAAAAAAAATATTTTCTAGGACTTGTCAAAAAGGTAACGTTGAAAGTGAAACTGAATGTGATATTGTGTTGCAACGGTTTTTCTTTTGTGACAAAAATGTCACATTTATCCTGCACAATTTTTACATTCAATATTGTTTCAGGGTGCGATACAACCTTTTTAAAGACTTTTTAAAACCTTTTTTATGCAAAAGAGCGTTTTGTTTTTTTTTAACCTTTTTTGTTTAAATAAAAAAAGAGGTTAAAAAACATTCGACTAAATAAAACTTGATTTCATTTTTTTTTCAGTACTTTCATGCGCATACATATCGTTGCCTTAAACTTATCCCATATCACTATATTATGAAAAGAATATGAAATTCCCAGAAACATGATAACCAAGATGAAAATGTTGAAATTCTAATGGAATGGCTTTAAAAACGGGTCACATATTCGCCAAGAAACTTATCAGCCAGACGGACGGAAAGACATGTTTATTTTAGGAATTGATTCTAAACTGATCGATATAATTGAAAGTGGGGCCTCAGAATACACTACATGAACACATAAGATCCTTATCACGTATGTATGTGGTGTGGGTATAAAATCATTTCATTTATTGTTTTCTAAAATTTACTGAGCTTAGGAATAATTACTCATTTGCCCGAACAACTTCCATAACTCAAAGAATACATTTTTCGAGTTAACTATGCATAATTATTGGTAATTTTATGCTTTTTACTTTCATCTTTCATTTGTGTCTGCTTTTTGCGTTTGAAGAGAAAATGCCACTTGTCTCCTCTAGTAAATGCAACCAATTCAAAAACTTGACACGCGTTTTTCTCGAAATGACTTTTTTTGAATTATGACGTTGTTCTGGCAAATGAGCGATATGAAGAATTGGTGTTAAGTATTGTTGTTTTTCTTATACCGTTAAGCTTATTATAGAAAAAAGAAAATCCATCTGATAGATAAATGAAGCTTAACCGTTAGTAAAGTGTTGCCAGAGAGACTTTAATGTAAAAAGATATACATACTTTAATGGAAAAATTTGAACTTCGTCCTAACTTTAAAGTAAATGTTTCCGTTTGCCTTTATAAATAATATGTAAATTAAATAAATAAGTGATGTTTACAGTCAAAAACACTACTACCGTTCAAAGAGTACTGATGATGACATTATGTAGCTGGTTTCGGAAATATATTCTACTCGGATAGTATCGGAAGAACAATTTCTTCTAATAAAAATAAATTAAAATATGATTTTAAGCAAAACTTTAAAAAAAATCTAAAATAAACAAATTTTAGGTAAATAAAAAACAAGAATAAAAATTTTTAATTTTTAAAAAAAATTTTAAGTCAAAAAATACAAATAAATTTATTTTGTCCTCAAAAAAATTAAACTTAAATTGAGCTACTTTTACGGACAATAACCGACATGTTTTTATTCTTGTTATTAACAATTTTTTGAGCTTAATGTATGCAAGCTGTATCCTTTTTTACTTATTTATCTTAATTTTATTTTAAAATTTTATTTCTTAAAGGTGGGTTTTTATACTGTAAATACTTAAAGTGTTTTAGTACTTTGCTGAATGTTTTACTTTGTCACTAATATCATTCATTTCTTGTTATACAATACAAAAATTCTATATATTTTTGATTAATATCTATATATTTTTTCCTAATGTTATTTAATTTTGTTTTTTATTAAATTTGTACAATTTATTTTTATTTTCTTTAAAATAAAGTAATTCTGTTATGCTGGCTTTAAAATTTCCTTTTATATTAATAATAATTTTTATATTTATAAAAAATTAAAAAAAAATTTTGTGTTTGGAAATTTTTTTTAATGGAACTTTATTAAATTTAATAATTAATATGCATATTTGGATTAGTTCTTTTTTTAGTTTTTAGCATATTTTCAACAAATATTCCTAACATTTAAATATGTATTTTATCTACGGTTTTTTTTTTTTGTATATTACGACATTAAATATTTACATCATAATTAATATTTTATATATATTTTAAAATATTTTACGAGTATTTTTTACGATTACTTGGAGTGAGAAACTATCGAATGCGTTAGTATTGAGTGTGAAATACCTGATATTTCGGCATAAGTATCTGTGGGTCCTTCATTGCTACAAACTGAATCCTCTGGAGTTCGAGAGGGTTCGGCTTCAGTTATTTCCATATCCTGGTGATGTTTGTTGCTGCGATGTTTGGCACTTAAAGCCTAGAGAGACAATTAAAAAAAAATAAACATTTGAAATACTTTGCATTGCTTTAAAATAAAATTTTCTAAATTTTGTTTAGCACTACATTTACAAGTAACATGCATTAAGGCTATTTAAGGTGTATTAATTACAATTCCATTATTTATATCTTAATGTATTCTTACGGAAGGAAAAAACTTTTTTGGTATTCTCTAAGTGTTAAAATCTGCTAACAACTGTCAAAATTTCAAGTCTATAGCTTTGTGCGTTAAGGCTGTACAAAGATGAATGAGTCAGTCAGCTATTAACGTTATTTCTTTATATATTTAGATATGTTCTTTAAGATATAAGTGGAAGAAGTTGCTACTAACATTAATACTGGGATGCCAGAATTCTGGATTTTACACTGTGATATTTAACAAGGACATCTGTCAGATATTTGACAATGACAGCTGTCAGATATTCAACACGAACTTCGACTAAATTGAAGAAATTTTTTACGACCTCTGACAGACAGCAAAACTTATAAGGTGGTTGAAAAAAATTCTGAAAGACACTTGTAGCTAATTTAAGCCCTAGAAATCTGATGTAATGTAAATGTAAATGTAAATAACATATACATATGTATCTGTACGAAATCGACAGCAAGACGGTCTTTACTAGTCAGGTGATGTAAAAAAGACTTGTCCAGGCCAGATATAACTTAATATGTTGTTTACGTATATCAATCCAACTTAGGTTCGGCTGTCAGCTGCCGAAATCAAATTACAGATGACAACTGACGACTTACAATTGTTAATTTATAGTCCTGTTTTCCGTGTGGCAAAACAACCTAAATTGGGTTTTTGTACATAATCGACACAAAGGTCTTGGTCTCTGCGCGTAAAGGATTCTTCGATAAGAGGGCAGACAAGCTTGCTAAATTTCAATATGATTTATATATTTCTAATTCAGAATCAGTCGCAATTCTATGTATAGAAGCGAGATTTTTAGACACTCTTTAAGTGGCTAAAAATGGGTGGCACAATCTGAATATATCTAGAGTCAATTTATTACCTTCTCTGGTAAGGACTTCCCCTAGCTGTAAGGAGATATACTTAGATTACTGGACAGTTAAGTTCCCGGGTATGAAAGTGATGGTTGAATGGATGCATGGTGATGGTGATGGTTCTATGACTGCAGTTCTTAGTTTAAGTATGAAGCTTAAGAGACACAGCTGGATGTTCTTATCGTTAACCTTGTCAAAGGTGGGAAGGATAATAGCTATTGTGATACTATTCTTTCAGTTGCTTTATAGTTAAAATCACCTTATACAAATTCCCCTTCATTTTAATTTTATACCTCTTTGATTTTTCTTCTTCTTTTTTCTAGGCTATGAAATACTATACTTCAAGGATAAAAAGGTTTTCATGAGTTTTAATGATAGTAATTTCATTAAAAGTTTTATCGTATAAATGTAGTTATGTTCGCAATATGGGCAAGTTTGGTGCCAAAAAAGAAAATCACACATTTTGGGCCCTCTAGGCGCTCCTTTATTTCACAAACAACATATCGTTGTCCTGAAGTTATCTCACCTAATCTCCACAAAACGTTTTCTGTAAAATTGAGCTTGAAACTCCCTATCAAATAACTTGGAAGACAAGTTATAGCAACTTTTTTTGGATTTTTGTCACATTTAAATACGACTAAATAAAAAGTAAAAACTGCTCTAGTTTTTTAACAGCTTATATGACTTATGGCTGAAGGCTTGTTTGCTATTGGCGATAAAAGTATAAATAGGTTAAGTGACCGAAAATATAGTTCAGATAAGATTTTAGAAAAAAATAAGTTGAAAAAAGCATTCAAAATATTATTGTTAAAGCAAATTAAGCTGACAAGCCATACACAATCTCGAGGCGGAAGTGGACGATTTGTCGACCAAAATCCTAATGAGTGGTGAGACTCATTTCTTCCTTAGCGGGTACGTGAACAAGCTAAATTATCGTTTGTGGAGCATCGAAAATCTACGAGTGATGCACAAGGTGCGCTGTTAACGCTGAAAGAGTCGTTGAGCCATTTTTTTCGAGGACGCCGCTGGTCAAACGACAACAGTGGACGTTGCGCACTATACGGCCATTCCAGTTTTTTTTTGTGGGGTTTTTGAAGTTCTGTGCTTACGTAAATAAGTTCGAGACCCTCGAAGCCCTAAAGGACAACATTCGACACGAGTTCGAGAAGCTGTCGCTCGAAGTTCTCGCCGAAGTAATGAAAAATACCATAAAACGAGCCCGAATAGCAATCAATTGTGACGGCGCTCATTTGGTTGATATTATCTTCTCAACTTGACCAATAAAATTCTTAAGTTTCAAATAAACATAATCAAAAAACAGAGTTGAAGTTTTTCATTTAGAAAAAAAGGAGAACCAAACAACAACGGATGACTTTTTTTGGGCCACCTTGTATAACCGCTTTTAGACTCATTTTACTTGTAGCAAGAACTCTGACATCAGCGCTAGGGTTTGTTTAATTCGCTTTTTAATTTAAGCTGTTATTGGGAATTTATGTAATGTTTTATAAAGGTATACATATGTACATAGTTATTTTAAGTAGTTATTTTAAAAAGGTTGCATTTACATTGGAAATAATAACATTATTAAACGGGACTTGACATCACATAGTAAGGAATTAAATGAAAAGATCAGGAAGTAGGAAAAACAAATGCATTCTAGTTTTGTGTTTAATTTAAGGGGAAGCTTAAGTTTTGGTTTAAGGAAAAGGTTTTCTGTACATTACTTACGTAAAGTATAGGTTTTTAGTAAAAAGCTAAATATTAATTTTTTAGGGGGTTTTTAGATTTATATATGTAGTGAGACAGGCACATAAATATAAAATAGATTGTTAATTTTACTGCAGTAGTAGTGGTAGTTGCTTTTCTAAATGTAAATGTAATTTGCTTACCTTGTCCTTGCTTCCCTTTTTCTTTAATATTTTATTTCGTAGTTTTTTTTTTTGGTGATGATGAGTTTTTTGTTTTAATTTGTATTTGACAGTTTGTTTGATGGTTATGAACAAAACATAGAAAATTTACAATATGTAAGTATATAAAATTATATATACATCATGAGATCAGAGTTTGTTTTTAGTTATATTAAATTTAGGGAACTTATAAAATAAATATTTTTAAATACGGCTGTATAAACATAAATGTGTAATACTTTGGTTTCTATTATACATTTATTGCTTTAAAAACATTTAAGGACATAAAGTCTGTTCTTTTACTAAATATATATTCATTTTTAAATGTTAACTTTTAAATTTTACTTTCTGCATATCGTTGCCTAAAACGCAAACAGTACTATGTAAAAAGTTATAAAAATCAGAAAATAATTATTATTCTTTGATTATATTTTTTTTTTGCACGATTAGTACGGTTTGGTTATAAAAGAAGAAATTAGATTAAAAAAAGAATTAAGGTTTAAATATATAAACTGGTTTGTTTCAATAAACAAGTTCTTTGGTGGTCAAATCTATCAGTTATTTTAACAATTCGTTGTGCCAGTACTTACTTATTTGGCGCACGGCACATATAAAAAATTTTGTTACAAATTGGCTTTTTAAAATTAGTTACAAAATATAAACAAGTTTTTTGTATCTTGCTAACAATGGAAATTTTCTCATATCCACAATTTTACAGTTTACTAAAGATCATGAATCAACACAAAAATACAATTAAACTAAGATACACGGCAAACAATGCAAAAAAAATTGTTATTTGCATAGAACAAATACACTTTGTTGCCGCATTTCAAAGAAAGAAAAAAAATATTTGTATTTCAAATGGTTAAGTGCGGCACAAACCTTTTTTGTCTTTCATATTAGTTTTGATGTTTTGTTCAAAAAATTATAAGAACTTAAGGTTTTTTTGAAGCAAATGTATAAATAGATTTTTAAAAAAAAAATCTTAAGTTTATATTTGACAAAAAATTAAACTAAACTTAACGGTTTTTCTTGAAATCACATTCTTAGGCCAGGCCGTATGCTGAATAAGAACTTACCCGACGAATTGGTCTTTAAGTATTTGCCAAAATGCATGACATTAGAAACAAAGAAAGCCCCGAATCAAAATTTTTGGATAGCTAAGGCCGTTTGCGTTTAAGTCAACGATATTTACGTTTGAATAATAAACTTGTTGTCTAAAGCTAATGCTTGCTTACCTGTAGTGAAAATCTCCGATGACCCGCCTTACGTCCACCACGTCTTTTACTGATATGGGGATTATCCTGTCGCAAAGTTTTGTTCTTTAATATCTCTAATTGGGTATACAGTCTAAAAATTATAGAGAAAATTAATGCATCTATACATACATACATAGAAACAGATTTTTTAAGTTCAATATTTACCTTTTGAGTTCAGCTCTAATATCTTCTGGACTCATTTCAGATATTGTTAGCTCACCAATATCAGGATCACCCAGACACAGGCCTGCATAGCCGCCACCCAAACGTTGTCCAACATCATGAGAACCCTTGAAAGCATCCACAGGTAAACGAATTGATAGATCATGGGCAAGAGAACGGACCTGCAAGCTATGAAGATGCAACCAAACACCGCAAACCACACAGAGAATAGGAAAAAAGGAACCAAAAACACAAAAAAAAACAAAACCGAAACCCAAAAAAAATATTCCGAAGCAAACTTAAAACAAAAAACTCAGGATTGAAATCAGATAAATAAAATTGTTGTGTAAATAGAGCTTTTGAATAAATTTTAGGAATAAAATAGGCGTGTTTGAATAAAAAATTATTTAGAAATGATGAACAATTTTTGATGTGAACTTTTTGATGTAAAATTTTGTATGAAGATTTTTTGTGTTTAAAATTGTCTATGATTATGTCTGTGATGTGTTCTCTAAAATGAAAACAAAACAAATAAATAAAATTAAAAGTTAAAAAAATCTTAAAAAATAAATCAAATTTTTATTAAAACAAAAAACTCAAATTTAATACAAAGTATTCGAATAGCAAGAGCAAATTGTTGACATTTAGGTTAAGGTAAGTATTGAAATAGATTTATTTTGAAAGTTTGATTAATATAGGAAACCGATTTTTGTCTAATTTAAAGGTTAAAAACAGCATAATTTTCTAAAGGTAATAGAAAGAGAGACAGAGATAGATGAACACAACAGTTAAACAAGTATGTAGTTAGATTTTCAACACTGTTTCCTAGCAAAATATAAAATTCTTCAAATAAATTAGTTTTATTTAATTTATCTCACAATTATTCACATGAACAAAAAAAATTGTAAGTCGTTGGATACTAAAGCAGTTGTAAACATTTCGCTAGTCTTTTGTTGCTACAAAATAGTACAACTTTTTTTATGTTTTTTTTTTTAATGTCGAAAATTATAATTTTAACAATTCGTTCTTTTTTCTAAAACCTATAAAGTACAATGGGTTGTAAATTGGATAAAAACTTTATTAAAAAGTATTTTAATATGTAATTAAAATATAGAATAATTATTATATCTATAATATTTTATTAAAAATTTTTACTTTTATTTATTGCAGTTTCAAAAATGTATTTTTATTCAATAGATTAATTAACCATAATATTCAACCACACGCGTCAACGTAGCTAATTGAAGTTATTTTTTAGGCTTTGAACATAACCTTATATAAATTAAGCTTAAATTAAACCCTTTTGCAACATACTTTCATTTTTTTCTTACACGTTTTTAATAGGAAACAGTGTTAAAAAAATTATTTAAAACCATGCAAAACAAAAACAATTTTAAATTGGTAAGAAACATTTTTAGCAAAGTTATAAACCAAAATAAGCAGAAGAACAAGAACAAGAAGACGAAACCCCGCAAAGTAACGTAAAATACAACAAAAAGTGTTAAGTTATCAAACAAAAAACTCATTAATTAAATGCAGGGCCATGCAATAAACCAAAATAATAATTAAAACTTGTAAATGAAAAATAAAACTTTTTAATTTTTACATTTGTATAGAACGCTTACATACATACATACGTACGAGTACATTTACCAAACAAATACAATTTAACTTAATACAATACAACACTTGCAGCAACTTCATAGCTTGGCTAGTTTTAAAAAAATATTTTTTTATTTATTAAACTTAAAAGAAAAAACTTCTAATATAGCGCAGTTTGCTGATTCATTTAGATATGTATAACAAAAATAAATCTTTACAAAAACCGCTTTCCTTGTTTGATTTTATTGAAAAAAACAATAGTATTTCTATTTAACTTGAGATATTCTTAAATGTGTTAAGGTTTAAAAGATTCACATTAATATTGCGTAAAAGAAAGAAAACACATATTAAATCTCGAATATGTATGTGTATGGACCCTTAACACATAAAATATAATAATTTGAAATTATTTGACGCAGAGAAGATTTTTTAAATACATAAGGCCATTGAAAATAGTAATGAACTGGCCTTTTTTTCCTAAAGAAGCATAAAATAAGCTGTTCTATTTTTCCAATATAATTTTCCACGCACTTAAAACTGTTGCCAGATATTTATTTTATTACCGGCGGTTCATACTTACGGCTGTATTCATAAAATAATCTTAATTTAGGTAAAAAAACATTTTAAGCCTAAAAAACCTTTTTTTAAATTTTGTATTCATAAACCTTTTTTTAACTAAAATATTTTTAAGGATTTTTTAAATCTGGTGTTGGCAACTCTATTAATTTTATTTGTCACTTGAGTCATAGTGATGTAAAACAATGGTTATAAGTTCATACATTAATCGTATCTATGCACATTCTTTTTTTCGTATATAAGAAAAATATTGTTTTTATAAAATAAAAAGTGTATGACGACATATTTTATAAAAAAAAGATAACTTTAAAACAAAATGTTAGGTTAGAGTAAAATTTAAAAGTTTACTTTATTGAAGATGAAATAGTATTTGAAAACATCCATGTTCTCTCCATATAATGCAATTGTATTGATTTCTACAGTTGCAAGTTCAAACAAAAGGCCGTAAGGCCAATAATTTGTAACAGTTGTCGAAATAAAAATTAAAAAACAAAAAAAAAAGGTTAGGAAATTTGCTTAAAATAGGTTTGAAATTGGGTAAAACGCAAAAAAAATACCAAAAAAGGGTTTGGAAATTTGCTTAAAATGAGCTTAAAATAGGGTCGAACCAATTTTAAAATTTGTGTATTTACACAAGGTTTTTTAAGCTAAAATTCGTTTATGAATACAATTTTATTGAAATTTGCTCAATTTAGGTTTAAAATGCTGTTAAAATTTTTATGAATACAGCCGTTAATATATAATAAACAGCTCCCAAATAAAATGCAAATAGATTTTAGTACTGAAATATAAACAAAAATTTTGTGAAGATGGGCCTATTATTTCCCATACCTCGAATGATATCCCTTTTATTTTACCTAAAAGTTTAACCAAAAAGATGCAGACTACGTATTAGGACAAAAACTAACGTTCGGTAGAAGGCATATATGTAATAATAATTTTAATCTGCGTGGCATCAACGCCGAGCACATATCTAATTTATTATTCTATTCACCGTTTGGCTTAAGCATTTTTAATTATTAATTTGTAGGCCTTGACTAGTAAACCACTCCATTAACAATCTGACATCATTCTTATTAGGCAATAAACTTCTTAAAGTTTATTCAGAAGCCGAGTGTGACTTTAAAGAAATGCGATTGGGTTGGCGGTTTGTCCCGCTCACAGAATCTTTAACTTCCTTACGTTTGGGTCCAAGACGGAGTAAGGGGCGCAGCTATTGTCTTCTGTCAAAAACTGGGTATCAGAGAGTCCTACAAAATCCTGATCACTGCAGTTTATTTTAGGCAGAGATTCTAGCAGATCAACTGGTTGGCAATCTTGTCTTGTCCTCCCATTTGTTTAAGCAAAAACAAAATTTTCTATTATTGACATCAAAAAAACATACTCAAAATACCTCCTTAAACTATGCTTTACATTTTATTCTTAAGTGTGGAATACTTCTCTCTTTTTTGCAATAAAACTGTGAATCCTTTTGCTTAACAATACAATCGATTTATTGTTTTTAAATTATATTGCAACAAAAAAGTTTTAAAAAACTTAAATGAAACAGAAAATAAAACTAAAAAATAATAAACTTCAACATACCTGTTTGTGCTGATACCATAACTTTGGCACAAATATTAAACCCAAAGCTATAGTATTGGTAAGTTGTGAGCGTAAAAATAGTGCCAAAAATATTGTACTTGGACTCATGTCAGGCAAATAAGTATAGCGTAAAATATAAAATGTTAAAGAGACTATAAATTCTATAATTAATGCAGTGACTAGGAATTGTCGCTCCTAAAAAACACAAAAAGAGAAAACAAGTTTTATTTTTTTAGTTTTTCATTCATTATAATAATCAATGTTTAAAACATGCCTTTATTGTTCTTTTTAAACCTTTTTGTTTTTATTTATGTTTATTGTAGTTACAACTACAAATTTTGTTTTTCACTTACCCTAAACTGTGTATTAGCATTGCGACTGCCATAAGCTAAATGCAGCCCAAAACAAAGTATAAGTATTTCGCTGGCTTGTGTTACAAATTCCCATTTTAGCGGTTGGCACGTATTTGTATTTATTTCACGCAAACTTTCCAGCTGTGCTGTCTCCAATAAATCTAGCGATGATGCGGTAAAGGCAGACATATAACAAATAACAGCAAATACCATGGTGCCCAAATATTTCAACAAATCAACGTCACGTAGTACCCAACGATGAGCTTTGCGTGTACGAAAATCAACCAAATGTCGATACAATTTAAGGATCATGGCACCATAACATGTTATAAAGCCAAGTTCACGTAACCATGGTTCGATAAGGCAACGTTCAGTGGAGGCAGGAAAAAAATGGATGGCAACCTTTTTAGAAACAAAAAAAGAGAAAAATAGTCAATAAAACTAAATTAAAAGCCGGTTTCCTTAAATGCAAACGTAAACTCCCTTCGAATAAATATTGAAAACAATTAACACTTTAATCTTATTTGTTTTTGTTTTGATATATTTACTTTAACGGAACGTACGTAAGCATTTGTTAAAAGAGTTCCTGAGTTAAAACAAACTTACCGATGCATAAAGTAATACAATACCCAGTAATATGGTTTCCAAAACTGTCCACATACCAGAAGCTATTGCCTAAAGTAGTTCAAAGGAAAAGAAAAAAAATAAAGTTTCCATTAAAAACAAAAAAATCTTTACCATTTTCTATGTTTATAAAATCTCTACCTTACACTTCCTTTGTTGGAAAACAATAACACTTAATACGATACAACAAAGAATACAAGCTCCCAGCACAGAGCCCACTGACACTTTTAGTAAACTTTCTAGAGATACGGTTTCTTGGGGTTCACCATATAAGCAAACGCCTGTTGAATCACAATTCGAACAACCAGCTGGACAAGGTATACAGGAGTAATTATCATAACCCTCGGACATTTCAACAATATCACCACGAAATCCCTGTAAAGTAGCATTTGGCAAATAGTAAGACTCCTTGCAGATGCAGGTATAAACATCACGAGTGGCAGAGGGCTTGTTTTCAGTCAGTAGACAAAAAGTGGTATTGCGATCGCAGCTGAAATTTAAATTACACAAAAATTTAAATTATTTAAAATATTTATTTTCAATAATATGATGTTACAAACCCATGTTTACGTCCAAATATTTGCTCCAAGCCATCATTGCAAACATCTTCATCGGCTGCTATAAAAGCAGCAGCTACGATTCTGTTTTTTCATTTATTATGTTAAAATAATTAGTCTTTTGTTTTGGTTGTAAGATTGAACAACAAACTTACTTAAATTTTGATTCAGCAAATGATATTCGAAATGGCCACAACCATCTACCTATCAAGAGATTACAATCTCGAAATGGGGCACCCCATTCTTGAGAGCCATCCGTGCTGTTCCAGGCATAGCCCAACTCACGCCAATAGGAACCCAAAAAACCACGATTATGCACTTGATCCACTGGTATCTGTTAAAAGAAGAAATGGCATTAATTTGTTGTTTTTAATAACCAATTTAATTCGGCAGTAACATTGTTGCATTTCAAACAATGATGAAAGTTTTTAAATCCTTAAGATATGCAACATTAAATCACATTAGCTAAAAGTGTCGCTGGGGGACAAACACTTATCAGGTTTTTTATGCACTAAACAGGAGCTTCAACAAAATTAAACTTAACAAAAAGAGCATAATAAAAGAAATAACAACAACAACACCGGTTGACATTCCATTGCTTTTTAGATACAAGACACAATACAGTCTCACCGTTGATTTGAAAATACTATCCAAAACAATGTTACCAAATTAAAACATTTTTCTTTTGAAAGAAAATTTAGGTTTTTATAAGAGGAACAATTTAAGGATTTTAAATACTTATTATTATATTCATAATATTTTTAAAGGGTTTATTAAAAGCTTATTTAATAGATGTCAATGGCATAATTGTAAAATAAGCCCTAAATAAGCCTACTATAACTATTATGAATATGGAAATTAATTGGGAATATGGGCATTAATTAGGAATATCGCAATACATTTATAATTTCAAATTTGCTTTTTCTGCCTATAAAATAAGCTTAAACCCGGTATGCTTCGCTACTCCAAATGTAATAATATTACATAAAATTGACTTAGAACTTATTATTTTTTTAAAGTATCGTACTATTGAATTTTGTTTGTAAGTTTAGCAGATTTTATTTCTCTAAAAATTTTAAAAATGTTCTTTTCAATATGCAAGTCCATATATTCAATTGTACGGACAGAAACCCTTATGTTTCGTAATGGATAAGTCACTTATTAAATCAGTAGCGTAACTTCCTTAAACATAAGAAGTTAGATGTGGCAAACATTTTATTGGTTTGTTGGATTCTTAAAAAAACTTGAACGTTTTGGTTGCTTATAGTAATTCTCATTTTGTTTAATGAGGTTATTATATAAAGACACAAAATATTCATGAGTTTTTTAAGAATTTGGGTTGAAGTCTACTGATGAGTTGGTGTAAGAACCAACGAAATGCATATAGACAAACTTAACCAACAACAAACCCTATAGATAAATTTTAAAAAAAAGTTATATATTTTGAGTTGTTTCTTTAAGTTGAATAGTTTAAGTTGTTTCTTGTTGTGAAAATGTTAAAAAAAGCATTAATTCAATATTACATAATAGGAATTTATACATGCATTAGTGCGTATGAATGTGCTAACATTTCTTTTGTCGCCTCTAACGTATGAGTAACAAGAAATTTTTGTGAATCACTTATACGTAGGGTGACCATTCGTACAGATTTCATCAGTACATATACGATTACTGATTTTTCATTTGGTGTGTGTGTACTGAATATACAACTGTGTATTGATATGTACAAATTTTTAAAAAGAAGTAATGATTGTGCTAATTTTTCAAAATAATATGATATTTAAAAATTTTTTTCTGAAAAAAATTTATTAATTTTAGCAAAATTAAATGGCTTAATATACTTCTAGCAGAAAGAGAGATAAGTATGAAATAAAAAAAAAAATATATTCAACAATATTATTAATCTAATACTATTAAACAGCTTAAGCCAGGGCCCGTAACAATAATACCAAAAAATTAAATCTAAAAAACTTATATTTTTTTATTTTTATAATTTTTATCAAAAACTAGTAATTAATTTTTTTTCAATTTTTTTTAATTTTGACAAAACTTAATTACTATTTTTTTTATTTTAACTTTTAGGGTAAAAATAATTGTTGCTTAAATTTTTTTTTAAATATTATTACTAAAAAACAAATATAAATATAATTTTTTTTTTTAAAAAACTTAAATTTTAAAAGCCATCGACTTTCAAAAAATCTAGTTAAATACCACTAAGATGGTGTACTTTACATAACCGTTCTATGTTTCCTTAAGCCCCCTGATTTAAAAAAAAATAGAATTTTTATTTTGAAATACATAATTTAATGTGTAAATGATTTGAAAGAAAAAGGTGAACAAAGAAATCTTTTCCATCTACACATTGACTATCTGCATCTCGAAAAGGCTAGGCTCACAATATTATTATTATATAAGTGATCGGTTAGTAGTTAACCCTTTAAAATGGGTTAAAAAAATACCAATATTTATTTTTTGTAAGCAAATAGAAGAATAGGGCTCTGAAAATGTATTCTACTCGGCTAGTATCGGGAAACTAAACTTTTTCAAAATAATTCTTTAATAAAAATCTTATCACAATAAAATTGAACCAACTAGCCTGATAAACTATAAGAAAATTTAACTTGATTATGAAAATATTGTAAAAACCAATGTTTTTTTTTTTCTCAAAAATACCTTTACTTTGATTACATAAATAAATTGGCATCCAGCCAGACAGACGGACATACTTTATTCGACTCAAAAGTTAATTTTGAGTCAATCGTTATAACTGCAGGCGGGTCTTAGGCTATGAAAAAGGGAAAAAACACAATTCAGTTTCTTTACAAAAATATATAAAGCGTCTTGATATCGAACCAGCATTAAGTGGCTATCCTACTCATACAAAATATTTGTATTTCATCATTTTAGATTAAAATTAACTTAATCAATAGAGTTGTAAAATGTCGATTTTTTTAAAAATTTGTTAGAACTGAATTCTTTTATTTAAGCATTCCTAACACAAACCCACATAACTGAATGTATTACGACTTTCTAAATGTTTATGTAGAATAACACATGGTGGTGTTGTTAATGCATAATGCTCAAACTATTAATCTAAAGGTTAAATTATACGTGGCATAACCATAACCATGCAAAACAGCTGTTCGAACCGAACTTATAGGCAACACTGAATTTAATTATAGGTGGCCTACCATTACGCCATAACCATAAACATAGAAATCAATTGAATTTTGGTTTTTATGGCAACGGTTATGGTTATGACATTATGTTATGGCACTTATAATTAAACTCAATATGTGGTTTTCTTACCGTAACATTTTCACGAAATTTCACCACAACCGTATGTATACTAGGTGCCGCCAAAGCAAAAGCCAACAGATGTTCATCTTCGTTAAGGGCATATGTAGCAATACCATTTGCTTTCCGTCTGACCTCATCACGTAATTGATCTGTTATAACGGCAGGTGGGTTTGATGGAAATTTATTGGCCAGAAAGTCCGTAAATTGTCGAGCGGCATCTTCGGCAATATCAGAGAAGTCATAATACTAAAAGAAAAATAATAATGTGCTTGTGTTAAATATTTTAAAACCTAAAATTAAAATATAAATAAATAAATTTTACATTAATTTAATCTAAAAACTTATCCCTATGCATCACTATGAAGTAAAAGAAATAAATATAATAATATTTATAATCAGCTGTGTTTTTAACACTACCTGTTTTGGTTTACTTTGGTACTAAGGTAGATTAATACAAATGAGTTCAAATCAAATAATATAATAAATTTGTCTTTGGTATTTTGGTTTTGTATTAGGCAAAGCCAAAATCACAACGAAAATTATATATAAATAAATAAATTTGACATTTACTATACTTAAGTTCACTTCTACAAATCAATCTTTGGTTTAAACTTTAAAAGTCTATATTAAAAGAAATATCCTTGGCGGAAACCTTATTTTAGCCCCTGTTAGGGCTGGATAAGCCAATGCCATTTAAAATTTTTTTCGTATTGTGAAAAATAATTCATATATAGTATATTTTAATTTTATCTCTTGCAAAAAATTAAAACCACCTCTTTTCATTTCTTTCAATTTTAACTTGTCATGATTTACAAGTACACTTCAAATTTTCCTAAAATATTTTTGGGTTTTTAGTTCAAGTTCCTAAATCTAATAAAATATATAAAAAATTTTGTTATCAACATGTTGCACTTGATGTTAACATATGTCGTTATGTCATCATTTTACAATTTAACATTTTAATAAAATTGAATTTCTTTCTCTTTTAAGTGTGCAAATCTTAAGTGTGATATGTTAAAACATTTAAGTGTATGTGTACATATGTGTATGTTAGTGAACGAACTTAAATAAAACTTTGTGTGTTTGAGTTTTGAGCATAAATTTTTTTTTTAATTTTTAAATGTCGAAAATTGATTTTTGATTATTCTTAGATAGTACATATGCTGACACATGCAGACTTTGGTTTTCACACATTGTCGTTGTTATTGTTTTACTTGTAGCGTTTTTAGTTTTACTTTTATATAAACAAAAAACAATAAATAACGATTACAAATGTGTATAAAGATAGCTAACGGCTGCAGTTACGGTACAAATAAAAATGTGGGTTAAATAAATATATTTGTAAGTAAAACGTTGTAAAACTATGTTTTACAATGTTTTTAAATTGAAAATTTGATTTTAATATTAATTTTTTTTTCTATAATAATTGGCGATTTCGTTGTGTCGAATGCCTCCTTAGTAGAGAAGAACGGTATTTCTGTCACTGTGATTTTATACCTGTAACTTCAAAATCACTGATACCTACAGTGACATGAAAGATTCTCTTATTTTTGCAAATGGTGGCCAATATCAAATCCTGTTTTGACATTTGTAAACTAGACAAATGTAAAATACAAACGAATAAGCTATGGAGCGTTACACTCCCCGAGAACGCGGAATAATCGTGTCTATTTTTTGCGTCACAGTTCGTCTGTGATGTTGGCGCAGCGCGAATTCCGTCGCCGATTCCCTGTTTGTCTGCCATCGACTGCGTAAACACTGCACCGTTTGAACACAAACCTTGAAGAGTATGGGACAACACGAGACGTTGCCAAGAGTGGCCGGCCCCGGAATGCCCGCTCTGCCGAGAATATCACCGCTGTTGGTGTGGATATCGACCAGGCACCGTGCCTTGCAATTAGACATCAGCCGGTCGTCCCTAAGGCGAATTTTGGTCAAAGACTTGGTCACGTTCCCGAACAAAGTCCAATCTGTGCATTAGCTGCTACCTGTCGACCGCCAAACGTGTGTATCCTACGCCCAAGCCATCCCCCGTCTCGAAGCGGAAATGGATAATTTTTTGATCAAAATCATAATGAGCGATGAGGCTCATTTCCACCCCAGCGGATACGTTAACTAGCAAATCTCTCGCTTCTGGGGCGCCAAAAAAATCCACAAGTGATGCACGAGGAGACATCACATCCGCTGAAAGTGACTACATGGTGCGCTTAGGAGTCATCGGCCATTTTTTTTTCGAGGATGCCGCTGGTCAAACGACAATAGTGGACGGTACGCAGTATATGGCCATGTTAGTCGAGTTTTTTTACCGCAGTTGAACGAATTAGGACAGGTTCCAACAGAATGGAGCAACGGCACACACTGCGCGAGTCACAACCGATATTTTGAAGGCTACAATTTGTATTGGCCCGTAAAATATCACGATTTAACCGTTCCAAACTTTCTTGTGGGGTTTTTAAAGTCCCGTGTTTACATTAATAAGTGTGAGACCCTGAAAGCCCTCAAGAAAAAATTTTGGCACAAGTGCGAGAATCTGTCTTCCGAAGCTATTGCCGAAGTGCTGAAAAATGTCACAAAATGCCACGAGCCCGTATAGCAATCAATTGTGACGGCGTCCATTTGGCCTATATCATCTTCTCGACTTGACCAATAAAATTCTCAAGGTTCATATAAACACAATCAAAAAAACAGAACCGAAGTTTTTAGCAAAAAAAAAAAAAAATTAATTGATGCCTAAGAATGTTAGAATTTTAAAAATTAGTAAAAATAAATGAATTAAAAAGAGAGGGCAATTTTATTCAATTAGAATGTTGTTAAAAGTATTCTTTAATCTAAATCTACAATTTTTTTTACCCGAGCAATGAGTCAACTTTAAAGTGTTAGCTTAATCGAGCGACTATTAATCAAGTGAATATTTTTATTTACTACCAACACTTAAGTAGCGATCAAAGAGTGCTGGCGAAAAATGTGAACAAGTAATTCAAGCAAAACAGATTACGACTATCATTAACACGTGCACATGTTTGCCATATATTAAAGGGACATACAAATTTTTTATTTTCTTAAGTGGTATAAAAAATGTAAAGTTTCCAAATGCATATAAAATTTAAATGCATTGTAATTTTAAAAAGTTCCCTAATTACCTAATTTAATAACAATTAAATTGAAAATTACACCTGCCTCAAAAAAAAACATATCTGGCATCTTCTCTTCATTTAAAAATACCAAATTTTTGATATCATACTGCACTCCGTTTGTTTTTGTTTTTGTTGTTGTTGAATGTTTTGTATAGAAACGTGTGCATGCACATATGCACATACGAGTATATGTGTACATACGCTTGCTAGTGGCATTTTGTTTTATTACGTCAACACATTTAAGCACTTTGTGGGAGTTTTAAATGTATTAATAGTTTTTTGCAGTTGTTTTTACACACTCTTGACATTTCAACACTTGATTACGGTGTTTACTAAAGCATGACTAAGAATAAAATCACAAGCAATTATTTGGTTTTAGGATATTTGCTGGTGATTAAAAAAAAATAAAAAGTGAAAACTCAATTTGAAAAACGCTAAAACGAAAAAAATAATTTTTAAAATACAAATTTTTGCTTTTTTAAGTTTTGCTTAAGTTCATACATTTTATTTTATTAGAAGAAATGAATTTTTTTCCGTTAAATCTGCTTTTTTCAAATTAAAGTTTCTTTTAATATTAACGGAAAAATATTAATTTCTTCTAATAAAAAGAAATTATATGAAATTAAGCCAAACTAAAAAAAAACAAAAAATTGTATTAAAAACAATTAGTTCAACAATAAATGAAAATTGGAATTTTTAAAATATTAATCGAAATCCTAATAAAAGAAATAAGCATTAGATATAACCCAGGCAGAAAAAAATAATCAAACCGATTCTATGCCGACGTTGGGAGAGGACTCTCAATATCAAAATAACGTAAATTTAACAAGTTAACAATGCTGTCTCAATGTTAAAATGATAACGCCAAATGGGTGTCTTTCGACTCTTGGTTTTGATGTTGTATCAATACTGTAAATTTAAATTTCCGGTATTAGATTAACATTTTTTATCTTTTTTGTCTTAGGAGTTCGACCTGCTTTTGTTAAAATGGTGGACATTGCTACTTTGGGCTTTGAAATAAGAGATTTCCTTTAGTAAATATGTTTATGTATATGTAGCGAAATAAAACATGCAAAAGACTTTCCAGCGCATCTTAAGAGTTTTTTTAGTTGTTTCATACGTTTATGCATTTTTTTAAATTAAAAATATAAACATTTTTTATTTATCATTTAAAAACTAGGGTTGCGAGTTTGTGTATTCATTACTGTAGTGGTACATTATTTTAAAAGAGTCGAAATTTTGTGCTTAGAGGGCTGTGGTGGTACAAAATTGTTTGACCATCGTTCTAGATTCGTATATTTCTGCCTGGGAAGTTTTAAACAAAAACAAACTGCAAAAACTGTGGAAAAATAAGAAAATTTTTAACCAAAGTTTTTTTGAAAATCATGGAAAAACTTTTTTTGAAACAAAAATGTTTTATATACTCAATAAATCTAACTGTGATATGTTTTTTCACAAGATTTAGTAAAGTTGGTCCGTCCCGAAGAGTGCACACATTGGCGTAGGAAGGCAATTAAAAGGGAGGGCATTTCCCCATTAGAGTTAATTTTTAATTTTAATTTAGTTAAAAGAAAGTTCAAAAAAAGCTACAAAAATGTTTACAGCTTCTAAATATATAGGTAATGACAAACTATAATTTTACACGTAAGTTGCCCAGTTTTTTGTACAAAAAAAGTGTGCTTTTTGAATCGGTCAAGATATCATTCAAAATAGCTTGTTTAGTGAAGAAATTCTTGTAATATAAAATAAAAAATTCTTCAGAGAGGAAGTATACAAATAAATAATTTTTTTAAAATACATTTTTATTATTTAATATAATATAGTTCGCAGAGGAACTTACAATAAGGATTAAAATCTAATCAAAAACTTATTATTTGTCCAGCCAGTGCCAGACTAAAATTAAGGTTCTTAAAAAAAGGTTTTTTAATTCCGACGGTTTCTTCTAAGATTGTCTTACAGACTATTTGATAAGTGTACTGTGTTTCAAGCGGAGATGCTGAAAATGTTAAGGGCAAAGAATTTTACAGTGGAACATGTTCCAAGTGCTAGTTAAAAGCGCAATGCGTCAGATTAAGACTGGTGAGGGACTGTAACAAGAACCTTTGGAGAGACTTTGTTAGAATCCGGTACAATGTGTCTCAGTCGGCAATAAATTTGCCGATGACTCATTTGTAGAGGCTCGGCCCCAGACTTGCCATATAAGGAGAAAGCTGTACAACCAATAGGTCACTATTGTGGGACAAATAGGCATAAATGCTTAACTTGACTAATCTTCAAACAAAAACAAAAATGACTGCAAGTTAGCTAGGGATGTGTGGCCGAGAGTAAGCTCAATTAAAATTTTCTCTCGATTTTGGGAAGAATGAGCCTAATGACCATAAATGGTGTCATAACTGGACACTGTGCGGTTAGGGCTAGGAAAAGCAAATGGCTTAACGAAACTTCAGGGTATTATAGTGTGTGAAGATTAAGAGAAATTGAAAGCGATAGAGCATGTTATATATCAGTGCCCGATATTGCAGAACTATATAGTCAAGTAATTGGGTAAAAGATTCTACGAAAAACTAAACATTGTTTTGCATTGTAAGCTGTAAAACACAATTGGGTTCGTCATGGGAATCAGGTAGTTAGGGGACAAGCAATAGAAAGGGAATTTTTACATGGGTACTTAAATTGTTTTCTTCTTTAAAGTGGTTCCTTCCATACGCAAATAGAACTCTGCTCAGCCCAGAAAATGTTAACATTCCATAGATATAATTCAAACGTAAGTTCGGTTTCTAAAGATGGGCCGATGTTAAACGACGCTGCTTTTTCCGTCATGCCCAAAAAAGTTTACGCCATAGATTTTCAGGTCCCTGCTCGAATTTTTTATTCTCTAGTTAAATATTTATTTCGTTTTATTTATTCAAAATGTTGTTAAAAATATTTTTTAACAATACCACAGTCAAATATATATAAAAGTAAATATGCATTTAAATATAATATTTATTTCTACAGACATAAGTGTGGGCTTATTTGTCATTTCCAGAGGATAAACTAAATTGTTTGGTTTATTTCAAGTTGTTATTTCTTTTGGCTATAAAACGCTTAATGCATTTGCAGCAATACATAATGAATTTGTAAAGAAAAAGAGTCAAGTACCTTTAAGCTATATTTTAAGGATTCTTTATGTATTTTATTTTATGCATTTTATACATTAAATTGTTTAATGGTGATAAATGAATACAAAAGCATAAAAACATTAAAAACTTTTAAAGGACATTTTTTAATGCATTAAAAAAACAAAAAACAGCTACACTTTTAGTTTTGTAAAGAAACAAAAGAAAACACTATGGAAAAATGAAAAATTTCCCATCAGCAGCTCAACCAGCACAAAGGAGTAAAGTGAAAGATTATGAAATACTTTGTTGTAAAAGTAATCATCAAGTTATATAAGTTTAACAAAATTGAAAGTTGTTCATTTGTTCCTAACACTGCAAGCTATAAATTTCGACTTTGCTTTAAAAAAAAGTAGGTCAAAAATACTTACAACTAGGAATGTAGTAAATGATTTTAAAAGTTTGACGTTATAGGCTTTATTAATGTTAAAAACGACGTTGTTGAGGCACCAGTAATAAGGGTTAAATTTTTGTGGGAGTGGTACCACTCTCTAATGTAAGTACACAATTTATAAAAATCAGTGCAGTTATAGTAACTGCATTAAAATTTTTATCGATGTATAGTACTTTTTTATTGTAAAAGCTGTGGGCGTAGCATCGCTCCTTTTTAAAAAAGCTATAGCCTATAGCATACTCCATGAGAGAAATTACTATGTTTAAAGTTTCTCTAAAACTATTGATTTGCACACAAACTTTTGTTTTGAGTGCCTTTAAAAATTATATTTGGGATATATTTGTTTGGCCGCTACATCTAACAATGGACCGACAATTACCAATTTTATTAGGATTCTTCCACAAAACTAATTTGTATCAAATATTTTTAAACTATTTTTAAAAAAATTATAACTTCAACTTTTATTACAGGAATTACGCAGACATTTAGCCAGCTAAATGGATGGGCATTATTTAATCAAGGAAGCTACTCAGGGCCAATCGATATAAATTATGTATTACTCCAATTTTTCGAATTCGCATTTAAATGAGCATTCAGTTTTTTTATTTAAAATTTAAATAAAACTAAAGCATGGTTAGGCTTTTTGTCATTATATAATTAAAGTATTTGTTTTATGCAAACGTTGCGAATTGGTATCATCGAAAATTTCTTCTTAAAACAGCTTTAAAAGCAAAAAAAAAAAATAATGGCGAAATCGGGTAAACACATGTGTTTTGGATGTTGAAACATTAACAAAAAGCCAAAATCAAAATCATACCATCACCACTTAGGTTGCATTTAAGTTTTACTAAAAAATAAAATAATTATTTCAATCGAAAAATGGCCATTAGACTTTTTTATTTTAGTGTTACAAACTTCTATGCAAACGCATAAAGCCCCTACCACGTATGTGGAATGAGAACAAACATTAATTAATTAATAATCATACGTACATGTGCCGTATTGTGTAAACGTTTACTCGTAATTCGCATAGATGCCAGATTTAACGATTTATCCTCATTTTGACGTTTTTTACCACAAAAAATGGCTTTTAACGATTGAACAATTTTTGCCCTAAATTTGACAATTTTTATAAAGGTTTTTAGGCCAAAACCTGAAAATTTCGCAAGTATGACTTCCAAATATCATACAATATCATAATATCATTTCCTCAAATGTTTACAAATTTTCTGTCAATCTTTCTCTAATTTAATCACAAGTTGCTATTTAAATCTCGAAACCCTTGTGTAAATAAACAAATTAAGAAATTGGTTCGACCCTGTTTTAACCCTATTTTAAGCAAGTTTTCAAATCTTTTTTTCATTTTTTTTGCGTTTACCCAATTTTAGACCCATTCTTAACCAATTTCCTATCGATTTTTTTTTATTTTTATTCTGTTTTAATTTTTGTTTTGATAACTATTACAAACTTTTGGCCATAGGGCACTGCTACACGTTCAATAAATATCGTGATATCTCTAGTATTACGATGTTTATTGAACGTGTAGCATACAATATTGATGGATCGCGATCCATATCGCAGAATGGCTTAAAATAAAAAATCCAAATCCGGATCGCGGATCGCGTGATAAATATTGAACGTGCAGCATTTTCATGATATTAAATCATGATACGTCAGTTAAAAGTTTTAAAAAAAAGAAATAAAATACGCAGTGGAAAAAATTAAACAAATGAAAAGTAAAACAGTTGACAAAATTTGTGTAAAGTTTTTTGTAATAAAGGGTAGTGGCAGAAGACAGTGAACACGAGTGGACTCTGACGGTGGAATCAGAATTAGACCACACAGCACAAAAATAACGTAAATACTGACGTGATAAATATTGAACATGTAGCAAACGAGCGTGATCCATCAATCCACTTAAATGGTTCGCGATCCAAATATCACAATATATATTGAACGTGTAGCAGTGCCCTTACGGCCCTTTGTTTGAACTTGCAACTGTAGGTATAAATACATTGGCATTATATGGAAAAAATATGATTGTTTTTATAAATAAGTATTAAGCCTTGCAGTAATTTTTTATTCATATTTACCATTTTTCAAAAATCGAAACAAATAAAGAAAAATTCGTTACTCAAATACTCTTTCATCTTTAATAAAGTCAACTTCTAAATTTGACTCTTAACTAATATTTTGTTTTAACAGTTCTATTTTTTAGTAAATAAACATGTTGTCATACTCGTACACTCTTTATTTTATAAAACCAACATTTTTCTCAAATACGCATAGCTGCGATAAATGTAAGAGCCTATAACCATTGTTTTACATCACCATGACTCAAGTGACAAAAAAAACAGAGTTACCAACATCAGATTTAAAAAATCCTTAAAATGTATTTAAAACCTAAATTAAGACTTTTTATGAATACAGACGATAAAGTTTGACATTTCTAAATTAAAACAAAATGGAGAGAAGATATGAATTACTTCCGTTTAGAAAGTATTAGCTAACGATTAGGTACTTAACTTTAGCTCAAACAATTATTTAAACTGAAGTTATGGTGTGTGTTCCATAATTTCACAAAATTTAATTTTATAGTGAATAAGTTTTAAAGCTGAAGTTTATAAAACCACACCTTTCTATGTGTCTACTCATAAATAAACATCAATATATAAACGTTACTGCTCACATACATAAATAAAGTAAATACATCACTTTGTTAGGGCGCCAATATGATGCAATAGCCATTGAGATAAAGTCAATAGAAATGGTTTTATTTGTCACAAATATAAATTAATTTATTTGTATTTGTAATTATATGCTTTGCACACATGTTCATTTATATAAAGACATTTGCATTAGAATATTTGTGTTACCTGCCTGCAAAAATTAACTTTATAAAAACCTGGTTAAGGATCATGTAAAAAAATAAGGACGACTTTGTAAAATAAGCAAACAAGTAAAATCAAATACTGGAAATTAAAATGAAAATGATTTCATTATATTGGGCAAGAAAACCAAATAACTAAACGAGTAAACCAAAAGTTTCGACTTTTTCTAAAGTCAGACCAATCGCTACGAGTTCGTTTAGACTTTAGGTACTTCGTTTGAAATTAAAGTGGTCGTAAACAATTCACTTACACCATGTTCACACATAATTAAGGCAAGATTTAAATTAATAAATTAAATGCGAATTCAAAAAATTCGCTCTCTGCATTTCCTTTTTGTGTTTGAGAAAGTGAATGTCAAAAAAATTTATTTTATTTTAAATTTCAAACAAAATTAATAAATCTGACAATCTCTTTTACAAAATTTCAAGACGATTTCATAATCAGCTGCGTTCTTAACAGTACCTTTATTAGTGTACCCTGGTCTAAACAGAAAAAACTTGAATTTTTAAACAAACTTAGAGTTTTAAGTAAAAACGGAAAAAATATTTTTGATATTTTTAAACAAATATTAGGTGTGTACATTTACAGAAAATTATCAGCAATTTTCGATAACTATTGTGTTGACGTACAACTATTTCAAATGGAAAATTCTGAAATACAAAAAGAAATTTCTGAAATACAAATGGAAAATTCTGAAATACAAAAAGAAAATTCTGAAATACAAATGAAAAATTCTGAAATACAAATAAAAATTTCTGAAATACAAATGGAAAATTCTGAATTACAATTAGAAAATTCTGAAATACAAATAGAAAATTCTGAAACACAAATAGAAATTTCTGAAATTGAATTGGAAATGGTGTAGTAAAAATTTTACTATCACAAATTATTCAAACAGTCCTTCTGTCATAATGCTTTCAAAAAAAATTATAAAAAAAGTTTACAATAACAAAATATATTTGCTTGCAAGTTTTGAACGTAAAAGTGTTAATTTACTTTTAAATATTTTTGAGAGCAAGAAAATTGTAATGAATATCTATTTCCCATGAAACCAGCAAAATAACAGGGACGCGATACTCTACTGCAAACAAAAGCTATGTTGCGTCAGACAGCATATAAAAATAAGTTCATTCGTTTACTTTCCCAGTAAAGTCCAGTAACTTAGCAAATACTGAGTAATTTTACCAAATTTCTCTCACTTAAAATTTTTTAAGTAAAAAGTACGCGAACGGAAAATTTTAACAAAAAGTTTACCTACTCAAAACAGCTGATAGATTAAAATATATTGCAATTATTTGATTACTCAAAAAATGCATTAAATTTTTTTAGGCAAAAACAAGCTGACTTTTGTGAGTGGGGTTAACATGGTTTTGGGGTTAAAGTCTATTACGATCACCACCACAAACAATGGGCTTGCTCCCTTTGGCAAATTTTTTTTTTCAGAAATGCCAGACAGTCAGACAGATATGCTTAAATTGGCTAAGGAAGTGATTCTGAGTCTGTCGGTATAATTTAAGTTGAGTCTCAGACTATTTCTTTGTACGTTACCTGGAGCAATACATACTGCTAGGGAAAGACTTAGCGTTAGTAAAAAAAACACGAATATTTAATTTTGGGTAATAAGTGACTGCACCGAGTACCCAAGTAAAAAGTAAATCTTAAGAAGAAAAAGCCGCAACAAAATTGATTTGGATATTCTAAAATGTGTTCGAAACTAAACATCCGTATAGGTCGGGACCGTGCCATGGAAGTAGCTTTTAACAGAATTGCGTAATACTCTTTCCTTTCTCAAACACAAGTTGGGGTGAAAAAATCCTGGCTTTTTTTTTAACATTTTAAACAAACTTATATCTTCTTCATCTTTGCTTTCAGATGACGATTCTATTAGATACAATACTGCATTTTGCAAAACATAGCCATGCTTGGTTACATTTACTCTTTCCCCTAAACTTAAAGTACTAGCTATATTTCTAAGCTGTTCCATTGTTTCGCCTGTGAACATTAAATTACTTTTTATACCATTTAATTTTTTTCGTTATTCAATTTGTTAGCTGTTTGTTATTTCATTTTTTTGTTTACATCAGAAAACATATGTTTTATTTTACTAGTAATTTTTACTAGTAAAATTTTGTCCAGTAAAAATGTTTAAATACTCAGTAAGACAACTGTCACTTTGCGCTCTCAATTTGTGTTCTCATTTACTGGATTTTGTGTAAACGAACGCAATCCAGTAAAAATATACAAAAATTTTTAAAAACTTTGAGTAAACGAATGAACTTAATATTAAAAAAAGCAAATTTCCAAATCTATTTGTATATGTAGCAAATACATATGTATATCATATTAAAAAAATAGTTTGAATGTCAAACTTACCGGTTCCGCTGGCACTTCATCCAAAACTTTTGGCTCACACTTTTCTTCACTGCTGGCAGTTGGGCTTGTTTTTGTTGTGCTAGTAACTGTTGAAGACTTCAAACCAGAGGTTGGTGCGGAAGAAGGAGTATCACGTTTTGTGGTGCTACGTTTTGTGGCAGTACTTTTCTTTTTTGTTACCGCCTCCACAGTATCCAATGTTAAGATGACATCAGCTGTTGGTAAGATATCATCAAAATCCACCTCACTATTTCCTTTTATATCCCGTTCTTGATGATGATGGCGTTGCTGTTGCAGCATTTGTAGCTGCTGTCTTTTTAATTCTTCATGTTCCTTTTGAGCTTTTTTATAATATGCCAACAATTGTTGCTCATTACTGTTTACATCAATATCTTCAACCACCATGCCATCTGATACTTCTACATCGTTTTTACTATGCTGATATTGAATTGTGGGTTCATAAGTTGTGGCAGCTAAGGCTATAGATGTTTGTGACAACGTTATGAAAGCAATAGAGCTAACGGAGGACTGCAGAAGTGATTTATAATTGTGATATCTAAATGTTACGCCACGCCCACTTAATGTTGAAAGACAGCTTAAACTTAGCAGTAATAGAGTCCAAAGATAATTTAATCTAAAACGCTTCTTATATGCCAAATTACTCCATAACATTAACGAACTAGATTGTAAATTTTGTTTTGCGAGAGCTGTTGTTGCTTTAAAATTTAGATTTGTGTTTTTGATTGTGGTTTCAATACTATTTCGAGATTTCTTTCCTTTATCCTTCCCTGTATTATGCTTTTTGTCTTTAGTTTTTTTATACTGTTTTTGTTGCTGTTGTAGTTTCAGTTGGCCACTTTGGGTTTCACATAGTTTTTGCTGATTTCGTTGATGTTTTTTATTAATTAAATATTGTTGATTTAATAGTTCGTATTGTTGTTTTCTATTTTTGATTTGTTGTTGGTGTAAAATTTTAGTTGATCTTATTGCTTTTGGTTTTAGTTGTGTGTGCGTTTTCTCTGCTTTAAAAAACGATTGTCTATGATGACATTTTCGATGGGTCTGTTGTAATTGCTGTGAAGCTAAATCAACCTTATATCTTTCTCTTACTCCCATATCACTCTAAATATATTAAACTTAAGGTTATGAAATTATTAAGATAAAGTCAAGTGGAAGGTCCAACTAAATCCAATCTTATCGCTTAAATTATTTTAAAATTTTCAATGCTTGTTCTTAAATCTTTTATCATGATCATCTGTAAAGAACAATTAAAAAAAAACAAACAATTTAAATATTGTAATTATAGATTTTTTAAAAATAAGAAAAAAATAGGGTCAATTTACAGAATGAAATTTTTCATGCATGATATCATGGTCAACTAATTCATCAGGTCGTAGCATTAAGAAAATATAGTTTTAGCTTGTCTTATTTTTTTCTTTTTTATATATGAGCAATTTAGAGATTGCCGGACACTTTGATATCCCTTTATATTTAAATAGGGAAAATTTGATGTCCCTTTATATGTAAATAAAGAAAAATTAAATATATCCTACTTTCTGATTTACTTTAAAAATTTCTCGAAATCATAAAAATTTTTTTTCTAAAAATAGTTTTGTTCCAAAAAAAAAAATTATCAAAAAATGCGCGCTTAGGGTATTTAAAAAGCGCTAAACATAGCGCGAAACGATCTAAATTTGCATCGTTGCTTGTGTTTGTCCCCGGACTTGGTTTCCTTGGTAGTTCGCTGCACGCAAACTGTCAAGTAGAGTTTAAATGACCCCGTTTTGACAATTCCCGGACTTACATCGAAAAATTGTCAACTCGAAAAATTATGAAAAAAAAATCTTGTAAAAATAATATGGCGGAAATAAAAATCAGCTGGTTACTTGCGACCACCTTTTTTATTCATGTTGACTTTAACCGTAGTCGTCGTAGTCGTTGGTATTTTTTTATTAAGAATTGATTCGTTCTCGACTTAAAAGTTTTCTTAGTTTTTTAATTTCAAATTTTCTTGAAGGGTTATTACATTGTTTGATTTCGTTAGAAACATTTATGTTCCTTCCAAGGTATATATCGTCACAGAAAATGCAAAACGCCCTATCTAACATTTAAAATTTTTTTAGAAGGAGCAAGCATTTTTGTGTAAATGAAAAATATATTTACAATTAACACAAATTTTTGCCATATATGTTAGTTAAAAAGGATCAACAAATTTATTTCTGCTGAAAAAAAAGAGTTTTACGAGATGACGTACATATTTGAAGGCTTTAATTTATAAAAAGCCAATTTTAAATTGTTTGTTAGATAGGGCGTTTTGCATTTTCTGTAACGATATGTTATCTGCCGTTATCTATTGTCTTGTTTCCAAAAGAAAAAAAAATTGTTATGGCTAACATTGTTATTCAAAAAAAAATATTTCTTTAAACCATTTTAAACAGAATTGGATTAAACATCTCTTTTTTAACTGGCCGCTCTTTATAGTTCAGCTCACCTAATTGAGCTAGGTCGCTCATTAGTTTTTATAAGCTCAGTAGTTCAGTTGGTATGGTAGGCCAGCATAACATTTTTATTGCAACCCTGTCTAAGCGAATTCATGTAAGTAATATAACATAGAAAGTGTAAAAATCGTAAAATGTGCAAGATATGTGAATTTTGTTAATAAAACGTAAATTGCAGTTATTATTTAAAAAAAAAATCAGCTATTGGTGGCTCAGTAATAAGGGTAAACGAAATAGAAAATGAGCTCAAATAAACATGAGAGAAACTACTAGAGTTGGGTCAATCGGTTACTTAGGTTCTTTTTTCCCAGCAACCTAGTTAGTTTTTCCACGAACCACAATGTATTTTATATGGGGTTTGGATATAAAATGAACAAGGGTGTTGGCAAAAACTAACTAAAGTAACGATTCGGACTCAACTCTAGAAAAGAAATTAAAAAGGAAAATGAACTACGGGGCTAAATGCGTTAAGTGAACTAACCCGCTCACATAGTTCAGTTTACTGAATAGTTTAATTGAACAAGTTCGTTCGTGAACCAAACAACTCTACATGATAACATACCTCGTAAACTGCCCAATTATTATTACTTTCTTATCGAAAGTATATAAAATAATTTAAATTATTGTTATTTGTCTTAAAATAAAATATGTATCTTTGTTAGCTTGATTTGCAGGTTAAAGCAAATTTTCCAGGTCAATATTTACATATGCAAAAGAAACTAAAGGCATAATAAATAAAAAGCAAAAGGAAACCCCCTTTTTAAGGTTTTTTTATTTTAATTAATTCTTTCTTAACGACAATGTCTTCGTTTTAATCTTGTAAATAAAGGCAAAACAAGAGACAGTTTTTAAGCTCTTTAGGGTCTTATAAATATTTTTAGAAATTAAATGTTTTATAAAAACACCCGACAGTTTTGAGAGTTAAGTGATTTCTAATCTTAAATATTGGTTATGAAATTGTCAATTCAACAATATCTTTAATTTCTATAAAAAGCGTAATTTACCTCTCCAAATAACGGAGGTAAAGTAATATTATTAGTCATTTTTTGATAAATATCTGCCAGTTAAGCGATAAAAAAAATTGTTATGCCGAAAAGAAATAAACTATAAATCTAAAAGCTGTAGGATGAATGCGATTGTATGATTAAAGTATAAAGAAAACCACAACAAAATGCAGTCAAGTGTAAATAAAACACTGTACATATGTATGTGTGTGTGTATGAATGTGTATAATAAAATGGATGTTAATATCAAGGATAACCTTTGTCATATTATTTTATGTTTCTCATTTTATACGAAGTGGAACATAATAAATGGACAAAAATAAAAAAAGCATTATGAAAAAAAAACTTTTTTTTATTATTTCTTTAAGTAAAAACTCACTTAATTTTAAAGATTTGATTGATCGCGCGTGAATACTTTTTTATGGTTTCAAAATAAATTTACCAAAAACATATAAAATCTTTTTAATTTTTTTTTCATTTAGATAATTTGTTAAAAATTACAACAAAAATATTCGTTTCTAACCCCTAATTTAACTGTATTCAAAAAAATTTTAAATACAAAACTACATGATCAAGCGTTATGGCTACCATTAATGAAAATATGTTGATATCAAGGATATTGACGTTTGATTGTTTTTTTTAACGAACGAGTAAGTGAAGCCACGTTCCCGAAATATCTGCATACGTATTACAAATAAATATTTAAAAGAAAACAACAATTTTTAATAAGAGTTATCAATATTTTCATATACGAAATATAAATAGGGAATAATTATATATATTTGCTTATATTTATACTTAATATAGCAGGCTTATTAAGGGCTTTTTTAACAATAGACATCTGTCAAATATGCACTTAAAAACCTTTTTTAATTACTAAGAATATGGGCAATACATTTTTAATTGAATTTTTATGTAAGTCTTTAAGAACAGCAAAACTTTTTACATATTTGAACTTTTACTTTCTAAAAACTACAAAAATCACTATTTGTTGAAATCTCAGTGGAAAGTAGGAAGAAAGTGAATGTGTTAGTAAAAAACTGTGAGTGTGTTGCTACTTTCTTGTATTTTATTTTATGTGTAAATGCTTAGTACATTAATGAACGACATTTAAGTTAAAAAGGTGATGTTTCCGGCAAAAGAACATTTCTACCGTTCAAAGAGGACTGATGATGAAATCCGTAGCTGGTTTCGCTAATGCATTCCCCCCGGGCTAGTAGTTATCGATAGAAAAACTTGCTTTTCAAATAAAGCTTCTTTTAACATTATGTTCATTCGTTTACTTTACTAGTAAAGTCCAGTAAATTATTAAATACTAAGTTATTTTAAGAAATTACTTTCTAGCAAAAAGTGCGCGAACAAAAAAATTTTTAAAAGTTTTTTTTTTATCAAAACAACACACATTGCATTTGAAAAAAAATAGTAGTTATTTTACAATGAATTGTTATATTTTAATTTTTTTTAAATTAAACAAACATTTATAAAATTTTAACCGATAAAGATTGATATTGCTTTTTATACCCTTCACATAGTGATA
The DNA here is from genome assembly GCA_963583895.1 of Melanophora roralis. NCBI lineage: Eukaryota > Metazoa > Arthropoda > Insecta > Diptera > Rhinophoridae > Melanophora > Melanophora roralis. Next base: position 91,112,465 of record OY757188.1, on the reverse strand, counting down.
AGGGTATATATCAGTTTGTCATTCCGTTTGTAATTTCTTTATTATGAATTTGGGACCCGTTTAAGTGCATATATTCTGGATTCTAATAGAAAGGGAAGTCGATTTAGCCATGGTCGTCTGTCCGCCTGTTTATCTGTGTGTACGTTGAAATCAAGTTTCCGGCACACGTTTGACAATTCAAACGCAAAAAAGTGAAGACTGTTTTTTTAAAGGAGTTTGACAGTTATAGCTTGCTATCGCTGTTAACACTCTTGCAAAGACAATAGATGTACATCGTCTCATACCTGTATATTGTTTTTGCTTAGTTTTTTTCTGTTTTTTAAGAGCCATATTGTGTGTGTGTGATAGTTGTTAAACCGTTTTCATAATATTATTTCTACAAATAAACATATGTACATACACATTGCATGTATTAAAGTTCTAAACACATTTAAGATGAGCATAAACTAAAAGATAAGATGTCAACTTAACTATAAACATTAAAATTGCTCCCACGACACTTTTAAAATTTATAATGCAACAGTCGCTGCTATGACTTTCTTACCTTCTTATCTAATATCTTTTGATAAATATTTATTTACTTAACACCTTCCTACACGTCTAAAATGTGTGTTCACTAAGACTAGTTTCGTATGAGTTTCGGCTAAACAAAAAATAAATCGTACATATTTTATAAATTACACATCGATGGTCTAATAAAGAAAAGGTATAACTCGACTTTTTTGTTAGTAAACAGGGGAAGAAAAGCACTTCATAAAATTTGTAAAATTTTGCATTTAAAAAAGTTTAAATACAATTTTGTTAAAAAGAAGCAACAAATTTTATTTTTTATTAAAAAAAACAAAAATATTATTGAAATTGGCTTTTTTTCTCTAGTATAAGCATAAAACACAATTAAAGAAAAATTGAAATACGCTTTTTATATTAAGAATATGTTTATATGTGCATAGAAGAACCAAATATATAAAATCTTATTAAATGATTATATTAAGACCAAGATATTTTAATTAAAAAAAATGTAATGCTTAATGCATCAAAGCAAAAACAAACCTTTTGAAATGCTTTTAAAAAAAACATATAACGCATTTAATATTAATGTTTTTTTTAATTAATTAGACATGTGTATAAAACAATATGTTCATGTGCAAAAAGATATTAAAAGGATGTTAGAATGAATGCAAACACATACACATGTTTGTGTAAACAGTGGTGGTCATTTAAATAGAAACAATGCGTTTAGAAATAAAATCACTGTATACTTTTTTATTATTTTTAATAACGTTATTACCGTTATTCTTGCGTAGACAATTACAATTTTTGTTTAGTACATATTAACAACCGTAAGTGTTATCGAAAAAATGGTAGGCTTATTGCCAAATTTTTATTGAATAATTATTCCATAACAAGGCCATATAAAGTATATTTTTGCAACTTATTTGGAAATTTCTTTTGCTGTTACTAATTATATGACCAAACTAAAACTGCTGCTTCTTTGACTTTTAGCCAACTTTTTTTAACGTAATTATTGCAGGAAGCTCTTTTGTTTTCAACTTAAAGATCATGAATACTTCTTAATTTTCTAATCTAAGTTTTACATAATAAAAAATACATAACTATATGTTTTTAAACTATGTCTAATTATAAGGCTACCACCAGGGAAACATTTCATTGGGTTCAAAGTCGGCTTAGAGCTTCTGCCAACTTTTTCGAAGCAATCAAGCTAGCCCGACTTACTATGGTTTAGTTTGGTTTAAACGTGTAGCCGGCTGCATATATTTACTAATGTTATTTTTACTTTAATTATACCCTTTAAATTAGTAATATATACCCTATAAGTTTGTCATTCCGTTTGTAATTTGTTTCATATCCATTTGTGACCCCATAAAGTATATATTTTCTTAATTCTTATAGACAGGAAAGTTGATTTAGCCATGTCCGTCTGTCAATCTGTTCATCTGTTTGTTAATCTGTTGAAATCAAGTTTCCTTGATATTTCTCAGACCTGTTTGTGATATTAATAAAACATCAGGTATACTTGTGAAAATTTTGTTATTGAAACTTAGCGAAATCGCTTTAAAACTTACAGAGATGTAAGCCAGCAACCACAACTACCTCTGTTTATTTCTCTAAAACTTTTACATAAAAACCTCTACAATTGCCCGGAGCTGCCCCTACACGGGTGCAATGTAAGATCGACTCCCATTAATTTTTCCTTCCAAACAATTTTATGGAACATAGAAAATTAAAAAAAAAGGGGGATCGCCATACACAATTTACAAAAATTATGTAAAAACGCCCATAACTTTCTCAGAGTTGGTCTTTAGAAAAATAAAGCGTACAACCGATCCCCATTAAATTCACCTCCCAAACACATTTCTAGAACATACTTATCCCCTATCTCCATCGCCTTAAGAGGGCTCCCATAAAAAATTTGGAGATGGTAATAAATCCACCCGACAGCTGACAGGATGCCCGTGGATAAGTGAAATGTAGGACTAACCCTAACTAACTCCAATCTGCCCCCCTCTTCTTCCCCCTCCTTACATACAAAATTTGAAAAAATTAGGGGAAAAACCCCTACACATTGTAAAGGGTTATAGTTAATGCAGTCACAAATATTTTTTCAGCAAGTGAACCAAAAATCAAATGTTAAATTGTTAAGTTATTTATAATTTAAAATTTTCCGTTAATGTTTTCTTTAAATTTAAAAAAATATTAATAAACTTTTAACTAAGATTTATATATAAAATATTTTGTTAATTGGGTTTGTTGTTTTACAGAGATACAAAATTAAAAAGAAATTTTTTTCTATTTTTCTGTTTGTAACTACACAAAAGACAATAACAACAAACAACAATGATAAAACAAAGTCAATCTTCATTTAATATCAATATTTTTTTCATACTTAATGATACATAGTTATACGTATGTGTGCACATATATGAGTTGCTAAAGTGTACGTTAATGTAGGCGTTTTTAATTAATATGGAAAAATACAAGCCATAACACAATTTGAAAATTAACAACAACAATTGCATTTAATGCAATATATTACAACAACAAGGACTTTAGGTTGTTTTTAATGATGTCCATACATTTAACACATAATTTGTCACTCCCAGGGAATTGCATTGTTCCTTTGTTTAAATATATGAATATATTTTAAGCATTTAAAATTTGCAGCTTAAGAAAGCTGACTTTTAGGGATGGCAGATTTTTAAAAGTAGGTAGACACTGAAAAAAATGATTCCTACTTATAATGACCACAAAAAACTGTAACGGGTGTAATTGGTTTATTTTAAAAAATCCAAAAAATACCAAAAATGTGGAAAAACTATTTTTTCTCCCCTTAATTGACATTTGACCTCAATCTGGCTCTATATTCCTTAACTTTATATTTCCACACTTATTACCTCAAAATATCCTAAATAAAACAAGTACTTTCTGTCCACAAAGGTAGGTTTTGACTTCTATTTTTTTTACTTATTTGGTCAATATTCAATATTTTATCAATTTCAATATTTTACTACTTACTATGGGTCAATATTCCATACTTTTATTTTTATTCTCATTTTTATTATTTATTAATTTGATTTTCTAATGCAGCAAGATACAGTATATTTTAATTTAAGTATTAGAACCAGTGAAGTTAGATATAACACTTAAAAAAATTGTCATTACAATTAGAAAAAATACATAAATGAAGTTTGTTTTTTGTAGAAATAAGTATCAGATACGATTAAAAATACTTCAAACCGCTAAGTAGTTTAAAATGATTGAGCCCGTTCTCAAGAAAAGAAAGAAAATTTAGCAAAATAAAAACGTGAAATCTAAATTACGTTTTTTGCTTCTCCTGTAAACTTCAAATAAGTGATGTTACGTAGAAGAGTTCTGATCAAATTCTACGAAAATTCCTGAACTCTTTCATACCAAGTGAGTAGATCACAACCGGTTTGATGGAATCAAGGGCAGAGCGATCCCAGAAAGTAGGCTAGGAAAATGTATAATATAATAAGCAATCGAACCACTGGGTTGAATATAGGGCCAGCTGTAACAGGTACAAAAGCGCGTTCAGGAAGGCTAAGCAAACGTCCTGGATAAGTTACTGTGAAACTATTAAAGGGGTACGGTTAAATACTCTTCGCTTGTGTAAAGACGCAGACAAGATCAAAACGATGGAACACTCTGCTAATGCCCGGCACTTGTCAGTAGACTTTGGCGAATACTTCGGGAACCACTGGGACCTTTACGAGATGCTAGGGTGCAAAAGGCCCTAAATGACTAACGAGCGGTACTTAGCACTTTTTATTCTTGGACCATTTATAACTCTTAACTCGTCCTATATAATTTTCTTACTCTGTTCCATTTCCTGCCTAATACTAATCTTAATTTTGTTCTTTCCTTTATTTCCCAAGACAGCATATTGTCTTCGAGTGGAGTGACGCATCACCACTGGTATGCATCATTGGCCCTACCTACCTACCTTCGTACTTTTGGTTTGTTGACGACGATATACTCAAAATCTTAAAAATAAAATAAATATCAATTTAGTTGACTCTGAGCTATATCTAAATCAAAAAGTACCTGAAAGTACCAAAATTTCATTGTTAACCCTTAGTGTCAAAAATTTCAAAAAAGTGCCAAAAGCGTGTTTATATTTTTACGAGTCCTATATAACGCACTTTGAACTATGTGTCTATTTTTATTAGCTAAGAATTTCAAATAATTACAAAAAAATGACTAATATAAAATGCTTTTTACCCATTATACCCCTTAGAGCTACAAATTTTGAGTAATTAGTGCAACCCAAAATACCTGAATCGTTTTCTTAATGGCTTCCTCTTATCCCAAACCTAGTCTAAGGAAAAAAAACTAACCTAATACCCTTTTAAAAGCTTTTTTCTACAAAAATAGCTGTACGATATGTATGTTTATTACACTTAGTTTAAGGGTGACCCTAATAAAAAAGACACACATACATACATACATACATACATACATACATACATATATAAATAGGCTTTATTATCAAAGATTAAAGAGAATTAATTTTATGATGAACGTTTTTTTTTATTATGTATTTGTTTTTCGTTTTCTTTTTTGTAACTTGAATAAATAAACGACTGACGGAATAAGTTTAAAGATTATTTATATATTTGTGTAGAAAAAAAAAATGGTAAATGATTAAAAAGTTTTATTTGGTCTGTTTTCTTTTTAAACTTGAATTAATTATATAAAATATACAAACTTAGCTGTTAAATTTGAATGATGATTGATGATTTTTGAAAAAAAAAGTATTATTCATTGACAGTGTTGCTTCCAATATGTGATTATGGGCCACCTAATGCTGCAATAACTTCAATAAGTTTATTTCACATCAGATTAATTTTTGTTACTATAAGGACTTTACATAAGGCAAATTAGTTTTCTTATGTATTTACCAAACTTAAAAGATATATATTTTAGTTACTTTAGTTAATCTAAAAACTTAACCTTGCCAAAATGCTTAAATTAAATTTTATACAATCTTTAAAAGGGTAAGAGAAAAGCAACTGTTGGCTTACATATATATGTACATTTCGTATCATAAAATAAAAAAATAAAAAAAGCTAAAAACATTAATACACATTAAAGACAAAGCAAAATCCTTAAGCTTACGATTTATTTATATAAAAAAGGACTAAAACATTAAGCAATCATTTATTACTCAAGCTTATAAATCTATTAAAAAAAACTGTCTTTAGAAACATCCCGTACAAAAAAGAAAAAGAAGTTTTTGGCGTTTGAAAAGCCCTCCCTTAACCCTTAACCTTTATATTAAGCATGTAGAAGAACACTTTGAAGGCTTTTTAGATTATGAAGAATTAATTAAAATATCAACAGCTTAATACATTTCAAAAATCTTTGTAAAAGAAACTTAAATATAAAAAACCTTAATATAAAAATTTTTAAATATAATTCGTTGGGAACTGTTTAAAGTTTAATGACTACAAAGAATTATTAATTATGTATTCTTCCATATTAAGCTTATTAATTTCAGTTTCACAACAACACAGGAAGAAACAACTAAAAAAAGTTATAGTCGATCAAGCCCGACTATATTACACCCTACACCACAGTTTATTTTGTACTTTGCACTTATATCTATAAAAACTTGTTATGCGCTAACTTCGTTAGCAATAAACAAGCTACTTTTTCAAGGACAGTTTTAGATATTACGCAAAACAATGAACTAAGTCCGAAAGAGTACTACGAGCATAAAAAGAAAAATTTGCGTAATTTTCTATACAACCTTCTAATTTTTTATTTTTAAATATGCATAAATGTACCATATATACGAAAAATTAATTAAATTTTTCCAAATTTCATATATCTAGAATTAAAAACAGTGTAAAAAACTAACAGAAATGTGAAGAAGCATTTTTTGTCCACTTAATAGATTTTTGGTTTCAATCTGAATCTATAGTTTTAAATTTATATTTCTAGAGTCGTAATCTCAAAATATGGAAAAATTATCAAAAATGTGTTTTTGACCTTTTGACATTTGGGCTTAAGGCTTTTTATTTCTAGACTTAAAGTCCCAAAAAATGCAAATGTTGAAAAAGTACTTTCTGTCTGTTCTAGTTGCTGACTCCGATCCAAATTTGGGTAAAGTCGTTATCATGGTACAATTACTTTACACTACTACGTCAACAACTACAACAAACACGATGCCATCTATAATATAAGAAAAACATACTGTTTTGACAATTTTAACGCGCAAGCAAACTCGAGCAAAAAATATTCAGCTGTTAAATCGAATATACCTACCTACTAAGGTAATTGTACCGCGGTCGTTATCTTAATACATATTTGCAAAAAAAAATACCAAAAATAGGAACAAGTACTTTTTGGCCACCTAATTGACATTCGACCTTAATCTGGTTTAATGTCGTTAATTTGATATTTTTATACATCATAATCCTAATATATCAAAATAAAAGGAAAGAGTACCAAAAATGTAAAAGAAATACTTTTTGTCCACTTAGTTGACTTTCGGCCTTAATCGTTTTCCCTTTCTTTCATATTTCAATGTTCAAAATCTTGCCTAAGAGGTACCTTTTTCGAGATTTGTGCAGCACATTCTGAATTATATTTTTATCTTTTTTGATTTAGAAGTCACAATATTAACCGAACCAGTATCAATTTATAATTTTATCCTGTTTTGCCACTGAGGGGACCAGACCAGAGTCCCTTCCTTTTTATTTTTTAATTTCGTTTCTATCGAAAATTGTTTATTCCGGAAGGACATTTATATGGGGTTATGTGAAATAACAAGCCGATCATCGCCCATTTTATTAGGCTTGTTCCCAATACCAAATATTAAAAAAAATTATATACGAATCCCAAGAATTCAATCATAGATACGCAGCCATACACAGAAAGAAAACTCGCTTTCTAAAATCAAGAATTTTATTCTTGAATTTATCCAAAATCTTTTTAAGTACGATCTTACTTACATTTTCTTAAATCAAGCCTATTCGGACTGCTTCAACAAATCAAGCAAAAAAAGCTTGTTGTTTTAATATATTACTAGCTGACCCGGTGAACTTCGTACCACCTAACAGTTATTGAATAAATGGATTTTTTTAAAAGAGTACAAAGTTTGTTTAGTCGAATAGTTATAAAGAAAACAAAAATTCAAAAAGATTTCAAAAATATGTCGTTTCAGGTAAAAGCTGTTAAGGAAGCTATGTATTTTCGTGCATGGGTTATGTTTAGGTTAATTTCCTTCAGTGTAGTACATTGTGATATACGACATTGTTTGTTTTGTTATCAGGTGCAAGTACATATAAAGCAGATGGTTTGCCTATACGTGAACATGCAACGTAAGTTTGGCTATGAGAAAAACATGAATTTTCTTAACTAAGACCACAAATACTCAAGGATTATCCTTGTGATTTGTTAATAGTCATTGAGAATGCAAGACGAATAGGAAGTTGAATTATCTTAAACTAAAAAAGGACATCGGTTTGTATCATCGGAATTCTCGGTATGAGAACTTCTCACCTTTGAATTTTCCTCTAAGTATAATTGCGTGAATAGCATGGACTATCAGTTTTGTTATTACCAAGCGCGTTCAATTGCAAAGTTTTGGTTGGTTTAAATTTCGAAGGACGATAACTACCGAGTCAACCTTTAGTTATAAGTTGTGCGGTGTTAAGTCAGGCACATCCAAGGAGTTTAAAACTTCAGTTGGATAGTTGGTGGTTTCATCTTCGTTTGTTACACAATCAATTGATTTAAAAGAATGCAGAGTGCCAACGATTTAATTCTAAACTATATACATAGTTTAAATAATCAACATCTATATTTTTAGCTGCTTAAATTGCCCGTTCACTCAACCAGTCATAATTTTTCCCATTAGCAATTATGTTGGGGAAAACTTTCTGGATGAGCTGTTCTTTTGACGATACAAAATTATAAAAATTTTTAGGAAACGAAATCAATCCGTTTAATTCGTCCACGGGAATACGGCCATTACCGATAGTCAAAAATTGGTTGAAGAAATCTTGAGCTGATAAATCGTTTAGCAATATAACTCTCATGTTTTCTGTCAACTGCAGTATCTTTGCAAAACGCCACAGAATTGAGGATTTACGCAAGCACTTATTCGATCAGCAGCCGTCGATCTGGAAATGACTGGCAGTGTTTGGCGGAAATCACCAGGCAGTAAAATTATTGCACATTCAAAAAATCTTGAGTCACTGCGCAGATCTCTTAATGCTGTTTTGAAGAGCTTTTATTGCGCGTTTGTGTGCCATTGTGCATTCGTCCCAGATAATGATCTTACACGCTTCTAAAACTTTGGACATGGCGGATTTTTTCACAATGTTACATGTCAGTTGCTCTATATTTTGAAGGTTTAATGGAAATTTTAACGCTGAGTGAGCTGTGCGGCATCCTTCTTCTCCTGAATGACATGACGAATGTCTTCCCAGTTCCACCGGGGGCATCCAAGAAAAAAAACCGCCATTTCCATAATCAATTGCCTTCAATATTATATCATAGACTTCCTTCTGTTGGAGGTTTAAGAGGGAAACATTGGTTTGACCTAATTGGTTGAACTCATGTCGATCGTATTCACATTTAGCCTCCGATTCTCGATTTAGTAGCTCATTCATTTCATGTTCTGGTGCTGGCAGTCCTAACCTGACTAACAAACTGCCGCAAATAAGGTAACACATGTCTTCAATTAAGAGCAAGGCGCGGTTATGCATCTTTTTTTTTCTCCATGTTATTATTTTTGGCCCTCCCTCAAGGCAAACTAACAATATGTATTCAAATCCTCAAATTATGTAATTAATATTAGTCCAGTCAGTACCAGACCAAAATTGAAGTTCTCATAATAAGGTAAATATGCATCTTCGCATTGACTTCAAGATTTTCATTTCTCTAGCTGACAATTTATTGATGTAAAATCTCTTCTGACACATTGTCCTTGTATTTGTTCCACAGGTCACTTGGACTTGACAGGAAGCATGTCAAAAGCAAATAATGACAATATCAAATAATGTTCGTATATGCCTCAGCGATTGTCGTATCTCAATGAGTATCGTTTTCAAGCAAATTGAGTTCTTGACATGCAGCACAAAATGTTGGGCAGACTATGATGTTGGACCACGAACATTCACCAGCAACAACCGCAAATAAAAGCATTCATCATTCTTCAGATGAAATGTATAAATGCGACCAAGAGCATCACTTGAATGCACATCCAGATGCCCAGGAACCATAGTGCCTTTCTTTCGACGTTAAAATTTTTTTGAAGAAGCGTTCCAAGTGTAATACCGTGGCATCTCCAAGTAAAGTAAAGTTTGTGCAAACGGATCGCTTTGACAAACAGCAAAGAAACTTATCAATGTTGTCACTGGAGGTATTTCAGCACGTTGAATAACATTTGTCGCAGTGAAGTATACTCGTTGGCCATTCTCGAGATGCACTGCTAAATGTACGCCAAACCGCCTGATTGCAATTCACATTTCGCCCAACTTGATAACGCGTAATTTCATCGTTGCCATTGGAGGTTTGGATGCTAAAAACAGCCATATCGCTGCCTTTCGTGACATATTTGCACATGTCTTCAATGAATTAGAATATTCAACATTGCAATGTGTCTTAAATGATTTGGAAAAAAGTGGCGAATATGGCACAGTCCAACTGTTGTCAATCACAAAATCGTTTCCTTTTACTTTCTTTGTTATAGTTTGATCGTTGTCATTTGGCGATCAACGCCGATACAGTAGATAACCGTCATTGCCAGTGATAGTTTTCGCCGTCAATTTTCATGGATAATGCTTGAAACACTTGCCGTCGACCATAAATCATATTTGTAATTACAACATCATATAGTTCTTGATCTGTTTCGGGATCAGAGATCTTGGCACTTATATTATCATCTATCTAGTCTGGTCGAACTTCTCGACAAACCAAATAAGAATGTTTGCATGCTGCAAGCCTCGTTTTTTGCCATTTTATTGAATACATCCAGCATCGAGTATATCGGAACACGTATTGCCTAACAATATATATAAAAAGCAAGCAAATTTTTTGCCTAAACACACAATTCACAAAATGTTTTCTTTAATAGCATGTCAATAACGTTATAAACATGCTTGCTTGTTTCTTTGATAATTACTGAAAATTACTGATAAAGCGTGAATAGAAAAGCTGTAGCCAATTTCATCCTTTATGATGGGAAGCTATTACCAAGTAAAAACTTCACAAACAGTTAAAAAAAATTTCGTTAATTACTCTCTAACTGACAGACAGATTCATCATTGCATAGTCTAAATGCTTAGGGCAAGGCTTGAACTATGTATTGGTTAATTTTGTAGCTTCTGAACTAAAAAAAGATAGAATTATAATTTAATTTACGCTCGACAGGTTTCAAAGTTATGAATGCCTTTTTAGTACATTTTTTTGAAATATTAGACCACCAGAGGCGACACAGGATAAAAAACCATATTTTGAAACTGCTTACATCCATTTTGTACCTTTGGAGCCGAAAAAGATAATAAAAGGCTCAAATTATATTTTTAAATTGCGTTCGACAGGTCTCGAAAAATATGAATATAAAATTTTGATCCTAAGGGGTAAAAAGTGATAAACATTTTATTGGTAATTTTTAGGTTATTTTTGTTACTTTTAAACTAATAATTTAAATTGCGTTCAACTGGTTTAAGAAAAATATGAACACGTTTTTGAAGTTTTTTTACAGTTATTGAGGCTTATATAAGAAAGCATTTTTGTTGATGGAAGGTGCCATACCCATTGTTCCCTTTTTTCCTATACTCACGTCAATTATGTATATTAGCAATCATAAACATACATAGACAATTTTGAGGTATAAGAATTATTGAAGTACATGTAAAAAAAATTCCAATTGTATGGGAGGTGCCACACCAAAAAGTTTGGAGACCTTAGCTGTTACAGTTATTGAAATACACATATAAATATTTCCATGCTATTAGAGGTTCCAAACCCATAATTCACTTCCTGCCTATACCCATCTTAGTTATGCATATTAGCATAATAAATACCTATATTAAATTTGGAGATTTCAGCTGTTAAATTTATTGACATATAAATGTAAAAGATATTTTCTTGTAAAGGAGGTGCCACGCCTATTATTATCCTCACGCTCAAACTCAGCCTAATTGTAAGCATCAACATCGTAAACACCTACACAAAATTTGGAGATTTTAACCCATACGCAGCTGAATTATGCATATTACCATTATAAACATCTTTACAAAGTTTTAAAAGTTCAACTGTTACAGTTATTGAGATATATAAAAAGCTATTTTCGTTGTATGGGAGATGCGCTGCCCATTTATTTCTTTTATGCATATTAGCACTATAAACTTCCGTACGAAGTTTGAAAACGTCAGCTATTACAGCTATTGAAATATATGCAAAAAAATTTTTTTCGTTGTGTGGAAGGTACCACGGCAATTTATTTCTTCCCGCCCATATAAAGCTCAGTTATGCATATTATCACTATAAACATCCGTACGAACTTTGGAGACTTCAGCTATTACAGTTATTGAGATATATACAAAAAACTATTTTCGTTGTATGTGAGGTGCCACGCCCATTTATTTCTTCCCACCCATACAGAGCGCAATTATGAATATTGGCACTGTAAGCATCCGTACGAAGTTTGGAGACTTCAGCTATTACAGTGATTGAGATATATACAAAAAACTACTTTCGTTGTATGTGAGGTGCCACGCCCATTTATTTTTTCCTACCCATACAGAGCACAATTATGCATATTGGCACTGTAAGCATCCGTACGAAGTTTGGAGACTTCAGCTATTACAGTTATTGAGATATATACAATAAACTATTTTCGTTGTATGGGAGGTGCCACGCCCATTTATTTCTTCCAGCCCATACAAAGCCTGATTATGCATATTAGCACTATAAACATCCGTACGAAGTTTGGAGACTTCAACTATTACAGTTATTGAGATATATACAAAAAACTTTTTTCGTTGTATGGGAGGTGCCACGCCCATTAATTTCTTCCAGCCCATACAAAGCTTAAGTATGCATATTAGCACTATAAACATCCATACGAAGTTCGGAGACTTCAGGTATTACAGTTATTGAGATATATACAAAAAACTATTTTCGTTGTATGGGAGGTGCCACGCCTATTTATTTTTTTCCGCCCATACAAAGCTCAATTCTGCATATTAACAGTATAAACACCCGTACGAAGTTTGGAGACTTTAGCTATTGTAGTAATTGAGATATATACAAAAAACTATTTTCGTTGTATGGGAGGTGCCACGCCCATTTATTTCTTCCAGCCCATACAAAACTTAAGTATGCATATTAGCACTATAAACATCCATACGAAGTTCGGAGACTTCAGCTATTACAGTTATGGAGATATATACAAAAAACTATTTTCGTTGTATGGGAGGTGCCACGCCTATTTATTTTTTCCCGCCCATACAAAGCTCAATTCTGCATATTAGCACTATAAACATCCATACAAAGTTCGGAGACTTCAGCTATTACAGTTATTGAGATATATGTATACAAAAAACTATTTTCGTTGTATGGGAGGTGCCACGCCTATTTATTTTTTCCCGCCCATATGAAGCTTAATTCTGCATATTAGCACTATAAACATCCATACGAAGTTCGGAGACTTCAGCTATTACAGTTATGGAGATATATACAAAAAAATATTTTCGTTGTATGGGAGGTGCCACGCCTATTTATTTGTTCCCGCCCATACAAAGCTCAATTCTGCATATTAGCACTATAAACATCCGTACGAAGTTTGGAGATTAAAGCTATTAGAGGTATTGAGATATATAGAAAAAACTATTTTTGTTGTATGGGAGATGCCACGCCCATTTATTTGTTTCCGCCCATAAACAACTCAATTATGCACATCAGTAAACAACTTACCTATACCAAATTTGGAGACTTCAGCTGTAATAGGTATTGAGGTATGTGAAAAAAACTGTTCAATTTGTATGGGAGGTGCCACGCCCAGTCGGAATTTCCAAAAAATAATAAGCCTAAAACGCATTCCCAGATATCGGGTATGTCTTTTTTTCAAGTTTCATTAAAATCGATCCAGCCGTTCTTGAGTTATAAGCGGTGTCACTAACAAAAAAAAAATTGTTCTTTTATATATAAGATTTTACATTTGAAATCAGTGTCTCGGTGGCCTAGAGGTAACGCGCTTGTGCTGCAGTGCGGATAGTCCCTGGTTCGAATCTCAGCTTCGGTAAATACAAAAAATTAAATTTTTATATTATAAATTTTAAGTATCTATAAAATAAAAATAAACTATAAAATTCTTCTTCTTTAATAAAGCTCCATAAGTCAAAAAAATGACATTTCATTTTCGAATTAATCCAGTTTACGGCTCAAATCAATCTTTTTCACGCTTACATCAAGTACGGTTCCGAACTTAAATCAATCCTTTTTTGGTTTAATTGTGGCTAAAAGTAAGAAATTCGCACTTGAAAAATTTTACTTGGAGTAAGAAATTTCGTACTTGATTTAAGAAAAACCGTACTCACCGTACTTTTGACACCGCTTTGGCTTAATTTAAGTAAAGTTTTCTTAGATAATTTTTTGTGTGTACTAGCTAAGAAATAACTTTCAATAACTTTCAAAACAAAAATAAGAATTAATTTTTTTAAATATGTACAGCCACACTAAGTACATACATGTTAAGGGATTATTCGTTTGTGCAGATGTTTGTAGCTACTATATGTAATGGTCTGAGACCCATCTTCAAATATACAGATCGACTCAGAATCACACATGCTTATCTTTTTCCACCAACTATTATACTAAATACACATATTATCAGTCAGTCAATTTTTTAATAGCTCCCATAGGGTACAATATGGTTGGGATTGACCGCTTATAACTTTCTAAAATGCTTTTACCAAAAAAATAACCTAAACCTTTTATGACAAATATATATGATACAAAAAGAAATTGCTGATTATTTGCAAACGTTAATTTTTTTGTTAATATTTTACGTCAACAAACATTAATTAATTGATTTCTCTTTCATTTCCTAAATTTACGATACACATACATACGTACATATGTATGCATCTGTTTAGCTATTTTTTTTTTATCAAAAACATACATGAGCAAATTTTTTTATTGCCCACGTAGAAATTAGTCGTCATCATTATTAACTACAGGAAACAAATATGTAATAATAAATATAATATTAGACAGCTGGATATTTTCTATTTAAAGAAAATTAATAACAAGTATGATTAAGAATATGTATATATGTACATATGGTGTACATGGGTACATACCTAATAGCATGTTTGTATGTAATAATAAAATTGTGATATATATGAATATATGTGATATGTTTGTTTTATCGTTTTCTTTCTATGTATTTAATTATCTACAATCTGTTTTCTTTCGATTCGTAGACAGTTTAAAAAAGAGTTATTTTTTTGCAATCCAACTTTAATTTGCATAAACAGGATAATATTATTATACCATTGTTATATGTTGGTACATACATACATTCATATGTACAAATGTACATATTTTGTTTGTTGCTCTTTTCTTAGCTTTTTTCAACACACTCACTTACAAACACTCAAGCAATGACACTCGTAATAATATTTTAACCGGTATTAAGATTAACAATCGTGAGGTAGTCCAAATGTACAATAAAAACAACAACAGTATAAAAAGTATTAAATAAAAACGATACTGAAACAACCACAAATACTTAAAATATATAAGTATGTATGCACGTACATATGCATGTATGTATGTACAAACATACATATAAAGTGTAACGGTCGGCAAAAATGATACAACAACTGAAACCCACATTAGCGCACACACATACAGCGATGGCATCGATATCAACAAGGTGTGTGTGTGTGTGTTTTTGGCATGATAATAAAACCTCAATTTATGTATGTACTTCCTTATTAAATTTGCGTAAGGATTACTAAAGAGACTGATTAGGTGAGAATAAAAGAGAAACAAGTATCAGTTGGTTGTTTCGAAGAGAGAGCTTTTAAAGTGCAAAGGCGCGTAAAAAACGAAAAAAAAAACTTTGAAAATAATTTATTTACAGCTGCGAAAACCTAACGTAAACTTACTCTTCTAATATGTACATGTGTTTATATTTCTATTTAATATATGTTTGTGTTAATGTATGCTTTTCGGCGCACACATATTATTTGCCTATGAAAGAAGCAAAAAACCAGTCTCAAATCATATCTACTTTGGTAATGCCAGAAATCGTTGCAAATTTCAGAGATTTTAGTTTTTATTCTGTGTGAATATACCTTTTCCATTGTTCTTCTTATTTTTAAATTGTCTAAAGATTATTTATCAAAAATAAATCATGTTTTCCGCAGGGATTTTCCTAAATACAGTTCGAAGTTATTTAAACATAGTAATTTTGTCTTTAAAAGTTTTAAAACAATTTCAATAAAAATTTTTGACTTTGGATACATATCAAATATATGTAGAGGCTTAAAAATTAATTCCACTCGTACAAAGTGGGTAAGCTTTGTTTTATCGAGTTTGTTCTTTCAATTTTCACTAAATAAAAATTAAGTTAATTTTAATGATGACAAAAAACAATAAAAATTTGATTCTCAGCTATATTTTGTTCAACTTAAGATAAGAAACACCTGCTCAAAATTTTCATTTCGATTAGTCGCGACTATCCTACACTTCTTAGCTAGCTCAGTCGTTTTCCGAAAGTTATCTCTCTTAAGTAGGAGCAAAGCCATATTACTGAATTCGCATTTAAGCGGATGTTTGTAACCTCCAAAAAATGTAGTCCGAGACCCATTTTGACTTATTCCGGGCTACTTTGAATCAGGCTATGAATTAATTTTGAAATGTTTATCCATACAAACCTTGTGATAGGTGCCCCGTTAGACTAGTAATAAATGCGCAAGTCTACCAGTCTGGAGTTCGCGGTTTCGATTCCCGCCAAAAACTCGAATAAGTGTGCGTCATCCTTTGTTTAGTTTTTCTATTTTTTTTTCTCTAAAAGTCAACTTCACTTCGATTTGCACATTTTTTACCCTTGGGCTGTATTCTTTCCTTTCAACGGCTGTCTATGATTAAAGCTCGTGACGTATTTTAAAATATTGTACTATTAAATAAGATTTAAGTAGGTTTTGTTAGCTTTTTCACATAACACATGCATCCTGGAGTAAGCTTTAACGACTATAACTAATGTGACACCAAATTTTCTTGTGATCGGTTCAAAGTTTACCATAGCACCCATATAAGTGCTACTACCGGAAATGCAATTTAACCGCATAAAGTGATATGAATGTAATTACGCCCCATTTAAATTTTTTTAAAAAAAGTTCTCACCTAATTTTGTGAAGATCGGTATTTTTTCAATTGAATATTTTTAACAGGATGTCATGTTTTCCCTAATATTTACCTTATGCATGCTTAAATCAAAAACAAGTTTGGTTTGTATAAAATTCATAAAATTGATAAAAGTAAAAAAAAATAATTGAAATATGGTCGAGCTTAACCGAAAAGTTGGGCTAGGTTGCGAAGGATCATAAAAAGAGGCGAACCGAGTCATCATCGGTGACCTCCTTGGTTCATTTTGCACCTTTTCAAGAAAAAGCAAAAAAAAAAATGTAAAAAAGACATAAAGTATATTGAGCTTAAAGTCCATAATACACGTTTTTTGGATTCTCGTATCATATGCAGTTGTCATTAAAGTTTAATGCGTGTATTATTTAATATTGCTACAACCCCTGGCACGTTGGCGCGAGACATGCTATATGAAAACTATATCTACTTTCTAATTTTGAATGCACCAATAACGGCAGGTAAACAAACCAGCTGAATTTGACAAGTTATACACAAGTTTGGCGTTAAAGGCTAGGAATTAAATTTGCCAGATATACATTTACACATTTTTAAGTAGTTTTTGACATGAGAATTACACCTATGGCCATATCACACTACTGCGTCAAAGCGTCGCCTGCCACTCGAATTGTAAAAACGTTTAAAACGTTAGAATGCATTGTGGCGTAAACGCGTGGTATGGACTTTCAGCTTAACTTTCTTATTTGCTTATAATGATTTTAATTGTGGACACGGAGTAAGCCTAGGAGAGGCTAATCCGGTACTATTTACCCAGAAGCATAATATTCTAAAGAAATAAGAAATTAAGCTTCATTAAGAGGCGAAATACTTTAATGTTGTACTAGACTGGAGGAAGCAATCAATAAGGTTTTAAATGTTCTCTACTTTTGCAGGAACTCGCTAGAAAAGTATAGGATATATACAGCGATATACCGGCTTACATATGCTGTATATGAATGATCTGGCGTGATGCTATATCATGCTTTGAGTTCCAGAAAGTCAGGAACATGATGAGATTCCTAATCAAAACGTGCCAACATATTGATCGAGATAGGATAGACTGAAAAGCTTTTAGTTATAGCCAGAGGATCTGCCTACTTGCCACCATATCTAGGCTTCCTACCAGGTATGGAGATACTTATTCCGGAAGATTATAGAGGAAAAATGGTAACATTTGATGCTGGACAAAACAAGGCATTTACTACATATTTGCGATAATGAAAGCCGCGCATTTAATTAGACATGGTTGCAATACCATCTTTGTAGACTGCTAAGCAAGGCCTTAGATTATGCTGGAAATGAGGCTGGGGATAAATTGGCACGAAGGGAATACGAGAAATATATCAGAATGGTAATTACCTTGCTTTTCCTTACTGTATGACTTCTATACAAAGATTAAGTAATATTTTAAAAGCAAGCCGAGCAAGAGTTGGGCTGGTGCTGTAGGCTAAAGGGTGTCGAAGTCCTTATGGCAGTAAGAATTAGCAAATAGGACCCAGGAGAGCCTTGGTAAGCTCTCGTTAAGAAAAAATGACATGATCAAGTAACTAAATACAGTTAATTACTGCCGATTGTACGAGAGCGCAGACAAAATCGAAAAATTTGAACATCTGCTTTGCCAACGCCGGAAGTCGAAGTCTTTGTGGCAGGTAGGATTGGCAAGCAAGACCTAATAATTCTGTTGACTACTGCTGCTTGTGCGAAAGCGCAGACAAAATCTAGATAATGGAACATTTGCTTTAATAATAGCGGGCACCCTACAACATTGGCATATATCATCACTATCGAACTTCAAAAGCTTAGGTGCATAGCAGATATCACCTAGCTATTTTTACCATTTTCCACTGTACTTCCCTTTTCCTATTGGCTCACACCTGTATTCACTTTCGCTTTTAGTTTATTTCATACCTATTTTTCTACTTTTTTATTTCCAGGGCTGCATATGAGCTAAACTATTTCTTGCTGCACTGATAAACCATCTTATTATTACTTGTTTTAATAAACTGTTTGTAATTTGTATTAATTTAACAAAAAATGAGTTATAAACTAGTCAAATATGTCAAATTTTATCTTCGGCCTAAGAAAGTGACAAAAACCTAACTATAAATTGATACCTGGTAATATTTTTTTAGTGTAAATCATTTATTGTTCAAAGATCCTATCTATACTTGGAGGAAAAAACTACATGAAGTGTTCAAGTTTTTGTAACAAAGATTTGTGTAAAAACATTAATAAATAACATACTTTACTGCTGAAAAAGTTTTAGTTCTTCGTTAATAATTATTGAAATAAAATAAACAAACAATTCCAGCTTCATAAACTTTTATCTGGCAACATGGTAACGAAAAAACCCAACCATAAAAAACAACCAGATACATGCAGACATTTCAATAATTTTTCAAAGTTTGACCTGTAACTGTATGTGTGCAAATTTTTACTACATGTATGTTAAGGTTCGCAAAAAATTAAAGATAAAACATCCAATTTTATTTTTACAACTTAAAGTTTCTATTTTCAAAAACAAATAATTATGTTCAATATTGTTTTGCATACATTTGAACAAATTCTGATATAATCTACACAGATTTTGTTTCAAAAGTATATACTCACCTACATCCGCACAAACATCTGCACAACATTTCTTTATTTTGGTAAAACACCCAAAATAGGTTGTGTCGCGGTTGCTTAAACTGCCAGGTTTTCTCCTTACAAAAAACTTTTCTTCTTGTACACAATTTTATTTTTGAAAACACTTTCACTAACTTTTTCTATCTTAAAAAGGGTTTTTTTTTTAACTTCTAATCTCTTTTGATAATTTATTTATAATTTTTTTCTAATACCTATGCATTAATACTAATAATTTGTTTATAAAGAATTTTTTTACAAATGTGATATACAAATTTATGTATATAATTTTTTTCTTCTTTTTGCTAATTTTCATCGCACATTTGTTCACTAGATTTTATTGTCGTGTAGTTTTTTCAAGTTGATAACAACCATATTTTAGTATATCCTGAACCTAACTGATGTTACAGTGAGTGTCCGTTTCCAGCAATTGTTTTCGTGTACGAAAAAAGCTTAGCAACTAAGGGAAAGCTTTTTAAAAATAAGTTTAAAACAGGGTTGTTTCTGGAAGGAACATGAAGGAAATAAGCCCAAGGTGTGTATCTATACAAGGTGACTGCGTGGCGTCAGCTGATTACTGTTTACTTTGCTTTGCTCCAACACCTAGATGTCAAAAGATGCATACTTAACATTTGTATGATTGTGTTTTTGTTTGTATTTTTTGACATTTAAGTGTTTGGCAACAGATTTACAATGTAAATATTACATATGGTTGTTGTATTAGTAGTAGTTAGGCTACCACCTTTTTAGAAACCTTGAATTAGCTATAGTGTGTACTCTACAGGAAGTATTTAATACATACTACATATTACATATGCATTTGTGATTTTTTTTTTTTTTTTAAATTCTTTCAATCCGTGGGGTATACGGAAAATTATTATTTTAAGGTTTGTTCATTGACCCACAATTTGTTAAAAATTCGTAATTGTTACTAGAAGGGGCTTGTTTCTTAACTTAAAAGTGGTCATCGAGAGGGCGTCAAGAGAGAGTATTGAGAATTTTTTAATGCGTTTTTATGTGTTAATGCTTATAAAAAGATTTTCTACAAAAAGTCCACAATAATAATAATTGGCTTGCAAAATTTGGCTAATAAATATTCATTTACTTTTGAATATATTTAAGAGCAAGTTTGCACACTTATTTGATTCGATTCCAAAAAACGGCTAGATTATGCGTAGACGAGCAAATGTGTAGCACAAAGACGGCACAGCATCTTCGTCAATACATGCCCAATTCCTAATTTCGTTCACTACATAATATATTTTGATAACTTTTACACATCGCTGCCACTGTTGGTCTATTTGCGAGCTTTTTATATAAAATATTCCATGGACGTTTTACTGTATGCAAATCGGCAAGACCGTCTACAGAAGGTCTTCACTCTTTTCCACACGGTGCTTGTTTAAAAAATATTTTACAACTTAAAATTTGTCAGTTAGCAATGCCTTTTTAAAGTGCTTCCAGGAATTTTCTTGCCGCAAGTAAGGGTTTTATAAGTTAACAAAGAAATGATAAGAAGTCTGTCTTTGCTTCTCTTTCTTGCTTAATTAGATTTGAAAGTATGCATCTAGAATTAAATCTCTTTGAATTTGTTTTTTTTTTAATCTAATAATAGCAATAATAAAAGAAAATAACAGTTTTTTATTCACATATTTACATTTTTATTTTAAATTAGATTTTAAAAGAAATTCATTTTTTTTTTTATTTTAACTAAAATTTTATTTGATATATAAACAATTTTATAGCATGGCCATAAAAGAAGAATTGCATGCGGATCAAGTTTTTTACGTACTTAAGTAAAATTTTAAATAATATTGAATACTTGGATTTTCTCTAGAGTCACTAGCAACACATTAATCAAAACGTGGGATGATTACGTATAAAATAAGTGTCATATTCCTTGTCAATCCATTTAATTAGCTTATCGACATTTTTAATAATGGTACTTTTCTTAGACAAAGGCTCAAAAACGGCATACAGCTCATATGTGGCCGTAGACCAGGCCAAAATTACTTCACTACTTTTAGCTTCGAAGATTAATTTTAAAGGTCTTGCCGCATGATGAACTCGTTCTAATAGATCACAGTAAATTCCTTCTAAACGCTCGAATTCTTCTAGAGTTGTGTAGGGTGGTAACAATTCTGAGCAGAGGACTTGAGCAGTTGATTTGGGTTTGTAAATAAAATGTCTTAATTCGGTTATATCTATGTTGCAGGCATTCACCTGCGTCTCAGGTTTTTTAATATTTTGCACTGCTTCATTTATGGCCTCCAGACACTGAGACCGTTTCATTTTTTCTGTAATGACTTTTTTAGCTCTAGACAGAGTAAAGAAATCGTCGCGGTCTACGGTTAGCAGTAGCAGGCAGGCTGGGCATTCATCCTCAAGATACGAAACATGGGCATGTAAATAACCATTCATATTGAATTTAGGCAAACAAATTGGTGTCCAGTTTTCAGAGGTTTTAAAGGATTCAGTGCTATCAATTAAGTTGAAAATTAATCTGTAAAATAAAATCAATAAAACAACATTCAAGGCTTTACGAAAGCAATATTATTTTCTAAAGGGTTAATAAGTTTTTCTTGTGCTAAAGTTAAATAATCTTTTTTTTAACTCACCTCAAGTCTGCTTGATGCATTGAATACGCTTTCTTGCGTAACAAACATATTAAACGATTATTTGCAATTAATATAACAAATACTAAATTTTTAATTTTACTACAATTATCCTTTATTGCGCTTACGATACTCGAACGTTTTGATGTTTGCATTGGTAGACATCTGATTGAATTTGTAAGAAACGTAAAAACATTATTTGCTATTTTTTTATTGGCACTGTCGTTCAACAACAGGTTACTAAGTAAACGTTCACTGCCCTCCAGCAGACGGCGAAGGTCAAAATTTTTACGATGTTGAAAGATTTTAATTAGTTGTGTATAAGTTAGCACTGAAAGTATTTGATTGTGAACGTCGCTAAAATATAAAGGAAAAATAGTTTTTATAAAATATACCTAATTAAAAAACAATATTTCGAATAATATAATTATTTTTTTCTCAATAACACTGCATACTTAACTATTCAATCAAATATTTTAACAAACCTTACAAATCAGAAATAAAAACACATGTATTGGTATTTTAAGTACAACCCAAAAAAAAGTTAAAATTTTGGGTCAAATAAATTAAACCAAAAAAGGTAAAAAAACAATTAATTATTATGCGAATTTTTCATCTGAAAGTTTAATGTTTTTACTTACTTTAGCTGCATTTGCAACTGAGTCACACTGAAATTTGTCCTCGAAGCAGCCACAAAAATTAAACGACTCTTGATCATAAAAACAAACTGTATTCCACGGGCGCGAATTGACTGTAAAACATCTTCAGTATTTTCAACAAAACTTACTAAAGCCTGTATAATACCAAATAAAACTGCTAACTTATCTTCACTTCCGTGTAGCGAATAGATCGGTTTGCCTGCCTCACTCAATATGAAAATATGTTTCTTATGCCCACGCCAAATGGGATCTTGTAAAAGATCATTCTCAGAACTGTTTATAGTGTTTGTTAGAGACAATGTTTTATTTACTGCAGCTTGTTTATCCGATAAAACAGAATTTTGTGTAAAACCTGACATGGAATCACTTTCTGAAATTGATTCAAAGTCGCAGCCTTCAAAACTACTGGTATTTGTGTATTGAGTTTGCTTTTCAAGCAGTTCCGTATTCGCTACTGTATTAATTTCATCTAAAGCCTTTTTGTTAAGTTCTACAGCAAAAATATATTTATGAAAATAATACTTTAATATGTATTGTAGTCTTATTCTTTACCTTTACCATCTTGTTCCAGCCGTGCTCTTGCAACTTTTTCCTGCACACTCCTACCACATTTAGCACAACAGTATTCTGATTTTAATGATCCATCCTTGGTTACTTTTATTATTTCTATTTCCGCTAAACTTTTGAAGACACAGCATAAATCGCTACCATCGTTACTTTCTGCATCATAAAATTCTGTGTTCGATGAAGAATTCGATGCCATTGTAGGTGACTCAATATGATTGTTGCTGGCCATTATATTGGTGTTTTAATAAATGATTTTAAGTAAATTTTGTATTTTATTTAATTGGCCTTATCATTATTTATTTTTTATTGGCCTTTTTTGAAGTGAAAACTTCCCTACAAGAAATTTGTGACCGAAACTAACACTAAAACATTTTCTTTCGGTCATTTGTGACCAATATTTCTATCACATCTGAAGGTGCGAGAGAGATGCAAGATCACACGTACACAAAGTTTCGGTCATTTTTTTCACATCGCCCTTAAGAAAATGATAGAAAATAATGACCGATTGACCGGTCATCTGTGTCGGTCATATGACCGGTCAAATGACCGTCACTGTTCTGGTAGGGTTATTTATTAATTTAGCAAAAGGGCAAAATAACGAAGAAAAAATATTTTTACTTGTATGTTATTGCTTTATAAAATATGTGTCAAAATTATAACAAATTAAATTACAGTTTTTCCAGCTGTTTTTGGAAAGACGCAAGGCGCATGTATATCAGGTGGCTTAAGTTATCCAGCTGAGTTTCAGGATTCCGGTATATAAATGTCAAAATTTTTCTACGTGTATGTATTTTTTTTCTTGTTTACTAATAAAAACAAGTATTCTAAGATAAGCTCAAAAACTGTTATTTAAGAACTTGTGAGTTTTTGTTATCTGTCTTTGGCGTTCCTTTTTTAATTTAGTTGGGTTTGTAGTACTAATCCCACATGCGCCTTGCTAAGACGCAACCATTACATACAGGGCACACTCATACAGGTAATATCAAGACCTCATCTGACTATGAATTTTGTAAGAGTAAATGTCAAATTTATTGACTAGGATATCTTAAATTGTTTTGAAACAAAAAGGAAATGCAGATGGCAAATTATTTGATTTTACTTGTAGTAGTGTCAAAAAATAATATTAAATTTTTATAAAGGCCAAAAAAAAAATTAAATTTCTTGATTTCTAGTATTACATTGCGTCTTAGGAATTAGTTTTACTTCGCTAGTTATAAAAGTTGTTAAGCTGGTTTAAAATTTAGGGCAATACAACAACAAACATATTATCTAGTAACTTTTAAAAACTTAGATTTAAAACTCAGACGCTAAATATTTTGAAAATAGAACACGTTCTATTATTTATGTAAGAACAATACACAAAAATTTAGTTACAACTATTTTCGCAAAATGTTTGTGTAAGCAGACAAGTGAAGAAAAAGAACTTATGAAAAATAACAATAATCAGCTGTTCTACTTGACTACCAAGTTGAATCACTACTTGAATAAGGAAATTGATAATCAAGAAGCTTTTAAGTTCGAAAAGTGTGAGTGTGTTAATAAAAAAGTTGTATGTATTGTAACAGTAAAGCTAACTTAGAGCGTGTGGTGTTAAGCAATGTACATTGAACAAGAAAGTAGTAGCTGATCAGCAGAATTAGATTTTCGGTATGGCTTATATAATTTTTTACTAGATAATATTACCCTACCAGAACAGTGACGGTCATTTGACCGGTCATATGACCGACACAAATGACCGGTCAATCGGTCATTATTTTCTATCATTTTCTTAAGGGCGATGTGAAAAAAATGACCGAAACTTTGTGTACGTGTGATCTTGCATCTCTCTCGCACCTTCAGATGTGATAGAAATATTGGTCACAAATGACCGAAAGAAAATGTTTTAGTGTTAGTTTCGGTCACAAATTTCTTGTAGGGTAGGTATATAAATTACAAAAACAAACACATGACGATTTTGACAAGATAGTTAGAGCTGCATGCTTGCCGCGCAAGTTCAAAAGTTGTTGCTTTTGGGAATCACCTTGGTACTCCACCATGCCACTAAAGGTACCTGCATATGGTAATACATACCAAAACATGTTGTTGAATAATACAAAATCTCATCATGTAAAAGCATAATGTGTTGATTAGGAGAAAATACGGATACAAAATATGACAAGTGTTCGGTAAATGTTTATTTTCTAAACCATTTTAGAAACTTACGTATTCGCATCACATCAAAGGTGTGCAAGATTTTCAGTACATATCAAGTCTAAAAAAGGTGGCTACATTTTATGATACAAAATACAAACAGTCAAAATCAACGCAGAAATTTTTCATGCTGTGTTTTTTTAATATTGTAAAACCTTAACCATATGCCGTTTCCATGAAAAAAATACTCTTTGATTTAACCAACATCATCCGTTTAAACATGAAAAATACTAAGAAAAGACTTGCAATGCCTTATTTTAAACACGGAGGAGAAAAATTCATAAAATTTTAATTCTGCAATGTCTAAATACTTTGTATTACCATGTAAAGCCAGCTTAAGTTATAAACTCGTTTTGCTATTCGCAGTTCTATGGCAACCCTAGACTATATCTTTTCAAGCAAATGTCAATTGAACACCGACCACAATTTCATAGCCTTATTGAAAATTTTGGTAAAAATTATAAAAAATGTTAACAAGAACATTTAGAAATGGTAATTAATTAATTAAACTGTCAATAAAATATGTGAATTAGAACAGTTTCTTTTATAGTTTGCAAATGGCCGGTCTTATGTCAAAAGAGATCACAGTCTATAGCTGCAGTAACCAGCGAGCACTCACAACCTGAAACTGAAGATATAGCAGTGATTGAAAAACGTATTTTAAAGCATCCTGATTACTTTCAAGTTCATAATTTATTTACAGTTCGCGACTTATTTAATGCCCGCGTGCACTACGGGCATAAAGAAGGTTCCTTTGATGATCGCATGCGTCCTTACATATACGGTAGTCGTTTGGGCCATTTAATATTTGATTTGGATAAAACAGCCTCCCACTTACGTGATGCTTTAAATATAACTGCGCACATAGCCTTTAGGGATGGTATTATCTGCTTTTTCAACCGTAATGCTTTTAATGCTCATTTGGTAGAAAAAAAAGCAATGGAGGCAGGCGAATTTTCACACACAAGGTTTTGGCGCGGTGGTATATTTACGAATGCCAATGTCCAATTTGGTGCTGTAACTCGGTTGCCAGATTTGTGCATTTTTTTCAATACTCAAAATAATGTCTTGAACCAACATACGGCTGTAAGGGATGCTGCTAAAATGGCTATACCTACAGTGGGTATAGTGGACTCGAATTGTAATCCTAATTTAATAACCTATCCTGTGCCTGGCAATGATGATTCACCAGTGGCAATTGAGTTATACTGTAATCTTTTTAAAGAGGCTATATTAAGGGGCAAACATAAACGACGTGAGATGCTTGGTGAATTGCCGATGCAAGAGGCCAGTACATTGGAAAGTGGTAAAACGAATTAGCCTTTTTTAATTTATAGTTGATAAAGTGTTAAAATATAAAATTATTATAATGGAATTGAACTAAGAGCCGACTTGCTTCTTTGAATTTAAAAGCTAGTTTTATTAAGCTTTGACTTTTTAAATTGTCAATCGGCAAGTTATTTCGAAAAACGGGGGTTAAAAGCGTAATATGCGGTTAAATGCAAAATGTGCAAAAACATGCCCTAAAAATCGATGCCAAAATTTGGCAAAAGTTCTGAAACGCAATGACAATAATTTAGGTTAATGCGACGCACAGGAAAAAAATATGATTTTGCATATTTTTGGTTGCCCAATAAATTTTGAAATAATTATTTGTTACAGTTCCATAAGCAAGAAGTCTGTGCCTTAGGTTTCCATTACCAATCTATCGCAGACAAAAAAGTCAAATGTTTTAAGAACAATTTCAAGCTTTGTTAGTTAACACTGGTGTTAGATAAAACGGCATTATATTATCGCTACTCAATTCTGGTTTTCATCAATTTTCAAATTTTTATCTTTTTTATTATTCTTGTTATAAATACATAGGTATGTATGTATGTATATGCATGTATGTACATTAATTAAAAATGAATATAAATACATTCTATTGTGTGGCCAAACTGCCTGTCGAGTTATCTAACATTCCACCTGAAACAAATCCAGTATAACTTCCCAATATTTTACGATCTGATCCAGCCTCATTGCTGAAAGCGGTAACACCAAAATTACTAAAGTTTTGAGGCTTTTGTCTAAGAAAGTCTGGTTTCTTTAAGGCATATAATTCTCCTAGCTGGTTCGAGCCATCGTCAACTTTCACATAGTTTGAATATTTCTCCGTCAAGTGTGCTTTATGTGCCGCCATTATTTCTCGAGCGTTTGCTAATCGTATGATTTGTTTTTCCTCCAACTCAGATGGCGGTATTTTTCCCAGCCTTTGTACCACACGTTTAGCATTATAAAACTCACGATTCTTAAAGGGTTTCATAGCCTGCCTGTATTCTTTCCACTGCTGTTTCTTTTCCTCTTTACTAATTTCGAAATTTTGTTCAGGTTCTTTGGGTTTCGGTATGTACGGTTTGCCATCAATTTTTGCTTTTGGGTTGGGTACAAACACTTTTGGCTCAGTAGCTAGTTTCGGTATATCCCCCTGGTCCTTATTAAAGTAGTTGGGTTTCTTTGGCTGAGATGATTTTGTGTTTTCCTTTTTCTTCTTTTTCTCATCTTTAGTGTAACGAGAGATATTAAATTCCCTTAACAGTTGGTCAGCTTTTTGGTCATTGCGGAAAGGATTGGGCAATGGTTTTTGCATTAAATCCTTTTGACGATATATTCCATCCGAGGCAAAAAATGCATCCGGAAAATCCAGACTGTTTTTATTAAATCTATTACGGTCATTGCCAAAGCTATTACAACTATTTGAATTATTAAAGCTGTTGTTGAAACTATTGCCTCCAAAATTGTTCTGTCTGTTATAGACGTTATTTGGATTATTATAGTTATTAAAGGAGAGCCCATTATTAAGAGAACCAAAATTATTGTTTCCACGTTGTTCATAGTTATTGGTAAAATTGTTTCCATTTATGCCGTTCATTGCACTAAAATTGTTAAAATTATTTGGTGGCATAAAGCCCGAGTGTGGATTATTACCGGCAAACATATGCGACATTCCCTGACACATGGTATTTTGTGCTCCCATATAACCATTATTAAAATTATTTCCATTGTATCTTTCATTTACATCTCTTATTTTTTCTTTACTTTCGTCATTTTTTTCATTTGATTTACTTTGATTGTCCTTTAAACTTTTCCAATCTTTAAATGTTAGGGGCTTCTTTGTTGCATCATCGCCGTTGGCTTGATCTTCTTGTAAACCTTCCTTATCATTGCTTGCCATTTTTAATATATAAAACTATGTTTAAATTGATATGTTATAAAAAATTGTTTTATTTATGTTATTAAAATACATAAAACAATAAAACATTTTTCGCGTGAAGCTAACTGCAGTTGGTCTTGTTCTAAAATAAGGGTGACCATATTGTTGGATTATACAATAATGAAAATTGAGAATGTAAGTAAACTGGTATAATTTTAATTTGATTATTTAAATAGATTTGTTAAAAATAATATTTTTCAAAATTGAGTTAGCATATGGAATAAATAGATGAAGTTCGTATAAGTTCAGGATGCAATATGAGATTTTTAAACGGTAGCGAGATATGGCGATTTTTGTCAGGATTGTTATTAAATTTGAACACATAAGCCCCTTGTGCTCGAACAAATATTAAATTTTCTTTTCCACATAACCTGATAATATGATATGATAAGCGTCAATTGATTGTTTAGTTTTTGTTGTATGTCATTTTAAAAACATTTAAAAAAATAAGTTTTTTTTGACCAAAATTTTAAGCGGGAAACACCAAACGAGAAGAAAAATGCTAGATATGAATATTTTAATTTTAATGCAATAAATAAAAAGTTTTTGCTCTGAGGAAAAACAAGTGCTCAACAATACCTACTCCTATTTATACCTATTCATCTTTTAATAAAGCACAACTTTGCCAAGAAATACATTATTTAATCATAAAAGGTTACATCACACATTTTTTGTTCTACAACGTTATTTGCAAATCTAAAAAACAGAAAACAAATAAATTTGTAAAACTTTGAAAAAAAAACTAAAGCAATAATGTGTGAATGAATCATATAAATGTACAAAAAGTGCCTGCTAAAAATGTGTTTCTGAAGATTGAAAAAAGCTTGTAGAAAATTCAAATTAAAAGTTTACTGTGAAAGCAATGCAAAATCAGGGGGCAAATTGCGGCGTTCGATTTGAATCGAAATTTAAAAATTCTTATTAGTAGGTGAATTTATTATTTTCCAATTAGGAATGCATAAAAATCTAATTAAGAGTGGGAAACTCTTCCGCTAATATCCAATTGCAGCGGCGTTAAAAAATGTTATTGCAAGCAGCTTTGGTGTGTCTGCTTCGATTAGATTTTCTTTATAAGTAAAAAGTTAATTTTGTTAAAATTTTGGTAAGTTTCACAAAATAATTTGCTTAAATCTCTTGAATATTGTAAAAAACAGCTGTAATAACTTGAAAACATACAATTTTAAGTGCATTTTAAAAAACATTACCACAAAAAGTGCTAAAATTGTAAATGTGCGTTTGTGAAAATTTTTTGGTTTAACGCTGCGGGCAGAGCAGCTTACTAAACTGTATTCATCGCAGTCGAATTGGTAGTGTTGTTGCTATTCTCGCCAATGATTCAGTTTTGTTAGGGCGGTAATTTTGGAGGACGAGACAAGAGTAATAGTTATTGAGTACCGTTTCACTATTCCGAAAGTGTGTGTTTTGGGTGGACTATTAGTGCTACCGATATTACCACACAAAAATAAGCGTAAGCAAAAAGTAAAATTTCTTTAAAAATTCAAAAAAAGACGCCCAATAAGAAATATTTTGTTTTAAAATTATAAACAAAAATGCAAAATGCACTGAGATATGTATGTATATACAGTGAACTCGCGAAAACGTGAATATCCAGAATCGTGAACATCCAGAAACGTGAACACTTTTTATTTAACATTAACTACTCTAAAACGTGAACAAACATTGAAAGCTTTAAAACGTGAACAGTTTTTTCTGAGGTTTTTTTTTTGTTGACATTAATTTTATTAGTTTTGAGAGTCCCCGAATTATGCAATAAAAGGATCTATAAGCGATATACATACTTATATTTGCAAAAGGATGATTTTTGTGGTCAGAATAATAAGACAATTATGTATTACCCAAAAAACTTAGGTTTTAAAATTTTTAAATTGGAATTTTCGGGTTAAAGCGTTGTTAAGTTTTGACAAGATTGTGATGTTTTTGAACTAGTAACAATAAATTGATAAAAAAAAATTAAATTCGTTAGAAAATAATTAAATCATATCCAATCAGAAACGTGAACAAAATCGAAAACATGAACACCCTTGGTAAAAATTAGTTCACGTTTCCGCGAGTTCACTGTATATACATATGTATGTAGATATGTTTTGTAATCTTAATTTAACATGTAATTGGAAAATTTATGAAAATAAAGCTATAAAATGAAAACGCATTCTATATTATTAGGTTAAATATCTTACGAAAGTTTTACTGTTTATATTTTGCTAAACGTTAAATATTTGCTTTCATGTGGGAATCCATCCGTACTTTTTTAAATGATAGGTATATATTAAGATTATACCTACCTACATTTTGACTAAGCTGCACAAATAACTTTGGGCGATTTTTTATTAGTTAATTTAAAACTCCTGTTATTTTAAATAAAAACCTAGCCACCCGGTCACGAGTCTACCAGCTTGGGGGTTTTGGGTTCGAATTCCAACAGAGACCTTGGTAAGTCTGCTTCATTCTCCTTTTCTTTCTTCTACCTTCACCCTTTCTCCTCTCCAGGTAACACAAAAGCACCAAATTAGGCAGACCCAAGTGAGCTGTATCCTCTCCTTTAACGGCTGCATGTTCTACCTTATATAAAGAAAAAACTGCTTTAAAATAAGATTTAAAAATTAAAAACCCGATGGAAAAGATATCTCCCTTAATATCAGATAATTAATAAAAAAACTTTTTAGCTAACAACTTCTAAATAATAAGGGAAAGTAAGTTGTTTACTAATGACCATAGTGAAATCAATACCAGGCGGTCTCGTCCGGGAGGAACAATTTTGACTCCCCTACTTTTTTTCTTTTTTATATATGGAGTTTGACAAATGGGTTTAAAATAATTTGAACCAAATTGTCAAATTCCATATATAAAAAAGAAAAAAGGGGAGTCAAAATTTCTCCTCCCGGACGAGACCACCTGGTATTGATTTCACCATGCAAATGACTAATCACTACCAAGCTTTTGCTAGGTAGAATCTACTTTTAGATTTTAGTTTTTTAATCGTAAGACAACAGCAGAAATATTCTTTTATTTTAATTACCTACATATTTGTTTTACAAATGGATTCTTAAGGTATTACAAACATTTTTGTTGAAACATGTTGCATACTCCGTAAAACTAAGCTTATGGGTGGTTTTTATGTTCAGACTTACATATAGGTACATTGTTTTTTTTGTTTTTTATATAAATCTTTAGTTTTCTAACATGTGGACACAATGATAAATATTCTTATCATTTGGCAAAACCTAGTGCAAATTGATAAGAAGATGCTAGGAAAAAAAATAAAAACGATTTTAAGATATTTTATTAGCTGTGGTTTACGCGTGTAATCAAACTAAAAACAAAATTTGCAACATATTAGTTAAAAAACTAATCACGAAAAAAAAATTAGGAAAGTTTTCTATTGATTTACACAAGCCCTTGGTCTGTAAACCGAATCCAAGTAAATTTCTAGATTTCAAAGAGAATTCACAGTTTTACTTGATTTCAAATCGAGCAGACAAATCTGTGTGAATGTAATAAATTTGTCGATTAGGGAACACCATTCGAGTAAAAATAGACTAGGTTTACAGAACAGATTGATAATAAGTATAAAAAATATTTAAAATTGAATAAAAAATATTTTTAATAAAAAACAAACATACTTGATTCTATGTCTTGACGCAACAAATTTATGCCTACACAAACGTCGAACTCAGTTTGTATATAAAAAAAACCAAGTATAAAAATACCGCCTTTTTTATTTGGACTTTTACATTTGTCTAGGCATGAATTTGTCTCGTCAAGACGTACCGTAATAGACAAAATGTATCAATCAAAAGTAAAAAAAACTAAATACCTATAAAATAATAAACAAGAAAATTTGAAGTAAACATATTACCTAGGAAACCAAATACGTGCAATTATAATTAAATTCATTTGCTGTTTTTCGAAGCCGAGTAGTGATCGTCTTGGACGATCACTACCCGGATTCAAAAAAACAGCACGTCAAAGTGTGATGAAGTTCATTAATAATTAACGTAAGTTAACTGAAATGAAGCAGAAAAAGCTGTAGGTAGAGAATAACAAGTAGGTTATAAATCCAAAATCTTTAAACCAAACATGTTTAACAAATGAAAAATAAAAAAAAAATTCAGAATTGATTTTCCTAATCGTCAATATTTTTTAATTCTCTTACTTATTTCTTTGTAGGGGGAGGTGCCAACGATAAACCAAAGAAACAGTTTTGTCTGTATTATTTCTTCGATTTTTTTATATTTGAAGCGAACGAAACTTTTTTTAAAACTACAAACTCTAGCTGCAAAAAAGAACATACCAAACCAAAGCATAAATCTTATAACTTGAAATTACAACAAACCATATCATTCTTTTCTGAACAAAAAAGCAATTCCAAAACATTATGGCACACATTGGGCGCTCTGTAAAGAATGTTGAGGCACCAAGACCTCTTAAATCGCAGTCACGTTCATCGTTGAAAAATAACTTTATGCTTATTGAAGAGCTTATACAGTTGATTGAAAATGTTGCCATTTCATTGCAATCGGGACTAAATAATACGGAACCTATGGCAACTTTGGTGCAAAATTTACGCATACATGGACCACAATTGGAGTCAGTATCGAAAGACACATTAGATCGAGCTTTTGTTGTATTTCGTAATGCGTCGCAGGACGAACGCTTAAATATAATGACTCGTCTTAATTTACTTGAACTGATTGAATTGCGTGCCAAAGGTTGGGAAGATAGTGGCATAAATTCCTATTATAAAACGAAACAGGCTACAAATGCTGAAGTGAGTATTAGGAAAAGTCTTTTTAATTAAGAACATTTTCATATTTGAAAGAAATTAAGAAATTTTCCGGACAAATTAAATACATAAGGGATTGCTTACGAATTGTCTGCCGAAAAAAAGTTTTATGGGCTTATATTCTATTTATTAATGTAGGTTTATTGACAAGTTTAACAAAATTATTTTGAAATATTTAAAAACGAAATTAAAAATAATGTACATACATATATTCATACGTAAAAATATAATAGTTGTGTTCAATAACTTTCCAGTAATTACTAGCAACGAGAGAGTAAAAAGAAATATTTTCAAAATTGCTTTCAAAACTATTTAAAAGTAAATGAACACTTTTACAGTCAAAACTTGCAAGCAAATGTATTTTGTTATTGTAAACTTATTAAAATTTAAAACATAAATTTTTTTTCAAAGCTTAATGATAGAAAGACTAGTTAAATAATTTTTGATAGTAAAATTTTTACTAGTAGAAATTATCAGAAACATTTTTGTTTCTAAACATATTACGCTCTTTTTTGGCTCTCTAGCTGCTAATTTTTTGTGTACGTGAACACTTACTAGTAATAATTATCGAAAATTATTGATAATTTTCTGTAAATGAACACACCTAATACATATGTATAAACATAAAGTATGTATTTTTAATTCTAAAAGGGGCAACGCAACTATCTCTACTGGCAACGCTGCGTATATGTAATAACAATGTATTTTAATTACGTATACGCGCTGTGGTGCCTTGTACAAATAAATGCATTTGTACAGCTTATTTATCCTAAAGAAATAACATTTTTAAAATTTTCATAGAAATTTATAACAACAACAATTGTACCATAGAAATTTATCATTGTATATCAGATATTTTTAATTAAATTTTAGAATTTTCTGATTGTTTATCAAAAATTTCTATGTCTTTTAGAGTTTTTAAGTGTATTTCAAAACTTTCTAATTGTATTCTGGAATACAATTTTAAATATTGTAGCTCTGAACTCTTTAATAGACAAATGCTTATTGTGTATCTTGACGATACAAACTCATGCCTAGACAAATGTCAAAATAAAAAAATCCAATATCTTTATATATACATATGTATGTATTTATAAAAATTCCTAGAAGGAACATAGGGATTTTTATATACTGAGTTTGACGTTTGCCTAGGCATGAATTTGTCTCGTCAAGACGTACAATTACATACAAAAAGTGCAATCGGAAAATCCAAAAGGTATGTTTTGGCATTTCTTTAGACGGAGTAGTTTTTAAAATCATATGGTGTTCTCTAAATCGAAGATTTTCTGCATTCGAACAGCTTTGTAAACTCGATTTAAACTCGAGTAAAGTTTATGGATTCGGTTTAAAATCGAGAAATATACTTAGGTTCGGTTTTCAGGGCTTTATTTTATTATATTTTAAATATAAAAATTAATAAAAACAAAAATAATGTCAAGAAATTATGGCAATTGGACAATATAGCAAACCTTTTAAAGTACCCAAGTAAATTAAATTAAAAGTAATTACATTTTTATATTTAGAAACGCATGTATGTTTGTTTTAATTTTTTTTGTAGTTAAATGATGTCCAAAATCATATTGATCCTACACAAACAGCATTTTTAAGCACCTCCCCTACATTTGGAGGCATA
The DNA here is from genome assembly GCA_963583895.1 of Melanophora roralis. Classification (NCBI taxonomy): domain Eukaryota; kingdom Metazoa; phylum Arthropoda; class Insecta; order Diptera; family Rhinophoridae; genus Melanophora; species Melanophora roralis. The sequence goes on along the minus strand of OY757188.1, from coordinate 91,077,187 downwards.
AACGTTGGTGGAAATGCAGCTGCCGCCGCAGCAGCCGCAGCTATTGCTTCTGTCGGCTCGGCAAATCAGCAACATTTGCTATTAAGTCCTGGCGAAGTGATTCGTAATTCCGGAAAATTTCCAAAACCAACAAAAATTCCCGGCAAAACATATTGTAAGGATGAGGTGGTTATACGTAATGCTGATTCAGGCAAAGGTATTTATTTTTTTATATCATTAATAAATTAAACTAAAGATTATACTTTTTTCAAAACCGAAAAAAATACATCAAATTAAATAAGATTTTATTATTGGCATAGAAGTTTATGTACATACAAATGTATATCTTTTAAATTTATTATAACCTTTATATTTATTGCTCCGAATTTGTTATTATTTCTTCCACGATGCTCTCCTTTCTGTTACTTGTCTTTGTCTCTTTTAATTTCTAAGTTATGGGCATCAAAGGCCGTCGCGTCCATATGATAGAGGAACTCAGTGAAACTATTATATCCTTTCAAAGAGGTAACGAGCACATACAGCAAAACAAAAAATATTTATCTTGATAATTTCCTTTTAATTTGCTAACTACCGATTTTGTTGGTAACATTAATCATTATAAACATAATTTTTTACATATTTTTCATATAACTTCATTGGTTGAATGGAAATACAATTATAAGTTAAATTTGTTTTTTTTTTTTATTGAAACTCAACATAAATCAGAGCGACAATGAGCAAAGCATGTTCTATTAACCTTAATTTAAAAAAAAATAAAAATATTTTAAATTTGATATTTTTTCTTTGTTTATTTAACAATAAATAATTTAAAGCATTAAATCCAAAACATAACGTTCATAAATTTCACCTTCAACTCAAACTGCACTTTTCACCCTTCACTTTGGCTACCAAATTATTTTTTTAATTTTAATAAATAACAAGTTTAAAGATTTTACTTCGTAAAACGCAACACTTCAAAACAGTTGTATAGAAATATAAACATTTTGAAAAAAAACTTAAATTTATTTATTTTCTGTTTTTTAGTGTTTCTTTTTTACGAAATAAGAAATATTTTTATTACGCTTTCATTTATTTTTATAATCCCTGTATAAGTATATACAAATTTTTTTTATTAATGTTTAAATAATTAAAAAAAAAACTTTACCATTTTCAAAGTTAACCCCGGTGCCAAAGAACGTCTGGTACAGATTACCGGTCCAGCAGAGGATAAAATTAAGTGGGTTTTATTCTAATTTTTAATTTTTAACTAATTTACAAAGGAATTATTTTATTGCAGTTACGCAAAACAGCTTATTGAGGACACTATACGCCGTAATGCCTCACCAGTACGTTTAGATCCAGCAATAGGTAGCAGTCATGCTGGTGGTGGTGGCTCTTGCTCCTCATTGGCCTCCTCAAATTCTGATGAACCCGTTCAGCAACGCGCATCAGGTGCTACTAACTTAACTAATCGTTTAAGTTTCAATTCAGCTCAAAACTTCATGACTGCCGCTGCAGCTTCTCAACAGATAATTCAGCAACAGCATCATCACATGGCTAATATTCAGGCAATAAACTCATCTACACCTGTAGCTAATGCCGCCGTAGCGGTTGCTGCTGCAGGTAAACAAATACGACCTCATTCGCAAATGTTATTGCATTCGTATTCTACAAATGATGCTTCTTTAGGTGAATACAAATTCACTTGTAATGTTGGCCAACATGTCATTAAAATCACCGGTGATTGCTGTGAATTAGTGAGGGTAAGTAGTTGTCAGATATTTTATAAAACAAGAAATATGAAAATCTTTTTGTTTACTTAGTTGACTTTCCACCTCTATATGGGTCAAAAGTCTGCAGTTTCATAATCTAAACTCATAAAAACATTACCGAAATTGGAATAAAAATACTTTTTGTGTATTTAGTTGACTTGCGAACTCAATATGGGTCATTAGTTCTTAATTTTATATTTCTAGACTCAAGTCTTAAAAAGGAAAAAAATTTACAAAAAAAAAAGGCAAAAAGTACCGTCAATGTAAAAAGGCACTTTTTGTACACTTTGTTGCCTTTTTACCTCCAATTGGTTTAATAGTCGATTATTTCACATATATAAACTCATAACCATGGTGAAATAGAAAGGTGGGACCGTCCCTAAAACAACAACTTCCTGTAAAATTTCAGCATATATTTTGTTGTTGCTAATTCCAGCTTGGTTGTCGAAAATGCTGCGAACACACATACACACAGTATACACAACCATTGTATAACATAAACAATTCAATCCAAGCTAAGTTAGAAAACATATGGCGGAAATAGAAGTCAGCTGATCAGTTATTCCTACCTTGTTCAGTATACCTTGCTCATAACCTTTAAACATGGAGGACTAAAATAGCTGAATTTTATTTTTATATTTTTTTTTAATAAGTACCGAAAATGTAATAAGTCTTTTTGTCCGCTTAGTTGACTCTAGATCTTAAAATGGGTCAAAAGTCAATTTAATTTTTTTAGACTCATAATTACAAAAATGCGCAAAAGACCAATACTGTAAAAAAGTACTCTGCCCACTTAGTAAACCTTCGATATCTGTATGGTTTATTAGTCCATAATTTTTAAATTTCTAGACGTAGAATTTAAAAAATGTGCAAAAGTACCAATACTGAAAAAGTATTTGTTTTCACTTAGTTGACTTTCGACCTTTATATAGGACAAAATAGTCCTTGTTTTTTATTTTTAAACTCATAATTTGAAACGGCGAAAAAATACCAATAAAAAAATTTTTATTAAAGCGTATCTTATGCCCACTTATTTGCCTTCTTACTCTATATAGCTCGATATACCTTAGGTCCCTGCTTTTGTTTACAACTCAACCCTATTTCAGTTGTAATGTAAAATTTCTTGTCGTGATTACAATTAAACCAAACAACTGCTAATGAAGAGTTGTAATTTTTTGATACTGAAATGAAAAATCAGTACAAGTAGTGATGAAATGAGTACGAACGGCCGGTCACCCTAAATATAATACAAAACGAAAAATGTGGAAAGAAATTTTCAAAAATATAATTTTTTTTCTTACAGATAGCAAAATTAGTATTGGATGATCACTTCAGCAGTGCTGAGTTTTTAGCTTCTATAGAGGCTGGTGCCGCCTTTGATGCTAGTCCAATTTCTACGCCCACAACCCCCATGTCTGCAGCACCACATTTTAGCATGGGCACACCTCTACATGCTGCCTCTAATTTGGCAACCGATAGTGGAATTGGTCTTAATTACATATCTTCTGTTAACAGTAACAACAATCAAGACAATGACGATGATGTTTTCTTTCCCGATTCAAATAATCTGTGTAAGTTGGTAACATTTTTTCGTATTTTTTTATTAGTTTTCCTAGTAATTTCTAGGAGGTATTTTTTATTCTGATACGATTTTTTTGGCTTTAATTTAAAGTAATAAAAAAAGAAATAAATACTTAACTGAAAGCAACATTTTAATTGAAATATGAAGATCTTCATTTACATAGAAAATTTTTCTTGCAACGATTTTTATGTTTTGTTCAGTGAAAGATGGAAAAGAAGGCTTTACTTTTGTGTACTTAAAACTTATGTTTTTAATAATGTGAAAACAAAATTCTCTGCAAAAATTCTGTGCAAATGAAAACTCTATTTATTTAGAAAAAAAATTAACTTGATAAAAAATTCCATAAGTGCAGACTAACACCACGCCAACACAATGCTTAGGTCTAATTCTTTTTACCCGTTTTTTTTGTTTGTTTTTTATTTACCAATCAAAAATAAAATGTATTCTTAATAAAATTACAATTTCTAGCTAAATCAGCATCTCAAAGTAACGGCCTAGCACGTTCACGTAGAAGCCATTTCTCTCGAAAAGATTCCACACCCGAAGCGGCAGCTAATGCAGCAAGTACGTCTGCAATGCGTCAAAAGAACGAATCTGGCAACAATGCAAATAATTCAAATAGCGATACAAGTAAGTTGAATATTGCAAAAAATTCTTTATATATAACATTTTGTCTCGGAAAATTTTTAAAAAGAAAAAAATATAACAAATTTAAAGTTGGCTTTTATTAAATACATTTTCGAAACCAGCTTCCATAGTAACCAATATAATAACTTTTTTTGTAATAGCAAGAAAGAATGAGGTGCAGCTCACTTGGTCTGTCCCTTTATAAAAACAGTGAAAGAGAAATAGAGAGGGAAAAGTTAAGATTAGGAAAGTTGTAAAATCAAGGGCATGGTCAAGTTACTCATTCGCAAATAAATCGCTATCTCTAAGGAAGAATGATCGGCTCTATAGGCTTATGTAAGTAACACCCGACGGATTGCCCAGTCTGCTGACCCAAATATCGTCAAGTACCGGGCAAAAGCATATGGGGCGTTGGGATTTTTTCGCTCCTCATTTAGACCTTCAGAGGCAAGCCCGTTCTCAGCCTCAGTTTCTCTGTATCTAAGGACATTTGCAGCATCTCGGAAGCAGCTTTAGATAGATTATCCTAGTGGTTTTGCACCTATTTGGTTCATTTAGTCTCAGTGAATCTGCCAGTGTATGCATTTACGTATACATCAATGCCGAACATAATGGCGGCTTGGCTGTCGGTGAAGCTTTTGATTTTTTGTGAAATATCCTGTTGTACCGCAACTAGTTAGCCTCTTTGCCAATCGTTGGCTGTTAAGCATGTAGAATACTGGATTCATCGGGCATTCCGAATAAAATCTCGTCCGTAGGTTAGGTTAAGTATCAAAGGGTGATGTAGAGGCGCACTCTCTTATACATTAGCATTAAAAGGCCTCCTGAGTCCATCGTGTGTCCCTTCAGGAAAACATAAGACATCAAGGACATAAGAAAATAATCTCTTAGACAAACAAGAAGGAAAGAAATAGTCTAAGACTGAGAAAAAATAAATCAGCTGAAATCTCAGAAAGTTGAGCAGAACATGCTATATTGTTTCCAATTCCTCCTTAACTTTACACATCCTGTTATAATCAATCGTGTCTCGATCCCATATGCTTGTCTTAGCTCTGACGAAACAGACACAATCTCCCGAAGTCCATGAGCAACCTAGTGTCTGCTCAGCTCTGGCCCGGCCCTAGCTACAGTGATTCCTGTTCCTCCACCGAAAATTCGTCATGTTAAGTGTCCATGCCCTTATCGTCCTATAATAGTTAACCATTTTTTCAACTCACGCGCCGGACCACTACAAGCGAGCTTATCAGCAATTTCATTTCTAAAGTTCTCTTCCATTATATAGATCACTGCTTCCGTGCCCATATCCATTTTATATCCGTCAGTGAAAACTGTCGACTCCTCATACAGACTAGCGGACCATCGTCTGTATCTTCATATGTTTCCTACTATGCAGGTCCTGTTCCATATAACCCAGCACATCGTAAAGCGCTTTCTCAATAGATATATCCTTGAGGCAAGCATGTTAAGATCAACAAAATTTTTAGGTAAAGATATATCAGTCCTTTTAAAGTTTTAAACAGAAAAGACGATAGACTGATAGATCCAAAATCCTTCGGTTTTTACTGGTCTATTTTACTAAACGATCACCAACAGTGTGAAAACTCGATTCAAAACGTTAAGGAGTATGGCAGGTATATTCATATCTCTGCTTAGGGATTTGTATCGTTCATCACCAGTTTCTCCACTGCCCCCGAATGTATGGAAGTATCAATCTGTATACATCCCTTAAAAAATTAAAGTATAAGTAAATTATTTCACCATGGTATAAGCAATTTCGAAATAGGTTAAGTATATCGAGAGTAAAATTAAAGAGAGAGAAAGAGAGAGAGGGGGAGAGCTTTTTAATTTATGCCAAATAAATTTACTCAATGTTTTGTGTTCAAAATCTGCAATTTTTGAAAGAAGCTTTCAAAATATTATACTTATTAGTATTAAAGCATTTTTTAACTAAAAAATTGTAAAAGTTTGCTTTTTACACCTTTTTAGATGGTTTTTTTTATAAAAATTTGTTTGTTCTATTTCTATAACAGCACGCATCGTTCATCAATATGAACATTTGTTGTTCTATGCTAAAAGTCCTCATTCTTGGGCACTCCCAATCGAATGGAAAAAAATCTGTGAGAAATTTCCAGCCATCATACGTAATAAGGTAACATCTCCTAAAACTACAACACACGCTTCTACAGCTAATACTAAAACAATTACTACTGTTAGTAACAGTAATAATACTACTTCTAATATAACTTCTCCTTATCCTTTAATAAATTTTCCCTATTCGTCCTTAACACCAAAAGCTTCTTCATTAACTCAACGTGTAGCTTGCAATTATGTTAGTGCACAAACATCTACTTGTTTACAAAATATTATGTCAACAACAAACACTTTCACTACTACAACTACATCTACAACCATCGCAAACAATATAAATACTAATAATACATGTATTACTAACACAAGTCACAATATAAAGTCTTTAACTCATAATAATACCTTACATTCATCAACAACAACAACAACAAATACATTAACATCAACTTTCAATAATGTCTGTAACATAACATCTAGTTCGAATTCTTCTAAAGTTGTTATTAACAATAATTTAAGCAATAGTTTTAATAGTTTACACAACAAAAATAACAATAATAATAATCAGGTTTATTATAATGATTCCAATAACACAAATAATACTTCTACAACCAAGCAATTAGAAGCTGCTAATAATTCCCTAAACTATAAATTAAATTATCATCATCATGGTAGTCTATCGCTTAACATAAAACGTAAAGGATTCTTTAATCGTTTAACCTATAGTATTGATGAGGATGGTTATGATATGACAACTATGAAAACACTTCCGCCTAATGTTGAACTACCTGCTACTACCAATGCTACTCCACCTTCTCCTCCTGTATCAACAGTAACCACTGCTTCTTTGGCCAATTCAAATTTCCACACAAATGTTGCTTTAAATGTTACTGCTGGTAGTGGTCGTATAAATAGCGCTGGTCTTAACCGCCATTTAACTTCTGTACGCACTGGACCCATGCCTGCAATTCCTTTAGCAGCCGCAACAAACACCGATACGCGGCAAACACTATTAAATAAACAAATTAAAATTATATCTGACATAATGGTAGAAAGTAGCAAGTGCGGTGCAGGTGGTGGTGTCACAAATAAATCAAATGAAAACCTAAAATCCAATTTAGAACCAATAAGCCAAAAAAACTCCTCAGTTTGGACTGAGGATAATGCTGCCACTGGTGGCAGTAATAATGATGATAGCGATGATGATGTTGAAATTGTAGAAGTTATACCAGCAACTGGTAATGCTGAAATCCCCTTGACAGCTATTACTTCCACTTCAACGTCGTTGACATCATCCTGTATACGTCCTAAATTAAATTATGACATTCGTTCATATTCAACTTGCGATTAAACTGAATAGAAAAAAAAATATTTTAATTGACTTTAACAATCATGTTCTCTTTTGAAGATATTTATTTTAATTTTTTAAATCATTACAAATTAGTTGTAATGCAAATTAATTAACAAAACCACGAACCTGAAAGAAATCATTTTCAAAGAAAAAATTTCTTATTTTTTATATTTTTTAAACATAGTATTAGTAAACTAATGTTAATTGGTTTTATAACTTTTTTATACAAAACTACTCTACACTGTTTTTTAGATGCACTCAAACACAAACCCTTACAATCATAATGTTTTTTATTCTTAGAAAATAAAATATGTTAAATTAGGAACAAGAAGTTTGTAAAGGAAACTAATAGTTTTGTTTGTTGTTCGATAATTATTTGTTTTTTTTTTTTGTTATTTCTTTAAGATTTTTGTTATTAATTTATTTTTAATAAGTTGTCATACAAGACCCTAAATGTTTGTTTAGATTAGGGCTAAAAGTCTTTATATTTAAAAAAATATATACGCTTTAACAAAGTCGTCCAATATTTTAAAAATTAAATGAAATTTCCAAGAGCTATTGTGTAAATCAATTCGATTCAAAAAAGTGCAAAAAGAACCTTCGGCTTGAAAAATACAAGGGTTTTGTGGAAATCAACAATCAGAGGAATTATGTATTATATAATTTTTGAAGAGTATTAGATTCAAAAATTAGTTCGTTGCTTTATAGATTTACGGGAAATATATCAAGTGATGCCAAGTTTGAGCATGTAAAAAAATATTGTGGCACTTCAAAATTTGCAAAAGTATTAGATCATTGCCAATTCGCATTAAAAGAAAACTTTTGTGAATACATTTTCGAAAATAGTATTAATTCGAAAAATTTGCGATTTTAATCAATATAATAACTCCCAGGATAGCTATTTGAAAACTAAACCATTAAAGCAAAAATGATGACGCTCTCTTTTAGTCATTTCCGAATCCGATAACTATTGGGTTCCACGACAACCCTGATAATTCCTATTTCCTATACTTATGTTCGAACGTTTGACAAAAGTTTCTTAATGGCAAATTGAAAGCTTTCGAACGTTCTTAAATTATTTTTCGAAAGTCTTACTAAGTATTCGAGTTTTACGAATTCGGAGATTTCTAAATTTAATCAACCAACGTTATAATTCCCTTGACAAAATTAAGTGTTTTCACCTCATCAATGTAAACCTAAGGAAAGCTTAAAATATTTCTTCAAAAAGCTGTGTATTTTAATGATAACTTTTGCTATTTGCAAGAAATATATACATCTTTCTACTTTAAAAAATAGCAGTCGAAATCATCCCGCATTCAGAAACTCGTAAAATTTTAAGTACGATTTGTTTATAACGTAGCAGCTTAGGCAACAAAATGTTTAGTAATAAAAGATTTTATGCATTTAAAACATGAGATAAATAGCGGTGATTCAAAATTAGCATAATTGACAAGTTGCTTTCTTCTTGTTTTTAACCCATTTATAAAACTAGAAAAGTTCTTTAACAATAAGTTTCCACAAACCACCACACAATTTTTATTTTTTCTAATTTAATTTTAGACATTTTTTAATGTTTTTCAGCACTTTCTAATCTGATTTCAGAAACTAAATTGAGAATTTTTCAATTCATATTTAGAAATTTTTTAAATCAAGTTAAAAAGTTTCTAATTGAATTTAAAAAATTTTTAATTTTTTTTTAGAATTTTCATTCATATTTCTAAATTTTCCTTCTTGTATTTTAAAGTTTTCTTTTTGTATATTAGATTTTTTTATTTTTTTTTTTTTTTTTTGAAATTCAATTATCTGAAGTACAAATAGAAAATTTTTAAATACAAATGCAAAATTTATAATACAAATAAAAAATTCTGAAATCCAATTTAAAAATTCTAAAATGGAATTTCTGAATATTAATTTAAAATGTTTAAAATAGAATTAAGAAATTCTGAAATTGAATTAGAAATATCTGAAATTGAATTGGAAAATTCTGAAATTGAATTGGTATTTTCTGCAATACAATTAAAAATTTCTGAAATTGAATTAGAATTTTTTAAAAATACAATAAAAAAAACCTTAAATACTGTTCGACCAATGACTTGGTGTTAACCTTTTTAATAAAAAATTTTGCATTTTATGATCAAAAAGACTTTACTTTTGTTGTTGTTTTGTTTAGTTTTCAAGTAAAATTTCAGTAGAAAAATCGAAAATACATGCTCTCAAATAAAAAAGATATAAAAGACAACCTATAACTTAAATATTTTAAACAAAATTAAATTTCTTACATCTTTGAATTTACATTGGTGACGTGAGCACCATCATTTTGTTTTAAAACTATTTTTTTTCTTTTTTTGTATTAATATTTTCAACATAACTACATGCAAGTGTATGTATAAAGGTGTAAATGTAATTTTTTAAATCAGCTTTATGTTGGCTTGAGACCGACCAAGCTTTTGCAAAATGAAGTTTTTTTTAGTTGTTAGATTATTGATTTGATAATTGTTTTTTTTTATTTTTTTTTTTTTTTTGCTTTATTATTTGAAGAATAGTTATTTTACTAAATAATATATATTTGGACAACTGACTTTTAATAATGTTTTATATTAATAGTATTAATAAACTTTTGGAATCGTATGTTGTCTTTAATTAACTGTATTTTTTTTTGTCGCAAACCTTGTTCTCAAAAAATAAAAAAAAAAGTTTTCTTTAAAAAAAAAGTAATTTTTCCACAAAAATATAAAGCAAGACTCTTAATTTTGAAAATCATAAGTACACTTTTTGCAAGAAATATGTATAACTTGGACGAACGTTTTGAATAATTGCCATCGAAAATAATTTATACATGAAAACATTTAAAAACAGCTTAAAATAATATGTTCACTTTGCACAAAATTATTCGTCGTTTGTCGGCGTTAGAAATGAGCCAATCACAATGTTTGTTGTTGTGTTCGTTTTCATATACACGAATATTAAGAAGAAAAAAACTGTTGTTCGTATCAGCTGTGTTTCTAGCATTATTTGAATGATTTGTTCACATGATTTTCTTAAACAAAAATATTTTTTAAAAAAATCTTAAGGGCATGTATGTATGTATGTATGTATATAAATATAAAAATTTAAAGTAAGAACTTTAATTAATTTTGAATTCTTTTTAACACAAAATTTTATAAACAAGAAAAACTTTTTTGTTGAAAAAACTATCGTTTTTTAAACAAAATTTTTATTGTAAACCAAAATTATACCAAAAATTAACTAAAATTTAGTTTTTTTTATAACTATTATTTATATTTTAACTAAATTTTGTAATCTGTGTTTTGGCTGTGAAACAGATTAAATTTAATAAAAAAAATTTATAAAAAGTAAAAAAAAAACAAATTTAATGAACACAACATATAAAATAAAAAAATAATAATGAGAATAAGTATTTATAAAATACTTAAAACGAAAACAGAAAAACCTTAAAAAAAATGAAACATAAATTATGCATTCCTTAAACTTAACCAAAGAGAAGACTATTTCCATAATAATATGTATTTTATGTATGTACTTATGTATAATGATGACGATAATATCATTACAAATATTGTACTTAACAATAATTAACAAAACCTCTCAAACTACCAACTAACTCAAAAATACTGCAACTCATTTTTGTGCATTTTATTTATTTAAGATTTTATTATAATAATTAAACGTATTTTTTTTTTTTTTTTTTTTGTTATCATCCAGTTATAATAAAAATATCTTTAATTTTTCTTTTTACATATTTATACCCAAATAAAAACGGTGTTTATTACTTAAAGATGAAAAAATAAAGACATGATATAATATTTCCAAAAAAAATCATTAAAATACTTATATGTAATTCATACTAATTATTTAATGTTTACTTAGGGCTTATTTGGCAATTATTTACTAAAATTTTGTTTTTTATACCAAATTTAGGATTTATAAAAAACATTCGAATTTCAGATAAGGAATTTGTATAAAATGGTTAGAACAATTAAAAATTAATTTTAACAAGCGATTGTTGTTCTCATGTGTTTGCTTTAGAACTTTGTGGTATTCAATTAAACTGTATCTGTAAGCATATTAAAAAAAAACATTTTAAAGAAAAATTAATTTTTAAATTTTTTTTTTTTCGTTTCTATAAAACACTGAAAGTTGATTTTAATTACGAGCTACCAAAACTATCACAAACAAAAATTTATAGCTCAATAGTTGGAATTAGTTACTGAATTTAAGTTTTGCTTAAAATTATTGTTGTAAAAACACATTAATTGGATGAATTTTGTATACTTTATTAAAAAAAATTAATTCTTTTTATTTACATCAGCCATAGGCAACCTATACTGTTACATTTGCAATGGTGTTCGTACTGTTTAGGCTCTCTTAAGAAAAGTACTCTTATTTTTTTATTTCAAATTGTTGTTAGTGTAGTTAAGTCTCAAACAAGACTGATAAATGTTTTTTTTTAGTTAGTAAGTTAGTTTAGTAAAGGCGCAGCGCCTAGCTTTTGCCTATGGCTGATTTAAATATACATACATGTATATTAAAACTAAGTTAAATTTACCATTATTATATATGTACATAACTACAATCCGGTAAACTTATATAATTTTTTTAATTTCTTGAAAAAATTGTTGAAATTTAAGTGGAAAGTACAAAACATGTGAATGGATTATTATGTGTAAATGCTAATAAAAAAAGAAACCATATTCATGTAGGAAAGTTTCAAAAATTTATATTTATAACTATTTCCAAATTTTGCCTAACTCTTATTCAAATCAACTTTCAGTGTTTTTTTTAACGAACGAAAAACGTTTATGAAAGTTATTTTTTTCTTTGAAATTTTTATTTGTAATACGTATACAGATATATGTACATACATATGTATGTATCAGGAAAGTACTTTCAATTGTAAATTTAGGGTAGCGTGCTTTATAAATTACCCAATTGTATATGGGCAATCCCACGTGAAACGGTTCTGATCAGGAAAAAAATTAACTTAGTTTTTCCCAAAGAAGAAAATTATAGATTAATAAACAAATTACAAGTTTTAATTTTTTTTAATCAAAATACCAACTGTTTACTGCATAATCTGCTCTTAGTTTTTGCACATTTTGGAAAAAAGAAACACTACATTTAAAAAAAAATATTTTCAGGGAAAATAGTTTTTGCAAAAAATTGGGTATAAAATGTATTTAATATTTAATATTTTACAGAATATAATCGTTAATTCAGAAGGTCATACCCGACAATGTTCTATAAATCATGATCTTTAGTTGTTTTTTTTTATTATTAAGCGTTGGAAGTTTTATTATCCTAGATAATCAAAGGCTAAACTAAAATTAAACAAAAATTTTTTTATTTATAGCTAAATTTAAAGAATACAAAGAGCAATACCCTGTAGATCAATAGTATTAACATATTTTTTTTAAAATCAATTGTTACGATCTGTGATTATATTTGGTAAAATTTTTTAATGCCTTTAATTAAACATTTTATTGTTGCTTTATTTATCTGGGACGAAATTGTTTTTAGCATATGTAAAATTTATTAATATACATATTTCCTGCTTATTTATATGCGTATTTGCTTAAAACTATCATGTTTGGATATGGCTTGCTGCATTTGGAAATTAAAAGAACATGCGTGTAAGCTCTTTGAATATTAAAACACAAACATACATATGTAACTACATTCATCAATAACTTTATTATTTTATTTTGTATGTCTCATTGGTGATAACTCTTTACTCATTACTCGTCATGATAATTATTAATTAATTTATGTCCAAGTGTGTAAAATATAAAAAAAAAATTAACTAATCACCTGCACCTCTTTATTTTTAAAACAACGGAAAAATATTAAAACTCACATTTTATATGTTTATACAGGGTGTCTGGTGGCAGATTTATATTTTCAAACTTCAATAAAAAACGTAATAATTGACACAAAGTTTTACTAGGATCATTGCACGATAGAATGGAAATGCAAAATTTATTTTTTAAAGCGTATGTCATCCAGATGTCTTCCGTCGAGTTGAACACACGGTTTAAAACGGAGCCTTGTGCTCTGCGGCACACGCTGCAGTAAACTTGGTTCAATTAAGCGGATTTTTTGACGAATATTTTTTTAAAGCCACAAGAGATTTGGGATTGTCATTATAAACCTTATCTTTGGGGTAGCCCAATAAAAAAAATTTATGGAATTTAGATCGGAAGACCTTGGTGACAATGGGTTGTCCCCAAAGCAACTGATCAGTTTTCGGGGAAAATTTTCCCGATGAAAATTCATCGAAGCTCTGGCTATGTGTGCAGTTGCCCCGTCTTGTTGAAACCACTTTTGACAAAAAGAATTATGTAATCGATAATTTTCACCGTTGACATTCGTTTTTGATTTTCAATCGAGAGTTGCTGGTGCTTGGAGACCAGTAATGACAGTTTTGCTTGTTGACGTGGCCGTTTAGGTAAAAATAAGCCTCGTCGCTCCAGTGCGAAAACGCTCCAACATCGTTTCACAAAAATTGTTGCGTAAATCAAAGTCACTTTCTTTCAGTTCTTGAACGATTTTAATTTTAAAAGGATGGAACTTTATATCCCTTTTAAAAATTTCACAAATAATCGCTTTTGGAAATCCTAGGGAGGCTGCTTTTTCCGTATTGAAAGTCGAGGATTTTCACGTAAACTGCTTTCAACCAGTTAAATGTTTTCGAGAATCTTTGAAGATCTACTGGGGCCTGGCAGTGGGACATTCATAGCCGAAGCCGTTACGCGAAATCTAACGAACGAATTAAATTAACACTCGGTCCATCACGTATACGCTGAACAAAATTGTGGACGAGCAATTACGTAAGAATTATTACTCTAAAAAATGTATCCACATTGAACGCGCGATGCTCACGCGACCACTGCGATATCGTGACTGGCAAATTCTTGCAATCGATAATTCCAACGGCGCCACCTTCCCTCCGCACTTTTGCTTTTTGAAACAATCGTACTTAAAAATATAAATTTGCTACCAGGCACCCTGTAATTTGTCATTAAAAAAATCGCAAAACCCCATGCCTAACTTAATGTAACATACATGCATTTGTACATATTTTTTTTGGTAAAAGGTAAGCAATTAATAATTTAATATTATTTTACAATAACAAAATGTATAAAAAAAGTAAATATTTTTGTGAGTTTTCAAAATGTTTATAAAAATAATAGCCGTATTCAAAAAAATACTTTTAAAAACTCTTGCATTAAAGCACATTTGCAAATTGGTATATTCTTATAAACATTTACAAAATATAAAGAAATGCAACTTCTAACATTTTGCAAATATGCAACACTGAAGCCAAAAGATTACATTTACTAAGCGTAAAGTGAATCATTATCTGAATGTATTATAAAAGGCAAAAGTTTCTTATCGTTTCTTCTTGGCGAATCCAGAGTGTTAAGCCAAACAAACTTCAGTAAACCGAGAATTGTGGATTGAGAACACAGAAATCCAATGTAATCAATTCCTTACTTAATTTTCTGAAAAATAAGACGTGCTTCAAATAAGAACTTACACAAGATCTGTAAAACTGTTTCTGCCAAAAAAAAACACATAAACAAATTCAAAAAAATATACCAAACATTACGCTTTGATGTATTGAAAATTATTTTAAAAAAGACAAATAATACCATTAGATTTCTAATAAAGCAGCGCTTGTCTCAGCTTAATTAATTACTACTCGTAACCGTCAAAAATAGAGTTGCCATCGTTTGAACATGTGTTTTAATGTAAAGACAAAAAGATGTTTAAGGTTTATTTTTATTTAAAAAAAAATCAAAAAAATATTCAGACAAAATAATTACTTTGAAATACATTCCATTTTTAAAAGCCTTTTAACATTTTTGTGCATAATAATAATTTTTATTATTTAAACAGGATCTTCAAGATGAAAGCAATCGTTTTGATGGTGAAAAATATTTGGAAGTTGTTAAATCAACAAGTAAACGTAATATAACATCGGCTGAGGAAAACACAACTGAAGGAGATCATCTAGGAAATGAATAAACAATTTTCTATATTTTTTTAACGATAAATTTAAACGCTTTAGAGAGAAAACAAAAATATTTTCTTTATTAAAAAAATGGTTAAAAAAGTAAAAAAATATTTTTGTTTTTAAAGCCTTCATCTTTTTATATAACGAAAGTAAAAACTTTAAACTTTAAAAGTAAAAAACCAAATTATTTGCAATATGATAAGTTAATTTTAGGCTAAGTGCAAAAAAGAAAATCATATAAACGAACATTTATGTAGGTTAATTATAATAAAAAATAACTTCAAACTCAATAACTTTTAACAATAATTCTTTAAAAAATAAATAATTTCGTGTTAAATTGATTTTTATTATTGCTAAACCTCAAAATTGATATTAATTTTTGTATTTTCTGTTTTTAAAATAGAACGAATGCTATATACTACAAAAAAAATTACATACTTTTATTTACATTTACCTTTTAAGTTTATTTTTATTATTGTTTGATCCTTAAACATTTACCCTCTTATTTCCTAAAACGCAAATCCCTAAAACAAAATCAAAATGTATAGAAAATTTTAGTTTTTTCCATACAATTGTTTTTTTTTTGCGTTTTACATAATTAGGCCCTTAATGCATTTTTTGTTACTAAAACACAAACAAATAATCTTCAATCGGTAACACAGCTTTTTTTTGTAATGATAAGCTTTTTTTACTTTTTTTATTATTAGTTTTTTTGTTTTTGTTAAAAAAATAAATTATTTATTAGTATTAGTTTTGAGCTGTGTTTATATAATTTCATTTAAAAGAGTGAGCTTTAGATTATTGCAACCAATTTAAAACTACTTTTTAAAAGTATTTTCTTAACTAATTCATTTCAATAATTATTTATTAACAAATTCTTATCATTATAATAATCCGTAATTTTGTTTAATTTCTTTCATACATATATATTTTTTTAGTTTTAAAATGAAAAACTTCTTTTAAACATTTTGAATCTTCTATGCCATTTCCAATTGCATTTAAGAAAATTTGTAATTGTTTTTAAGAAATTTCTATCTGTGTTTTAAAAGTGTCTTACTTAATTTTACTTCTATAATAAAATTTTAAACTTTTAAAATACAATTAGAACTTTTTTTTAGTTCAAAAAATAAATTAGCCTTATTGTGTTTGGCGTTGTCGTGTCAAATGTTGTCAAAATCGACACAAAAACGACAAGAGTGCTATCCATTTAGCATTGGCGTATTTGTTAGACGGTACAAAAAAACTAAAAACGACTACGCCAACGCCAATCACAATATGGGTGAATGAGTTTATTGGAAACCAACAAACAAAACAATTGAAAATGGTTCAGCTACCTGTAACTAAATTTTAAAAGTTAATATATTTGTAATAAAAACGTTTTTAACAAAATGAATTTACTGTTTTTTTTTTAAATTTAAAAGATTATATAATTCCAACCATGGTGAAATTAATTATCAGGTGAAACAATATATAAATGTATAAAAAAAAGAGAGTTGAAAATTCTCTCTGTGATGAGTTCACCTGATAAATATTACCATAATTCCAACCTACAAAGGTAAGCGAGGTACATTTAACAAGGTAGGAGCAACTGATCATCTGATTTATTTTCGCCATATGCAAGGTATATTCAATAAGGTAGGAATAACTGATCAGCTGACTTCTATTTCCGCCATATGATTTCTAACTTAGCTTGGACACTTGTTTATGTTATACAATGGTTGTGTATACTGTGTGTATGTGTGTTCGCTACATTTTCGACAACCAAGCTGGAATTAACAACAACAAAATACATGCTGAAATTTGAACGGAAGTTGTTTTAGGGACGATCCCACCTTATTTCACAATAATATTGGTGATTGCCATGGGGCAATAATGCAACAATTCTGCAACAAAATTGTGGTGAGTAAAATTTTCGTTTTCGTTGGCTCAGATGTCAAAAAAAAATATATGTAAAAGTAAAAAACTTTGACAACCCAGCCATGATTTATGCATGAAAAAGTAGATCAGCTGTGCTCGTAACACCACCTGGTCAACATGATTTCACCATGGATAATTGCAGTTCGGAGAGAATTTTTGTTGAAATTAGTGTTGGGCATAATCTTTCTTTTCAGGGAATCGTTCACAATCGGTCAGAAAGGTTAAGGGAAACAGTTCGTTCTTTTCGTTCATCTTTCTTTTATGAAAGATGTTTTGTGTGAAAGATGTTCTGTGGGAAATATGAATGACCGACTGAAACAAGACATGTTGACAGCTTTTTTTTCTTATTTAACGAAAATGGTAATATTGAGTGTTAATTGATAAACAAAACAAAGAACATTTTTAGTGATAAATAAGTTAAAAATGTGTTAATAATAAAAAAAAATAAATGTGTGGGGCATGAAATACAAGAGATGTCTGTAATTAAAATAGTATTTCATTATTGATAAAACTATTATTCTAATAAAGAAAATAACTATATAACAATTGTGTGTGCCAAATGAAAAACTGTTTTTATTTTCGGCCACAGTGACAGACTACCGTTCAATTGAAATAGTTCTTTCATAACCGACGCAATCAAACGCAATTCTGTGTGAAACATGAAAGGTGAAAGATGACGGAAGAAAGGTTTGAAGGAAAGAGTACGAACTATTTCTCATCTTTCCTTTTACAGAATCGTTCAATTGAACTAGTTCGTTCATGACCGACACAACTCTAGTTGAAATTTATTTAATACGAAATTTGACTATTATAAGCTCAATTTAAGAAGAGAAAATGTATGAAATTCTAACAAAGGGGTATGATTCGCTAACGATGAAAACGTGCACAAAATAATTTTTATAATTTAAGCATTGATTTGCTTATATACATAAGCACTTAAGTTAAATGTTTACATTGCCATGATATAAGGTTAGTTCATTAACTAATAAATTATTAAAAATTTTGTAATAATTTTTACTAGAAAAAAAATTTGCAAAGTAAAAGCAACAGAAAAGATTGAGATATAAAAAATTGTTGCAAATTTTTACATGTAAGAACTTGTAAACAGCTGTTTAGTGTTTATCTATACAAAAAAAATTTCTAACTAAATTAAGAAAACAGTACATTTGCTTGCAAGTTTTGTCTGGTAAAGCGTTCTTTTACTTTTTAATATACCTATATGAGAAATATTTTTCCAAATTTTTTTTACTCTCTTGCTGTAAGTATTAACTGAGAAAGTTATTTAACACACCTTATAACAATATATATTTGCTTGCAAAGTTTGACTTGCAAAGTATTAATTTACGTTTTAATATTTTTGAGAGTAGGTTTGCTAAATATCTTTTCATTCTCTCGTTTACTAGAAAACTAATTGAACACACCTATAGTTTTTTATTACCCCACAGGCATATATAATATTATTTCTAGTATTAAACCCAGAGCAGACGGTCTCGCTGATAATACTCCAAATTTCTTTATAATACATTTTGTAATTTAATTCAAAATCTAATAAATAACGATAGCATTTAATTATTCAATACTCAATAACTTATTTCATCTTAAAAAATCTTGTTTTCAATCATATAAACTTACATATGTGTAAAATATAAATTTTACTGTTTACATTTAAATAAACATCTGGCATCCTTAATTTACCTGCACATTGGGTGGTCCATTAAAATCTGCTGGCGGCTGTCATTTATTTTGTTACCATATCTTCATTTAAGTTAAACTTATTTTGAGTTAAATTTGGTTTTTTTATAAAATTTTTAATAATTTCATTTCATATTACCATAGGTTAAGAATTTAAAAAAGTATATTTTAATTAGTGCGTGCATTTATCTATAAAACTTGTTTTAATTTAATAAATATATTGAAACGCCAAGAACAACATAAAATTGTGCACAAAACAAAAAGCATCTTTGTTTATAACAATAACAATAAATGATAATAAAAACAAAATGTTTATTAAAAGTGTTAAGTAATGGATAGTTTTATTTAAATTTGTTATATTTGCAATTACTTTCAAAAGTATTTGTTTTTTAATAATTTTAAAAACAAAAGTTTGGGAGCAACATGAAATGTGTACAGTAAGTTTAACTTTTTTAATTAAATTAAGTAAATGTTAAACTTTTTAAATCTATGTAAACTTTTAACTTTTTAAATTTGCAGAAAACTATGGCAGCTAAATTTTGTATATACTTTGCTTTCAAGTTATATTGCAATAACCTTTTACGCTAATGCATCTACTGTTTCATTGGATACTTCGTTAACCTCTGCAACTTCGTTGGCCAATACGTTGCCCACAATTATACAAACAAAATTAGACCCCATTAATGGCACGAAAAATTTCCGTATTTATGGTGGAAAGAAGGGCAAAGAGGAAAAACATTGGCTTGATGGTCGAGGTTTGGGTATGCAACATATTCAGTGTGTACGCCGAGGTAATTGTGAAAAATTAGCCTTTTCCAATTGCCTGGGAGCTAAAATTCCCTACGAATATACGAGCTTAGATTTAACCATATCACATAGTCAGGCAGATGTACAAGAACGTTTAAACAAGTATAAAGCTTTAAAGCATGTTCCAAAATGCTGGTCTGTTATTCAGGTTAATATAGACATTATTTGTATTTACACCCATGTTTTAATAACTCTTTATTTTGAATACATTTGTACGAATTTCTTATAACTACAGCCCTTTTTATGTGCTGTTTTCACACCTAAATGTGAAAATGTCAATGGTGAAGATATGGTTTATTTGCCCTCCTTGGAAATGTGTCGCATAACCTTGGAGCCTTGTCGTATATTATATAATACTACATATTTCCCTGAGTTTTTAAAATGCAACGAAACTCATTTTCCCTCCAAGTGTAATAATGATGTTAGAGAAATGAAATTTAACTTAACCGGCCAATGTTTGGAACCACTAGTACCAGCTGAATCAAGTGCAAGCTATCATCCGGGTGTAGAAGGTTGTGGAGTACGCTGCAAGGATCCACTGTATACAGATGATGAACACCGTCAAATACACAAACTAATAGGTTGGGGTGCTACCTTGTGCTTGCTATCAAATCTATTTGTGGTGGCTACTTTTATTATAGATTGGGAAAGTGCCAGTAAATATCCGGCCTTAATTGTTTTCTATATAAATGTGTGTTTTATGATAGCATGTTTGGGGTAAGTAAAGAAGGGGATTTTAAAAAATAAAAAATGTTAATTTTTTAATTAATAAAAAAGTATACCTATTTAGTTTTTTAAAAAATTAGTTTTACTAAAACCGAAGTTTATTGAAGGGCATAAGGAGTGAGATCGAAAAAATCTTAACATACATAAATGTAAATAAAAAAAAACTACTTAACTAACAGTTTTGATTTTATTTTTATTAGTTTGAAATTATTGTTAAAATTGCAAAAAAAAATTATTTTTATAGTTCTAATCACTAGTGATGAATTTTTGAACCTTTTCCGGAAACCCTTCCATTAAGGTTTTTAAAGTGCTTTCTGTCACTTTGTTGGAACTGGTAGTCCACCTCCGTTTAAAATCTATCACACTTTTGGACACCTTTTTTGTGCTCTTCAGTTCTCTTTTCACAAGAGCCCAATATCTCTCCACTGGCCTTAGCTCCGGGCAGTTTGGAGGATTTGCCTCTTTTGGTACAAATACCACATTATTGTTTTTGTACCACTCAAGAGCTTTCTTACCATAGTGACAAGATGCCAAATCAGGCCAAAAATAAGAGGATACTTTATGATTTCTTATGAACGGAAGAAGCCTTTTTTGTAAACATTCCTAGATGTAAATTTCGGTATTTATAGAGCCCGTTGTAACAAATGTTTGGCTCATTTTGCCGCAGCTGCATATTGCTTGCCATACCAAGAACTTTTTGGGAAATTTTGTCTGCTTTTGGGTCCTAAACTTTCCTTCAACATTCCCTCGAGCATTAGCAACATAAAAATTTTGACCTGGAAGTTGCGAAAAATTTGCCAGAACATACGTTTCGTCGTCCATTATGCAGCAGGAATATTTTTCTATAAAACTTGCCTTCAATTTCCGAGCTCTATTTTGGCCTCTAAATTTTTAGCAGCGTTCCTGTCAGGAACTCTTTGAACCTTGTATGTTTTAAAACCTGCATTAGCTTTAACTTTTCGTACCAAAAAGTCTGAGCACTGAGCTAACTGGGCTGCTTTCCTACCGGATGTGTTGGGAGCTCTTTTGAAAATCCTTTCTATTTTTTTGGCCTTAGAAACATCATGTGGACCTTTCTTTCTACCCGAACCAGGTTTTCTATCAACGGACAAGTTCTCTTGATACCGTTTAATAACATTGGAAACAGTTTGACGGCAGACCATTGATTGTTTGGCCAACTTTTTGTAGGACCATGTTGGGTTTTGTTGAAAATATTTAATAATTGTAGTACGCACTTTTTTCTCGTCACTCATTTTACTAAATTTAACAACAAATGAAGAAAATTGACATTTAACATAACAACTGATATACTTTTCAAAGGTAACTTGATCAAAAAAAAAATTCAAAAAATACTTGGGTAAAAAGTTTTAAGAGAACAAGTGTGTTAAGGTTTTTTTGATCTCACTCTTTAGCTTGTAGTTTGCTACAAAAATAATTTTTGTACCAAAAAAAAACAGTTTTGCTTTACTCTTTGGCAGTATGTAATTACATTTTTAACAAGCTAATTTTTTTTCTTTTATTATAGTTGGCTGGCTCAATATACCCCAGGTTCCCGAGAGGATATTGTTTGCCGCAAGGATGGTACTCTGAGGCACTTAGAACCAACAGCTGGAGAAAATCTTTCATGTGTAGTTGTGTTTGTTATCGTTTATTACTTTCTTATTGCAGCAATGGTTTGGTTTATTTTCCTCTGCTACGCCTGGCACTTAAGAGCTGTAGGCAATGTACAAGATCGTATTGATAAAAAAGGTTCCTATTTTCAATTAGTAGCATGGTCCTTACCCCTAGTAATGACGATAACAACATTGGCCTTGAGTGAAGTAGATGGCAACAGCACAGTTGGCATATGTTTTGTGGGTTATCTTAATCATTCTATTAGAGCGGGACTACTTCTAGGTCCCTTATTAGGTGTTATCTTAGTGGGAGGTTATTTTATAATTCGCGGTATGATTATGCTGTTTGGCCTCAAACATTTTGCTAATGACATAAAATCAACGTCGGCCAGCAATAAAATACATTTGATTATTGTACGCATGGGTTTGTGTGCATTATTGTCGTTAGTTTTCATACTGGTTGCTATTGCATGTCATGCTTATGAATTTCGGCATTCTGAAGAATGGGCAGAAAGTTTGAAGGAATATATTATGTAAGTTATGTTATCGGATATGTGACAGATGTTAAATTGATTTGGAAGAAAAACTAAAGAAAATAGTATAATTTGCTTTAATTTTACCTTTTTAAAGCATAAAAATACATATTTTTCTCTTTTGATTTTCTTTCGCACGGAATTAACCTCTGTGACATACATATCTTCTGTATATAACACAAAAAGTGGGACAAGATGTGATCTATTTTTATATTCGTTTTCAGCTGTCGCATTTTCTCTCCTTTTGAAGAGCACATCAAATGCAAGATAAAAAATCGTCCCAGTGTTTCTATACTGCAACTCCATCTTCTCTGCCTGTTTGGTGCGGGCATTGTCATGTCCACTTGGTGTTGGACTCCCAGTTCGGTAGAGACCTGGAAACGTTTTTTAAGGAAAAAATGTGGAAAAGATGTTAACGAAGAAATAAAAATGCCAAAACATAAAGTCATTGCACAGACATGGGCTAAGCGAAAGGAATTCGAGGATAAAGGGAGACTTTCTATAACTCTTTATAATACCCACACCGATCCAGTTGGTTTAAATTTTGACGTAAACGATCTTAACTCTTCAGAAACCAATGAAATTAGTTCGACGTGGGCCAACTATTTGCCAAAGTTTGTGAAACGACGTATGGCTTTGACTGATGCTGCCGGAGCTACCAATAGTTCTAGTCAAGGTCCACGCAAGAATTCACTAGATTCTGAAATAAGTTTTAGTGTTAGACACGTTTCGGTAGAATCACGCAGAAATTCTGTAGATTCGCAAGTATCGGTTAAAATACAAGAAATGAAAACTAAAGTGGCAGCAAGATCAAGGTCAGGACATCATCATCAGCACCATTCGAAACATTCGGCCACTTCTGGTAAACGGTCACAAAGAAGAAGGGATTTCATAACAACAACTGGACGTAAATATAGTGGTAGACGCGAAAGCAGCACTTCCATAGAATCTCAAGTGATTGCTCTTAAAAAAACGACTTATCCGAATGCTAGTCACAGAGTGGGTCTTTTTGCTCATAGTACTAAAAATCATAATTCATCTAAGAGAAGATCAGCCAATGCAGGATTAGATCCAGCCGATATAACAGAGTTCTTGGCAAAAAATGGCCAATTAATTATGCCTTTTCTGCAAAATCAAGGCATGACTACCACTTCAGATGAAGAAACTTCAAGAGCTTCGTTTAAGATACAAGATTCACGTTTAGATGTGGTCTTGAAGCAAGATTTAAGTAATAACGACGATGATGAGGAAGAGAGATATGGTCCTAAAATAGAAGAAATTGACGACATTATAGAAACCAAAACAAAAAAACAAGCAGCTTATGAATCTCTATTAAAAAATATGCAAAAGTCGAACGACTCAGGCAACAATAAAAACTCACGCAATTCTACACGTAGCAAACAGTCAAGAAAATCTCTAACCAACGGTTCGTCTATTCATAAAAAGTCCCTTAAACGCCATAATAACTCCAATTCTAACTTTCAAAAACACAAGTCTTCCAACTCCAAAAATGAATTGGACTTAATAAATACCTCTGACCTAAACTTACACCTTAAACGCGAGCTGTCTATGGCAATCCACAATGGTAATAGTTTCTCAGAGGATTCAAATACATCAATGGAACTAGATTTGCCACTTAATATCATGCTTAATAGTTCATATTCAGGAATTTCAACGGGAAAACCAAATTCACGTAATAGTAAAACCAGTTGTGATGTAGGCATTCAAGCAAACGCCTTCGAAATAGCAACACAGACTTTACAATCCTCTTATGGTGAGGAAGAATATGATACATGCATGCGCCAATTGCCTACTAAATATCGGCATCAAAACAATCATTACAATGCACGCAACGTTGAGAGTGATGAGAAGGAAGCTTTTGAAATGCAGTCGCTGTTAGGAGGTAAGCACAGAGACTCCGCTACGATATTAAGTGAAGCAGAAAAATTAAAAATGCTTTTATTACCGTCTAAGTAACTCCCTTGGCGTTTCCCTTCGCTCCATTGTGAGAATCTACCCACGCAGAAAAATACAACCGGGCCAACGTTGGCAGAGCACTTCTTAAGGCGGTTCAAACGTTGGCAAAGCGTTAGACGTTCTTCTAATATAGTGCTGTGCCAACGCAAGAATGATAACATCATTTTGGGCTTGGCCGATTGTTTTTCCCATCGATGGCAAAGCACTCTTCAAATTAAAAAACAAGTGCTTTCCCAATATTGAATTTGTGTTTGTACAGCGCTTGCCCAGTACTTCAAATTTTACAAATTTAGCGTTTTCCCAATATACCAAAAATTAAAAAAACTCGTACATTTTTTTCCAATTATAACAAATTAAAATCAGTTTATTTGTACATACATACATAGCTTAAATACTTTTATTTGTGTCATTTAAAAAAAAATTAATCAAATTTCAACTTTTGCAGGCTTTGATTCTAAAAACGCGTCATTCAAGTGTTGAGAGATGTGCATATTCTTACATACATATTCTTTATCGTTTTCTTTATCGTAAGTGTCTTCCTCCAGAACGATCTTTGGCTGAAGCTAGCCAACGGCTAATTTTTGACAAAATTGAGGCTTCTGTTTCAGCTTCAAATTGTTTGATTAAAAAATCTGCAAATAAAAAAAATAGTTTAAATGAAATATTTTGAAACATATTGTTATTTGGGTGTTGTTGCCAAAGTTGTTTATAATTTTTATCTACCATGCAAAATCTTCAATGTAAAATGAATAGTATCTTTCTCGTATTAGTGTCGTTTTCGACAGTAATGAATACGACAACGACACTTAAAATAATAAGTCGAGTTATATACCATTTAATTCAAGATAAACTTGCGTAGCACGAAAATTTTCTTTGCAAACTCCTTTGTTTGCTTTTCCAAAACCACTAAATTTTAGCTGGAGCTCCTGACTCATCACATTCGATAAAACATTGGCTATAGCTTCATGGAGATGTTTGGCTTTTGTTTTATATGACAAAAATTCTCTCTGTAAAAAAAGTAGAAATGAACATTCTTATTATCAGATTAATAAGAAAAAACGAAGGTACTTACGAACAAATCCCTAAACTCTCTTTCATTTTTGATTTTGTTGTCGAATTCGTAAAATATTTTCACATCCTTCATTGGTTCTTCTAAATTTAAATTTTGTTTTATGTCTTTTAACAATGAAGACTTGTTTGGAGGGGAAAAATGCCGGTCAATTTTTTCTTCAAGTTTACTTATGTTGTACAAAATACTTCGATGCATCTTTTTTATATTAGCACGCGTCTCTTCTTTAAAAGCCTGAAAATCTGAAAAAATAATATAAAATTTTGATAAGATTACGTTTTAACGAATTAGTTTTAGTAAAAATTGATATTCACTAGATGTATCTAACAAAATGACGTCAGTTTGTGTTTCAACGGTTTTTCTTTCGCATTCAGTGAAACCCTCGAAATCGTCAATTGCATCTAAAAAAGCCATAAAAAATTATTTTAATATATTAGTTGTGTTCCAGATGCTTAACGAAACAGTCCAAACTTACACAAAGTTACCCAAAAGCGTTCCAGGTAACAATTTTTGTGCAAAAAAGAGAGCGTATGAGAGAGTAATATTTTTTATTTCCCGAACTTTTTCTTTGGGTAAGTTCGGACAAGAACTTTAAAATCAGCGTTCCAGCAATTTTGGGTAACTTTGTCAGTTTTAGAGAGCAATTTTTTCTATACTCTCATTTGTCCGAACAAGAACGAAATCTTCTGGAACACAACTATTACGTTCTAAGAATGTTTACATAAAATATAAAAGTCCAAAACATATACACACCTCTCCGTTGCTTACTTCCAATTTTTGTTCGCTTCTGTGCCTGTGCAGAAGTTGAAGGCCCATCGTAATCGGATGCATCTAAATAGTATAAAATGCATTTTACTAAAAATTTATCTATAGTTTTGTAATTTTTGCTTTTGGACATTATTGATAGGAGAGTTTTCCGGTAAGAGAACTTACTTCAAAAAGCAAAAATTACAAAAAAAATGGGCACAGAGACATACCTTGGTTTTTATATTCCACATTGTTTTCCTTTTTCTTCTCATTAAAATTTCTTTTCATCTTGTTAAATTATTTTGTTTTACAAGTTTAATTTGTTACTTAAATTGTACTTTTATTAAATATTAAGTCGCGTCAATTTTAGTTACCGTTCTAACTGTTTTTTCATATTTTTCTTCTTCTTTGTTTTTATGATATATAAAGTGGTGAAATTAAACACAAGGTGAACTCGTAAGAACAGCTGATTATTTTTTGCTCCTAGTTATTTGTGCGTTTATTATGTCACACAGGAACAATTTTCACCTCTTTGTTGTGACAGCATGAACTTTTTTACATTGCGTTGTAGTTGTATCTCTTATGCACTCACCTTGTCTATTATTCCACCATGATACATACATTTTTTACATGATGCTGCCAGATTCTTATCATTTGTGCATATGAATTATGAATTGAAAGATATAATAAAAAACAGGATTAGTTAATATGGCAAAAAAAATCAAACAAAATTTTGTCATACACTTATTTCTTAAAGTGTGTAAAATTATCTATATACATAAAGGAATAACGTTACTGACTGACTGACTGATTCATTATCACAGAGACCTGAAATTTGGACTGTGGATACCTTTATATATGTTTAGATCCACTAAGACGGGATTTCGGGAAATTAGGACTAATATTTATATATACATATCAAATATATTTAATTCCTAATTGGGAAAATAATATCTATAATATGGCAAGGCAAGGGACTTTACAAGTATTAAACTTTTCAATGCAAATCTGTTACTTTAGTGGCGCTTAAAAATATTTTATTGGTAAAATATAAAGTTATTGGCAAATTTTTAAACTTGAAACATAAAAAAAACACAATTCATTAAAATGTCATACCAACGACTAAAAAAACATCGATTTTTAAATAATGAAAATAACTCGGAAATATGTAAGTAAATTTAAATTTGAACATAAAAATATCTTACTTACTATTTTTAAAGTTATAGACTCAGAAATTCCTGTTAGTAGCAATAGTGCCATAATTGAGGAAGAAGAACATCCAATATTTTTGGCACGCACCAATTTAGAAGAGCCAGAAGAAGTTATTGAATTTAAAAATGCAAACTCGTCAGATGGGGAAGAAATTGTGAACACAACAGGGAATAACGACTCTTCAAGTGAAAGCAGTTCTGATGATTTAACTCCCCGAACTGAAGCTGATAACTACAGCAATTTGGTAAACGGTTCTTTAGAATCCAAAATAAAAAGTTGGGTTTTAAGAAACACTCGAACCCTTACCCAGAAAGCAATCGATGAGGTTCTTATTATATTAAGGTCTGAGGGATTTACATCGCTGCCAACCTCTTCAAAAACACTTTTAGGAACTTCAGGAGTACGAAGTGATACAAAAATAATGAAAAGTTCAGACGATACCTTAGGGACTTTTAAATATTTCGGAATTGAAGCCAACCTTAAAGCCACAACAGATCCTAAATTTTATAAAGAAGATCACATTAAGTTATTAGTACACGTAGATGGCATGGATATTTTCAACAAATCAAAAAAAGGTTTCTGGTCGATAATGGGGAAAATATTTTCTAATATTTATATGACAAAACCATTTTTAATAGCGCTGTACTTTGGAAATTCTAAACCTTTTTCAGCTAGGGAATTTCTGGAAGAATTTGTTTTAGAAGCAAACGAATTCATTAACAAAGGTATATAATGTAATATTGAAGATGTGAAATCTAAAATAATTTTATCGTAATATTTTTTAAGGTATACAGTTGAATGGAAAACTGTACGAATTTGATATATTAGGATTTTGTTGTGATATGCCAGCCCGAGCTTTTATCAAGTGTTGCAAGGGCCACACTGGATTTTTTTCTTGTGAGAGATGTACTGTGAGAGGGGAGACAATTAATAATGTTCGTGTGTTCAACGAAATTAATTGTGAAGAACGAACATATTTATCATTCAAAAATAAAACAAACCCGCAACATCACCTCTTAAAAGAAAATAGCCCTCTACTGGACATAGTAAATTTTGATCCTATAAAAGGCGTTGTTCTCGATGAAATGCACATGCTTTACCTCGGAGTTTGTAAACAGATACTGCAAAAATTAATTTTTAAAAATTCTGGCTCGTATATTTCACAAGAAAATGTAGCAAGGCTTCAAAAAAATCTACAACTTATATCCGAGAATATACCTTTTGAGTTCCAGAGAAAATCATTGGATTTAATGAATTTAGTAAACTGGAAAGCTACACAATTCCGTTTTTTCTTGCTTTATGGTGGAGCTATTGTTTTTAAAAACGTATTGCAAACTGAAATGTATAAGCATTTTCTGATTTTATATTCTTCTTGTCGTATTTTGTCATCCATAAAATTGGCCACATCGAAATCAACATACGTTAAGGATTTGTTAAGAACATTTGTTCAACTTATGCCTCGTTATTATGGTACAAATTCGCAAACTATGAATGTACATAATCTTATTCATATAGCTGATGATGTAATCAATATGGGAGCTCCTATATCACAATTTTCTGCATTTGACTTTGAAAATAGTCTGGGATATTTGAAATCCATCGTAAAATCCACCACAAATCCAATAGCACAAGTTCAAAGAAAATTGCATACTTTTTTGAACAATCCCACAAATGAAATTCCATTAGTATATTCTCCTTTAAAAGAACAGAAATATTCACTAGGAAAAATTATAAAAACAGTTGAATCTAAAGTTTCCTTTTCTTTTGTGGACATATACGGGTACAAATTTACAGCAGATTCTCCTGATAATATATGCTTGCTAAGTAATGGGAACATTATGGTAATCTCAGAAATTTTTAGTAGTAACCCTTCCATGTTCAAAAGTGAAAATATTTTTTTAAAAGGCAGTATTTTTAATGCAACTACTGACTTCTTTGACTATCCGTTGCCATCCAGAGAAATTGGATTATACGACATTCAAGATTTAGGCCAACAAGAAATTGAAGTAAATATAAAAATGGTAGATGTAAAGTGCATTCTTACTAAATTTGAAAATGAAACAATTGCTATTGCTCTTTTACATAAATAACTGCATAAATAAAACAAAAACTTAAATAAAAAATAATAAAAAAGCATTTATTATTAGTGAAAAAAAAACATTGGCAAAGCATTTATTAGGTTGTAAATTCTAGCGTTGGCAAAACGTTATGCTTTTTGTTAAAAAAGTGTTTTGCCAGCGTTAGATTTTTTGTACGGTTGGCAATTTCTGCCTGGGTAGATTTTTTGCAAAAATACTTATTTTTATTTTTGCTAAAAATTAAAAAGCCTTTTTGTAAGTTATACTCATTAGATTTTTAAGAAAATTACAAAAGTAATTTTAAATGTTAAATTGAAAATTATATTTTTAGATGCATTTTAAGATAAATTTTTTTATAAATATTAGTTACAAAAAAAGTTAATGTATTTATTAACAAACATATTTTTTATGTATTTTCCTGCTTAATTTTTACTTAAATTCGAAAAAAAAGACTGTTTAATTGTTTATACAAAAGATAATAAATAATAAAGTTCACACCACACTAAGTGCGTGTGAATCAATAAAATCTCTACACATCTAGTTGTTAAAAAATGATCACACCAAGAACTTAACTTCTAAACATATAGGAAATTTATTCCGCTCATTATTTAATGCAGTGTTAACTTTACAAATAATTTTTAGTAATAAGATTTTTTATACAAACATTTTACTTGTATTTTTTTACAAGAATTACAACGATAACAAATTGTATTCATAAAAACTTTAAAATTACATACATATGTGCCTTACTAAACAAAAAATGAGATGGTTGATGAAATATTAATCAAATATAACATAATATATCATGTATTAAATCATTTAATTTAAATGTCTATTTATTTTTGTTCGAATTTCTTTGTAGCATATTATTAAAAATTTTTTGATAATTAGGGATAATTATTTAAATAAGAACAGGGTCGATAAATTTGATTTTTACTCAATTATAGTTTTTTTTAATAATAATATTTATTAATATTAACATAAATGTCAATATACCGATACATGTATAATTGGCGTGAAGGCCAATAATTATTTTTGGGAATATTTCAAAATATCATCCCAGTTTTTTTACTGTGGACTAGTTTGACAACAAATACCTCTTAATAATGAAGTTTCTTGATGCCTAAAATATTGTGTTTTTTCATATAAAGTTGACGTAATATAATTTCTATTGTTGAATGTGGAGTTAAACATGTTTTTCTCCTACATTTGAATTTTGCAGTAAATTTTTACGGTGCTTTTTAAATAGAAAAAAACTATTAATTTTTATTGAAAAACTGACTTATTGTCGTCCTATTGGCTTAATAAAAATATGTAAGTGCATAACCGGCATAAATAAAAAAAATGTACATATTGAATGAAGCTCATACATACCTCGTCTTCATTGAGTAGGAAGAAAATTCTGTTATTTTACGAAAATTTGTTTAAATTTAGCAATATATTTTTCATAACATTATTTACAAATAAAAATTGTCAGTAAAGGTTTTGTTTGGTAACAACTTTAATGAATATTCTTAATTTTTTGTTGCTACTTTTTATTTCTTTAATGTGACAAAAACGGAAGCCCAAGACATTCATATGTTAGCCATATATAATTACCTGCTCATATTTTCTTGTTTACAAATTTTCAATAGAACAAAATGTCTGTTGCATTTGTTGTCAAAGGAAATAACCCTTATAAACAAAGGCTTGTTATGTATCTTATGATTTTGGCTTGGGCTGATTGTTTAGCTTATTTTTAAGTAACGTGCATTGATATGAGAAAATGTGTTTAAATTGGTCAAAAAAGGTTTTTATTTTACTCTTATTTTGCAAAGCATTTACTACATGAACTTAAACACTATTATTAAAATTGAATGAATGACTTAATTAAAAAAATGCCTATTGCATTTTTTTTTTACAAATAGCCGTTAGCTTTTAATTTTAAAACAAATATTTACTAGACAAAAAAATATTTTACAAGACTTTAAAAGTCTAAATTTAGAATTGTTATAAAAATGCAATTTTTTGTTAAGTAATTTAAAAATCGTCGTCAACAGGAAATAGAAGAAGGTTGAATTTTAAGGAGTAAAAAAATTACCAACTCAGACTTTTGAAAACTTTTGAATTTACTTATGTTTCCGTTGTGTTAGTTTAAGTTCCTTTGACCAAACAATATTGTTCATTGTTTCACCAAACATGTACAGGGCCAAGGTAAAAACCAAGGAGCCAATAAAGAAAACAATCCGTTCGGGTAATTCCAAGACTTCCAAAACGGGATATACCCAAACGCCCGAGTAGTGTTTTACGACATGTAACCACACCAAATAGCATAACATAAAGATTGAGAGGCCGGCTATTCCTTTAGATCTAGGTGGATAAGCCCGAAAAGAAATGAACATTTCCAAAATTATAAAAACCACAATGTTTGTGTGCATAATATGATTCAACCAGCTTAAAGAAAAATACAAAATTTTTGGTAAAGGTATAAATAATAACAAAATTGTTGTTACCTTGGAAATACGGCATCTAAAGCTTTTGGGAAAACCAATTCGCGATCAATTGCATAAAGACCCCAAAACGTTATGCCCACATTTAAAGCAATTGGAAAAGCAAATGTTGCCATAATGTAGTCCTTAAGTTTACGTATCAATGGCACTTTTTTGGGCGCCACCTCATTGCTACCCAAAAAATCATTTAACAATGAGATCGTGTAATATAAGGCTTGAATAATCTGAAACAAAAATTAAAAATTAGTTATTATACATATCGAGCCTATGGTGCAATACCGTAGAAATTAAAAAAATCGTGAACAAAGAAAAATGCATTTGAATTTGTGAGTTATCTTTTGGATGGTGTTTTAGTTAAAGTTATTTTTTTTACAAGTTTTTAAATAAAGAGAAACGTTTTAATTAAAAAAGGGCAAAAATTATAAAAAAATAAAATATTTGTTAATATTTAATTATTTTGTATCAACCCATCAATAATGTATTGTTATTGTCACAAAACCAACGAAAAATTTATTGATTGATTCGGAATATGTATATCGTTATAGCAAATTAATTTTTAAGATTTTTTAAATTATGCCAAAGATGTAATACGAACAAGTAAAAAAGAAATCAAATTTGCAGTTGTTTTGTGCCTAAAACGTAGCAAGAAATAATATTGATTTATTTTTTTTCGCAATTTGTTTTTTGTTAGTAAATTTCTTGTCCTAAGGGAAATAGGTATTTTATATTGCAAATAAATATTGTTGGAAATACCTATAGGCAACAAAGACATTTTAAGCTGTAGAATATGAAAATAATATTTTTTTTTCTTTAGATAAATATTTCCCCAAAGATAGTTTCTGCATACCCAGCTCAAAAAGTTAAAATTTTGAGTTACTACGGCATTGCACCAAAGGCTCGATATGTGTATCATTTAGCCATTTATACATAAAATTGACACTTTCATTAAAAAAAATGTACATTCTTTAAAACAACACGGTGATTATGCTGACAGTATTAAGCAAAAAAGAATTACATATTGACAAATTTCTGTGTTGGGATCAATATTTAAAACTATAGCGATTACAACTAATAATGTATTAAATAAAGAGTCCGCTAAAGTAATAATTTCAGATTAAACTAATGTTATGTAACTTCTTTTTAAGAACCGTTGCTTATTTGGGCGAATTAACTAGAAATTACAAACAGAATTCATGTTTAATATAATATATACATATTTCAGTATCAATTAAGTTAAGAACAAAATCAGCTGCATTAGCATTACCTAAAGGTGGAGTTGTTGTTTTTGCTATGCTGTTAAAAAATCTGACTTGCCAAGAATAGTGATAACAATGATATTAAAAAGAAAAACAAATGTAGACTTTGGTACCACGATTATTTTTAACTTAACCTTTAACCTCTTGATTGTAATTGCATTCAAACAAATGTTTGTAGAAACTTAAGTTTTGTGATAATAATAGTGTTAATAGTGTTAACAAAATAAAAAATTTGATCTCAAGCAAATGCCGTTTTTTTCTGGCAAGTGAACGTACCGCATCCAAAAATGTTAAATATTTAAATTTGCCACCAAATGGATGATGCATATTATTATCAGACTTCGGAAAACGTACGTAAGTATAGTCATAATAAACAGAATATGCAAATTGCACAGCAGCCATTAGATGCACAAGAATCTGCAAGGTACTATAAACACCACTATGCACGGTATCGGATACAGTATTTACTTTATTTTTGGCCATTTCTTGTTAACAATTTATAAATGATGTATACCCGCTAGCAAACGTATTAAACACTTGAATTACTCCCATTAACTAGTCAATTACTAAAAGATTAATTTAAAAAAAAATGAAATAATTTAAAAGCAGTGTTGCCAGTAGTCGCTGGTAAAAAGTAACATCATAAACAGTCACATTTTTAAAAATCATTTCGTTTTTACCAAAACTTTGTTTGCATTAAAGCAACTATTTTTCTTAGACGACCTTTTAAATGGTGAAATAGAACGTTTTGCTCTATACAATTTGACGTACAACCTTGCTGGTGAAACAGTTATAAAATAGATTTTTTTTTGTTTTGACAGCGATTGTTTAACCTTTTGCGGCCACCTTGTATTAATTCGTCTGAAAAATGTTACTTGCTTTGGAGATGCCATAATTGTTTGTACGAAAAACTATTCCTAAAAATTTAACTAAATCCCGCAATATACAAGTTGTCAAACTTTTTTTATTATTATTTTTCTAACACTTCAGTCTCACGATTAAATTTTGCTTTCAAGCTTTTTAAACATAATGCTTGTCAATTCACCAAAATTGAAAGCTATGCCCTAGACTGCACGCAATTTTAAAGCCATTTACTTTCAAGATATCATAAAGAAAGAAAATTTGTTTATTAACTTTGCAATAAGCTGCTTTCTTGATTGATGGCTGTACTCACAGAATTGCCTGTGTCTAGGACCTAATTCGATTAAAGCCTTTCCACCCATCTGGGTGTCTGTGTATTTTTGTAAAAAAATATTTGATTCAGAAAATAAATTCTCAAAAAATATTTAATAATTTTCGGAATGCTGTCGATCGATTCAAAACAATATTTGGGAGATTAAAATAAATTTAATACACTTGTGGCTGCTATAAAAATACCTTACTATCTAGTTTTGCTACAATTTAACAATTTTTTTGAGGAATAAAATTAAAATTTCAATTTATCTTAAAGAATCAGTACAATTAGTACATTTTTAAAAAATCAGTACACAAATTTTTAATCAGTACGCCAAATGAAAAATCAGTACATGTACTGATCAAATCAGTACAAATGGTCACCCAATGTATAAGTAAAAAATAGAGTGTTTAAAAATTAAAAAAAAAATAATGCAAAACTTGATCGTGTGACTACCGTGTAACAAAAATATTTATCGGTAAGTTTTTTTTATGTCAAAAAAGTTGATAACAAATTTTGATCTACATATCGATGGGTTAATATAAAAAATTCGTAGCTCAATTTTATGTTACTTTATTTACAGAAAGAGAAAATCAATTAAAATTTTTAAAATCATACATAAAAAATATATTTTATTAAAATTTTTAATAAAAAGAAGCAAACTATTTTATTTTTAATAAAGAAAAAAAATTTAAAAGATGTATTTGAAATTTGTCTGCCAAAATAAGTAAAAAACGCCTTTTGAAAAAAACGAAGTTTCGCCTTTTTAATACTAACCCACTGTAACATACTATATGTGAAAATTTTCATTTTTATGTGAAGGGTATTTAAGATTCGGCACAGCCGAATATAGCGCTCTTACTTGTTTTTGTTTGCTATAAATAATAAATAGATAATTATTAAGTACGTATTAAATCTTTTGAATAATACAAAGAAGATAATTTTTAATATTAATATTAAAGGGGTGGGTCGCTTTCACAATGTTCTACTAAAAATTATCCGGCGTTTTAATACTGTTTCATTTACAATATACGGTTAACTCAACCGAAAAGTTACTGTACGAAAATCTGCAATTAAAGCCCTAACTGAAACTCGAAATTAAAAATAATTAAAAGTTTTAAGAACAGTTTAAAAAGATTGCAAGTTTTTATAGCTTAAACATATTTAAATTAAAACGTTATGCAACACTTTTCAAAATATTATTTAGGATTTAATCCCAATTTTCTTGTTAATTTATAGGGTTTGTTGTTGGTTAAGTTTGTCTATATGTTATGTTTTTCTATGTTATTAAAACAAAAATATTTTAAATTAATTAAGAAAATAGGCTTTAACATAACTTAAAAATGACAACGATTTTCTTTAAACTTAAAGTTTATCATAATTTTAGTTAACAGTAGATACGTTTTAAGAAAATATTTCTTCAAATATGAAAAATCATTTATTAAACATTTCTTTAGAAAAATATATAAATTAAACAATTTTTACTTTCATACTACGGGCCTTTTTACAAAATTTCTTCTATTTAATTTGTTTCATTACATTTTTATTTGTATTGCCATTATTGAAAAAATACGTTCAAAAGGTTTCGGTTATACTAACTGCCGATTAGTTTATTTTTATAAAATAATAGGAAAACCAAACATTGTAATGCAAATCATATGCGTATAACGGTTATTCTTTAGTTTCTTGGTATTCATCGTCATCTGAAGATGACTCTAATTTTATTTCTGTTAGTTCTTGTTCTTCCTCTTCACAAGTTTCTGGGGCATTTATAATGTCAACACTCTCCATAACAAGCTGTGGTTCTTTTCTAGTTTCTGTCATTAACACTTCTTCTTCCTTCATTTCTTGTGTACCGTCCTTACGAGCCGTTTGAGATGTTGTGGGAACTTCACCAAACATAGGGTTGTCAAAAGCTTGCTCCCTTACTCGACCACTCTCGGGATCATAACTTATGGTAAAATCATGTTTTTTATTACTTACTGCTGTAATTGTTTGTATACTAGCCCTAGTGTTATCAAAGCGGGCGAAAACATTATTTGAACGGCTAACAAAGGCACGCCAAAGTCTAGGATTGTATATCCATTGTGGTATATAGTGTAGATACCGGTTATCAGGGTTTAATTGTGCAAAAATCACTAAAGCGACTATTGAAACAAATACCAGACATAGTAGAATTAAAATCATTGATCCGAAAGTAACATTTGGATTATAGGGACGGCCGGAAAACTCAAAACCATATAGGTGATTTGATTCCAATTTTAATTTTTTTGACCAATTTGTAGTTTCGTTAAGATATTTCATAAATTTAACACTCTTTTCGGAGTAGCTGTCACGATCTACTATAACAGCCTGTAAAAAATTGCCGTAGTTATTTGAATTTACGTAGTTTACATAATAATCTAAATCTTCTTTTAAAGACTTTTCTTTAAGCCCATTTTCAATAATTTTTTTTAATAAATGTAAGCGATCATCTTCACAATATTCTACAGCAAAATTTAGCGTTGAACCACATATGCCACAACAACTGCCATAAGGAACAATTGGCACCAAACAATGGGGTAGGGGACAATGATGAATAACATTATGACAGATGGGCTCGGTAAAGGTGTTAAAATCTTTGTGGCAGCCACAAATATCATTGTGATAATATTCCACATTTACGCCTGCTTGATTTTTAAAAATAATCTGTCCCAGGTCTGTATACAACAATTCCTTCAAGTAGTCTTTTGATAGTAAAGAGCCAGCAAAACTCAGTTGACCCAAACGCAAATATGGTGTATACTCTAAGTCGAACACTAAGGGACCAGAACTTTTTATTACCACTGACTCATTGTTGCATGGTACCCGTTCCATATCCGGTATGGCAGTGTTTTTGGCTTGATCATTAGACGAACGCCAAGTACTGGGATCAAACCACTTGTGTACAGGTGGTATCTTTAAATAAGCTTGACCTTTATCACAATCTTCTTTGCGGGAATCACCTCCTAAAACTATAGTGGTTTCTTCTTGCAACAAAATTGCCCCATCTTTTGGTAAAATAAATCCTCCAACATCCACATTTTGCGGTAGTGGCAGCAAGGCCTGATATGTTTCAGGAAATATAACATTTTCGCGCGCACAGGGTGTATAGTTGTCCAGCCAAGAGGATGGATCATTAAAGCCCGAACTATCCACCAACCATTTGGTGGAATATGCTAAATCAAAGTATTTTAGTAATAGGAGTAAGCTTAATTGCAATGCGCGGTACATGTTTTATGGAGACGAATTTTAGAAATTAACTAAAGTCTTTTGAAAAAAAAAAATACTTTAAATACTGCCTAAAAATTTGGGGGCGTATTATTAATTTATCTTTCTCATAAAATAAAAATAATACTCATACGAACTGATAAACCAAAACTTTTTAGAAATCGATTGAAGAGAAACGATTGTTTTTATAGTAAAATCATTGATAAATCTCACAAGTGAACATATGTAAACAAATTGTTTTAAAACAAATACAACAAATTGTTACCAGATTGCTTTATTTTTTTGTATACGTGGTAATGATTACCAAAAATTTAATTTATTTTCTTTGCAAATATTTATGCCGCAACTACTAATACTAAACAAAAGGAAACAATTAAAAAGTTTGTTTATTTTTTTTAATCAGACCAACTAAATAGATTAAAGCTTTGAATAGAATATACAATAAAAAAAGTTTTTAAGTATTTTTGCAAAACAAAAATCTCTTTTTTTGTTTGAAATTTTTTGCAACAACAGAAAAAATAAATGTATTCGACTTGTTTATGAATATTTACTTATTCCAACAAATTATTTGATTTTTTTCGACTATTTAAACATTTGCACAAAAAAAAAAAAAGAAAAAGAGAAATCATTGACCCGAATATAATCAACGAACACATTTGCTCTGTTGAAATTCATTGTGATTGTTTATAGTATGTATATGTAGATTAACCCCTTTAAATTTTATTAAACATAATGTCAAACTCTTGTAAAAAGCAAAACATTGTTCCAGTAAGATTTTATGGACGAAATTGTATGTATAATTAGTAATAGGTAAATCTTTAAGATC
Source organism: Melanophora roralis (assembly GCA_963583895.1). Taxonomy (NCBI): domain Eukaryota; kingdom Metazoa; phylum Arthropoda; class Insecta; order Diptera; family Rhinophoridae; genus Melanophora; species Melanophora roralis. The sequence goes on along the minus strand of OY757188.1, from coordinate 91,038,388 downwards.
TGTTAACAATAAAATTTGTATCGAATTTAATACTAAAACTTATGCCCAAGATGTATCTATACAAGGTGGTGGTGAAAGTACTACAAATTCAACACCAAGATCATATGGCATTCTTACATTGTAAGTGCTGGGACAAACGCCTAGACGTCAAAAAATACAAACAAACAAACGTAAAGCATGCAGCTTTTGACGTCTACCTTGCTTATACATATATTCATAATACTTATATGTTGGTTTATTAAAGGCTTAAGTGACAGAAAAAATAACTGCCGAACCTAATTAAGAACGTGTCATATTAAAAGGCAAACTAGTGTTGGTAGTTTAAAAAGCGAGTAAAGTAATTGGAGCTGTATCATGTGCTTGCAAAGTTATTCTAAAAAAAATTATAATTTTTCGCAGGGCGGTACGTAAAGTGTAGCCAAAAGGACTTGGCATACGATGTCTGCATTGTCTTAAAAGTATATAAAACTAGATAAAACAAGAAAAAGATAACAAGCCCTCTAAAATATTGACAGGGTCGGGTCTGGGTTTGTCTTGTGTTTCTTCAAAAATATAAATTTTTTTAATACTAATTTTAAATCATAAACTAAATATAACTTCAAATTTAATACAAAAAAACACCTTTCTTAATAGTAGGTAATAACTTACCAAACACCAATATGTTAAATACTGTAATTTTTTCTCCATTGACTCCGGTACCATTCTTCTAACTTCTGCATTTTTTAGTTTATAACCTCTTTGCGTTTCAAACCTGTGAAAGTACAACGCATACACAAATTGACCCAAAGCAAATAAATGTATGATCGTGACAAATATTCGAGATTTATATAATTCGACTTTTGTCATTTTGTTTTCGTTTTCTTATGGTTATTTTTTATTTTTTTTGTTTTGTTTGTTGTTATATACCTTAAGGAATAAAAAAAGAAATATTACATTTTATAAATAATAATGAACTATGTAATTCCTTTAATTTATTTTTGTTCGTTAATGAATCATAAATATACTAAAATGTTTTTAATAACATATTTAATAGGAAAAATACATGTTTAAATGTCATGTTCCTACGAACAACTGTGGTATACAAACGAGGATAATACCTGATTTTTTTTACTTTAATGAATTTAGAAAATCTTTTAGTAAGATCAAAATAGCTTTTTATTTAATTTGGTAAGTGTATTTTTTAACGTTTTTACTGAAACTAGAGTAGACAATGAAAAACCGGAAAAATCCATCTCTAAAATTGTTTGAAAATATACAATGTTTAAAAACACTTTAGTCCAATAATTTATCTCATACGTTAAGTAAAGATATTATATGACACATAGCTATGCATTTATTTTTATAGCTTCATTGTGTATTATCCCTAAAAATTGTGGTTTTTTTCCTAATCGTTTCTATTAGAAATGAACTGGAAATTGGCCAATTGCGTCCGAATCTAATATAAGGGCCGCCGACTAAAGCATACAATACACTTCTGCCGTTTTGAGTATCATTGAAAATTCGGATATTTAAATTCTAAATTCTCCCTTTAAAACCGCTGGAATTGTCCATGGCTGATTATATAATATTATTGCAGTTACCCAGCATATATGCTGGTCGTTTACTATCCGCAACGTCCGACGGCATTCCAGCTGATGGCACGAACAGAACTAATAAATACTTGTTTCTTATTACAAGTTGCCGTATTTATTGTTCATTTGTTTGCTTTTGATGCAAAAAAAAAAAAAAAAAAAAAACACCAAAATATGCTTAAAATAGTTGGGTTTTGCACTGGCGTTTCCGTGCTTAAAATAAAATTTCAGTTAAGCTTAAAGGTTGGTTTTAATTACCCAAATATACTGGTGACTTATTTGTTTTTTTTTTTTTGTTTTAGCTAGATTAACTCTTTTACGTATCGTCATGCTAAATTAACTTATTGCATATCACAAAAACTAAAAGAGATAAAACTATTGAATAGGACATTTTTTAAATCATTCGTCCATGCAATTCCCCCTCTCTATCTCTTATGGTTACCTAGATATAAAAAAATATACCTGAATTCTGTTGGTACCGCAGTTTTTTTGTTGATTACTAGCTTATTTTGTTTTTCTATCATTTTAATTCAAATTTTTCCTTTTTTTCTTGTTCCCACTGCTCTTTTTAACACAACAACAACGCAGTTTGACAGCTTGTTTCCTAACATAATTGCTCAGCCTTTTGTTGGGACACTTGTTTCCAAACTTATGTTTTAAGGCTAAAATTTGCGGTCCACAAGAACCTTTTTTGCCTTCGATAATTGTGAACATAAAATTTTTAAACCTCTGTTTCGTGTAGACTATATATTTATAATGAGTAGGCGTCAATAACCTAAAACTTTATTGGGCTTTGAAAAGACGATGGAGACGGACGGACCCGGTTGGACGCAAAATAATTGACTTAAATAAGGAAGGGACGCCAATGACAAACTAACGTATAATCTTATCAATCATATAAAAGGTTCGAAATTTACATATATGTATTAGCTTTTATAATTTTTTTTAATCGTAAACGCCGTAAATTAGGAGACATTTCTAAAAACGTAGTGGACACGAAAATATGTAAAATTTCACCTGATGTTAAAAATCTCCATTACTTTAAAAATGTCCTTGCTGCGTCACTGAGCAAAACGTAGTCTTCTATGGAAGTACCCATATGCTACCCCATTTATATATATTTTAAATATATCACAACAGTTATACAGGCTATAAATTATAAGCCTGGCACGAGGCGATTTTTTAGTATCGTTGAACCTGGTGCAAGTCCTTTTGTGTCAGTTTTTCACCCTTTACTTTAGATTTTGTTTGGTTTTTTTGATTTTTATGGTTTTCAATTGAGAAATTTTTCCGGCAGTTGCAATTTTCTGGCAGTTAAATTATTTCGGCCAAAAAAATAATGATTATTTTTTGACAAAAATTAAAAAAATCAAAAAATATTTATTTATTTTCGTTCGTAAATTTGACGGCCCCTGCTTTAAATCTTGGCTCAAAGACGGCAGGACGTTTTTGGCCCCTTCAGCAACAGTGTTCCATAGTTGTATCTTAAAAGTGAGCCAGAGCACACAACACACACATGTACAAAATTACTCTTTTTCGCATTTTTGAGTTTGCACAAACTACCTTGTAATATTAAGCAAGCGATATGTGCATTTATTTATATTTTGAGCCGGTCTTAGAAGTGTGACTAACTGATTTTTATTTCATTACAAAACAAAATATAAACAAATACTTTAAATGCAATACATTGTTACAGTCGAATTGACCTCCCCATGTACATAGGTATTGTTCTATCTCGTATGCATTGTGCTTTCTCGTATGTATTCGATAATTGTAAAATATAAAATCACAAGTCATATTTAATTGCTACAAATAAAATTATTAATAACATGGCATTTTGTATAGAAAGCAGCGAGTATAGAAAATTATTGAAGCATAAAGTAAAAATTGACACGATTTCAACACTTTAATTTATACATATTTTTATTTAAAAAGAATATATGTGTGTATGTATGTATGTATGTATGTTTATACATTTGTTTAATTCTCAAATTACAATTAAAGGGCAAAGAAACAAAAACTAAATCAATATTTTTTACACATAAAGAAATACATTTTAAGTGATGTCTGTATGCATATATGTAGGAAGCTTTAGCACATACATACATATATGAACATACAAAAACATGTATTAAAAAAGGCAAAAATTAAAATTGTTTAAACAAAAATTTTCAAAAAATATGGAACAATATTAAAACTATTTAAAAAACAGGACTTTCTCAGGTGTTTTGGGTTAAGTAAATGAGTTTTGTTATTATCTGCTGGTCTAACAAGATATCCTTTTAATGCGTAAAACCTTCTCCGTTTGTATGTAGTTATGACACACGTTTATATGTAATACACATACAAATGTAAATACATGTACTTATATGTATGTATGTGTATATTTATCTTTTTTTAATTTTATATATTTTTCTCTTATTACACTTAGTACTCCGTAACAACCGTACGTTTTTAACTGTGAATTACTACTGTGCAAACCATACGAGAGTATGATGGAATTTTATTTCGGTAAACCAAACTGTTTGTGTTCTCAGTATTAAACTTTAATACGCAAAAATATACCAGATGTATGTGTGTGTAAAGACATTAAGTGAGTAAATTCGAAACAGATAATTAAATGAATGCAAAATTTTCCGTTATTTAAATGTTAGGATAATAATAAAATAATATTCGTAACTTTTTACGTTATTCGCAATTCAGAACCCAATACGATTCCAATGACATATGTACATATATGTATACAATAAAAAGGTTTTGACACAAGAATATTGTCTGTTGAAAATTCATTTTAAATTACCGTCTAAGTTTTGAAGAAATCGAGAAAATATATATTTTTTAACAAATAAAATTCTTTCAACTACAATTTTAGCCAAAAATTAAAAATTTTTAATGTCTTAAAAGTTATTAGATGAATATTTGTGCATATATGTATATGTTTCACATACATATTTTTAACTAATGATGTTTTCGTTCCTAAAATAAAATGTCATTTTAAAGTGCACATACATATATTAAAAATGATAAACTTACCCTGTCACAATGCTTGCACTTTTGAACTCTTGAACACATTTTGTAAAAAGGGAGTGCACACTTTAAAAAAGCAGCAATGCCCATTTTAACCACTTTTTTATTTTAAAAATTAAACCGTTTAAAATTCCAGATGTTTTTCTATCTGCTGTTTTTCAGGGAAATTACAACACTGTACATTTTTACGGTTAAAAAAATCCAATAAATGTTGGCATCAATTAGGACAAATCTTTAGGAAAAAACACTTCACCGTTTTAGAATAAAATATTTATTTTCTAAAATAAAACACTGAATTGCATTTTTTAAGGATTCAATTTACATTTCATTTTTTTCAAGAAAGAAAATACCATAAGTAATGAGTTACATTAAATTTTAAAAGGATTTTTTAAGATCTATATAGTAAACTGATTTAATAGTCAATACATAGTTTACTTTATTTAAATATATTTTGTATACCTATAAAATATCCTTTTTGCTGACGTAAGGTCATTTAGTTTATCTTTCAGCTTATGGTTAATTGAACTTACTTAGGCAACAGCAAAGCAAAACCCGAAAAATGTCGAAATCAGCTCAAGGTGGTCTTATACGAGATGTATTTTACATATGACCTGTCAAATTTTTCACTTCAAAATTGATACATGTCGTGTAAACGCGGGGAAACATTGTTTGTGCGAAACACATATGTAAAAGTCATACGACAAATTTTTTATCAGAGCACGTTCTATTTTAATCGGACAAAGCATGTGTCAGCAGCTGTTTTTAGAACAACAACAAGGAAAAGTAAGTTATTTTGGTTTGGAGGTTATGTCAGATATAATTACATACGTATGTACGTGTGAAAGCAAAAATTATAAACCATTTGTAAAATGACAATTTTGACAGACATACGCAATTACATGTGGATTGCAAAGAAGACAAGTAATGTGTAAAATACATCTCGTATAAAACCACCTTAAGAAAACTTAGGGCCTTACTTCGTAAAACGCAAGGCATTAAAAAACTTACACTTTTTTAAATGTTTTAACACCATTTGTTCGTGTTTTAAGCCGTTGCGTTTTAGAAATTAAATCAACTTTTTTAAATTGCAAAAAAAATTTAACAAGTGTTTTTGTAATTTCTGAAAATTGTACAAAAACATAGAACTATTTTAGTATTTAAAAAAACTCTTCAACGCCGGGTTTGCCTGAATATAGTTAATTTCTGACTTTAAAAAGTTTTATGTAATCAGTGCGCAAGACTCCACAGTATGTATATTCGACATTTGTAATCACCAGGGAAACCGAAAACTGCTCTTAAATTTTATGCGCACATTAAAGTTACAAAACAAAAATAAAATATCCCCTAGAAATTAAAAGTATGCTTTAAATAAGCTAAAAAAAAATTGTTTATATAAAAAATATGTATACATCGTTACCTCAATATAGAAAAGCCCTAACTGATATATTTTTATAAGCCTAGATTATCGTTTATTTTGATAAATGGTCTGCTCATATATCACAAGTAGCCAAAAAATTATCGATACGATACGAAACGAAAATACGAGTTAAGGCCTTTCTATATTAAAGTAACGATATTTACGTACATAAGTACAGTTTGTAAATAAGAAACATTAATACAAGTAGTTTTTGATAAAATAAAAGAAGTCAGACTTATTAATTTATTTAATTTTTTTTACAGTGACAAAAAAACTGAGGACGAAATTATTGAATTCGCCTTGACACTTACTTGACCGTATTAATTTTAATGTTAACTCCTAACCGGAAAGAAAATGCATTACATATTTTCAAATTCCATGGTAATCACATAGTATATCTTTGACTTACAAAAATAAAATCCTTACAAAAATTAAATCCTTCTATGTACATATATATTTAAAGAAAATCTTTCATTTTGGGTGGGATATTAGTTTTTGAAGAAACGAAAATGTGTAATTTGCTACGGAATGTTTATTATTAAATATATCTAACCAAAAGTTTGTTCGTGTATGCACTAAACTCTTGCAAAGTTATATCTTTAACAACCAGTTTGTGTGTTTTTCAGCTTTTAGTGTGTATTGATAAGTAGCTTTGTGTTTTTGTTATAAGTTGGTATTGGTGTGCTCTCTAACTAAATATGGTGTGGTTTGGTAAAATGAAAGCAAGAGCCACAAATTTGTTTTTCTATGTTTCGTTGAAACAGTTACATACATATAATGATGTTTAACCATATGTACTTTTGGTGTGTTTTCTTATTCTGGCTTCATGAGCCAGTTTTTCTATTTTTTAAATTTTCTTTAAATAAATTAAACAAATTTAGCTAAAAAAAATTAAAACTGCATCGTAACTATATACATTTAAGTCAAATTTAAAATTAAAATTATTAAAAAATACAAAATAAATATATATTATTTTATCTTAATTTTTGAGCTTGAGATAAAAAAATGCTTTTTTTAAATTTATTTTATTCATTTTTAAACACTATAGCTACAATAAACTTTAAAAATCAAATTTTTGTTTCATTCACAACCTTTTATATAAACGATCTTGTGTATTTGTTGTATCAACAGTAATAAGAAAATATTTATTATACCATTGTTATTCAGCACAAAAAAAAACAAATACATTCCACACTCAATGCAAAACCATAAACAACAATATTTGTTTATAAGAGTAGAGTAAGTGCGCAAAAGCAAAACCATACAATATCATTTACACTTATTCACACACTTACACCAAAAAGAACTGGTATGTACATGGATGTACAAGATATACCTGTTTTTGCAATACTTATTTGTTCTATTTGTGCACGTGTATAGTATGCACTCAGTAGTAAAAAGAACATAACTAAAAAAAATTATTATAAAAAAGCAAACTAAAATTATTGAAAATTCTAGCGAAAACTCCTAAATTACCTTTTTTTAAGGTTTTAAACCATAACGCTAAAAATTGATCTAAGGATATTTAAATATTTAAAAAATATTTTATAACGTATTGGGTCTTTTGACACTGTGCTCTAATTTTTAATGACAACCTTGGAATTTTAAACCAAGATTACAAAATTCATATTAAGTTATAACCAGGCTAGCCAAGAACTGGAGCAAATTACGGCATTCGATTCTAGTCGAAATTTTACTCGTCCGCTTAAATGTCAATACCCCTTTTTTCTCTTCCCTCGGGACTATATTCAAACGCCTTTTTCGCTGGATCATCTTCATTCATTCCCTCAACATGGTTAAGCCAGCAGATTGTTCCATATATCCTGCGAAATATTTTTCTCTCAAACACTCAAACGCCCCTGCACTTTCTAGCCTAACGGTAGAAAAACGTATATTGTATGGTGTGAGCTTGGTCAGCCATCTGTTGACATTAAGAACTTTCTTACTGTGGGATCACTTTCTATTTGCTAGTCGCAAATGCACTGGAGTGAATCAAGAGACTAGATGTCCTGCTTACAAAAGTCCGCACTTGAATTTAAGCCTACATGTCTTCCACAATTTAAATTTAACTTACAACAATATATTTTTCTGCGATTGAAATGGTAAGCTGAAAATACTTGCCTACATATCGCAATACAGTAAAACAAATATTTATCAAAGACGGTTGTTTTACTGATGAACTCAACTTGTTATGAAATTCGAACCCAAAAGAAAATGATCCTGTCCTCTGATTTTAACTCGGGCTATTTTTGATTAAGCGTGCGTTGCGTACATCTATTTAAAACAATATGAAAATTTTTTTTTGATCTGAGTATAAAAATGCACTTGTTTTTATTGTCCTATATACTATTAAATTATGTATTATGTACATGGTTAAACAATATTGTCGTCAATGATTTGGTCAACTGGGTGTATTAGAATAACTTGTTTTATTTGTTACCATGTTTTAGAATTATCTGCTTATTTATTTGTTTTATAATAATAGATTAAATTATACTTGTACATATTTTAATGATAACACTTATTTAATGCTGCATTACTTCAGTATGTTAAATAACCAATCTACAGAGTGGTTGACATAAACATATATGTACATACCTATGTAATAGAATGATAGATGGATATCTAATTCAGTAAATGATGAAAACTTTATTACAACCATTCATTTGCCGGTTACAATATAACCTAAATAAATATTCAAAACGTTTGCAAAACAGGTACCTTTTTTACCTTATTATGAATGAAATTGACATTTTTTAATTAATTTTGATGAAAAAACTAATCAAATTTCTTAATTTTTATTTACGTATATGTTTTTTAAACAAAAATCTTTTACTATTTGTTCATAAATATTTAAATCCTCAACTGAAAAGATTTGTTTTTTTTCGGCAGATTTATACTTAGTAAAGTAGCATTTCACGATTAAAGTTGTGTCAAAATTTTAAAATTGTTACTCCTTTTAGTGGGACATATACAGGGTACACTAATACAGGTAATCTTAAGACCCCAGCTGATAATGAATCCGCCTTGAAATTTTGTGAAAGTGATTAATTTTGTTTGAAATTTAAAATTTTTTTATTAAACACAAAACGGAAATGCAGATGGCGATTTTTTTTAATTCGCCTTGATACTACCTGTATTAGTGTACCCTGGACATATACTACTTTTGATCTATTGGTTGATAGTAAACAATTTACAAAAACAATTTACATTAATATCATTATTTTAACTTCCTTCCTTATGTTAAAATTCATTGTAAATTTTAAAGTTAAAAACTTTTTAATATGTTAAGGGCCATTATTACAACTTCGCGTTAGCTTAAAGTGAGATTTTATCGCTTGAATAAAAACATTTTCATTATTACAACTTTCTTTTAACTTAAAAATGAGCGATAAATTAAAGGCAAGTTCGTCTTGGCGGTAAGTTTTACAAGGAGGATTTATGTTTAAGTTACCATATTTTTTTATTTTAATATGGTAGCACTATCCGTTACACAATTTTTGCTTTTCAAAATGTAAACAAAAGTGCGTCGTTGCCACTACAATCTTATTACTCCTTCAAAAGTAGTCGGTAATTGCTAACGGTATTGCCACACAATAAGAAATATGTATTTAACTTTACCGGCAAGTTGTAATAATGGAAATTTGCTAACGGCCACTTTATCGCCATGTTCTGTTAACGCTACCATTTACTACCGCCAACTTTGTCGCCAACTTGTAATAATGGCCCTAATACTTTTATATATTAAAACTATAAAAATATAATACTTTTTAGATACAAAAGTAGATAAATTTTGGTAACATAGTAGATATGTTATTACACTATAAAAATAAGTCTCAGCTGTAAAACTCAGATGACAACTCAGGTTGTGTAAATATGTCGTTCCTAGAATAGCGGTATACCTATCAAAATTATTTTTGTACGTAAGCATAAAGCTATATTTACACTACCTGAGTTGTCATCTGAGTTTCACAACTGAGACTTATTTTTATAGTGTAATAACATGTCTATTTTCATTTGTTAATATTTTTGTCTAACCTCAGTTGAAATAGAACGTTTTCTATTTTAAAATTATTTAACGTCTGAGTTTTAAATTTAAGTTTTTAAAAATTACCTTATTAAATGCTTGTTTTTGTAATGCCATACACTTTGTACCAGTTTAACAACTTTTAGAATTAGCGGATTTATTATAATTTCTCAGATGTAATGTAATACTAAAAATAAAAATTTCAAATTGTTTTTTGACACTCATAAAAATTTAAACTTTTTTTTTTGACACTCAACTCAGATGAGAACTTAGGTAGTGTAAATACAGCTTAAGATATAATGCACAAATGTTTATTGTTTTAAATTTATTTACAAAAAACTAATGTTTAAACCATGGTGGAATAAGAAGGTGGGAACGTCCCTAAAACAACAACTTCCTGTAAAATTTCAGCATGTATTTTGTTGTTGCTAATTCCAACTTGGTTGTCGATAATGTAGCGAACACACATACACACAGTATACACAACCATTGTATAACATAAACAAGTGCCCAAGCTAAGCTAGAAATCATATGGCGGAAATAGAAGTCAGCTGATCAGTTATTCCTACCTTGATGAATATACCTTGATACATCTCGTAGGCCCATCACACATTAGAGTAAGATTTAAGCGAACAATTTTTGTTCTCTTCCTAAAGGCGGTGGCACATACAATCCGTCATACGTCATACTTCGTCTTTTTTAACTGACGTTAACGTAACAACGCAAGAGGTTGTCACATAGAATCCTTTATAAACGGATGGTAAAATAGCAGGTGGTGGTGGTTCTACAAAAAAATTTGGTGAATATAATTATTGTTTATGTTGTAGTTTTCGTTGGCTCAGTTATCGAAAAAAGATATGTAAAAGTAAATAACTTTGACTACGCAGCCTCGATTTATGCATGAAAAAAGTCTATCAGTTGTGTTCTTAACACCACCTGGTACACATAATTTCACCATGCAACTTGTCAAAGTACTTGACGTACGTTGAAAGTTAAAAGTTGCCCAACTTTAGTACGTTGCGTTGAAGGAGACGTACTGAATGTGACATTGTTCATAAGAAACCATGTTATTCAACTTAGCTGTCAGTTAAAAAAGGCGACGTATGACGGATGACGGATTCTATGTGCCACCGCCTTAACACACTGGACTAATTGTTCTGGCATAAAATGTATACGTGTATAAAGCTTGCATGTGTGTATTAGTAAATAAGCAAACCCGTTGTTTTTCAAATGTGTATGTATTGGTTTTGTGCTGCTTGTGCGGGGTTGAGGCTGGTTGAAAAATTACGCCAACTAATAACCATACTCTTTACCTCTTTTGCCCACACTTTTCATTTTGTTCTGGTGGAATTACTCTAATGTGTGAAGGTCCGTATAAAACCACCTTTAATTACAATTACAAATTTTGTGATGTAAATACGCCTTTGTTATTAAATATGAAAGCATAGCGGAATAAGAAGGTGACCTCGTATATACAAAAACAACTTCCTGTAAAAATTTTGCGTGTATATCGTTTTGCTAAACTCCAGCTTAGTTTTCAAAAATGTTGCGATCACACATACACACAGTATACACAACCATTATATAACATAAAAAATTTGTCAAGCTAAGTTAGAAAACATATGTCGGAAATAAAAGTCAGCTGATAAGTTATTCCTACATTGTTCAATTAACCTTGTATGGAAGTATCATGGGAAAGTTATTTGGTCAGGTGGTGTTACGAGCACAGCTTAATTTGACCTATCCACAGGCACCCTGGAAACTGTAGGGGGCTTATTACAATTTCTCAAACTTTGTATGAGAGCCCCCTTAGGCGATGGGGATAGGGGGTAAGTATGTTTGAGTTGGAAAACTAATAGGGGTCGGTCGTTCATTTTATTTTTTTAAGGCCTACTCTGGCAAAGTTATGGGCGTTTTTACATCATTTTTGTAAATTTTGTATGGCAGCCCCCTGATGAGATAGGGGGTGTGTTCTAAGAACATGCTTGGGATGGAAAATAATTGGGGGTCTGTGACACATTTTTTCATATAAGGGCAAACCCGGGAAAGTTGCAGGGGATTTACCCTAATATTTTTTTAATTTTGTATTACAACCCTGTTTCGGAAAAAAAAAATCAATTGGCGTCGTTCTTACATTTGACCTTTGTAGGAGCACCCCAAAATAGTTTTAAAAAAATTTAAAAATTAAACTTTGTATGGCAACCTAGCTAGGGGGTGGGATAGGGTGTAACATGGTACAAAGAACAAGGTAGTCTCGTCGGCCCAGCTGATTAGTGCCAAAATGTCAAAATTATGCTCGCCCTGTGGAGTAAAACAACATAAATTGTTACTCGTCGTTTCTTTTTTCTATGAGCTATTGTTTGATACTTTGGTACTAATTTGTAGTTGTTGCAGGGACGAGATTACCTGATTAGTTGTATAATGGGGTGGAAGTATTTTCAACGAAAATGTTCGTGAAGAAAAATTGTTTGGGGTCGGTCTTACTTGCATCTTTGTAGGGGCAACTCCGGGGCAGTTGTAAAGGTCGTGATTTCTGGCTTATATATCTGTCATTTATTGGACGATTTTGCTGAATTTTAATATCAAAATTATCGCAAGTGTACCTGATGTTTTGATATCATAAACAGGTGTGAGAAAAATTAAAGGGGCTAAATCAACTTTTCTATATACAAGGATCAACAAAATATATACTTTATGGGGTCGCAAATGAATATTAAAGAAATTATTACCCTAATCACTAATGTGAAGGATATAAAAAACAGCCCTGAAGGTATTGAGTATCAGAAAAAAACACTATAGTAAGTACTCAGTACTTTACAACACTAGAGCTAAAGATAGCTGTTGGTTCTGCACATGATACAACTCATCAGGTAATCTCGTCCCTGCAACAACTACTAATTAGTACCAAGGTGTCAAACAACAGTTCATAGAAAAAAAATGTTGAGTAATAATAAGTTCATTCGTTTACTTTCCCAGTAAAGTCCAGTAACTTAGCAAATACTGAGTAATTTTACCAAATTTCTCTCACTTAAAATTTTGTAAGTAAAAAGTACGCGAACGGAAAATTTTAACAAAAAGTTTACCTACTCAAAACAGCTGATAGATTAAAATATATTGAAATTACTTGATTACTCGAAAAATGCATTAAATTTTTTTAAGCAAAAACAAGCTGACTTTTGTGAATGGGGTTAACTTGGTTTTGGGGTTAAAGTCTATTACGATCGCCACCACAAGCAATTGGCTTGCTCCCTATGGCAAAATTTTTTTTCAGAAATGCTACCTTTACTTTGAGCACACGAATATATGGACACCCAGCCAGACAGATATGCTTAAATTGGCTAAGAAAGTGATTCTGAGTCTGTCGGTATAATTTAAGTTGAGTCTCAGACTATTCTTTTGTACGTTACCTGGAGCAATACATACTGCTAGGGAAAGACTTAGCGTTAATAAAAAAAACACGAATATTTAATTTTCAGCACTTTTTCAACTTAAAAAAAAGTAAATATTAAGAAAAAGCCGCAACAAAATTGATTTGGATATTCTAAAATGTGTTCGAAACTAAACATCCGTATATGTCGGGACCGTATCATGGAAGTAGCTTTTAACGGAATTGCGTTATACTCTTTCCTTTCTCAAACACAAGTTAGGGTGAAAAAATCTTGGCTTTTTTTAACATTTTAAACAAAATTATATCTTCTTCATCTTTGCTTTCAGATGACGATTCTATTAGATACAAAACTGCATTTTGCAAAACATAGCCCTAAACTTAAAGTACTAGCTATATCTCTTAGCTGTTCCATTGTTTCGCCTGTGAACATTAAATTACTTTTTATACCACTTTAATTTTTTTCGTTATTCAATTTGTTAGCTGTTTGTTTTTTCACTTTTTTTGTTTACATCAGAAAACATATGTTTTATTTTACTAGTAATTTTTACTAGTAAAATTTTGTCCAGTAAAAATTTTTAAATACTCAGTAAGACAACTGTCACTTTGCGCTCTCAATTTGTGTTCTCATTTACTGGATTTTGTGTAAACGAACGCAATCCAGTAAAATTATTCAAAAATTTTTAAAAACTTTGAGTAAACGAATGAACTTAATATTTGTTATTTTATTTTCACAGGGAGAACATAATTTTGACATATTGGCACTAATCAGCTGGGCCGACGAGACTACCTGGTTCTTTGTATCATGGTTCTGCATTTTTCTGCATGCGACAAATATTTTGTTTTTTTTAAGATTTCTTGACAATGTCGTTGACTTCTAAAATTACGTTAACTGCGTCTTTTGTTGTATCTGGTGGCATAATAGGTTACGTGCACTTAAAGCAAACAAATGACAGGTAACAGCTTAACATATTCATTTCTGCTCTGGAGCAACCGCACATGTACTAAAAATCGCATTTAGCATGTTTTTGCCGATTTAAAATCTGAATCAATTTTAGACTTGCTTTATCGAGATTCCTAACAAACGGGCCGACTTTGCGGACCCAAGTGAGCTGTATCATTTCATATGACGGCTGCCTGATCTACCTAAATTTTCACATTTCTTTCTGTTTAGGTCACCACGGCTTAACACCTCTATTATGGTTTACAACTCAACACAGTCGAGTTGTAATTGTGCATTTTGATATAATAATTACAACCAACAAATCTGCGAAAAGAGTTATAATATACGATTTGTGTTAATTTGGTTGGCAAACACATCAAAATATTACCACTCGACAGTAGCAGTTGCTTGGTTGTAATTATGAAACCAAATTTTACCTTACAACTGAAATAGAGTTGAGTTGTAAACAATAATAAAGGCTTAAATGTTATCGGCGGCGCAGTTATTTCCTTAAATATTTTCGGATACATGTCGACGTCATCGCACTTCAAATAAATACCAATTGCGGTTCACATATTACCGTCGGGTAGGCGACGGCAGAACTAATTGACGACGTCGACCATTGCAATAAGAAAGAATATGGGACTGCTCATAAATGCATCACTGCGTCATAACATTTAGGATTAAAAAAACATATTTTACTGCACAACATATTTTATCTGCAATTGTTAGCAAATGTGGCTGCATTTTTCTTTGTTGGCATACTTGAAAAAAATACTAGCTATAAATGCAAAAAACATGATAAATTTGTTTTTATTTGCTTAACAGAATAAAATTCTATTATTTCGAAGATTAAACACAGAAAAAACATTTCGATAAAAAAATATGATTTTTCACTTGCACTTTGCCATAAATAAAATTTTTATAAACTTTAAAATTTTTAGAAAAAAGCTACATGAGGGAGTGTTAAGGGATGTTGAAAGGCAGCAAAGACGGAAAATGGAAAATACCTATTTACTGCAACAACAAATCGACCTAACGAAACAGCTCAAAATGCAGAGTAAAGACGACCTTAAGGAATCGCAGCAACCAAATTTTCATTAATCGCTTTTTTGTAATATATTGTTTTTATGTGCAGCCTTGCAGATTTACGCTCTAATAAAAACATTTTTTTTAGGAGAACTAAAATTTATGTAAATAATTTTAATAAAACTTTTCGGATATCGTTGGAAATGGTAACGGTTGTCTGTATACTGTTGTAAGCATCAGATCTAGTAACGTCCCTTACGGTTGTCGCCTCCGCGATCACGGCTGCGAGAACGACGACGGTTCTCACGAGAGCGGGAGCGTCTACGCTTTGGGGAACGAGAGCGAGAACGCGTACGACGTCGTCTTGAATACAAATACCTAAAAAAAAATGTTTAATATATTTGGATGTACATATGTGCATTCATAAATTATTGAAAGTTGTTTTATTTTACCTCCTCAGTTCTCGCGAAATAGGCTTCAAGTGCATAAAATTGCAGAATCCCGAACGAGTGCATTCGCCCATTTCGTATTGACGGCAACAAGCTTCACGAAAATCAGTTACTGGTGAAAGCTCTGAATAAACTGGGCGCCCTCCAAACCATCTATTGTTTAAATCATTTGCAGCCTTTTCAGCATCTGCTTCATGTCTAAATTTTATATAGACATTGCCAACTAAATGATCACCCAAATTGTCGCAGACATTCATTTCTTCAATTTCACCATACTTATCTTCGCATTCTACAAATACATCTTCAAAAAAATTATCGTAGTGCTCCTGCATTTCCTCGTCGGAAACATTTGCAACCAAATGAGAACCATCAGCTGATTTGGCTGAATTCTGAGGATTTACATACAAATTTTGGAGCAACACTGTTTGGGAAAAAGTGGGTTTATTGTGTATGCGAGAACACCGGTCACCATGACGGCATGCTCCGATTTTAAAATAAAAAGAACAATTTACCCTAAAAATTTCCAAATTTTATTTACTATTACTAAATAGAACTAAATAATACATACTTGTCTTTTTCTGTGCCAAAAATGGACGCCAAGTATTCAGCCATGTTGTCAAAACCTCTTTGAATATGAAATGCCTATGTATGGCAGCAACAATTTTTTAGTCAGCAAAAGGTTGTTTTAAAGTTATTGCAAAACTTTTTAATTCTTACTTTGAGTTGAGCCAAATGTATTCCTTAACTTTTTCCTCACAATAAAAAAGACGGCTTAATTTATATTATCTTTTAATGCTTGTTCTTTTCCATTATATGTCAAATGTTGTTTAAAAAGCAGCAGGGCTGTAAAAGTAAGTCCCAAATACATTTAAATGCCAGAGGCCAGCCATGGTACAATTACATTACCATTGTACCATGAGGCCAGCCAAGGCTTATTGAAAAGGTGAACTCAGGCATTAGAAAGAGTAAGTAGGAAACAGAGACTGACAACGGATGTATCTTCGGATGCTCATAGAGTATTATTGAAAAAACATGCATAAGTGCGTACGGTTACAGCTAAAAAAATACACTCTCCATAATACATTCGTTTCACTTTCGGCTTAAGTATACACAAGTAACCGAAATCAAAGTATTTTCGCGAAAATACCCAATACTGTACAGTGTATATCTAATTGGAATTAAGTACGTATGTATAATCGGATAAAAAAAAAGTAGCCGTTTTATAATTCAATCGAGAGCTTCAATTTTTCATTTGTGTTGATATATTAGCAATGCACAATTTTAACTCAATTATAATGCTTGTGTTACAAAAACAGCCAAAGTATAACGAAACATACATACACATACAAATTGTTTGTAAGATACATATTTATTTCTTGTGTTTAGGCCGCATGTATTTATTTGTGTATGTATATATGTTTGGTTGAGTCATCAGCAGGCAAAATTATATTTACCAGCAGGGATGCCACAACAAAAATGATATTTCTGGCAAATTGTCTCAAAAACGGACAAAAATTTACAAAACCACTTTTTACAACAATTTTTTTAATATATTAATAAAGTTTTGTAATTTATTAATTTAAATAAATGTTTTTATGTATTAATTTGTATTGAATTTTTAATAGTTTTTATATGTTTCTTAAATACATTTTTGATGGCATAAGTACTTAAAGAAACGTGTCACTTAGTCGAAGCGTATGCCATTATGCTGCTAATTTATTAATTTATTTTATTATTTACTATGTCATATAAATATTATTAATTCGCATCAAAATTTATAAATTACAATTTCGTGTTCCAAGTTTAAGGCCGGTACTTAGGTTTAAGAAAGCAAGTCCCAGGCTTTAAAAGCAGAAGTCTTAAAGATGTAAAAAATTTACAAAACTTGTTTTAAATTGATGATAGTGGCATCCCTGGTTACCATATATTTGTGCAGAGAGAAAATATTCTTATAATATTTCCAGCGTTGTCAACTTTGAAATTTCAAAACACACCAAAATGTAGAAAAAAACGCGACATATAAAAACGCAGAAAATTTAGAATTTACTTTTTTTTTATTAAAAACTAGCTGACCCGGTGAACTTCGTACCACCTACCAATTATTGAATATATGGACTTTTTAAAAAGAGTTCAAAGTTTATGTAGTCAAATAGTTCATTGGAATATATTTACATAGAAAACAAAAATTCAAAAAGATTACATAAATAAGGCGTTTCAGGTAAAAGCTGTTAAGAAAGCTATGTATTTTCGTGCATGGGTTATGTTTAGGGTAATTCTCTTCAGTGCAGTACCTTGTGATATACGAAATTTTTCTTTTTTTTATCAGGCGCAAGTACAAATAAAGCAGATGGCTTGCCCACACGTGAACATGCAACGTATATTTGGCCATGAGAAAAGCATGTATTTTCTAAATTAAGACCACAAATACTCAAGGATTGTCCTTGTGATTTGTTAATCGTCATTGCGAATGCAAGACGAATAGGAAATTCAATTCGTTTGAACTCAAAAGGCATATCGGTTGGTATCATCGGAATTATCGGTATGAGAACTTCTTCCCTTTTGAATTTTCCTCTTAGTATAATTGCGTGTATAACACGGACCATCAGTTTCGGATTACCAAATGCGTTCCATTGCAAAGTTTTGGTTGGTTTAAATTTCAAAGCACGATAACTACCGATCCAACCTTCAGTTGTAAGTTGTGCGGGGGTAAGCCAGGCACATCCAAGGAGTTAAGAACTTCAGTTGGATAGTTTGTGGCTTCATATTCGTTTGTTACACAATCAAAAGATTTAAAAGAATGCAGAGTACCAACGATTTGATTCTGAACTATTTACAAAGTTTAAATCATCAACATCTATATTTTTCCCATTAGCAATTATGTTGAAAAATACTTTCCAACTCTTCTTTTGACGATACAAAATTACAAAAATTTTGAGGAAACGAAATCAATCCGTTTGATTCGTCGACAGGAATACGGCCATTACCGATAGTCAACAATTGGTTGGAGAAATCTTGAGGTAATATATCGTTGAGCAATGTAACTTTCATGTTTTCTGTCATCTGCAGTATCTTTGGAAAACGCCACAGACTTGAGGATTTAACGCAAGCATTTTTTTGATCAGCCGCCGTCGATCTTAGACTGGCAGACAGTAAAATCATTGCACCTCCAAAACATCTTGGGTCACTGCGCAGATAATGATTTTACACGTACTAAAACTTTGGACATGACGAAGTTTTTCGCAATGTTACATATTGGTTGCTCTATATTTTGAAGGTTTAATGGCAATTTAAACGCTGAGTGAGCTGTGCGGCATCCTTTTTACAATGTGGCCGCTATTCCAGATGAAGCTTCCGCTGCAGCAATGTTGGATCTCGCATGAACAGTGGCTAAAATCAATGACATGACGAATGTCTTTCCAGTTCCACCGGGGGCATCCAAGAAAAGAAAACACCGATTCCATCATCAATTGCCTTCCATCATCAAAAACCTTAATTTGAACTAATTGGTTTAACTCACGTCGATCGTATTCACGTTCACGCTTCAATTGTCCTAACCTGACTAACAAACTGCCGCAAATAAGGTAACGCATGTCTTCAATTAAGAGCTAGTCCCGGTTATGCATATTCGCATTAACTTCAAGATTTGGGTTTCTCGAGCAGACACGATATTGATGTAAAATGTCTTTTGACATATTGTCCTTTGTTCCACAGGTCACTTGGATTTGACGGGAAGCATGTCAAAATGATAATATCAAGTAATGTTCGTATCTGGCTTGGATATGCAGATATAATTGCCTCAGCGCTTGTCGTATCCCAATGAGTTTCGTTTTCAAACAAATTGAGTTCTTGACACGCAGCACAAAGTGTTGGGCAGACTATACCATAAACAGTACGAAATGCCGCAATAAAAACATTCTTCGGATGAACTGTATAAATGCAACCAAGAGCATCACTTAAACGCACATTTGGTGGCCAGGAACCATAGTGCCTTTCTTTTGACGTTAAAATTTTTTTTAAGAAGCGTTCCAAGTGTAATACCGTGGCATCCCCGAGTAAAGTAAAGTTTGGGCAAACGGATCGCTTTGACAAACAGCAAAGAAACTTGTCAATGTTGCCGCTGGAGGTATTTCAGCACGTTGAACAAAATTTGCCGCGGTGAAATATACTCGTTGGCCATTCTCCAGATGCACCGCTAAATGTACAACAGTGGGATGAATAGGAAATGAGAAATACGCCACGCTGCCTCATTTCAGTTCACATATCGCCCAACTTGATAACCCGTAATTTTGTCGTTGCCATTGGAGGTTTGGATGCTAAAAACAGCCACATCGCTGTCTTTCGTGACATATTTGCAGATGTACTTGATCGACTTCATTGAATTAGAATATTCAACATTGCAATGTGTCTTAAATGATTTGGAAAGAAATGGCGAATATGGCACAGTCCAACTGTTGTCAATCACAAAATCGTTTCCTTTCACTTTCTTTGTAATAGTTTGTCCGTTGTCATTGGGCGATAAACGCCGATACAGTAGATAACCGTCATGGCCAGTGATAGTTTCCGCCGTCAATTTTCGTGGATAATGTTTGGAACACTTGCCGTCGACCATGCACGGAGATTGGGGGTTAATGGTGCCACACGGTCCATGAATAATATTTGTAATTACAACATTATGTAGTTCTAGATCTGTATCGGGATCAGGAATTTCGGCACTTATAATATAATCTATCTGGTCTGGTCGAACTTTTTCGACTAACCAAATAAGAATGTGTGCATGCGGCAAGCCTCGTTTTTGCAATTTTATTAAATACATCCAGCATCGAGTATCTCCGAACACGTATTGCCTAACAATATATATAATAAGCAAAAGAATTTTTACCTAAACATACACAAATCACGAAACATTATCCTTAATAGCATGTCAATAAGGTTCCCTACCAGAACAGTGACGGTCATTTGACCGGTCATATGACCGACACAGATGACCGGTCAATCGGTTATTATTTTCTATCATTTTCTTAAGAGCGATGTGAAAAAAATTACCGAAACTTTGTGTACGTGTGATCTTGCATCTCTCTCGCACCTTCAGATGTGATAGAAATATTGGTCACAAATGACCGAAAGAAAATGTTTTAGTGTTAGTTTCGGTCACAAATTTCTTGTAGGGGTTATAAACATGTTTGTTTGTTTCTTTGATAATTACTGAAAATTACTGATAAAGCGTGAATAGAAAAGCTGGGAAGCTATTACCAAGTAAAAACTTCACAAACAGTTCAGTTTATAATGGCTTCATTATTTTGTAGCCCTATCCGCCACTTGTAAATAATTTTGTTTTTATTTTTTTAAATGTTTGTTGTGCTTACCAAAACAATAAATAGAAAAAAAATTGCCTTAATGACTCGCTAACTGACAGACAGATTCATCATTGCATAGCCTAAATGCTTAGGGCAAGACTTAAAAAAGAACTAAAAAAAGATAGAATTATAATTTAATATGCGCTCGACAGGTTTCAAAGTTATGAATGCATTTTTAGTACTTTTTTGAAATATTAGACCAGCAGAGGCGAGACAGGATAAAAAACCATATTTTGAAACGGCTCAAATATGAATATAAAATCTTGATAACTTTGATCCTAAGGGGAATAAAGGGATAAACATTTTATTGGTATTGTTAGGTTATTTCTGTTACTTTTAAACTAATAATTTAAATTGCGTTCAACTGGTTTAAAAAAAATTTGAACATTTTTTTTGAAGTTTTTTTTTACAGTTATTGAGGCTTATATAAGAAAGCATATTTGTTGTATGGAAGGTGCCATACCCATTATCTCCTCTTTCCCTATACTCACGTAAATTATGTATATTAGCACACATAAACATACATAGACAATTTGGAGACTCTAGGTATAAGAATTATTGAAGTACATGTAAAAAAAATTCCAATTGTATGGGAGGTGCCACACCAAAAAGTTTGAAGACCTTAGCTGTTACAGTTATTGAGATACATATATAAATATTTCCATGCTATTAGAGGTTTCACACCCATAGTTCACTTCCTGCCTATACTCATCTTAGTTATGCATATTAGCACTATAAACATCCGTACTAAATTTGGAGATGTCAGCTGTTACATTTATTGACATATATATGTAAAAGATTTTTTTCTTGTAAAGGAGGTGCCACGGCTATTATTATCTTCACGCCCAAACTCAGCTTAATTGCAAACATTAACATTGTTAACACCTACACAAAATTTGGAGACTTTAACCCATACACAGCTGAATTATGCATATTACCATTATTAACATCTTTACAAAGTTTTGAGAGTTCAACTGTTACAGTTATTGAGATATATAAAAAAACCTATTTTCGTTGTATGGGAGATGCGACGCCCATTTCTTTTTTCCCGCCCATACAGAGCACAATTATGCATATTAGCTCTATAAACATCCGTACGAAATTTGGAGACTTCAGCTATTACAGTTGTTGAGATATATTCAAAAAACTATTTTTGTTGTATGGGAGGTGCTACGCCCATTTATTTCTTTCCGCCCATACAAAGCTCAGTTATGCATATTAGCACTATAAACATCCGTACGAAGTTTGGAGATTTAAGCTGTTACAGTTATTGAGATATATAAAAAAAACTATTTTCGTTGTATGGAAGGTGCCACGCCCATTTATTTATTCCCGCCTATACAAAGCTCAATTATGCATATTAGCACTCTTAACATCCGTAAGAAGTTTGGAGACTTCAGTTATTACAGTTGTTAAGATATATGCAAAAAACTATTTTCGTTGTATGGGAGGTGCCACGCCTATTTATTTTTTCCCGCCCATACAAAGCTTAATTATGTATGTTAGCACTAAAAACATCTGTACGAAGTTTTGAGACTTCAGCTATTACAGTTATTAAGATATATACAAAAAACTATTTTCGTTGTATGGGAGGTGCCACGCCTATTTATTTTTTTCCGCCCATACAAAGGTGAATTATGCATGTTAGTACTATAAACATCCGTACGAAGTTTGGAGACTTCAGCTATGACAGTTATTGAGATATATACAAAAAACTATTTTCGTTGTATGGGAGGGGCCACGCCCATTTATTTCTTCCCGCCCATACAAAGCTCAATTATGCATATTAGCACTATAAACATCCGTACGAAGTTTGGAGACTTCAGCTATTACAGTTATTAAGATATATACAAAAAACTATTTTCGTTGTATGGGAGGTGCCACGCCTATTTATTTTTTCCTGCCCATACAAAGCTCAATTATGCATGTTAGTACTATAAACATCCGTACGAAGTTTGGAGACTTCAGCTATTATAGTTATTGAGAAATATACAAAAAACTGTTTTTGTTGTATGGGAGGTGCCACGCCCATTTATTTGTTTCCGCCCATAAACAACTCAATTATGCACATCAGTATATAACTTACCTATACCAAGTTTGGAGACTTCAGCTATAATAGGTATTGAGGTATGTGAAAAAAACTGTTTAATTTGTATGGGAGGTGCCACGCCCAGTCGGAATTTCCAAAAAATAATAAGCCTAAAACGCATTCCCAGATATCGGGTATGTCTTTTTTTCAAGTTTCATTAAAAACGGTCCAGCCGTTCTCGAGTTATAAGCGGTGTCACTAACAAAAAAAAAATTGTTCTTTTATATATAAGATGTCTATTGGCTGAATTTCACAGAGAAAGTATAACATTTTTGTATTAAAAATTAAACAGTAAATCCGTTCTTTACAGTTCAGGCATTTTGGAAAAAAATTAACAGAAAATAAAAAAATAAACTTCTTTGTATTAATTAGTACTAGAAAAAATTTTCTTTTAATTTTATAAATTCTGTACAAAACTTTTAAAAATTTTTATATAAAAACTATATTTGTTAAAAGCAAAACTTAACTTGTTTTGACCGAAATATTTGTTGTTTTAAATCCTTTATTTGATTTTTGTAAAAACTTTGTTAAATTATCTGTATTTCAACTTTTGTAAAAAAAATAACGTAAAAATAAAAGGTTTTAGTTCAAACCGTTGAAAAATATTTACTTATTCCTAGGGTTTTTTCCCCGGACTTTTTTGCTTTTCGGGAAACAGGAAATTAAAAATTAATTTCCCGGGATTCCCGCTATTTAAATAAAGTTTACAGGTTGTACTAATAAAAAACTGTTTTTATTTTTAAACTAAAAAATGTATATAAGTTAATACATACATATAAAAAACTTATGAATTCCAACAACCTTTAAAAAACAGTTATTATTGGATTTTATATGTTATAGTACTTCTAATTATTATAAAATTGTAATGTTACAGGATTTTGAAAGGTAAACAAGGCTCCAAATTGATCAGGCGCTTTGAAATTAGTAAAAAATACACTAAAGTATTTAACGTAATTTTTCATATGCAAAACCTTTTCGGTTTACAATTGGCTCCTGATAAAGAAAACGTATTCATAGATACTAATTTTCATATTAATAGCATCATAATATAAAATTCAACAGTTATAAGCGGTTTTCATTCTTGTTGATAAAGTGCCTAGTAAGATTGGTATTTATGGTAAATGAGGTAAATTTATAATTTTTACTGGTGCTGTTGTGTGATTTGACATATTTACCAACCGAACATGAGTTTCGCTGTCAGCTTTAAAATACAATAGAATATTCTAAAGATCAACTGGACATTTAAAGATGTGCATTTTTATAAAGTTGGGATTACATTGGCAACTGTGAAGTAAAATTTACTAGTATATTTGAAAAAATATAATTTTTTATATAATGGTTATTGAAAAAATTTTTAATAATATTTTTTTTTTTGCTTAATTGATAATTTAATTTAATTATCGAAAAAGGAAGCAAAACAAAGGCTCAAATAAATAATTTTTTATAAAATTTAATAAAAGGTTATAATTTTAATGACAAAATTTAAAAACTATGTAATTTTCTCAATTTTGGCGATTTTTGAAACCTAAGGTTGACAACGCTGTTCCTGTATATCATCTACATGATACAACTAATCAGGTAATCTCGTCCCTGCAACAACTACAAATTAGTACCAAGTTGACAAACAAAAGCTTATAGAAAAAAAAAACGATTAGTAATAATTTTTGTTGTTTTATTTTTACAGGGAAAGCATTAATTTTGACATTTCGGCACTAATCAGCTAGGCCGACGGAACTATCTGGTTCTTTGTACCATGATCATCTACATGTATTTACAATTCTCTCACTTCAAGATGAGAAGTAGATTTTTATTAATAAAAGGCAGGGCTGGATAGGTTAATATAGACTGTGGTGGGTATGGTCTTACAAATTCAAGTTTAATTAAATTTTGGCTTTAAGAGCGTTGTGTAAAGCGCACATAATTATTTTAAATTATTTGATAGTTAAAGGCATACAAACTACAAGGGGTTTCTTTATTTTGCATAGAATGTTTCGTGTCTTACTTTTATAAATATTGTATTAAGCGTATAGCTGTCCCTTTGTATTTATTTATTTTCTTCCGTTTTCTTTTTGAAACATGCATATATAAAGTTGTCAATATGTCTCATAATTACTTTTTGTAATAAAGAACAATAATAAATATAAAAATATGCATATGAAATAACACCGAAAACTCATGCAGTAATTTATGAATAAGTACGTACATATGTATGTGTACACAGAACCTAAACAGATAGCAAGCAGGTAGACATTTTAATTGCTGGAAACCCCAAGCATCAAAATCCATCAAACATTTTTTACAAAAAATTATTATTTACGAATTTACCTGCTACCGATCGATGTGCGCTGAAAATTTTGTCACAACATGCGCTAATAATGTGACCTCTCCAAAAAATGCTCCAATTTTTGAAATGTATGCCAATGCCGCAAAATAAAAATCGTTTATGTATATCAGGTCATTTGCACCGATCATGGGATCCCAGCTTTACATACTATATAACATACTATATAATAATATATGTATTTCTATTGCTTTTCCCAACTAAGCTAAAAGTTTTTTGTCCTAATGTTCTTGTACTCAACATATGTGATATTTATTGAACACGAAAGTCGAACATCTTAAACGTTTTGTATTAATTTTTTTTACAATAACATACAAATATATACAAAATGTCCAAGACGTCTCGCCTTTCGTGCTCTATAAAGAGTACGTTAGTTTTTATATTTGATAAGCCATTCAAATTCCAAATATTTTTATATAAATTTATACGTATTTATTACATATGCTTGCTTACAGAATAAAAAAATATTAATATAAAAACGAAAAAGAAAATATTCCCATCCCTGATCAGTGCTAGTTTTTCTACAAAACATGAAAGAGCAGAGTAAATCATTTTACATGTTTTTGATATTTTTCTGTATACCATTACATTACATTATACTTAATGTCTTTTTAAAACTAGCTACTGTATACAGTTTATACAGTAGCTACTTTTCAATACTTATAGATATTGCGTGTTAGCACATGTATATTCGATTGTAAGGTATGTGTTTAAGGTATTTTTAAAAAAATGTATTGCGTATACATGTAACCGTACCAGCTTATGCATGTATAAGTGGATATTGTGTGCGGTGCATGTATAGTTATACTTAATAACCGAAAAAAATAAGTAAATATTCGAGTTATCTTATTTTAGAGTACTCAATGTCATTCTCTGGTAGGAAATTGTTTTTTGCTATTCGCAAAGATAACATTTATTTATTTTTTTGTCTGTTTTTCCAATGCTTTTGTTTTGTTATTTCGCATAAGTAGTTATAGCTTTATACATATACATATGTATATATTTAAAACAAAATCATAGCTTATATTATACTTGTATATCTATGTATTGTTTAGCTTATAATTTAAGGTTTTTTATACCCTTCACATAGTGATAGGGGTATATATCAGGTTATCATTCCGTTTTTAATTTCTACAATATTTACTTTAGACCCCATAAAGTGTATATATTCTGGATCCTTATAGATAGGGAAGTTGACAATAGCCATGTCCCCCTGTCCGTCTGTGTGTCTGTTGAAATCAAGTTTCAGGGATCAAACAAAGTCGCACAGAGAACGTCTTGATATCAAACAATCAGAAATATGCCTGAGACAATCGCTATTTAAAATCAGCAATATCGGCTTCCTATTGACCAAAATTTAAGTGAAAACCCAAAATAACCAATTGTGCCAGGAAGAAATTTGCGCATATATCCCTATATATCTCAGTAAATAAAGCTACTCTTGACACAAAACTTGGCTAGGATGCTTTAAAGATATGGACCTTAATAAGGAAAGCATTTTTTCAGATAGCATCAGGGGAAGTATATCTCGAATTAAAAAAAATTACTTATGGACTTTAAAATTAAACAGCACATACATATGTATATAGAAGTTGAATTTTATGCAAAAACGTAGTTTGTTGTTAAAATCTATTCATGACAATTCGACGCCACTTATAAAAAGCAAAAAATTGACTATGAATATTCATCGTACATACACATATGTATATAGCACATATGTATGCATGAATTTATCAGAGTATACAAATACAGGTAGTGTAAAGAACCTAGCAGATATGCATTCGATTGAAATTTTGTGAAAGTAATTGTCAGATTTATTAAATTAATTTAAAATTGAAAAGTTTTTGACATTCACTTTTTCAAACACAAAAACGAAATGCAGAGGGCGATTTTTTGAACCGGCCATGATACTACCTGGACAGCATGAAGCAAGGTGCTTTCAATAAGGTAGCCCTCCCCAAAATGATACAACTACAGCAATACGGTGTATGTATAATGCTCATGCTGTCTCAAACTCGGACGTGCAAATTAAGGAATAAATAAAAAAAAGAAAGCCAATACAAGAAGTGCTAACAGTACTTGGCATACTGAACGAACATAAAACAAAGCAGCGTAAAATAATCAGCTGTACAAGCAAGGTCCCCTTGTCCCTTATTTCACCTTGGCCTGAACCAGGGCACACTAAATAAGGTAGTATCAAAAAATTTAATATGGTATCGTGAAATTGTCAAATTTATTTTAATCAGCTGGGATAGAGTACACTTTACAAGGTAAAATTATTAGCCCAGCTGATAATTTTTTGCTCCCTTGTGTTTACTTACCTCGAGTGTCAAAAACTGTTCATATATTAGGGCGCCATTGCTGTTTTTCTATAAATGTTTGTTTTATTAAGCGCCGTGTCATTGTTATCAGTGGTAAAAGTGGTATTTTAGTCAGCTGTTTTTGACAATCATGGTGAAGTTTTACACAAACAAAATGTTCGTATTTTGGTTTTGACTTTTTGTTGTGCCGAATTGCACTGACTTTATTAGTGGACCTTGATATAACTTGGTTGAGTGAGGTAGTCTCGTCGGCCCAGCTGATTAGTGCCAAAATTTTAAAATTATGCTCTCCCCTTGAAAATAAAACAACAAAAATTATTGCTCATCGTTTTTTTTTTCTATGAGCTTTTGTTTGACGCGTTGGTACTAATTTGTAGTTGTTGCAGGGATGAGATTACCTGATTTGTTGTATCATGGTTGAGTGTGTTTTTTACAATGGAACTATTTACACACAACTCTGTTATGAAATACATACTATTTTCAGCAACTGTTACAGTACTGTTTCAAAATCTCGTGTATCTCCTTTTATTTCTAGAAAAGTCCGTGCAAGAATATATTAAATAAAAGAAGTTAATTCGCAAGACTTCGACAAAGTAAATTACTATAAAAGGCAAAAATTAAAAATAGTCGTTGAATTAATGGAAAAGGTAAACAAATTTAAAAAAAAATAGCTATATAATATGTACCTATTAATTTGGAAAATTCTAATTGCAATGTATTAAATATAGGTTAATGAATTAAAGGAAAAAGGCAACAAAGCCCTGAATGCAGAAAAATATGATGAGGCTATTGCCGCATACACGGAAGCAATTCTTCTAGATTCTTCAAATCATGTCCTATTTAGTAATCGTTCTGCTGCCTATGCAAAAGCCGGCAGGTTTGTTGAAGCTTTAGAAGATGCAGAAAAAACTATATCTTTGAACCCTTCGTGGCCTAAAGGATATTCTCGTAAAGGTGCAGCTGCTTCCGGTCTAGGTGATTTTATGAAGGCATTTGAGGCTTACAACGAAGGTAACTTTCTATTTTATTGTGTTAAAAGGTCAATAAATAATTTTTATTGCTCCATTTTATTTATCACAAAAACATAACCTGAAATTTGTTGCGTTTTGTTTAATGCAAAACAAAGTTAGTAGTAGTGCCATATTTCTATACTGTGCAGTGTTGCTGAATTATTTTAAATGCAATCAGCATCCTATACCTATAGATACCTAATTATCCCTTTGTTGTGTAAACCGTTTTTATATACGACTAATAAATTTGGTTCTTATTAAAAAAGAAAGCAAAGAAAATATTTATTAATAAATAATTAAATTATTAAACACAAAGGTCTAAAATATATATGTATTTATAACTCAAACAAAACTTTTAAGGTCTAAAATATGATCCTACGAATTCCATACTGTTGCAAGGCCGTCAAGAAGTTACTGCCGCCGTACTACACCATATGCAACAACAAGGAATGGGAACACCCATGGATGTAGATCCTCCCGCAACAAAATCCAAAGCTACGAAAAGTGAAAAAAAGCCTGAACCAGCTAAATCAGCTGAACCAAATTTTAACGAAATGTCTGAAGAAGAACGTAAAAAATTTTTGGCTAAAAAAGAAAAAGAAGCTGGTAATGTCGCCTATAAAAAGAAAGATTTTGAAACTGCTCTCAAACACTATAACGCTGCGTTAGAGTTAGATCCTACAGATATTACATATTACAACAATATTGCCGCAGTACATTTTGAACGAAAAGAGTTCGAAGAATGTGTTAAGACGTGTGAAAAAGGCATAGAAATTGGTCGTGAAAATCGTGCTGATTTTAAACTAATTGGTAAGGCTTTTGCGCGAATCGGTAATTCATATAGAAAATTGGAAGACTATCATAAAGCCAAAACATATTATGAAAAAGCCATGTCCGAACACCGAACTCCTGAGGTAAAAACTTCGTTGAGCGAAGTAGAAAGTAAAATTAAGGAATTGGAACGAAAATCCTACATTGATCCTGAGAAAGCGGAAGAAGAAAAGGAGAAGGGAAATGAGTTGTTTAAGAAGGGTGATTACAGCACTGCTGTTAAACATTATACAGAAGCCATAAGACGTAATCCCGACGATCCCAAATTGTATAGTAATAGAGCGGCCTGTTATACCAAGTTGGCTGCATTTGATTTAGGATTAAAAGACTGTGAAATGTGTATAAAATTGGACGAAAAGTTTATCAAAGGTTATATACGTAAGGGTAAAATTTTGCAGGGCATGCAAAAGAACTCAAAAGCATCATCGGCATTCCAAAAAGCCTTAGAACTGGATCCTAATAACGCCGAAGCTCTGGAAGGCTATCGAGCTTGTGCTCTTAATTTACAGCGCAATCCCCAAGAGGTGTTAAAGAATGCCATGAATGATCCAGAGGTGCAACAAATCCTAAAAGATCCTGCTATGCGCTTGATATTGGAGCAAATGCAAAGCGATCCAAATGCGGTTAAAGAGTAAATACATTTTCTGTAGTTGTTCATTTATGAAACAAAGTATTCATTTTTATTTTTTTATATATATATTTCAGGCATTTACAAAATCCTGCGATAGCTGACAAAATTATGAAGCTAATGGAATCTGGAGTTATACAGATACATTAAGTATGGTTTTTAATAGATATTTTTCAAAACAGGCACTGCTATGAAACAAAGAAAATACAATAACTCTATAACAAATATAATTTGTTTTCAATTTTCCAACAATTATTTTATTGTTTTATTTTTTTTATTAATTGGAAAACAGTCTAAATTTGTTTAATATTTTTCTTTATATTTTTATACAATAATTTTAAGTAGTGCATTTCGAATTCAAACACAAGAATCCTAGTTGTTTGATAATTTCTAAATTTTTGGGAATAAGTTCTTTAAAAATATAAGGTAACATATGAAAGTACATGATATAAATTATAAGAATAAAAACAAATCTGCCTAACAAAACTATCGACTATTAAGATTGCTTAAATAAAAAATTATGTAATAGGCAAAAAGAAGAAATGTTTATTGAAAGGAGTTCGGATATTGTGCTATTTCTTAAGTATTTTAGTTTTTTTAGCCTCATGGGGCAACGCATTCTAAATATCAGGTAGTCTCGTGGAGTTGACTGATGATAAATCGTACAAACCATACAAATTTAAAATACATAAATGCTTTATGTATTATCTTAAAGAAATACACCAAAAAGAAGACACATGTCTCCTGATTGCTCATCTAATGTTAGCTGCCCGACAAGCACGGTAAAACAAATCTTAATAGTTACATTTGATAAATGTGTAGTTTTCATAATTTTTGCATCTTGAATACATTAAAGGATAAGCTTAAACGTTTTTATATCCAAAATTTAACATTTTACAAACCTATTTTTTGTTTACTGCTTTACTTTTTGCGATATTCACATAAAAAGAAAGGGATTTAGCAAGCACTTTCAATTAAACTGTTATATGCGACTTAAAGAGCATGTATAAATTTTAAAAAGTTAAACCCAAATATGGAAAGAAAAATAGCCCTAATTGTGAAAGTCGACGTCGGAGTTCATTTTCAGCTGAACTTTACTTTGTTTGCTCACGATATCTTGAGCCGAAATCAGTAGTTATTTGGAGGGTGTGTTGAAATAAATACTTTGTCTATAATATAATTTAAAGTCAACGTAAATTGTAGACACAAGTCATCACTACACTTATTTAGTTTGAGAGCTACAGCTTTACAAGTTTTATTAGAAAGAATATGGTAACCCTAACAGCTGTTTCATTTGGTTAATACACCAACAACAACTTTTTAACTTTACAGTAGCGTTTTTAAAAAACCATAAATTTAAAACTTATTAAATTTTGTATTAATAAAATGGTGCAGATTTGATACAAAAATGTTAAAACTTACTTAACGTAAAACTGTGATATAAAATATAAAGTAAATTTTAACGACACACATCAATAAAATAACACCAATTAACTACATAAGTATGTGCTCACTGTGTTCAATATTTGATTTAGAAACAAATATAAAATGTTTAATAATAAATACAATTTGTACTTTCTTTGTTGTTGTCAAGTAAACGTTTAAAACAACATAAATTTATTAAACATTTTAAAGATAAAAAAAGTGGGTTTCTTTATATAAAGCTTAAGTGCAAAGATCAACAACATTGCAATAATGACAGTCAATTGGAGAGAATTGTTTCCTACGAAACTTACGTTTCTTATTTTTATACTATACATGTCTTTTTGTATAGGACAAGGTAAGCTCAATAGTAGTAATAACAATAATTTTTGTTGAAAACCTTAAATAATTTTTATTTACATATATACGTTATGTATATGCAATTTTTACGTTTTAGGAATATTTGTTACGGCTTCACAAGAATCAAACAATTCCTACGGTTATAATACTGTCACAGTTGTTTTGCTGACAGAAGTCTTAAAGCTTATCGTTTCCGTTACTCTTTACTGTCGGGGGTACGTACACTAATTTTTTATATATTTTATCCTTCACTAAGAAAAGCCAGAAAAATACTAAACAAAATTTATTATTGTTTTTAGAGGAAAATACATATGTATGTATATACTGTGTTAATGCTTGTAATTGCATATCTACATAAATATTTTTGCATAGGTTTTTAGCGAAGAATTTTTTTTTTTAACTAAGAACATCTACTAACGTACTTTTATCAGAAGCAACGTGCCTAATAAAGTAGTTTTATAAATATCTTATGTATACATTCAAACAACCTAATAATTTTGGCACACTCATATTTCTTGTAAAGGTTAACTTTATGTGAAGGGTATTAAAGATTCGGCACAGCCGAAAATACAACTACTTGCCTTATCAGCTTTAGTGGTTAAACAAAAACTTAACAACTTTTTTTTAATTATTCATATTTGATAAATTTTCTTTTAGAAACAATCTTATTTCTTTGGTAAAAGATGTTCGCAAAGATTCCAATGTTATGATGTTATATTTTGTTCCAGCTTTTTTATATAGTTTGTATAATAATTTGGCATTTGTTAATTTATCAACTTTTGATCCAACCACATATTATTTGTTACTTCAACTAAGAGTCGTCATTACTGGTATACTATTTCAGGTATGATAACAGTTAAACAATTCACAAATTGATAATTAACTTTAAAGAATAAAGCCACACAAACAATTATCGCATACAGTATTATTACTTACTTGTTGCAATAATTCGTTTGATTTTAATTTATTATTGCCATATATAATTTATCTTTTTTAGATAATATTTAAGAAATCTCTATCAAAACAGCAGTGGATATCGCTGGTACTTTTGACAGCAGGTTGCATGCTAAAACAATTAAATTTCAATGGAATTTACAGTATTAAAAGTGTAGATGAAGACGATATGCGGTCAATTGCAAAAACTCCAAAACAAATATCTCTGGACAATACAGACATTGAAACAATTATGAGTACAAAAAATATGAGCGGCTTTGATTTTAGCCTTTCTGCGGTGTTTATTTTAGCACAGACAGTTTTTTCCTGTCTGGCAGGTGTCTATAATGAATATTTGTTAAAAAACAAAGGAAGCGATGTGAATATATTTGTACAAAATGTATTCATGTATCTCGATTCAATTGTTTGCAATGTAGTTATACTTTTAATTAAGGGCGAGCTATTTTCATCATTTAGCGAAGACAGCTTTACAGCAATTTTTCGCTTTAAAGTTATTATAATTATTATAAACAACGCTGCCATAGGCATTGTTACAAGCTTCTTTTTGAAGTATATGAATTCAATTTTAAAGACATTTGCCAGTGCCTTAGAGCTAATGTTTACAGCTATACTCTGCTATTTTCTATTTTCCATACCGATTTATCTTAATACAGCCTTAGCAATAGCAGTTGTATCATATGCCATCTTTATGTATTCTAAAAGTCCTGTTGTTAATTTGGGTAAAGTGCGGACACCTACAACCTTGGGTGAGGCTAATACAACAGCAACTTCTCAGGAAACAAGAAAAATGTTAGATTCTGAGGATGATACTGATTTAGAAATGGAGGTGGTATAGTGTAGTAAATATCAAATTCATATATTAAATATTAGTTAATACTTTTTCTCGCACTACATACATACATATGTACATTCACAATTTAGCAAATATTTGTTCATTTGACAACCTCTTGTACGTGTTGTATGTCGTTTAAGATGTCAGTTTTGACTCTAAAAATTTAATATTAACTAAAAATGTCTGAACTAGTTTAAACGTTTTAAGAGTAGTTAGTAATTATTAGGTTTTGCAATTTTATGTTTATTTTCAATTACAAAAACGTTCTGGTTATTGCCTTTTCGCTGAAAGAGTTTAATTAAATTAACATTAAAATAATTTGTTAAACTTATAGTTTTTAAATAAAGCAAATTTCGACTGGTTCGAGTTGAGTTTAAAAAAAAGAGACAATTGCCTTTTTATTTTTAGAATTTTCATTTTAGGTTTTAATGTTGAGAGAACTAGACTAAGGCTGCGGTCAGATCTGTCAAATATTTGACCAAGCGTTTTAAGCAAACATTTTTTATGCTATCATGAACTGACTACAGCTGAAAATTGGCATCTAAGCCTTTGGACTATTATTACAAATTATATCGCTTTAAAGTCTAATTCGATTGAAGGTATAACTGACAACTTTTTCAGCGACTGTTGTCGAACGCGACAGCAAATATTTGTCATACCTATAAGACGTATCCCGGTAGGTCAGTGGTAAGTGCACGAATCTACTAGTCTGGGGGTTGTGGGTTCGATTCCCACCAGAGACCCTGGTAAGTCTGCTTCATTCTTCTGTTCTTTCTTATCTATCATTCTCAAAATTTCTTCTTTCCTTCCATCTCAACTTCTATCTGCCTATTCAGGTAACACAAAGGGACCGAATTAAGTAATCTTTCCTTCAACGGCTGCCTGTTCTACCTAACCTACTTAAGACGTACAAACAAAAAATAACTGGTTATTTGCACTAGAGTTTACAAACCTGTCATCTTTACTAGACGGAATTATTTCCAAAAATAATGCAGTTTTTTTCAATACATTTATTATGTACATACATACACAAACATGTGTATAAAAATTAAACTTTTAACAAAGTTAAATTGAGCTTAACTACATAGTTATTGATAGTAAACAACTTTACCTATTTTTAGTTTGATTTATTTAATCGCTTCTAAGAGATTTAGTCGCAATTTCTACGTATTTGGATTGGTTAAATCGATAACAGTCTCTGCAATGCTGTAAATGACTTTGCATAGTTCCCATTCGCACATAATGAGTAGCATTATAAATGCACTGTTCTAGCGGCGGTCCACAATAATTTCTGCGGCATTTGATGATATGAGCAGGCATACGATAAAGCACAATTGAGTGGCTCGAATTAAATGGGCAGATTCCAAACTCCTCGTCTGACATTTCAATATAAATTTTTAATTACAAGGACAATTTTTAATACCAGCAAGCATGTATGTATGTATATTAGAAGCCGCAAGTGGATCTTTTGTTTTGTATCAGGAGTGCTGCCAGACTTGTGACACCTGTGACTAGGGTACGCCGATGATTTTATGTAGTTTTGGGAATTTAAAAACCAGTGCCAAATGCTTCTCGGATTTCTTTCATATCTAAAATTTTTTTGAATTTTAACAAAAACCTTTTTTAAACACACATTTTCCTATAGAAACTAATAAAAAAGGCCTTTAATATACATAAAATAATTTTTATGAATAGTCCCAAAAATCAGGGGGCAAATTACGGCATACGATTCGAATCGAAATTTAAAAGTTCTTATTATAATTTCTATATTAAAAGCATTGACAACTCGATCGATCGAGTAGAATTTCGATTCGAATCGAACGCCGTAATTTGCCCCCAGATATTAGCAACAATTTTAATAACAGCGCAATATCTAAAATGGCTAAATAGTTATGAATAGTTCCCAGTCGACAGGAAGTTCTTCTCTGGTTTCCATACTAAAAGGGTGTGCAGTTTTTGGAACCAAACCGCACAAATTACGAAAGTTATCTCCGAAATAAATTGACCAATAGTGCAAAAAATGGCACATCGCTTTAAGAAAAAGTGGCTTTATTCCAAAAAAAAAAAAAATAGATTTATCTTACGCCGAGTGATTAAAATACTAAACAATGTATCTTGTTATTGTTTTATTATACCTACAAATTTTTGAAATATTGGTTAGTTACAATTTCAACCTTAAAAACATTTCACACAATTTCATAGGTTAAAAATATTGATATAAAATTACGAAAAAATTTATTTAGTTTCCTTGGCTTCTTTGGAATTTTGCAAGGTTTGTGTAATAAAAAGTTTAGCCAAAGACTGTGAGCAAAATTGTGATATATGCTGGGAATAGGTATTTATTTGACCTGAAGTAATGGTAGCGTTAAGCCTAGGAGGTACAGGAACGGGACGAAACTGTTTTAGAACTTCATCGTCAGGAATAGGCGATTCGCCTTTAGCAACACGTAAAGCGTTTTCAGCAGCTTGTTTAGCCAAAGCACGATGTTTTTCCTAAAATATATTTAAGATATGCTTGATAAAAACAAAAAAATACAGGCAATTTAAGGTTCTTACAGTTTCGTGTTTGAAGACGACATGCTGATATTTGTTATAACGAGTTGACTCCTGATAAAGTTCATCGACACGTTCGATCAAACAACGCATATGATTCTCTAATACAGAAGCAGTACCCAAGTCAAGAAAATTGTGTCCCTGGTCATCGGACATCATTTCACACAATTCCGACATCATTATGTTGGTTAATGGTGAATTTTTAATAACAATTGGTATTTCAACAAACAGGCTTTCATATCCAACTTTCAAGTTGCGCAGAGCTTCTGGCGTAAAATCTCCGTCTTTGTACATTTGTATAGCATGAGGAGTCAGACGGTAAGCCTTTAGGCACAAGAAACCTCGTCCAGATTTTTGGGTATCGTATATTACAACAACAGATTCTTCAATGCTAGTTTGGTAATGGTATTGTGATTCTAATAGAGCCATGGACAAAAAGTTGCCTACGTTAGAGCTTTGATACCACCCCACATGAAAGTGATCAACGTTAACACGACGTAAACGGCGCATCATAGTTAACTGATACATTTCTTCGTCCATAGTTTCGTCATCACTCTTGGGAAAGGGAAAGCAGTTGGTGATTTCTAAGCATTTGTTGACAACTAAGCCCAACAAAGCACCTTGAGCAAGATCCATATTGCTGGACTCTTCATGGCAATGTTTAACCATTTTCATGACGGCCTATCGAAAGGCAAAAAAAAAAGACCAGATACATTTTTGACCACGTAGGATTGATGAAAATAATAATGAAAAAACACAATATTAAAAAAAATAAATTAAACTTTGGATAAAGGAAATATATTGTTCTTAAAGTTTAACAGCGGCATTTTAATTTTTTATATAGGTATATCCATCATAATTATGGTTTTGACCAATGTCATTTTGCTGCTATAACCGTCTGGCAGCTTAAAAATACGCAAATGTCAAATGCAAACGTTTACCATGTTTAAATGACCAATCCTATATGTTACTTTTTCTATTATATTAACAGCAACTTAGGAAACCTCTTTTAACAGTTTTTAAATAACCCTTAACAATACACAATTAGCTTACCAAACCGTCACATTGTACATAATTTATGGTGTTATCCACTTCATCAGTTTGACGACCACGATTTCCACGATTTGCCATTTTTACGGAATATAGGAAAGAGAAAATTAATTAGGGATCACAAAAACAACAAAAACTACCGAAAAGGGTGCTGCCAAGCAATCGTTTTCTTTGCGTGCAGCCATGGTACAATTTACAAAAGGTAAAAAATTAAAGGGTTCTATAACCATGGTGAAATTATGTAGACCAGTAGGTGTTACGGGCACAGCTGAACTATCAAAGTTGTCTACTTTTACATATCTTGTTTTTGACAACTGAACTAACGAAAACTACAACATATATAAAAATTTTATTCAAATTTTTTTGTAGAATCCCCGCCACCTGATACATTATTGCGACATGTCTATAACTTTACCCTTAAACTTTACCATCGAAAATTTTAACTTAAACTAAAGCTATATTTACACTGCTTGTGCCTCGTTTCTGTAAGGTATGTGAGTTCTTTAGTCGAGAAATTTATAGTCGCCCTGTCAAGGGCAGAATGAATCAAAGAAAAACTATTATAAATTTTAAATGTTAACTTGTAATATATTAAAATTATATGACTCGCCCTGTCAATAACTGCAACACTTCTATAATCTTATAAAATTTCTCGATGCGAAAACTTCTCGCAAGTTACAGAAACGAGGCACTGAGCTATCATTTGAATTTCACATCCAATACCCTTTTTTATAGTGTAAACACAAGTATGTTTTTATTTGTTAATATTTTTGTCTAATCTCAGTTGAAAATAGAACGTATTTTCAAACTATTTAACTTCTGAGTTATAAATTTTAATTTTTAAAACTTGTCGAAGGAAATTATTGTTGTTGTATGGTCATACACTTTGTACCAGTTTAACAACTTTTATAATTAGTAAACTAAAACTAATTTCTTAGACGTAATGTAATATTAAAAATTAAATTGTTTTTTTGACACTCAATTAAATTTAATTTATTTTTTTTGGCATTCAACTCAGATTAGATTTTAGGTGGTGTAAATATAGCTTAATCGTGCATTGAGATTTTAGCGGTTTGAAAACCAAAAAATATATATTTCAGAATTCTTAGCAAATACATTTGTATGTACATACATATTGTACATATATATCCTCAAAAGTTTGTCCCTAAACTGCTTACAGAAACACCCACATGAGTCTTCTTTTCTGCTTTAAAAATATGTATGTTTCCAATTGTATAACCAAATAAAGTTAAACAGTAAAAGAATCGTCTTATTGAAAAGTTAACTGAAATTTAAACGGAATTTTCATGTTAAAGATTTGATCCAATATCTGAGTTAAGAAAGCAGAAAAAAGACTATGATAAATTTAGAGTTGTGACTGCTTTTTATTTAGTGTCGGATATGTACTTTTTAATATAACATCAACATAGTTTTTCTCGTGAAAATAGATGGCCGAAGGGCTTTTATTTCTTATTTATTATGCATTTGAAAAAAAAACAAGAAATAGTTCGCCCACAACTCAGTTAAATTTTTTCGAACTAAATTGTCATTAACGAATTAACCGCCTCTATTCTGCATTTTTAATCAAATTGAAATTTTCTCCGCCGGACTTTTTCATTCTGGAATAGTTTGGCTACAAATAACTTTTATTTTGCACCAGGATTATTTGTAATAGATTGGTATCAATAACAAGTCCGTATGACTTTATTACTCTTTGAAAATTTGATTCAGGAAACGGAAAGCGGT
Organism: Melanophora roralis; assembly: GCA_963583895.1. NCBI lineage: Eukaryota > Metazoa > Arthropoda > Insecta > Diptera > Rhinophoridae > Melanophora > Melanophora roralis. The sequence continues at coordinate 90,999,049 of OY757188.1, read as the reverse complement.
ACGTTGCTAAATAAACTTATATGGGAAAGAGTTTTGTAGGGTAATCAATAGTCGTAATCATGTCATAATCATTTAAATTGAAGAGCGGCTGTGATAATTTTATTTTATTTTAAACACCAAAAATTGAGAAAATGAAAACTTTAGCGTATACCTATTTCCTTGTTAGGTCTTTTTGATTTGTGAGAAAAACACTTGTTTGAAAAAATCGTTTTTTTTCTTACTATAAAATGTTAAGAGCTTGTGTTTTAATGTGCAATACTTTTTTATTTATATTTTGTTGTGAGACGCTTTTGCATTTCAGATATTGATATGTGTAAATATAGGTTTCAGAAGTAAATATGGGTTACAAAAGTAAAAGCATTAGCTAATGTGAACTGAATCCCTGAAGTTAATTCGCATATGCGCATTGTTGACTGATATTAAAAACAAGATAAAAAATCGTAGCAAATAATAAATAATTTGTTCATCTTTTTTAATTTTGCTATTAAAATAATTTTGTGCTTTTTATTTTTTTTAAAAAAGAACATTTTTAATTTTGTATGTTAGCATTATGTACTTATGTACGGATACAAGAAATCTTATACAAAACATTAAAACAAATGCTTTATTAATAAAACTTACTGATTAAAGAAAACAATGAACTCTGTTTACTGTTTTTCTGATGTCAATGAACGCCTTTTTAATGCTATTCAAAAGGGAAATTATGAGGATGCATTGTCCTGTCTTATGCAAGGTGCCAAAGCTACATCCATTTCTTATTCCTGCGGGCGTACGGCCGTTGGCTTAGCTGCTTCAATGGGTGATACTGAAATATTACAACTGCTTATACAATCATGTGAAGAACCAGATTTAGAACTTTTTCACAAAGGCAAGTGTTTTTAAGTTTTAATATGTTTGGCGTAAGTAATAGCTAAATGTTTATTGGCGTCGCCGAACTTTATTTAAATTAAAAAAAAAAATATCAAACTTTTTTTGCTCTTAAGGCGCTTTTTATATTTTTTTTGCTTCTTAAATATTAAAGTGATATAAAAAACACGTTTAATTAAAAAACTCGTCTAAAGTTTTAACAATTTTTATAAAAAAACTACGGCGTAAACAAGTGCCCAATGTTTTTGTCACATGTGCTTAAAATTCTTCATCGATTAGTGTAGAAATATCCAAGTCATGGAAGAAATAACTCACTCCAGTTATTTTTAAGTAGCCTGTTTGCGTATAAAAATAAAACTGACCCAGCACCCTAAGATATGCAATATTTTTTTGGTGCAAAGTAAATGAAATCTTAACATGGTAAAACAAGAAAAACTGTTGTGACAGTTATTAATTTAAAATGGTTTTAATTAGTCATTATTTACATTATATACAATAGTTTACTTCAACTCTCTATAAAGAAGTACTGAAATACATACCCTGCAGCTAAAGTTGAAACTAGTAACGTTTTGGAATAGTTATGTACTAGTTGCAACCAGGACTGTTGTAAAAGTGATAAGTTTGTGCCAGTCAAAAAAGAACAAATTAAAAAACAATTTAAACATCGACTGCGATTAGTAATAAGAGTAATAAGAAATAAAATACAGGAATAAAGCTTTAAATGAAAAAACAAAAACTAGTATTTCAACTAGTATCAAACTACATGAAACTAAACTAGTTGGGATCCTATGACAACCTTAGTTAAAATCGATAGTTCGATGTATGAAAAAAGGTCAGACATGCAACTAGTCTGAAGTCAAAAGCAACTAGTATATATATAACACACTAGTTATTTTATCTGTAGGGTATATATGTACATATATACATACACACATACCCGAAGTTATTTTAAACAAGGTAGGTAACACCCACATTTGATAATGCATTTACTGCCTGTTTTAGTAGGGAAAAAAGAAACGAATTTGAGAGTGAGTAATTATGTATATTAAAATAAAATGTTGGTTTAAAAAAAATAAAGCGTTTAAAATATCTTTTAAATAACTTATTTTTTAGATGCTTTAGCGGCTAACGACATTGAAATTGTTATCACACCCGATGGCATGGATTGCTTAGAATGGGAAGATGAATTTTCCGTTGAGGCTGACCAAACACCTAATTCAAGTGTCACTGATGATACCATTGAAGAGTTTACATCTCTTTACTACTATTATGCGAAGACTTTTGAACGGACCGGTGATATTATCAATAGTATAGAAAACTATTGCAATGAATATAACAATTGCAATAAAATGGTGCATGAAGATCCCCACACTATTGATCACATGACAATGGCTCCTTTACACTATGCAGCATTAAAAGAAGATATTGAATGTGCGCGTATTTTATTAGAGCATGGTGCCAAAGTAAATCAAATGACGGGAGTGGGTTATACGCCTTTGCATTTAGGTGCAAACAATTGTGATTTTGCCTTACTGTTGCTAAAGTATGGAGCAAATCCGAATGCTAAAACATTTAATACAGGTGAGACACCATTCATTACGGCTCTTAAATATCGAAATACTGCTGTCATTCAAATGATGTTGCAAACGAACAAGGTGAATATGAATGAAATAGATGAGAACGATAAAACACCATTAATGTATGCTGTAGCTTATGATCAGATTGATGTTGCGCTTGAGTTAATACGTCGAGGGGCAAAGATAAATCTACAAGATAAAGACGGAAAAACGGCTTTATTTTATGCAGTTGAGAAAAATAATTTAGTTTTGGCGTCTCGCCTTTTAGAATGTGGTGCTAGATATATAACGTCGCATTATCTGTTACACCAATGTGTTTTATACAACATGTATGATATGCTTAAGCTACTCTTATGTTATGAATATCATAAACACAGTCTTAAAGTACGTAATTCTCTTGGTTATACTCCAATACAAATCGCTATAATCAATAAAAAGGCAGAAATGTTGGAATACATGTTAAAAATTGATGCATCCTCATTGCAACTAGAAATGAACAATGATCTTTTATTGGCTGTGCAATATATAAATAATTTTACTGAATTTAAGAGCATTTCCAGAATATTATTTGCTTACTCCAAATCATCTGTTTGGTATAAAAAGTCAACAATGGTTATGTCATCCAGCTTAGGCTGTTATGCAACATTTAGTAATACACCATTGTCGAGAGCAATTATGCTAAATAAACTAGATATAGCAGAGTTTTTAGTTAAGGAGGGTATTGATTTGGATCAACAGATTTGTATTGATCATGTGGTCAATCATCTAAGTCCACTCAAAGAAACTGCTTATAAACCATTTACGAAACTGTTAAGTATGGAATTATATACAAAGTACATGTGTAAATACATAGTTTAAATTTTTTCTTTTTTCTTTCAAGTTTTAAATGGTTTTACACTTCTCCAACAACAAAAATATCGCTCAAGTGTAGCATTAGAATTATTTGGAAAAGTACAAAATTGTGAAGACTCTTTAAAAAAACTAACAAATCAACCTTTGGAACTTAAATCATTAACTCGTATAAAAATACGTAAACTTTTAATACAAAGTTATTGCAATTCCACAGTAGAATTTCAACAAAATTATCAAGCAACTGTAAGAATGTTCGAGCAAAATATAACACGTCTTGTTAGATTGATTGCATTTATTCAACTCCCAGCAAAAGGGAGGTCACAAACTACTAAAGATATCTGGCGTTGCCAGATTAATAATAAATAACCATGTTACAATAAAAGAGTATTAAAAGAGTAATTTCAAAAATCAAATATAACGTGACAACTCGGCCCTTCCTACACCTTACTCGTCCTCGAGTTATTCGTCCACTGGGTTCCTTCAGAGTCATCTTCATAATCATCGTCTACATCCGGGTATAAGGCACACCAGGGTTTCATCTTATCGCTACTAGCAATTGTTGAGAACTTCCTCTGATTACGCTGAGCATCATCGACATCTTCTACGACATAACGATCAAATCTTAGGACCTTTTTTATAACGTAAGGACCTTTGTATTTCACTTCAAGTTTTCTTGACTCGCCTGTACTAGGGATAGCACATTCAAGTAAGATTAAATCACCTTCTTCATATCTCTGTGGAGTCTTGTGTTTGGAGTCGAATCTAGTCTTCCACACTTTTCTAGCATCTTTGATGTTTCGGATAGCATCTTCACGTTTAACATTAGTTACCGTTGGTTCGATATCATCCTTCACCTGTTGAACTGCTGCTAATATTTTGTTACCGGTGATATCTCGAACAGGAAAATCAAAAATCAAATCAATTGGTGCATATTTTGTAGTACTATTAGTATTCATGTTCAGAGTCCATTGCAGATTTCGCATTTCGGTATCCCAATCTTTCGCGTCATTAACTGTCGACTTCAAATAAGATAGGATATTCTTGTTGACTCTTTCTGCCAATCCATTAGATCTTGGTGTTCGGACAGCTACCTTGATATGTTGTACATTATTTTCATTACAGTAATTTCCAAAATTTGACGATGTGAATGCTGTTCCACGATCGGTGACTAACACTTTTGGCATTCCAAAATACGATGTTAACTGATTCAAAGCATCCACCACTGGCTTTGTTTTAGTTGACTTTACAGGACACAAAACAACATATCGAGTAAGAGCATCTACGATAACCAAAAGATGTTCGTTACCCCGACGACTTTTAACGAATGGACCTAGATGATCCATGTGCATGACCTCAAAAGGGATTTTCGGTATATCCATACCATACAATTCACATTCCTTTAGTACTGGTTCCTTACAGAAACAACATTCGACGCAGGACTTCAAATAATTTTTCACAAAATTTCGTGCTCGTGGAAACCAAAAATGTTTCATTAACCTTTTTAATGTATTTTCAAGAGCTGGGTGGCCCACATCATCATGGCACAGTTTCACGATACGCCATCTTAAACCTTTAGGTACCACCAACAACAGCGAATCACCTTCACCCTTTCGAAATAAACGGCTTTTCTTCATAACATATTCATTTGTATACTGCTTTTGTTGATCAGACTTAACAATACCACTTAGCACATCAATTATTTCTCGTAAAGTATCATCTTCGCGTTGCATCATGTATACCCAATCTTCAGTTGATGGTTTTATCATCATTATCTTTTCACAAACATCTTGAACAACATGTTCATTTTCAATAGCTTTGATTGGAGCTCTGCTCAGGGCGTCAACATGAGACATTTTACTACCCTCTCGATGAATAATACGATAATCATACTCCATCAGCTTAAGAAACCATCTTGAGACCCGTGGTATTAACGGTTTTGATAACTTTAAAGTTGACATGGCTGAGCAATCGGTGACAATCAAAAATTGTTTACCAAGCAAGTACATACGGAAACGTTGACAAGCTTCAACAACAGCTAAAACTTCCAATTCATACGCATGATACTTTTGTTCAGCATCATTACACAAACGACTAAAATAGGCAATAGGCTTCAACTCATTTTGCTCATCTCGCTGTAGCAAAATACCAGCTATACCAACAGAGCATGCATCTGTATGCAATTCATGTTCTCTGTTCACATCATAGATACCCAAAACAGGTTCACTTATTAATAATTGAATTAATTTCATATATGACTCATTACAGTCGTCAGACCACACAAAATCTACGTTTTTTCTAGTCAATCTAGTTAACGGTGCAGCAATCAATGCATAACTTTGGATAAATTTACGAAAATATCCTGTTAACCCAATAAAACGTCTAACTTCTGTCACATTGGTTGGGATAGGAAAATTCTTCACTGCCAATGTTTTGAGTCTACCAGGCATCAAACCATTTTCGCCCAATTCATGACCCAAAAACGTTACACTATTTCCCAAAAATGAGCATTTCGACAAACGAAGAGTAAGGCCATGTTGTTGAATGACTTTTAAAAATGTTTCCAATTTTACCAAGCTTTCATCGACAGTATCAGATGCCACGATTACCTCGTCGACATAACTCACAACTTGATCTTTAATTGGCTCCAAAACCACAGACATCATTTGCTGAAACGTACACGGTGCATTTTTCAGCCCAAATGGCATTCGATTAAATTCGAAATGACCATTATGAGTCACAAAAGCTGTGTACTGCTTTGACTCATCACGAATAGGAATCTGATAGTAACCAGACATCATGTCCAAAATAGTAAAATACTTCTTACCAGATAAAGTCTGCAAAACACCGTCAACAGTTGGCATAGGCCATGGCTGCTTTTCTGTGATCGAATTCAGCTCACGATAATCAACACATAATCGATCTTCCCCGTTTGGCTTTGGTACGATAACGATTGGTGACGCGTATAACGATTCGGACGGACGAATTATTTCCGCTTGTAAAAGTTCATCCGTTATTTTTTCTACCGTTCTCTGTTTCGGAATCGGAATATTATATGGTTTCCGTGCGATAGGTTTTTCAGAATTTACTTTAATGTCCATTTCAACAACACCACATTTACCAATTTCTTTTAAATTTTCCGCGAAACAACCCGAATATTTTTCTAAAAGTTCTTGTAGTTGACACTTCTCATTTTCATTAAGACTCTCATTAACATTTAATGTTTCACCTTTTAAGGCTATTACACGACACTGACCATTTTCAATAATTACGCGATTTTCCGATAAAATGTCTCTTCCGATCACTAAATCATATTGCATTATTTCATCGTCAACTATTAAAAGTTCGGCTTCAATAGATAAACTATCAATTTTTATCATCGTTAAGAGTTTTCCGCGACACACGTACTCTCCACCAGCGAAACCATATAGTTTTTCTTCACAAATTTCAATAGGACCATTACATTTTAGCCATACACGTTTAGCCACTAATGATTTACCACTACCGGAATCGATAAAAGCACTGTATTTGTTGTTTTCGATTTCAATTTCCTTAAAAATTTCTTTGTCCTTTACACTGTCTTTCTGTTTATCAATCAAATTTACCGACCGCGACGGACATTTATCCGTTTCATGATTATTCGCTTTACACTTTTCACATTTAATTTTCCTGGATTTATTTTTACAGTTCTTAGCGATATGTCCCCGTTCGCGACAATTAAAACATATCGGACCCGTTTTTGTTTTATCACTATTGTCATTGTAATTTGTTTTATTTGTAAGATTTTTATCATTGTTTATATTTTTGTATATTTTACGCGGTTGTTCACTATGAGAATTATTTCTCATTTTATTCTCCTCAAAAACGTTTGTTAATATTGTAAATAATTCATTACATGATTTAATATTCATTGCCGTCAATGTTTTTCTTAAATCTTCACTGTATAGTCCATTTATAATGTATTTTATAATACCAATTTCCTCGATTTTACCACGACGACCCGTTGATAACATTCGATAATAGTATTCGATAACCGATTCACTTTTATTCATACGCGAATTTATCATCTCTATATGGGCATCCGCAGAATTTGATACGCAAGGAAAATCATTTTCAAATGCAGCGACAAATTCTGTCCAGCAGCTGAAAACTTTTTGGGAATCTACCCACATTTTAGCAACACCTTTTAAGTTGCTTTGTACAGCAAACAAGACTGTAGACTCGTTCCAGCCATAACCATTTTTTAATTGTTCCACCCTTTCGATAAATTTCCCCGGTGATATGTTCCCCTTACATGGGTCAAACTCTGGCAACATTCTCATTATTTCGCTTATGCTTTGATCTGGTACTTTTTCTCTTATTCTTTGCGGATTAAATTCTCTTGCGTTATAATTCAAATTGTTGTTGTTGTTTTCACTACGATTCATAGAAGATAAATTTGCATCACCATAACATGATGAGTTCTGCACATTGGCATACGCCAGCGTAGCATTCGAATTTAACGGCTGATAACGATCACGATTGTGCATGGTTGACACTGGTACATATTCATAGAAATTTACACTGTTACCACTTGACGCTACACGTTGATTTAAAGCAACACTTGTTGTTACCGGCTGGTTATACGTTGTTGTAAAATTTGTTTGTGCATGTCCGCACATAACAGACGTTGGCGCAACAGAAAAAGCTGGAGAATTCTGCGTAGATGTCTGTATTTCACAACTTGCCACTTCCACTGAATTCTGTTGTTTTTCCATAGAACCAATTTTATTTGTAAGCGCAGCCACTGCTTCCATAAGGCTACTCATATTCTTTTGCATTTCTATAATTTGCAAATTTTCTCTAACTTGTGCGGCATCTTCGTCAAAACCATAACATGGTCCATCTGCATTGGAAACTTCTTCTATGAAATCAGGATTTTCTTCCTCGAACTGCTGTAACCTGGCCACTAACTCTGCCTTGTTACCCGACGTTCGCAATTTACGATATTGCAATTTCTTTTTCAGTTCCACCAATGTTAGATCCATGTTCTTCCTTTTCGACACAACCAAACGACGCTTCTACAAGTTTCTATACAACACTTTTGCGACACACGCTTTTTTTTTTTCGTTACGACACACGCCACGAAATATTTCTTAATTTCACGATTGTTTTTTTTTCTTCCCAAACAATCTGCGACACACGCCACGAATTATTAGTTAATTTACCGATTGTATTTTCTTTATACAATTTGCGACAAACGCACGAAATATAATTTAAAATTCGCGATTGTTTTTATTACGGAAAAACTAGGTGATCCCACTTCTGAATTTTGTAAGAATGTTCGAGCAAAATATAACACGTCTTGTTAGATTGATTGCATTTATTCAACTCCCAGCAAAAGGGAGGTCACAAACTACTAAAGATATCTGGCGTTGCCAGATTAATAATAAATAACCATGTTACAATAAAAGAGTATTAAAAGAGTAATTTCAAAAATCAAATATAACGTGACACAACGAATAATAAATCGACATTACAAAAGATGATTGAACAGTTAGAAATACCTAAAATATTGCAAAAATATTTAATAGATTTTTATGATTGTGAATCTGTGATGGCGTTATATCAAAAAAACAAGAAATGAAATCATTGTTGGCCAACGGCAGAACCAAGGGACATTCAACAAGGTAAACTCAAGGCGAATTCAAAAAAATCGCCCTCTGCATTTCTTTTTTGTGTTTGAACGGTAGAATGTCAGAAAAATTAAAAATTTCATATAAAATTAATTTTTATTTCGTAAAAATATCAAATTGATTTTAATCAGCTGGGTTCTTAATATTACCTGGTTAAATGTGCCTTGGGCAGAACATAATTTATTTTTATTCACTGAATTTGTTATAAAAAAAAACATGTACCATGTTGAAGCATCATAGCAAGGCGAAACAATATCAATCAAATTCGCCTTGTTTTACAAGGTTTATTCAGTGTACCCAAGGCTCATTCAACCAGGTTATATTAAGAACCCAGCTGATTAAAATCAATTTGACATTTATTCGAATTAAAAATTAATTTTATATGGAATTTTTAATTTTTCTGACATTCTACCGTTCAAACACAAAAAGGAAATGCAGAGGGCGAATTTTTTCAATTCGCCTTGAGTTTACCTTGTTGAATGTGCCTTGAGTGTACCCTGGTTTATTCATTTACTTACAAATTGTTACAAATTCGTAATAATTGTTACTAGAAAGCGTTCATTAACTCAAAAAACTTGAATGGGTAGATCGCCAAAAGGAAGTAAAAAATTAAGACGTAATAAAATTTTCCAAACAGCTGTTTTGCGTTAATGCTTATATGTAAAGCTTTTTTTTCAAGAAGTTTCCAATAACAAAAAATATTTGCTTGAAAATTTTGGCTGGTCAAGTGCTTATTTATTTTTTAGTATTTTTGAAAGCAAGTTTGCGAAATTTTAGGGTTTCGTTGATGCTTGTGTCATGTACATGTAAAACCCAAATAGTGTTTGAGGATCCAAAAATCAACTTGGTCATCGTTGATGTACATACATATGTATGTACCCATCCAGCAATTTTTTCATTTTTTAATCAGATTTGAGTCTTTTTTGACTCCACTGTGCGATTAAAAAGGCAAAATATGCGCGCATTTTCTGAGCATAAAAGATACTTTTGTCGGTAGAAAAAGTTAACTTCCCGTGACTCTTCTTAATAAGTCTTTTATGAGTCTTTTTTGATATCAGTTCAAAGTCATTTTTGACTCCTTTTTAAGTAGTATTTGAAGTGTTTTCTGATCATTTAAAAGTCTAATTTTAGTTCGTTTGTGACTCTCTTTTGAGTCGTCTTTTAGTCATAACTATAGTCGCTTTCGAGTCTTTTGTAAGTCACTTTATTGTCATTTATCACACATATTTCTATTTTATTACTTATTTTATTATTTATTATAATTGACATTTTCAAAATACATATGTATATACCATAAAAAAACAAAAAAAGAAGGTAATTAAAATTGCTCCGTGTTCTTGTTTTGTCCCATGTGGCTGCTTAAGTTCTCCTTCCTCTTCCAAGTTTTCTACCTGTCTTCTGCAAATTTGAGCTGCAACGTTTTTCCCCTTTCTTATATTTCATTTCACTGTTTGATTAAACTATCTTACTTTAAGGATTTTTGGATAATTGCTAAATTTAATTACACGTTTTTATTATTATTCCTTTATTTTCACTTTCACAGCAAAACCACGATATTACTTTTTAAATGAACAAAAATTTAAGTGTTTGACATTTACTTAACAAGCAGTGTTCAATCATCTATATGCGCAAATTATGATCATAAAATACATAATTTTAATCACTTCTTAAGCACCTGCATGATCTGTTTTTGATTAGGCATTTTTCAATCTTCTAGGTGAGCGAAAAATGATAATAAATGACGAAAAATGTAGTCACATTTTAAACGTCTGGATGGTTAATTTGCGATTGCTATACAATTTGTTATTGTATTTAAAATTAAACTCATTTCACTCAGTAGCGCGAGTCATTTTCTTGTCCTTTTTTGATCGTGTAAGTGATTAATCAGTTTTTGATCACCAAAAGTACTCTTAAAAGACTCAGAAAGGTGATTTTTCGAAAAACAATCATCCAAATGCTATCTGGGTATATCTATACATATATCAAATGTCAGTGTAGGAAAATTTAAAATTCAATACAAACTTTAAACCAAGCTGTACTCCGTCACGCATTGCTGTGACAATTAATAATTACGATTTAATCCATCCGCGGAATTCTTTTTATACCTAAGGCTATTGCCGTTCGCCAAGGTTGTGAGCGATTTTTAGGGAATAGTTATTTTTTTATCTTCCTGCTCAAAAAAGTCCACAGTTTTTCGTCGTGTTAATTGGGAAATTTCCAAACAATCAGCTTCTTGAAAAAAGCAAGAATGATAGCATGTACATATCTAAGATTGCGTTATCACTCGTAAAAAATTTAAACTTTCTGCGCATATTGGGAGTGTGTTGTCATGCAAATTGTATTCCTATTGGCTAATAATTTTAAGCTCTCGTATACTATTTTCCTAATGGCTAATAATTTTTAGTTATTTTTTCTATTGTGCTTGTGTTTTTTCTGTTATACTTTTGTTGTTTTCAATGTTATGTAAATTGTAGTTTTCCTATATAAAACAGATTTGACAACCGTTAAAAAGAAATAACAAGGTCATTTAACGGAAAATCAGCGCATGACATAATCTTCTGACTATCATTCCTGTTTCCATACTAGCGGTTTACACATGGCAGTAACAGTTCAAAAACCCTAACACTTACATTTTCTCGCATTTCTTGATTAAAGTACTTAACTTTTACAGTACACGGTAATGCGTGTACAACAATTATATGAAAGTACTGTCATGTGTAAATGTACCTTTACTTTTTGGATGAAGTCAGTGATCCTAACTTTTTTTAACGTAAAACGTTAAGACAGATCAGGGGAAATAGCTAAAAAAACTAAACAAAAGATATTTGAAATTTTTTTTGTTCATTTTACAGTGGAAGTCCATAGTATATACATATGTACTTTCGGTTTCACGAATTTTCAATAGTACGAAAGACAGTTTTTGTCTACTGAACTGACAGTTTTGTTGTACGAATAAAATTGTTACTATTCGATAATACGAATATATTTTTGGAAATAATGGGCTTGTTTTTAGTTTTTTACTGGTTACTTTCTACAGCTTACAAATACAAATAAAATTTCTCTCTGTCATTAATCCAATCGTTGAGTACGGAAACGCATTTTGGTAAGATTTGAATTTTGGGTGAACCCACTAGTACGTATACACCACTATTTATTTCTTTTCTATTTCTTTTTTTTTTTTTTGATGACAAGTTAAAAAACATCTTAAAATTCATACATTTTTATATATGAATTTATTTTAAATATCTATATAAATTTTTCTGACAATTTATATAATCAGTTAAATTAAATTAATAAAATTTTTTAAACTTAAGATATTTTATTTCTTAAAAACAACAAATTAAAAAATATATACTATATGTATATAACTAGGGATATTGAAAAAAGTATTAATATTAAAAAAAAAATTAAAAATATATATATATATTTGCTAGTTTTTGTTTTTAAATTTATTTATGTAGAACATAAAAAACTAGCAATTATGTCATTAAAAAACCACATTTTGTGGTAAATATGTATGAAGTTTTATATTAAAAAAATAACTTGAAAAAAAAAAAATAAAAAAGGGTTTATTAATAAAAACTAAAGCAAACCTTTAGAACATTAAAAAAATGTTTAATTAAAAATTTGTTTGAGTAAAATTTATTTTATATGGTATGTAGCGAAATAAATATTTTAAACAATGTTTGTTGCTAATTTTTTTAGCTATTTATAATAAAAATACTTTTAAAGTTTATAAACAGTTTTGACTCGTTTTTTTATCAAATGCACTTTCTATAATCTTTTTTTTTTTTGAAAAACACGGGTAATTTTGTATTAAATATAGGGATGTATGTTTGTAAGTGTATAAGTATTGTATGCTTCTGGTTGTTGTTGCTGGTTCGTGTATTTTTTTTTTATTTTAATGTCTTTTAGGATTTAAGTAGTATTTTGAAATCATCATTTGAATTTTTTGCCAAATATTCAAATGGTATTTTATCTTTATTATCTTTTATTTCTTTAAGATTTGGTTGTGCTTCAACCAACAGTTTACTAACATCTAAGTGGCCACGAGCCGCAGAACGATGAAGTGCAGTTTGGCCATCCTCATCTTGTAGCTGAATATTAGCCTTTGAATCAATCAAGAGTTTAACAACGTCAAGATGACCTTAATAATAATAAACAGATTATCATATATTTAGAGAAAAATTAATGTTAATGCTGGAAGCACATCTGGGACGAACAACAAATTTATCGTACCGAGTATTTGTTATTGGAAATGAAACAAATTTTTAAACTCCTAAAACCAGAAAGGATATGGTAACTCTGCTACAATTCTTTACTATATGTTGACACACAAAAAACGGTAAACTATTGAAAAACTCGTTACGTATAACTATGTAATTGCGCGATCTTGCACTGACTATGTTCGTTTCATTTAAACAAATATGTTTTTTTTAAATGACGAATATTTTGTATGAAAAATTTGTCGTCCGTCCCAGTAATGTTTCTTTCATGATTTGTTTATTTCATAATAATTTTTATAATCGCTTAGTTGCTTGTTTAAATATTTCTTTTAACTTACCCATCATAGCAGCACGATGTAATGCCGTTGCACCTCCTTTAGTAACAGCGTTAATATCCGCTTTTCCCTCACCCAAAAGAAGTTTACAAATTTCGACGTTACCATTACGCGCTGCATAGTGTAATGCTGTGTAATCGCAATTATCGCGATCCATAGTTTTTCCTTTGGCGATAAATGATTTTACGCGCTCAACTTCGTTGTAAATAACTGGTTAATTAAAACATAATAACTATGTTATAAATAAAGAAAAAAAAAAAAACGTTAACGTTAAATAAGACACCTACCTGCATTCCAAATACCGCGATCAAAATCTATATCACTCAATGACTGCTGAGCTGGTTGTACATATTTGTGGCATTTGCAACAATCGGCTTTATGACGATCCATTTAGATTGTTTTTTTTTTCCTTTTTTATTAAATAATTATATTTTGTTTTTGATGATAATAACACACTGGAAATATTTTAATATACGAGAAGATGCTTGTTATTTATGTTTATGGAATTTAATAACAAGTTTTATTTTAATGTCTTTCTGTGTTCTCTTTCAGTTTAAGTTTTAAATTTCACGTTGCATAGTCCAACAGATTTCAGCTTCGCCGCAGCTGCATACAACTTTATAGCTCAATTGGGCCAACGTATTTAGCATAGCAAGTGGAGGAGTTGATACCATAACACCATTTATAACGGGCTTAATGCTATTTTCAAAACGTTTAGACAGAGCTTGAATTTCGGTATCATTTAAACCGAAAACAGAACACGAGCGATCATGTAAAGATCCCTTAACGGTTACATAAGCATAAGTGCCTTCGTTATTAACAATGGGTACGGGAATGGTAACAACATTTGTAGTAGTAGCTGGAGCAGCTACAGAATTTGTCGATGCTTGTTGTGGTATATTTGTAGAATTTAAACCGGGAATTGCAGTAAATGTTGTGGTGGTATTGTTAGTTTGATCAGATTCCATTTCCATTTAAATAAAAGCAACAACTGTTTTTGCTTCTTTGTTTGAAGTGAAAAGTTTATAAAATCTATTTTTTACGAGTATTTTTTGTTCGTAAGATGTTTTTTCTTTTTCATAAAAAAACTTGGCTTTAAAGTTTAAGGGGAAAGTTTGGGGGTATATATAGAGTATAAAAATATAGATGAGAAGTACTTTAAAATTTATTCGGGCGAATGTACTTTGTGATAATTGCCTAGACAAGCAGCTTCTCTCCCAATATTTGAGAGATTTTCTCTCACAACGGCAGATTCAGTTTCTAGTGGTTCTGGCTCTGCAAACTCTTTACGCATTGTCCACATATACTCATTATAGTCTTGTTTAACCGCTGTGGAGGAGGATGCTACAACTCGAAATCCAAGAATCTGCAAATTAAAAAGAAAAACTATTTTAATACATTATAGTTAATTGAATTAAATTTATTTATCTTATTTTTCAAATAATAATTTCAGTATAACAGGATATGTCAGGTTTATTCAACAAAATTATTAATTCTAATTCAACATTGAAAATTATAAAAATGAAAATAAAAACTTACATTACTTTAAAACAAACATTTTTAAGTACAGTGATTTATAATAACAGACCCTACAACTACTTCCCCTCCAAAAATTTAACGTTAGATAAATCAAATGTTACTCTCTTCTTTTTGTGCTGAGAATGATTATAGCTTTTGTGTGTATCTGTAGCTGTGTCTTCGGTGAACGCGGGTTTTAAACGATCAATAGGAATTACTACTATTCGTTCATTTATTTCAATTTTGAAATACTTTTGTTCCTTTTCAATAACTTTGTAAGGTCCTTCATATGGCTGCTGAAGTGCACGTTTGTGAATTCTTCGAACAAAGACATATCTACAGTCTCGAAGATCTTTAGGAACATAAATACCCGATTCAGAGTCTCTATGATGGTTTAAATTAGATTTAACATTCTTAAAATGATTCTTCAATTTGTACAAGGTATCAGAAGCATCAAAATCCTCCGTAAACGTTACTATTTCCCCAGGTATACGCAAGTTTTGGCCATAGACCATTTCAGCAGGTGTAGCTTGTAAGTCTTCTTTTAACATAGATCGGATACCTAGTAATACTATCGGCAGTTCGTCAAACCAATCTGTCGATTTGGCTCTAGCCATTAACGCTGCCTTGACCTGTCTATGAAACCTTTCAATCATGCCGTTAGACTGTGGATGGTATGCAGAAGTTGTTACCCTCCAACATCCTAACATTTTCGTTAATTCTTGAAAGGTTTTGGAAGTAAACTGTCGGCCTTGATCAGTAGTTATTTTTAATGGTACCCCAAAACGAGACACATAGTTCCCAATAAATGTATCTATTATATCAGATGTAGTAACATCTTTAAGAGGATATGCCTCAGGCCAACGAGTATAACGATCAATTATCGTTAAGATGTACCTGTGCCCACGTGAAACAGGTAATGGACCAACTATATCCATGTGAATATGTTCAAATCTTCCTTTCGGTATATCTATTTTAAGTATTGGCGGCTTAATATGTCTATTAATTTTTGATTTCTGACAAACCAAACATTGTTTGGACCATAAATTAAGCTCCGTACTCATTTTTGGCCAAAAATAACACCGCGTTACAAGCTTCCGCGTCGCTCTTATTCCCGGGTGTGCTACATTATGTAGTTTCTCAAAAACTGTTCTGCGTAAATTATAGGGGACGTAAGGTCTAGGTGATCCAAGGGAATCCTCGCACCAAATTTCTTCCTGACCAAAAGACAGTTTCAACAGCTTTAAATTAAGATGCTTGTCTCTATCTTCAATAAGTTCCAAAAGATTTCTATCATTTTGTTGCTCCCTAAATAAAATTTTAAGATCAAGCTCTGAACTTCTATACGATTCCACTTCAAATGCCCTTGACAGCGTGTCAGCTACTACATTTGCATCACCATGAATATGACGAATGTCATTTGTAAACTGGGCAATGTACTCTAAATGCCTTATCTGTCTCGGACTTCTCTCTGTTTTCGATTGTAAAGCAAACACCAATGGTTTATGATCCGTAAAAACAACAAAATTCCTTCCTTCTAACAAGTAACTAAAGTGTTTAATATTCAAATAAACAGCTAACAATTCACGATCAAATGCACTGTATTTACTTTCAGCAGGGGTCAGTTTTTTCGAAAAGAAAGCCAACGGCTCTGAAGTTACATTATCTACTTGTTGTAAAACCCCTCCCACTGCCACATTCGAAGCATCTACTGTCAAAGTTAGTTTTGCATCTTTATTAAAATGATTTAATAAGACCCGTGAGGCAAAACATTCCTTAATATGATCAAAAGCCTTGATTGCATCCTCGGTCCACTCCAGAATTTTACTTTTATGTTTTACAGCTCGATTAATTATATCATGAAGAAAAATTGTAGACTCAGCTAATCTAGAGATGTATCTGTGATAATAATTTACCATACCTATAAACTTCTGAGCCTGTTTTACTGTTTTTGGACGTTCAAAATTACGTATAGCGGATACTTTCTCATCAGAAGGTCTTATTCCTTCTTCTGAAATATTATGTCCCAAAAAGTCTATATTCGATACGCCAAAAACACATTTTCCCGGTTTAATATTTAGTCCATACTCCTCTAATCGTTTGAAAACCATTTCTAAATGGAGAAAGTGCTGTTCTTCATTTTCGCTATATATAAGTATATCGTCAATGTACACAAATACAAAATCTAAGTCATTAAAAACTTCGTTAACAAACCTCTGAAACGTTTGCGCAGCGTTGCGCAATCCAAAAGGCATTCGTCTGAACTCAAACATGCCAAATGGTGTAGTCACAGCAGTCTTGAATACATCTTCCTCTGCCATTGGTATCTGATGATAAGCACGAACCAAATCTAACTTAGAGAACACATTTTTGTTTCTCATATTCATATTCAAATCATGGATATGAGGCAAAGGGTACCTGTCCGGTTCCGTTACAACATTTAAACGCCTAAAATCGCCACATGGTCTCCAGTCGTTTGGGTCTTTCTTTGCCACTAAATGTAACGCTGATGCCACGCTGGAACTTGATGGCCTACATATACCACATTCGACGAGAAAATCAAATTCAGTTTTGGCGGCTTTGTATTTAATGGGATCTAAACGCCTAGGCTTTGTAAAAGGCAAAGGACCTTTTGTAACTAGCCTGTGAACAGTTGAATGTTTAACTGGTTTTTTATAATCTGGTTCTGATGTCAAAGCTGGAAATTTTTTCAAAAGCCGCGTAAATTTATCATCTACTGAAAATAATTTTGGAAGGGAAACCTTACAAACACTCTCAAACGCATTCACTGACAACCCAGTCATCGGATCTATTAAACGCTTGTGCTTAACATCTACCAGTAAGCCATATTTAGATAGAAAATCTGCGCCTATAATAGGCTTAGAAATATCAGCTACAAGAAACACAAAAGAATACTCCCGTCGGAGTCCTAAGTTTAAACAAAGCAATTTCTTTCCAAATGTTACAATATTTGATCCATTGGCTGCAGTTAATATGATATCCGATCGCTTGTTATTATCTTTAAATTTTGAGGATGGTAGAACAGAAATCTCAGCGCCACTGTCAATTAAAAATTTTATTTTGTTTTTGCTATCGTAAATAAACAAGCGACTAGAGCAAGAATCAATACTTCCATTGTTCGTCGCTGCAACAATGGATGATTTTAGTTTGTCGAACCATCATTTTTACTGGAAAACGAGCAAGGACTCTCACATCTTCTCGCCTTAGAACCATATCTGTAGTGAAAACGACATAACCAATTTTCATCCAAAGAACGACCTCGAGAACGTGAACTGTTTCTATTAAAATTTCGATATTTTGGACGAGAGGTTCGATATTCTAACTCCTTTTTAAGAGAACTAACTTCCAAAGATAATTTATTTATATTTTCGCATAAAGTAGTTGTTATATTTTCAATCGCCTTTTCCATGTTGGATACTCCAGAAGTTTTTCCCACACTACAAACTTCTGCATTATAAATAACTTCCCACAACCTATCAGCTAACTGAATCAATTCATTTTGATCAGTTATATTAGAACCTGTCAAGGCCACGTTAAGTGATTTAGGTAACTTGCGTAACCATAACTTTTTTAAGAAGTCTTGAGTAAAATTTGAACCAGCGAGAAGAGCCAAAGATCTATAAAATTCTGATGGTTTCCTATCTCCCATATCACTGTCAGTAAGAATCTTATCTAATTTAGTAGTCTCACTTAAAGAATGACGTTCAATCAAAATCTTTTTCAAGTTAATATACCGATCATTTATAGAAGGATTTTGAATAACATCTAAAACCTTGATTATAACTTCCTGTGGGAGGGCAGTTATAATATACTCATACTTAGTTTGATCTGTAGAAATGCCTTTAGTCGCAAACTGCATTTCGGCATGTACAAACCAGGCTTCTGGACAATTTGTCCAAAACTGAGGGAGCTTTACAGAAGAAGCACAAACTTCTAACTCTACCTGTGAAGCCCTTTCAATAGGATTATTAAACATATTTTGAATACTACTTTCAAAAAGAATTGATTACTAGTAGTTCCAATGCGCATCCAAAAACAAGGGGGGGAAATGGAAATTTGCAAGTTTATACCGATTGAAATAAATCGTTCTCCTTTGCTAATAGTAATTCTTTTAGTAACAATAGTTCTTTAAGTTCAATCACAGACCATAAGCTTCTTGCAAGTATCTTGACTACTTAAGTTAAATTATCTGTTGATTTGATTTTATTTTGCTTTATAATAAGTTCTTCTCCTGGCAGGATCGCCAATTTATAGTTAATTGAATTAAATTTATTTATCTTATTTTTCAAATAATAATTTCAGTATAACAGGATATGTCAGGTTTATTCAACAAAATTATTAATTCTAATTCAACATTGAAAATTATAAAAATGAAAATAAAAACTTACATTACTTTAAAACAAACATTTTTAAGTACAGTGATTTATAATAACAGACCCTACATACATAAAATACATACGAATTCTAATTCCAGGCCTTTAAATACCTTAAGCATGATTTTAAAACAAATTCTAGTTCCTACGTTAATTTAGGATAATTCTTGACTTCCGATAATCTGAATCTTTTGTTCTTAATTTTATATTTTAGACCCATAATTACAGAAAATGTGAAATAAAATACCAAAAATATTTAAACGTTTTTTTTTTATCAACTTAATCGACTTTTGTCTTTAATCCGGGTCGTTAATTTCTCGGTCAAGCCACATTTTTAAACTCATATTCAAAATTAAAAAGTGATTTTTTTCTACCAAATAACTCCGACTCCATGATCTCAAACTATGCAAAAAAGTACTTAGTGTATGAAAAAAATGCTTTTTCCCAAAGAGTATCTAGAAATTTTAAAAACTACTATAAAATAGAAAAAATATTTAAAAAAAATATCAAGCCCCGTATTTATATTTTTTCTCGAAAAGCAACTTAAATTATCCCCCTTATTTCCTAAAACGCAACGCCCTAAAACAAAATGTATGAAAAAGTTTTTTAAATTTTGGTTTTTTCCATACAATTGTTTTTATTTTTATGCGTTGTGTTTTACGTAAATATGCCCTATGTTTATACCTTTACTGGTTTAGAAGTTACAAAGAGTACCTTTAAAGTACCAAAATTAAATTTTGACCATTTTCTAATTCTTTAAGTTTAAACTTAAAAATAACAGACACATGTACCCTTAATTTTAAATAGAACACACGATGCTTTTAAAATTTCGTTTCTATCATGTACAAGTTGGGCCAAAAGAAGTCATCCGATGTTGTTTGGCTTGCAATAAGCCATCAGCCGGTCGTCCCAAAGGCGAATTTAGGTCAAAGACCTGCGCATGCTCCCATACAAAGTTTAGTCTGTTCATCAGCTGCTGCCTGTCGACTGCCAAACGTGTGTAATCTACGTCCAAGCCATCCTCAATCTCGATGGCGAAGTGGACAATTTTTCGACCGAAATCATAATGAGCGATGAGGCTCAGTTCCGCTACCAGCGGGTAGGTGAATCAGCAAAACTATCGCCTTTGGAGCACCAAAAATCTGCGAGTTATGCACGAGGAGCCATTACACCTGCTCAAATGGGGTGCATGGTGCGCTGTTCACGCTGGAGAAGTTATCGGGCCATTTTTTTAGGACGCCGCTGGTCAAATGACAACAGTGGACGGTGCGCGCTATAGGACCTTGTTGGCCGGGTTTTTTTCTGCCGCGATTAAACGAATTAGGTCTAGAGGACATGTGGTTCCAACAGGACGAAACAACGGCGCAAACTGTGCGAACCACAACCGATATTCTGAAGGCAGTGTTCCCGTGTCGCCTCATCTCTGGTTTTTGCGATTTACATTGTCCCGCAAGAACGCCCTATTTAACCGTTCCAGACTTTTTTGTGAGCTTTTTGAAGTCCCGTGTTTACGTGAACAAGCCCGAAAAGCATTTAAGGAAAACATTCGACACGAGTGCGAGAATCTGTCGCCCGAAGTTCTCGCCGGAGTAATGAAAAATGCCATAAAACGAGCCCGTACAGCAATCAATTGTGACGGCGCTTATTTGGCCGATACCTTCTTCTCGCCTTGACCAATAAAATTCTAAAGGTTTAAATAAACATAATCGGACAAGAGAATAGAAGTTTTTCATTTAGAAAAAAAATTCGAGCCAAACAACAGCGGATGACTTTTTTTGGCCCACCTTGTACAACCTTTTAAAAGAAAACAAAGTTGTATAAAAATATATATGTATGTACATGTACACATTTAAGTGTGGATATGTATGTATATATCGTCACAGAAAATGCAAAACGCCCTATCTAACAAACAATTTAAAATTGGCTTTTTATAAATTATAGCCTTCAAATATGTACGTCATCTCGCAAAACTCTTTTTTTTTCAGCAGAAATAAAATTGTTGATCCTTCTTAACTAACATATATGGCAAAAATTTGTGTTAATTGTAAATATATTTTTTATTTACACAAAAATGCTTGCTCCTTCTAAAAAAATTTTAAATGTTAGATAGGGCGTTTTGCATTTTCTGTGACGATATGTATGTATTTCTAAAATTTTGTATTTATTAGGTTTCTAGACATATGAATATTAAGTGTATCACAGTTATCCTATGACTTACCTCCAATGCAGATAAGATATGGCAGGGATGCACTAAATAAACAATTGTGTTATCATCACTATAGCCACCACAAGAAAACTTATTTAATTGCTCTATATCAGATGCTGAAAATTAACACACATAAAATACATTTAATATACATTTTATTAGTTATTTATTTTAACTTTAATAATTTCTACTTATTTGGCTTCTAAGTTTATTATTAAATTGTGATACCTAAGAATGTAAATTTTAATTAAAAATTAAGTAACTCCGATACTAGCCGAGTGTAATGCGTTTTCAAAATCAGCTGCGATTTTTCGTCAGCACTCTTTTCGGTATTTCTGTAAGTTGAATGTAAATTTGTTCTATTTAAACAAACTTTAACCAGAATTTGAATACTGAAATAATATTCTATATTACTTAGACCAAACTAAATCCACTTCTAACGAAAATTCAAAGCTGACTTCGAATTACTTAATTTTTAATTAAAATATTTCATTCTTAGCTATCACAATTCTAATAATGAACTTAAAAGCCGAATAGATAGAAATTATTATAACAGATTTTATATTTGTAACAAACGTATACACAACTACAAATAATATTAAAAAACACACAAATCACAAGGAAAAAAAATTTATTAAAAAAAGTTGCAGTAGATCATAATGTGTTAAATATTGAAAACCGGCATAAACTATTTTGCAATGAATTAAAGGTAGTTCATTTTTAAATCCAATTTACACAAAACTTTCCTTTTTTTGCATTTAAAACTATTATACTATATACGAAAAAATAGACACAATAAAGAAAACGTTCAGTATTAACCAAGCAACGTTACTTGATAAAGTGCCAAAACACAAAAAACTTAAGAAGAGATAAAATATAAATATATATATAAAATATATATAATATATTTTGTCATCGTCGTAGCCATATAAGGAGTGTGCCAAAAAAAACTTGTGCATACCTTTTAAGTCATAACTTATTCCTTACTCAAAGACTTTTTATCACGTATTATTTTGAACATGTCAAATGCTATTTTAAGGCTTTAACTTGCATTTTCGTTTAAATGTAAAAAAAATTCAAATTTTGATTATGGAATAACTCGAACAATGTTTGCCGGTTAATCGACTATTCAAATAAAATTAATTTCACTTTAAATCAACTTAGTTTTGCAAATTATTTCACCTCTTGTTGCCCGTTGTTAAGAGCAATTACAAAAACATGGCCCTATTTATTGCAATCATGAACCATGCCATTGTAAAACAAGAACTTGTAGTCAGCCACAGGTGTGTGTTTTAACGATCGCACATTGAGTTGTCGTAGTTGTAAAATTATGGACTATAGTCATCTATGGTGTACGTACCATAGAGTAGTTTTGAAACGCCTTCGATGTAGTGCAAAGATGGGTAACATGGTCTGGCCCTAGAACATTACAATATTAAATGGACCATGTTACTTTTGGAGTAGTACCACTCCTTTATGGACTGTCCCATACACGCTTGTATGGACTAGTCGCGAAATCTGCATACACATATGCATGCAAAATACTTTAAATTGTTTATGATAGAGAAGTTTAATTAGCCATGATAAAATTAACTTTTCAAAAACCAATAACATTTTACGAACCCACTTTAACTACATACATGACAACCAAGCGGTAATATTCTGGAGAAAATGTCAAACACAACAAGAGTTTGAAAAATCATTGCAAGCTACTTAATATCAAGTCTATTTTCTTCAGCTTTAGGTCTTTTCAAATATATTTATTTATTAACAATTTTCAAAGGCTATTCAGGATTTGATCACAATTTTCTTTGTTTATTTAAAGGATTTGTTGTAGGTTAAGTTTGTCTATATGCATTTTATTGGTTTTTACGCCAAATCTTTAAGACCTGAATAACCTTTGGAAATTGTTGTAATACAAGGTTTTGTTTTCAGTAGCCATTATAAACCATTTAGTGATAACCAATGGTTATTTAAATGTAAAAGGGGAAAAGAAAATCAAAACAGCTCATGGCGAAAATTGGTTTGTTAGGTTTTTAAAAACTCTTGAACGTTTTTGGTTTGTTTATAGTAATTCTGAATAAGTTTATTGAGGTTATTATATAAAGGCATTAGGTATACATGAGGTTTTTTTAAGAGTTTGGTTGGAATCTACTGATGATTGTGAGTAGCAGAGTACATCACGTAGCGGGTAATCGGCATAAAACAAAAAAAAAGGACATGAACAAAATGCTGCTGCTTTAAAGAAAAGATTTTATGCACCGAAATTATTACTTTAAATAAAAAATGAATCATTTACGATAAACAACAGAGTAAAAGCTTGTATATGAAGTCTGGATAATCAGCTGAATCGCTACAAAAATCCTGTTATGAAACCGCAAAATATTATTGCTTTGCCAAAAATTATAGGTGCACAAAATAAATTTAAAAAATTGTAGAAGTTGAGTGATTTATTTAAATTGTTCAAATTAAGTGAGTTGTTAAAAAAACCCTTAGTCGAGTTGTTAAAAAACCTAAATCGGTTATTGAACCGAAATCAAAATCCAGCATCGATTATTTGTTAGAACAAAGCCAAACCTATATTAAATTGATACTTTTTTAGTACACAAATTACGTGAATAAATTAGATGTTTTCAAAAACTGCATATGGGCGTTATTTTTATGGTTAAACTTCAAAAGACATGAATCAGTATAAGGCAGACTTGAATTGAAAGGAGTGGGAAAAGTATATCAAATATTGGTAAAGTCAAACATATTGAACAACTCTTTTGCAGAGCAACCAAAACATGTGTTAAAAAATCCCCTTGAAAAGCTAAATACTCTGAATTATTTGTACAAAGACCAAACCCTTCTAAAAAATAATTAGAAAGTTTAAAATTGAATTAAATATTGATTAAAAAATTGAAGTACTGAAAAAAAAATTAGAAATTTGTTTGTAATATAATTAGATATTTCTGAAATAAAATTTCTGAAATGTAATTATAAAATTCTGAAATATAATTGGAAACAGTGTAGTGTACTATCTATACTTCAAAAAAAGTTGGTTAGATAGTAGCACAGAGTGGTAGGTAGCTTCATATAAAACAGCTTTTG
Organism: Melanophora roralis; assembly: GCA_963583895.1. Lineage (NCBI taxonomy): Eukaryota > Metazoa > Arthropoda > Insecta > Diptera > Rhinophoridae > Melanophora > Melanophora roralis. Next base: position 90,974,309 of record OY757188.1, on the reverse strand, counting down.
AAAATTTTAATACTACATTTAAAAATTTCTGACATTAAATAAGATTTTTTCAAATACAATTAAAAAGTTCTGAAATACATTTGAAAACAGTTTCTTAGGGTTATTATTAAAAAAAAAAGAAATGTAATATAAGAAAATTGCTTTCAGATACGAGTGAAAGTATGTGCATTAAAAACAATTTAAACCTAGTTATATACTCAGATAAAAACATGTTAAAATTATTTTTTCCTTTTTCAAATAATACTAATAATAATAATTGTGGTATTTTTAGAAAAACAAAAATAAAATTAAAAGAACCAAGCAAATATATAATTAATCATTCCATAAATAATAAATTAGAAGAAAAAACAGCACTTTATTACTTTGCTTTTATAAAAAAACTATTAACAAATGAAACAAACAAATATAACAACAAAGTTGAGTGTTTGTTTACCTTTTAGTCCTGACACTAAAACACGCCATGGATACTTATGACTATATGAAGCTAAATTACCACGTATTATGATGTAGGGCATTTGAAAAAAATTTAGCTTGGTCTTGCTGCTGCTAAAAAGCTAAACAAATTTCTTAATTGAAGTTTTATTTAGACGTTGATTCGTCGATTAAGCAAACTAAAATTAAAAACTTTATTTAGAAATACATCCACTTTTTATATTGGAATGTTTTTTTAATGATTTATTTTTATGGTTATTAATTTTTGTATATACGTTTGATAGCTAAGTATATTTATGTTTAAATTTAATTCAATTTAATTTGATTTTCTTTTTTTTTTTTGTCCCTTAGTGCTTATTTGCTCAATGGCTTTTGGTAAAATACTGAAATGTGGGCTTTTAAAAAATATACATATGAAGTTGTTGGGTTTTTGTTTGGTTAATAATTTTGTTATTGTTGTTAAAAAGTTGTTTCGCTGATGCTTTATTTTGTGTTCGTTTTAATAACAGTTGGGTGTACGCGCTAATTATTATTATTTTTTTATTTGAAAAAAAAAGTGGTTTAACACGTTATGTAAAAGAGTTAAAACTTTTGTAAAAAAAATTTTTTTACTGGGTCCAGAACTAGCTAACTTCCCTACAAGAAATTGCTGATGTATACTAACACTAAAACATTTTTTACATAGGGTTGTCATTTGGGGGATTCTATTCATTTCTGCAGAAATTTCCGAAATAAAAAAAATGCCTATACAAAATGTTTACCTTTTTGTAAGATGTGAGGAAAGGTCACTTATGCTAAAGAAAGAATTTGTGGATCTTAGAAAATGTTAATCTAAAACATGGCTTTTGAATAAGTTTTAATAACCACTTTTAAATTACTACTAAAAATCTAAAAGGCATATACCTCCGAGCATTGTTAGGCGTGATTAAAATGTGTTTTTTAAAGAATCACAACTATTATTTTTTGCTAGGTACATATGTAGCTATGTATGTACTTATATTAAATAATGAACCATCATGGTATGTATTTTAAAAAATCTTTGAGGAGATAAACTTATTTATTTGATAACAAGACCTTGAAAAAGGCAAACTAGAATATTGGTGGTATAAAATGGCAAACTTTCACATATTTACATAGGTAATTTTTCACGTCAATTAACAGAAAAATTATAAACATTATTTACATCCATATCCCTAGGTTTTACTATAAATTTTGGTTTAATTTTTTCTACATTTAAATATAGACAGACAACGCCCAGAGGATTATTCACGCAAAGTTGTGGTTTCTTAATTAAATTGAATATTTATTAGAAAAATTATTAACTTACTATGTATTTACAAAAATTTGTTTTAATTAAAAATTTTCCGTGTCTTAAATGAATATCGTTTTTTTACAATTTTTTCCCTTCTGATTCTAAACAGAACAAAATAGTCTATCAACAAATATTTTTTCACTTTAATTTGCAATAAAACAATTATTTTTTTTACTAGTTAAGAAAGAAGTACTAAGTCGACCGAAAACTTAGTTGACGGCGATTTTTTACTTCGCCACCGTTTTACTTAGACACACGCAGTGCTGCCAAAGTTTTGGTTTATATTAAAGGTCTGCAGCGGATAAGATTTCAAACAACTTTTGTAAATCAAAGTAAAAGTCCGCATGCAATATATTCGCTCGAGTATGGGAGATAACCTACCTTATTCCAAAAACAACAATATAAATTATATTTCTTTTGACACATTTTTGTTTTTTCAATGAAATAAAATGCTGCCCGTATTTTTGTATGTATGTTTTGTTAATATTCAACAGATTCAAGTAGTTTTTTCATATATACAATTAATTTGTTGACACAAATATAAGTTAGTGCCTTTATTTCAATGACGATTTACATATTAATCTTTTTGGAATTAAAATATTCTTTATTTATAATTTATAAGCGTTCTGTTATTAAAAAAAACCCATTACAAGTTATTAAAAAAATTGGTTTCAATATTATCTACTGCTTGTACCTTTAAAAATCTAACGAACGTTTGTTAAGAATTTTTTTTTAAACCCAAATTTTCTTTTTTTGGTTTTTGCTTTATATATGTATATAAATATATGTACTCACTCACTCGTTCTGTTTTTGATGGGACAAGGAGTCGTTATAAATATAAATTAAATATTTTTCAAAATTTATAAACTGATGAAAATTTTATTAATGTAAAAGAAATTTTCTTTTTCAGTATAGGTTAACCTAAAGAAAACAAAATTGAAAAAAATAATTCTCAGTGCTAACTGTTTTTCATATAGTGTGCGGTGTATAAAAATTACAGGCTGCCAATAGTCCTTGCCGTCGGCTACATTTTATAAACTTTGATAACTGCTGGGGTTTTTTGATAGTTTCGCTATCGGTATAACATTCACAGTCCGAATAACTATCGATTGGCTTGCAGCTCTAGCTGCTAGTGCAATAAAATATTAAAGGAAAAAGGAAAGGACGCTTTATTTGTTTATTTAAATTAAGTTATAAAAAATTAAACAAATATTATTTCAGCTTGTAACAATAAATTCAAACTAAAATGAGTTTTTTTAATTATAAAGGTGAGTTTTACAGTAAACTTTTACCAATAATACGGCTGCACAAAAGCCATTGAGCCGGCAAATATTTTCTTCGAATTGCTTAAAAAAATTTTTGTTTAAAACTTATTTTAATTATTGTCAATTAAATGAATTATTTTTTAAGATGCAACATCACGTAATAAAGTATTTCAGATAAAACTATTTCGGCATGTTAAAAAAGTTCTGTACATTGCACATACATACATAGGTTTGTATGTATGCCGATATGCATAAAAAAGCCTACCTGTACACATAACAGCACTATAATTTTTTTTTGCACAACTTCAAACAATTTCTGTTTGTTCATAAATAAAATTTTTCGATATAAAAAAAAGTTAAAACTCATTGAATATGAAATTATTTTCCTCTCTAAAAAGTAATTTTATACATGTTGTACCTATAGATGAAGTCCTTTGTAGAAAAATGACCGCTCTGCTGATGTAGTTGCCTGTAGAAGCCTAAAATTCCCAACATTCCCTAACTGATAGGGCTGTGTTTCACCAACATAATTTATTTGATCCTTAAGGGATTGCGGCGCGATTCCCATTTTTATTTTTCGTCAAACTTAAGTCTTTGATATTAAGCCATTTAAGTGTCTGTAACATACATATTTTCAATTGGTGTATAAATATTACATTTTATGATTGATCTCATCGCATATATATATGTATATAAAAATTGTTGAACCAAAATAAAAATGTGGTTTTACCATTGTATTATAAATGTTAATAGCGGCTAGTATCGATTTTTTTTTTTTTTTTTTTTTTTTTCTTACCGATTTTTTTTGCATATATATTCGATGTGTTCTTTAAAATTTAGTTTTTTATCTGATTAAGTTATTTAATTATTATGTTATTAATTTTAAAAATAGATTAAATGTACATAATAATTTCCATTATCTTTGTTTTGCGTTCATTGAGTTTAAGTTAGCTGATTTTTATCCAATTATTTGATTTCTATGTCATGCGCTAATTTATCATCACATTCACTTGAAGTCATCAGTATATAGCACGATTTCACATTTTTCTAATATAGGTATTTGGCATATCGTTTATGTAGATAATAAATAGCAATGCACCTGGTATTCATTATGTACTCATTATGTATAAATTAAGGTTTTACATTATTAATTTTTACAATTTGTGTTCGATAAGATTAATACGATTCAAACCATTAAACCATTTCAATTCTTTGCCGCGAACCCCGTACTTATGTTTATAATTTCCGAATCAACAACTATCAATCGTTTCAAAAGCTCTCTTAGAGTCATGGTTTTCAACCTATTTATAACATAGTTTATTGCTGTTTCACAAGAAAAGTTGTTTCCGAAATGCGGATTGATAATTCGAAAGTATGCCATTATTTTCAAAATAGTTTTCCAGTTTCATTTTAACAACCTTTTCAATTATTTTCTTACACGTTTAATGGGTATTAATGGATTGAAATTCTTCACATTTTTTGTTTATAATATATATACATATTTATGTACATATAATACCCATATTAATAAAAGAAATTGTTTTTAGTAATATGTATCTTTTTAACCAAACTTATAATAATAATTTATTTAACTTAGATATAACTAAAATATCAGGTCAAATTTCGGACTCGGTGCAGGGTTCCTTTGTATTTGGGGCTCCTAAGGAACGGGCTAACATTGAAACAGGAGATCGCACAGTCGGCACCGTTCGACAGGACGACGTGGTGACAACAACAAAGATGCCGTTAAAAGAAAAGAGTCGAACAAAAGAAGAAAAGGCTAGAAACGGCACGAGGTCTTCGCTGGCTTATCTGAATAAGATGGCCAAAAAAGACCCAAAGCTGCTTTCAGCAAGAGAGAGGCATTTGATAAGGAGGCACAGACAGGACGTCACAAAATTCGAAAGAATTTACGGACCAGTAAGTGCTATCTTTGGCATGCCGCTTCCAGAATTTCGGCGGGCAGACGCTACTGCTGACCCGGTAAGCTCTGTAAAAAGAGATGGGCCGACTACTGTAGATATCAGCCAACTCAAAAAAGCAACAGATAGCAGGAACGCGGTTGAAATGCTCAAGCCCGTGGAACGAGCAATGACAACGGTCATGATGCTGCCTGCAAAGAGGTCAGATGCTGACGGCCTCCCGTCAAGCTCTCATGGAGCACCCCCACAGATGGAGGTGACTAAGAGAACAAGGGATTGGGATGATCAGGCTTCGACTTCTGAGAAAGCTAAAAGATCTTTAGGCCTGAAAGGCCTTATGGCAGCTGTCGTGGACTGGGCCGATCCTGATGGTAAAATCAGCACGGAGAGGTGGCGGATGGTAGAAAGCAGGCTCATAGTTGAAATAGCTGCCTTCGACGGTAAGCCAGAGGACGTAAGCTTTAACGGTTCGGATTGGTCAAAGGGAATCAAGGTGGTTTACTGCGGTAACAGGAATTCTTATGAATTCCTAAGAACCTCAGTTCAAGGCTTTGGTGACCTTTGGCCGGGGGCAAATTTGGAGGTTATACAGGCCACAGAACTACACCGGAGGGCAATTGTCACAGTATGGATTCCGCCACCCGTTATGACGGCAGAAACCATACTGTCAGTATTGGCAAAACAGAACATCGGCCTTATTACAAACCAATGGAAGAATGTTACTTCACTGGACTGCAAGGGGAACGAAGGAAAAGACTTTAGGTTCGTAGTTGACCAGGAGTCTTTAAAAAGACTGGAAACGTTAGGGGGGGTGGTCAAGTTTGGCCTTGGAGCTGTAAGATTTCGGCTTCCGGAGTCTGGCAGATCCAAAGAAGCTGCAAGTGGTGCAAACAACCCTGCACTACAACGAGATAGCTTCAACCAAACTGGCAACCCACCTTGCCAATTTTCAAGACGTGGGAGCCCTTATTCTGGAACCTTTTATCAATTCTAAAGAGGTTGGTGATTGGGCGTGGAAGAGGATGTGCTGTTTCAGGCAGGTTGTAATTAAGGTTAGATCGTGATATTCCCTAGGAAAGAGCTAAATTAATTTTTCTCTTAGTACAAGCGACATCACTGTAATTGAAAGAGAGGCCAAAGGCAAAACAAAATTAGCACTGTCCTATTAGAAGACACCCGGGCAGTAAAGTGCAAAAGGTGGTCGGCTACCCAAAGAGGAGGAAAGTATCCCGCTTTTTGGCTGTGAGGCAAACACACAGCCAGTGGGGTAGCAAGGATACCAATTAAAAAGGTGAGATGACTCTTGATTTTATAAATACTTATAATCTTTACATCTGTAATAAGGGCAAAATGCCAACGTTCAGAACAAAAGATAGGAAGGCAGTTGTAGATATCATTCTACCTAAAAGGAATTTTGATTATGCGAAGAGATCAAAGAATTCAGGTGGTAATTGTTTTTCGGCTGTAGTAAGATTGATTTTAAAGTAGACTATATGGAGATTGTAGAAGTGTCCTTAACGAAATTATAGACTTCTCCAACGTCAGGCTATGTTGGGTTCCGTGGCACTACGATATAGTTGGCAATGTAATTGCTGGCGAGATCGCTCGTAGTAGCTCGTCCCTTAAGCTTACATAATGAGAAAACTGTAAGACCACCAATGGCTCACTATCATGTGAAGATTAAGACATGTGTGCTTAACGTGGAGAATCTATATTGGTGGAACAGAAGTGAGTAAGTTAGCTAAGACTCTGGCCGGTATTTAGTTCCAATTCAAATTTCAACGAAATTAAAGCTTTCCTGGCTGAGATTCTTGTGGGGACGAGAGCCGCGGACGTTACAATAAACGTCGATAGTCAATGCAATTCTATCATTTATAACTTTCAACTATGGTAACCCTAGTGACATGGTTAGGTTAGGTTACAAAGGGTAGTGGCGAGTCCAACTCGCCACCTCCACCTGGAGGCCTTTAGGTGCACTGTGAACCCTTTCAGAAAAGTCAAATGGAGAAAAGAAATAAGAGACAAATAATTACCTTTAAAACAAATACCAACAACAAAACGTAAGAATATATGCGTGTGCCGATCACTGCTTGAGAGCAATGATCGGCAAAACCCCACACGCGTTTAATTGCTCTCTGAGCATTGAAGAGAGTAAAAATACAAAAATGGATTTTGAAGTTTCTTGTGCCTCAATGCATTTTTATAATATTTTAAACCTTAACAAAACTATGGGCACCCATAAATAAATAATTAATTACGCTCAAAAACAAACAACCAACACAATAAAAACATAAAAATGTATGCGTGTGCCGATCACTGCTCTAGAGTGACGTTTTGTCAGTTCTTGACTTGTGGACGACTGTAGATGTTTTATGACGGGTAATTGGGACGTTGCCGGTTAGGTTACAAAGGGTAGTGGCGAGTCCAACTCGCCACCTCCACCTGGAGGCCTTTAGGTGCACTGTGAACCCTTTCAGAAAAGTCAAATGGAGAAAAGAAATAAGAGACAAATAATTACCTTTAAAACAAATACCAACAACAAAACGTAAGAATATATGCGTGTGCCGATCACTGCTTGAGAGCAATGATCGGCAAAACCCCACACGCGTTTAATTGCTCTCTGAGCATTGAAGAGAGTAAAAATACAAAAATGGATTTTGAAGTTTCTTGTGCCTCAATGCATTTTTATAATATTTTAAACCTTAACAAAACTATGGGCACCCATAAATAAATAATTAATTACGCTCAAAAACAAACAACCAACACAATAAAAACATAAAAATGTATGCGTGTGCCGATCACTGCTCTAGAGTGACGTTTTGTCAGTTCTTGACTTGTGGACGACTGTAGATGTTTTATGACGGGTAATTGGGACGTTGCCGGTAATGAGACTGCCAATGAATTTGCGAGTAGGGGATCAGCCCAGGATATTTGGCTTGGTTACGAGCGGGTGAGGCCACCATTGGGTTTGTATTATGAATTGATAGGGATTTCGGTGACGGACAAAGTAGGCCAAACTTGGAGGGACAAGGCTAATTGCGGGATCGTCAGGCTTCTGTAACACAGGCTGGACAAGAGGGCCACAGACCTGCTGTTCAAGGTGAGCAGGGGGTTCTAAAGTGCGTAATTGGGACTATTACATGGCACTGCGATGTGACGAGTAAATAGGATAGAAACTCTCCGGACTTCTACAAGTTATGCGGGAATGAGAAGAAGATAGAGGCTGTGGAACATCTTGTTTGCCACTGCCCTAGGCTGGGAGGGCGCTTCTTGAATGGACTTGGTTCGGTCTCTGAATGTGGGGTTAGGGAACATCATGGGATTCCTCAAAGAGGTTGGTAGGCTGGGTATCATTGCCTGCTCGTGATTGACGGACGAAAACTGACTTTTTTGACTTTTCACTGACGGCGGTTTTGCTTTCTTTTCTTATTCTTTTGTCGTTCTATCTGCAATTTTTTTATCTTTCTTATTTCTCTTTTCAATTCTTCTGAAGGCATTCCAATGGGCCTCTGGGTGGAGGTGGCGAAATGCATTCGTCACTACCCTTCGTAACCTAACCTAACCTAATGGTGTAAATGTTTTAGGGGATTGCAGTTCAGAGAGTTATTTTTTTTCAAACTTTTAATTATATGAAGAAATTTTATTAAAATTTATTTCGATACTAAATTAAAAAAAAATTAACAAATTTTTTACCATTACTAATTATCAGGCCGTATCAATGAGAAAATATTGTTTTATCCCCTTTTTAATTTTTGTATAAATCAACTTGAAGCCAAATTTGTCTTAAAATTTTTTTCAGAAAAAATTTATTTGTTTGAAAACGGCATAATAATCAAAATGTATGCGTGTGTTTAAAATGACGTGGTCAATAAAAAAGAAATTTACTCAGCATCATTTCTTTAAATTGAACTATTTTGTTTTATTTTTATTTTAGTTGCTCAGAAGAACTCTTACGGAACACAAGTTGAAAGTGCGCACCTTTCTTTTTAATTGCCAAAAATATATATAAGAAAACAAAGAGTAACATAAACAAAAAATAACAAAAAAAAAAAAAAAAAACGAAACAATTAAGGTATTAAAACACTTGTGTAAACATCTACTCTTCTAATCATCAACCAACAAATATTGAAGGCGACACGTTTAATGCCTTGAATTGAAATTGTCTGCTTTAAGAAACTAAAAAAAAAAGAACAATCAATTTGTGTGTGAATGTATGTCACGACAACCCTTTACAAAAATTTAAGAAACATTGCAGAACATAACTTAAAAATTAAAAGCATTTTATAAGACATATACAATAAAATGTCTAAATTGTATTTATTATTATGTTGTACCGCTTTTATATTGGTTGTGAGCACTATGCCAACAAGTGCTAGCGTAGCATCACATACACATGAAAAACATGCCAGCAAAGAACGTCTAAAGGATGGGGTGTATCAATCCCGAGATGCCCACCATCATGAAAATGGTGAACACCATGTGGAGTTCGATCATGAGGCAATCATTGGTAAATGAAAATTTTTATATGTAGCGTAAAAAATTAAAATGATTAAGATTATCAGACTAGTTTTTTTTATAAATTAAAGAAGTATTAATTGGCCATATGTATTTTTTTATTTTTAACAATTTTACCATACATTTTGTAAAACTTGCTTGAATCTCTTTCAATTGATTAATTTCTTATATCTTTATTTAAACTTTTTTATCTGCAGGAAATGTCAAAGAAGCCCAAGAATATGACAACTTATCACCGGAAGAATCAAAGAAACGTTTAGCAATTTTAATACGTATGATGGACTTAAATAATGATGAATACATCGATCGTCATGAGCTGAAAGCCTGGATATTAAGGTCTTTTAAGTGAGTTATTTTTGTGCTTTATTAACGCTTTGTTTTTATTAATGTTTAATGCCACTTATAAGAGAGCCTCTGCTTTAAACTTATGCTTTAATTTTACATAATTATTAATATTGCATACACGAAAGCGTTACATACACGCATACATATAAAGCCAATAGAGAACCATTTATGTGCAAATTTAGACCCTAATTCTGGTTTTCAAAAAAAGTTAACGGGTTCGTTAAGCTAGGACAATCACAATGGACAAATTGTCTCTGGGTGATGCGGTGAGTATATCTCACTGCATGTCCTTTAACCTAACCTCACCTAAGCTAGAAACATAGAAAGTGTAGCATTACCAAATACATATACCCTTCGTGGCTGTTTTCTTGCAAGTTTTTTTTTAAAGGCTTGGTGGTATATTTGAACCTAATTTTGATTAACCAGGAAAAAGTGCAACGTTTAATTTGTTTCTTACAAAAAATTAACAAAACTTTTAGCAGTTATTTTTACAGTTTTTTTAACAAGTTCATTTATTTACTCGAAAGTTATTTTATTGAGTATTTTAAAATTTTAATTGGACATTTTTCTGCTAGTTAAAAAAATGTAGTAAGAAACATTTGCTTTCTAAAGTAAACAAATATAAAAAATCAATCGTTATGGGCTTAAATTTCATAAAAATCTTGAAAATTTTGTGAAAAATAAATATAAATAAATATACCTTGAAAAAATAGACTAATACCATGTTCACACATAAACCTTAATTGCGTTATTAGCACATTTACGTAATTAAGGCCTTTATTGAGCTCAATTAACCATACAAGATTTCAATTAATAAATTGAGCAATGAGTAGTTAATTGCTTCACTAATTGAGTTAAACTCGAATGCAACCCTGCTGATTTATTAAGAACTATGTTCAGTTAGTATAAAAGGTTGAAAGCTTTTAATATGTATGCCATAGTGGAACAAAAAGGTGACCTCGTCCTTACAACAACCACTTCCTGTAAACATTTAGCATATATTTTGTTGTAGCTAAATTTTAGCTAGGTTGTCGGTAATGTTGCTATCACACATACACACGGTATACACAACCATAATATACCATAAACAATTTGCCAATCTAAGCTAGATAACATATGGTGTACAAAAACGTCAGCTAATCAGTTGCTCCTACCTTGTTCAATGTACATTAAAAATGAAAATAATATTTATTTAGCTGTCATATGCTAATTGAGTAAGCCTAATTAATTATGTGTGAACAGAAAACTTAACTGCTCAATTTACTTTAAATTGTATCAATTAATGATGTATGTTTGAACATGGTGTTGTTAATTTATAAAAAAATATTTTAAATGGAATAAAAACTTTGAAAAAATGTAAATTTTTTGTAACATAAAAAAATAAAATAATAAACAGTAGAAACCTGAGCCGGGCGGCCGAAACTCTTTAGTGAAGCCGTTGATATAATTAACAAGTCGCAGTCATTAATTTTAAAATATTTTTAAAATTACTTAATTTTCTGTTTTCTCCAGCAGCTGATTCAAATTTAAACTAGCACACTTAATTATGAGTGGATGCTCACAACAGTAGTATTTTTTTCGTTTTATTTTTTTAAGACATATGACTTTATGACTACCTTGTGAATACCCTGAATATGTGCTGTTTTGATAAAATTAAAATTTTCCGTTTTGCGTACTTTTTGATACAAAAACTTTTTCTGAGAGTAATGCCATAAAACTACTCAGTAAACGAATCAACTTAATGTTTTTGCACTCATTTTCTTTAAATCAACTAATTATTTTTGATTTTAATAACCCTAAAAAGTAAATTAAAACAAAAAGAAATATTTTTTGCTGCAATTGGATTTTATTCGCTAATCGAACAAATGCAGGCACTTTTGAGCACATTTTTCATTACATTTTCACACATTTCACGCAGTCAAATCAGGCGACCGTGTAGGCCAAGCCATTGTAATCCTGGCCGTATGCGATGTGGCACCGTCCTGTTGATCCCACACGTTAACCAAGCCCAAAGCATGCAGTTGTGGCATTTAAAAGTTTTCAATCAAATCACGATATCGCTCCCCATTGACAGTTACTGTTTTCAGTTTCAAAAAAGTAAGGTTCAATGATTCCTTCTAACCAAACTGTCACTTTTAATGGATGCAAAGGTGGTTGGTGGATATTTACATATCCATTCAAATGAAAATGTGCCTCGTCACTCATAATTATGATTTTTTTTCATGAAAATATATGATTGATTTTGGTAAAATGTTTAAAGGATTAAAACACGTTGGTTTACCGAATATTTTTGCCAAAATAAATTTGCCACGTTTCTACTTCACGACTGCCAAATATGAACTCTCAAGACTACCAAAATGGCGGCAAAACAAAGTAGTATGTATACCTTGCCGGTAGACACCCTGTATTTTATAAACTATACACGATTTACTATACACGATTAACAATTTAAAAATGTTATTCTTTTAAAAAAATAAACAGATATGTGCTTCTTTAAATTTTTTGATTATTTTTATACAAAAAGAACATATTTCACACATAAGGCACCTTATTTTTTTGCCTATTTTTAAGATTTTGTGGTCTGAAACTATAAAATCGAGGATTGCTGGTCCACAATAATTCGGAAGTCAGCTAAGAGGACTAAAGTACTAATTAAATTTTTGGAACTTTTTATAGTTATGAGTCTAGAAATTTGGTACTGTTTGCCCTTTTTATGATAAAGAGTCTAGGTATATGAAATTAATGACTCAAAATGAGATGGAAAATCAACTATGTGGACTAAAAATACTGATTAAAATTTTAACTAATGTTTGCGTTTTTGTGATTGTGAGTCTAGAAAAAAAAATTAAAGACTATTGACCCATATAGAAGCCGGCAGTCAATTAGGCAGACAACAAGTACCTTGTTTACGGTTTTTTTAATTTTTTGGGATGAGTCTAGAAATATATAATTTAAGGCAACGGAACTATCAACAAATCACTATTGACGTTGAAGGGGTCCAGAAGTCAATTAAGTGAATTAAAAGAACATTTTACATATATTGACACTTTTTTCATGATTTTGGGACATTGGTGTTTTTTTAAGATTATAAGCATATAAAAATGTAATTCAGGGCTATTTACCCCGATTGATGCCGGCGGTCAACTACGTGGACAAAAGTAGTGTTATTTTGTATATTTTTGCGTTTTATTAAATTAGGGATTTTAGATTAGTTTGGGTACTAAAAAATGGGACAACATGCATCTCAGGCCTAATTTTTCAAAAAAATATGATAAATTTTTTTAAGCATAAAATAAAAACTTCAACTATATAATCTGAAACTGATTTTTATGATCATATGTTCACCCCTTCTCCATATTTTTTATTAATAAATATTACACTTTACTAACATTAATTTAAAATAATTGAGTTGCTTGTGTTTTTTTTTTGCATTTAAAAACTAAGTTTTAAAAAAGTATGCTACAGTTAAAAAAGTTGTGCCTAATTTTTGTTAAAAATAAAAGATTGTTGGTTTGAAGTAATAAAAGGTTCTAAAATTTTTAATTATGTTTGTAAATATTTCATATTCATAGTATAAAATTGGTTATTTGGTGTTATAAAGATATTTTAATCACATTTTCATTTGGTAATTTGGTTAATTTTTACTAACTTAAAGATTGCAAAAAAAATTAATGAAAATCGTTATCAAGAAATCAAAAACTTTTTTCCTTTAACAAATAACTCTGTAGAAAACTGGCTGAAGAAGAGGCTGCCGATCGTTTCGAAGAACTAGATCAAAATAACGATGATCAGGTAACTTGGAAAGAATATATGCTCGATGTCTACTCCATGGAAGATGAAAATCAGAAAAAGGATGTCATAGATTTTGATAGTTATGAAGAGGAACACAAAATGATTTTAAACGATAAGGAAATGTTTAATGCTTCCGACTTAAACAAGGATGGCCAATTGAATGCTGAAGAATTCGTGTTATTTCAAAATCCGGAAGAACATCCGGAAATGCTGCCGTTAGTTTTTGAACAAACTATGCGTGAAAAGGATACAAATCGTGATGGTAAAATTGATTTTGAGGAATTTGTTGGAGATAGTGCTAAACACAATGACAAAGAATGGTTGATTACTGAAAAAGAACGTTTTGATAAAGAGTACGATTCAAACAGTGACGGTGCGCTAACTGGTAACGAAGTGCTTTCATGGACTGTGCCTAGTAATGATGTTGTGGCCAGCGATGAAGTTGATCATTTATTTGTCTCTACAGATGAAGATCACGATGATCGCTTGTCTTATTCGGAAATACTTAATAATTATGAAACATTTGTTGGTAGCGAGGCCACTGATTATGGTGATCATTTACAAAATATTAATCATTTAGCAGATGAATTATAAATTGCTGAGTCTATTAAACATATACTTACTTACTTACTTACTTACTTACATGACAACTGCCTGTATATCTTTTATAATATGTACGTACATATATTAACATTATTTAAACATATAATTACCTTTACTTCATATTACCTCCAAATATAGATCTTAAGTTTATAAAAAAGTGCTATAATATTTATAATTTTTTTTAAATTTTAATTTAACCCCGTAATGGAAGCCTTTTTTTACAAAACTCAAAGAGATAAAAATAAAAACAATATTATAATTATGATGAAAAACAAATTGTTTTAATTCTTTGGAACGCCAGGAATCGTTTAAATAAGAAAGGTAATTGGACTTTGAAGTGAATTTTTGTGTTAAAGTTTTGTATATATGAAGTTTGACAGCTCAAAATTTTAAAAAGAAAACAATGTTGTTTAAATACTTGGAAAGTATTATTTTATAAACGCCTTTCTGAAGTAAAAGCACTCATGTAGTTAGGTCATGGGTTGGAGGCTTTTAAACTTAAATTCGGCTAGGTACAACTGGCACCCAGCTTCGGCTTCTCTGTGATACCTGTAAACACTAAAAAATGAACAGAAGAAAATCTAAGGGCTAAGGAAAGGCTAAGAAGTTGTTTTGCAGGAAATGGGACTATGGATTTGTCGGGCTGTTTAAAGTACCAATCGGAATCAGTCATTATCCAAAACATTGCTAAACAAGAGTGTAGGAGTTTGCATGATTGCAAAAACCGGCAATGGCCAAGACTTAGAAGAGGAATAGAGAGTCGTGAATCCAACCCTGGCCACCGCCTGTGATTCTGATAATGTACCCTTAAACGAAAAGTTTGCTGACGGGAAGGAAGATACCACAAAAGTGGTTGATTGTCTCATCGTTCATTCTCGTTGCTCTGTTGTACATCAGCCATAAAGAAGATGTTGAAATTTGTTGCCACTTTATTTAAGTTTGTCCGAAATTCGCTCATAAATTGTCATATTATAAGGGACCTAACAGAGGCTTGGATGGCAGCAAACATTTTATTATTCCCCTTGAAGATGCTGAAACACGCAGTGAAATAACCACCTGGCCATTCACTAAAGGTTCGGTCATGGCTCCTACATTGCAGTCTTAATGAAATTCCAACTCCTAGTTACGCAACCAATATACCGCCGCCAACCCCAGTCCTACTTCTCAATCCGTCTGTATATAACTTTAGATTTTTAATCCTGCTCCTCTGCCTGGAATACTTATGGGAAGTTTCTTGCGATAGAAAAAGTTACTTTCAGCACATGGCCATGCAATTTGGTTTAGAAATTGAAGGAAAAATAATACTTTCATGACTCCATGTTCTGTGATTTTACCTGCACCCAGCATGCAGCCTTTAGTTATATGTAAACATATATGAACCCTCCTAATATTACTTTATTTATGTTATAACTTTATGAATATCCACATTATTACTTTTACTTTATTACACATTTTTATTAAATAACATTTTCATATCTTATTATCAAATATTTTCTTTAACAACATAATTATCAAATATTTTACTTTAACATTCATTCTATTAACCAAGCATATTCCAATAACCGTTATTTTTAAAAAATAATATAAAATAAGAAGTTTTTGTAATTTGAAGTTCACTAGTTATTTGTCAATCAATAAGAGAACATTCAAAATAAATAAAAATTTAAATTCACATACATACACACACACAACGAGTTTTATTTAAAATTACTCTTTGCGCAGTTTTAAGCGCCAGCTTTTTTGCTATTAGATTTGTCGGTTTATCAGCAAAGGCAGCAGTTTTAAATCTTATTGAACCTAGGTTAGGTAGAACAGGGAGCCGTTAAAGAAAAGCGAGCCGTTAAAGAAAAGGATACAGCTTACTTGGATCCGCTTAGTTGGATTCCTTTGTGTTACCAAAAAAGGCAGATAGAAAGAATGGAGATAGAAGGAAAGAAGAAATTTAGAGAAGGATAAGAAAGAAAAAAAGAAGAATGAAGCAGACTGACCAGGGCCTCCAGTGGGAATCGAACCCACAATCTCCAGAGTGGTAGACTCGTGCACTTACCACTTTCCACCGGGACACCCTATAAATCTATAACCCCAAGAAAATGGTAAGAGTGATTTATTTCACAGTAACTTACATAGAACTCCACATTGAGGAATTCTTCCTTTTGCCCGCCTGGTGAAGTGCCCTCTTTCCATCGTAGAACCTTTTAATCCTAGCCCAACATGGACAATAAAAAACTTTCATTGCGACTTTTAAAATTAAATGGTTTAATAGTTTTTAACTCCCTAAGAAGCGTTTAAACGCCTCTTCTCTTGCGGCAAAAAAAAAAAAATAAGAAACATCAATGACGATCACGGGAAGGGTCAGGCGATTACTTTGGATGTTAAAGAGCTAAGAGTCTTCAACCCTCTTAAGACATCCAATCTAAGCAATTCTTTCAACGCCCCCTTTAGCTGTAGGAAGACGAATAAAGAGCACCGAATGTTTAAATAACAAGGGTCAGTTCGCGCCACCTTTTGAAACGAAAAAGAAGGTAGGAGCCTAGAAGCAGAACCAAAGCTCCACTACTTCAGGCTTCACAGCGGGTGCTGTTCCAGGTAGCAATAGATGCCAGCCTAATTATCCCATGAACTGCTTAGTTGGAACAAAAAATTTTTTTAATTAACTCAAACAAGGAAAAATTGTAATAGACAGGATATTATGGCAACACGCAGAAACATGGTTGTAGGACAATGTACGTACTCTTTGTGAAGCATACAGGGCCTCCAGACTCGAAAACGACATCGTTAAACTGAGTTGGAAGTAGAGCTGGGCGATTCCGTGATTTTTTTAAAGAACAGTAAACGTGATTTGTAAATCACTGTTATTTTAAAAAGTGACCGCTGTTTGTTATTTTTTACAAACAAATATGTTACTTCAAATAGCACGTTTCATATATTAAAAGTAACAACATCGTAAATTATTACTTCGTACACCAAAAAATGGTACTTTCAATAAGTTGCTACAACACTCAAAAATGTTGCGGTACCCGAAATGTAAACAGCTAAATGCGCATGTTGCTGTGACGTAATTTTGACGCCATTATAAAGTAAGCCTCTTCGCTTTGATTTGTGATGACGTCCAAATTACGTCACAGTCACATGCGCATTTAGCTTTTAACATTTCGGGTACCGCAGACTTAACATTTTTGAGTGTTGTAGCAACTTATTGATAGTACCTTTTTTGGTGTGTGAAGTAATAATTTACGATGTTGTTAGTTTTAATATATGTATGTATGTAACGTGCTGTTTGAAGTAACATATTTGTTTGTAAAAAATAAAAAACAGCGGTCACTTTTTAAAATAACAGTGATTTACAAATCACGTTTACTGTTCTTTAAAAAAATCACGCAATCGCCCAGCTCTACTTCTTACTCAGTTTTACGATGTTGTTTTCGCGTCTGGAGGCATTGATGCTTCAGGAAGAATACGTACGTTGTCCTACAACCATGTTTCTGCGTGTGCCAAAAATCGTTGCCATAATATCCTGTCTAAAACAATTTTTCCTTGCTTGAGTTTACTAAATAATATTTTTGTTCCTACTAAGCAGATCATGGGATAATTAGACTGACATCTTTTGATACCTGGAACAGCACCCGCTTTTTTACATTTTGTGTACCTCGGGCTTTACTTTGCGCAACATATAAAATTTTAATTAACAACGAGATTTGTGTCAATCGGTTTCTTCTGTTTATTTTTTTCACGAACCACAATGAAATTCATAAGAGGTTTGGAGATTGAATGAACGAGGTTGTTGGCAAAAATTAACCAAGTCTAATAGCAACTTCGCAGTGAACAATTACTTCACAGGAACACCCAAAAATATTTCTTCGAATAACATCAAATAAAAGGAAAAATATAGCGGTAACCGTTACTTTACATTTAATGTCATCGTAGTTAATAGTGATTCTCAAATCACATGTATAAAACGACAGGTAAAGAAATATCGCTCATCTCCAGTAAAAGTAGTTTTATACGGGATGTATTTTACATATGATTTTACATATGACGCCTTGAAACATTGCTTATGTAAAATACATATGTATGTAAAAGTAAGATAACAATATTTTCGATTAGATGGCGCTCTATTTTCATCTGCCAAAGCATTTTGCATCAGCTGTTAAAAAAAAAACAAGGAAAAGTAAGTTCTTTATTTTGATTTGGAGGTTATAAAAGACGAAATTACACATGCACGTGTGAAAGCAAAAATTATAAACCGTTTGTAGAATGGCAATTTTGACATATGTAATATACATACCGTATAAAACCAACTTAAGAAGTAGATGCTTTGGGTTGCCATATGCCAATAAATGTTGAGCTTGTATAAGTAAGTAGTGCCGAGTTAATACATCTTTTAGAAAAATACAGACAAAAAAAACTAGTTTTTAAACGCAAGCTTTTATAATTTAAATTACACAAATTTTTTTATTTTTAATTTTTACTTGTAACAATAATAATATTATTATAATAATAATACATACTTACATACATAAATAAAACTTTAATATTTAGCAAAGCAGATTCTTTCTTGACTAATTGTTTTACTTATGTAACTTAAATGACTAGATACTAGACATCTGCATGACTATATTCATTTAATTGCCTATACACAACAAAAACAATATTCATTCAAACATTTTTCATTCTATGGGAGATAAATAAAGTTAAGCCAGTAACAACACAAGAAAGAATGTATTGTGTGTTACACTCAATGATACAAGAAGAACACATTCATTTTACAGTTTTCGTTTTGAATGTGTATAAAACACACTTGAAAATACAAAAACATAGCAAAGTCTCATTACAGTTAGAGTTTTTATAAAAACATTCAGGTGTTTTTTCGAGTTAATGAATGTTTAACAACAACAATAACGACAAATTCGCAAACACAAATGAATAATAATTTTTTACACCAATCATACAGCAATATTCACACATTCTATTCAGTATTTATTTATATGAATGTATGGGTAATATTTTGTTTTCGGTTGAAGTTGTTTTTTATTTGCTTTCGCTTGTGGGTTCGTTCATTTTGTTTGTTTAACATTGAATGAAAAACACTATGTTGTTGAAAAACAAACGAATGTATTTAAACGGCATTTGGGTGTAGTCAAGCAGACCTCTACTAGATACCGCTCTTCTTTTTTTTTATTTCATCAAATATTTGACTTTTCTTGATTTTTAAAAATGTTTACACCTATTTAGGAAAAATAAATTATTTTTTTATAGTTCAAGAAATAAGTTGTCTTGATAGTTACATACATACATATGTATGTATGTTTGTTTTTTTTTTTTTTTTAACGAAAACAGTTTTAAAAATTCAAATAAAAATAATTTTTCTAAGTTTTATTTTAATTACAGTTTTTACTTCAATTTTAATGAAAATAATAAAAATAGAAAACCACAAAATTAAATAATAATAGAGATTAAAAAAAAACAACAAAAAATACAACATATCACAATCTTGCATCAAATTGGCCTGCTTGTTATCATAAAATAGAGTTAAATTTGTTATTATAAAAATAAATTATTTGACTTTTTTTTTTAATTTTCTTGGGGACTAGAACTTAAACATTTTTTTAATATTAAAGCATTGTTTCTTTTTAATACATTTTAGTTTAACAAAAAATCTTAAACAAATTAAATTAAAATAGTTTATAATATCTACAATAAATTTATACTAAAAAGTGGAAAATATAGAAGGCAATTCGGATGGGAATTTTTTTAAATGGGTTGAGATTTTTATAAACCTGAACTTCATTTAAGCATTCCCCATCTTTGTAATAACACAAAGTAATTGGTAACTCTCAGATGATTTAGATTTCTTAATGCTTAGCAGACAAAATAAATTTTGTAAAATATATTAACCCTTGTCTGTAATAAGTTTTAAGCCTCTTTGAAGGGTTTACAACTGTCATATAATTCACATAGTTATAAAAGTATAAACATATTATTAGTTGGTCATTCTGTTTGTAATTTATACAACAAAAATTTGCAAACCATATGAAATATAAATATTCCGAGTCCTTTTCGAAAGGAAAGTAGGTTAATCCATATCTGTCTTCCGGAGACAATCGCTATTGAAATTAGAAAACTCAGTTGACTACTGGCCGATATGTAACCAAATCCTGAGTTAACCCAGTTGTGTTTAAGTCAAAAGTCATATTAATTTTCCTCCAAAGCAACTATGGTCACTGTTACCACAAAACGTGGCATGGAAACTTTAAAGAAATCAAAAAAATGTGTGAACAACTCGTTGAGATGGGATCAAAGGGGTGTTGTAGCCCCCAAAAATTCTATAAAAATTTTTATATGCCACTTTTCGAAGACTGTAAGAGCTATGGATTTTATTCTTGCTACAAACGTATTCCAGCGTAATTTGTTCACTTAGCAAAAATTGCCCGAAAGTACGGGGAAGGGTAGCTCTTCCATATGAACGTACCAATTTTGTGAAATTTTTTAATGGCTATATGGAAAACTAACAAAGTTATCAACTTTAAACGTGGCACAAATTATATGAATTCCAACGTTAACATTTCGAAAAAAAATTTTTTGGATAGGGTCACGGGAAGTCGTAGCGAACCACATTTAAAGTGTTTGCCCTCAGTGTCTGATAAGCTAAAAGAAATCTTATCTTACCCTTAACTTTTTACGTAAGTTTTATTTATTTTACGTTGCTGAAATGAAAGTTGCCCTTAAGTACTCTCTATAATATGAAAAAAATTTAACACGTTTAACCAGCCCCCCTGTTCTGTAACTGGCGAGAAGTTTTCGCAGCGAGAAAATTATTTTTGTTGTCATAGTCTTCCGATTTTTAACAGTGTGACTTAGATAATACATAAACTCTCATTATACAACGTTAAAGTTAAAATAATTAGGTTTATCGTGTTCATCCTGTCTTTTACAAGGCGACTGTAAACTTTTCGATGCGAGAAGTTCTCACTAAAGTTACAGAACACAGGCACAGGGCTGAATTTACAAAATATATTTAAGGTCACAATTAGTTATATCTAACTTTAGCTTAAGTTTACTTTATGCAAAACTTCTATAATGGCCTTTAGGCCCGTTTTTATATCTTAACGATGACAAAAATAAATAAGTTAGTATAATCCAATCTATATTGGATAATATTTAGCTCCAAACTTTTTTTATAATCCACAATTTCACAGTTTACCGAAGATTGGTGATTAGTCATTTATTTTTTAATTCTTTTTCGCGACATTTACATTCGAAGAGTTGTGATAAACCCAAAAATACAATAAAACTAGGTAAACTGCGTATAATCAAAACAAAAGAATTTGTTTGAAAAAAAAAAACATAATTTTTTGCCGTATTTCAAAGAAAGGAAAATATGATTCTGTTTAAAATTATCAAATGCGGCACAAACATTTTTTGTGTTTCCTTTTTTAAAATTTGACTAGATCTTAAGGTTTTATTCTTACTACCTATTGCCTTTATTGATGTTTTTATTTAAAATGGAATCTAGCGCGTTAATTTCTCAAAAAAAAAAAAAAAAAAAATAAACCATTGATTATCGTTTTTTTTTCAAAATCACTTTGGTGAGCCGTGTATCAAATAAGAACTCACACGACGATATAAATGTGTAAAATACAGCAAAATCAAAAAATTTAAAACTCTGAGATCTTTAAAAAAACTTCTTATACTTGGAAAATTCTAAGCTATTCAATATTTTTTCCTACAAATATTTTAATAAAATTTAGGGTAAGTTCTCTATATACCTATGTACATATCGTTACCTTAATAAAGAAATACCCTAATTATTATTTTTTTACAAGTCCAGATTTTCGTCTTTTTTTCGAATAAACTGCCTGCTCATATGTATATCACAATTAGCCAAAAAGATCTTGACTTAAAAAAACAAGTAATGCCTTGTTATATAAAGGTAACGATATGTACATATATGTAGAAAGTTTTTACAACAGTTGCAAATTGAATCCAATATTTTCCACTATTCTATTAGAACCAAATTTTTTTACAAAAATAATTCTCAACCCATAAGTGGTACAAAAATATATAAAAGCAAATATTGCAAATAGTATGAAAATATATTCTTTGACCGATTTTCCTTTTAAATAATAATAATAATGTTATACGTTTCAGTATTTAGATGATAAATTATTGCACACAGAAAACAGATTAATGATTGTAACCAAATTCATTGCCAAGCGAATTTAAAAAATTTATAGAATCTTGCTTTTGTAGCTAAGGAATTTAAGTTGTAAGAATCATAATAATTTAGAAAGAACTAAATATTAATCTTTCGAAATTCTGTAGCTACAACTAAAAAAGTAGGTATCACAACCAAAAATTTCCATTGGCGATGACTTTGGTTATCACAATGGAAACTGTTTTCCCTGTGTGCATCCTACTTTTCCTTTTGATTTTAGTTTTTTTATATTTCTATTTTTAAGAAAATTATAAGTTTACTTTCATATAATTTTTGACTAGTTAAAATAACTTTTTTTTTAAAGAACTTTTTTATGTTTTGAAACTGCTTTAAAACTCATAGAGTATATCATAGTTATCAACTTGCCTTAGGGGAACATTATCATTAAAGGCTTCACTTAAATAGCTGGTTATAATTGAAGGTAATTTAAGGTTTAACAAATCCTGTCGGGATTTAATATGCTTCATAACTTCGGCGCGGCAACGATCCTGTAAATGTCCAATATCACTGCGTGTGTTGTTTAAGGTCATTTCAGTTTTAGCGGCTGTTGAGCAAACAATTGGATATAAGGGTTCCTTAATCTGTTTAAAAACATCAAAATATTACTTAAAAACTTAATTGATTTATAATCTCTAAAGAAAAACTTACCTTATCCAGTCCCCTAAAAGCCACCCCCAAACATTTGCCATCTTTATAGTAGGTCAAAGTACCATTGATGCCATCAAATAGAATACCCACCACAGTGGCTTGGTTCTCTTTAAAGCGTTCTGCATATAAAAGAGCTACACCTTTATGCCAAAGTACACCCTTGTGAGATAAGCCCCAACCATGTTCATTCTCCCCCAACATATTTCGAAATGAGTTGGCATGCAGACGTGCTTTGCGTGTTCCAATGCCAAACATTATACTGGTGCCAAAAATTCTCTGCGATACATGGAGTTCCCAATAGAAGCAACCATTGTTAAGTGGCCTCTTTCCTTGTACCCCAGCAGTGCCTTTACTCCAGTTGGGGTGAAAATGTACGGTACGATCGTTAGTGCCACTAATTACGACCTCTTTGGATCGATGACGCCTACTCCATGCCCAATTATCCTCAAAACCATGCTCCAGGGGTATTAGGACTTTCTTATTACTTAGGCGTTTGGCTGCTGCTGTTAGGGCATTATTATTTGTGCGAGTAGAACGTTTCTTTTGGCGTGGAGACGCGTTTGTTGGCGTTGTACTTGTACCGCTACTGCTGCTGCTGTCACTCGATGTCATTTTGTATTCTGATTATATATGTAGCGAATTTTTCCTGTTAAAAATTTTACTTTGTTTTTTTTTTGCCAAAAGTTATTTCTACTGCAATGACTTAAATGCTCTCATTTCGTTTTTTTTCTAGTTTTCTTTTATTGTCTATGCATGTTTTGTTATTGTTGGTTTCTTGAAGTAGTTTCTCAAGTGTCCTTATTCGATAAGTTTTCACAATTTTGCAATACAATTTCAAGTTTTGTTTGTTTTTTTATTGATTTCAAAGTACAACAATTTTCTTAAAAATTGCTTTCTTTACAATCAATGTCAATGACTTTTAAGTAGTAGTTATCTAAAATTAAAAAGGACGAAACTACAAAATTTAACAAAACAGTTTTTAAATTATAATAAAATTCTGAAATTAAACTAATAAATCTAAAAATTGAAAAACTAAATGGACTGTGGTATGGAAAATCATAAAATACAAAAAGAAAAAAATCTAAAATACAATTAGAAAATTTTTGAAAATGAATTAGAAATTTCTAAAATGCCATAGTACAACAGTAAAATTTTGTGCAAATTATTCGAGCCCAATTTTGTTTTGATTTCGACATTTTTAGGGTTTTTGTAAAGATTTTAATAGCTTTTAGTTAAAAGCCTTTGATATTTTTAAGACATCAATGTATCGTTTGCATCCCAATATCCAATCCAACGCATATAAGATTTTATCTTGCATATTGTCAGAAAATACATCCCTATCAGTTCGGTTTCAGAATGAACGAGTCAACTACCAAACAAAACTTTACACTCCGCCAAATCCTGGAAAAGACTCCAAAGCCGCCTTCGACACGCCGATTTTAGAAAAATTGTTTGAAACTATGTCTGCACATAAGATGCCAGGAAAACATGCACGCCTTCGTCGAATGACTCTGAGTGACAATAGATCCTCAATAAAAATATCAAGGAAGGGTCCTCTTCAAACTATTCACCACTACAAGGGGTCTTTGAAACGGTGATTGCTTGCCGTACTACTTCTTCAACATTCCAGCAAAAACTTACATTGCTTTGTAATGAGTTAAAATACAAAAAAAACTCTTACTCATTAGCATTTAAACCCATTATTTTAACATGGCGATGACATTGGAGGCAAGTATTTACCATTTTCGCTTAAAAAGAGGGAGTTAAATAAGTATTTACCATGCTCGCTTACAAAGAGGGACTTGTATAAGCTATTACTAAATTGGCATTAAAATAACCTTTTCCTGGGGCCCCCGGTTACTCATTGTTGCATTTAAAGTTTTTTTCTTTGATGTTTTGGTTCAAACTGGCTTAAATTATTAAGTTAGAATAAGTTTAGAAATTGTCAAACTGAAACTTTCTGCCTAAATTTTAGATAAAAAATAACTCATTATCTAACAACTGCTAAGTAATACAGATGATATGTAATAGTAGTTGAAAAGTAAGAAATTTGTAATGACTAATCACTTCCAAGTTTTTGCTGGGAAACAGGTTAAGCGAAAGCATGTAGTTAGAGTTAAAAAATATTAAAAAAATTTTTAAACTTACCCATTCATTTCCACTATAATTAATGATGTCTCTTTTACAAATAAGATGTGGACAATGATGAAAATTCACATGATACAAAACTATTGTACGATGTAGTCTTAGATATTGGTAAAGAGGTGCCGTTTGGTGTTTCACAGCAAGTTTCAAAACTGTATGTTGTTTCCATTAGAGATGTAGTTGGCGAAGAAATTTCAATATTGATATCATTATGTGAAGAATTAGAAGTTGTTTCTATTGAAGCTAATTCTAATTGTTGTGGTTGCTGTAATAAATTACTATTTTCTCCTTCATTTTCTAAGATAACTGGTGTGTCCACAGACAGAGTTTGATAACCTGAATCATTGGTAAAGGATGATGAGTTCAAGCTATTTGACTGATTGGTAGAGGAAGGTGGAGAAGGAGATTGTGGATAGTTGCTATAGGTGGAAGGCTCATATAGAACTGTTGATGTTTTTGCCGTCTTTAGTTGTTGCTGTTGCTGGATATTACGTTTAAGTTCTCGTTTTATATTACGCAACTGACGATAATCCGTTGAACGATTTGTACTGGAGACTACCCCTGACAGTGGGCACCAGATTTTCTTTTGCCTCTGTTGTTTTTGTACGTGTAACTCTTGCAAATGAAAATGATGACGACAATAACCTTGTGGAGTATTTGCACAAAACCGGCAACAATTACTATCCGCCACACAGCTGGACAACGGCGATGTTGAGGAGTTGGTAACGTAACGCCTTTTTTTAGATTTTTTATTTTGAAGAAAATCTTCTATTTGAAATTTTGAGCCTTTTGCTTCAGCAGCTTCCTTTAGGAGACGTGCATTTTTTGGATTGATCCATCTGTCATGAACGTGCAAAACTAAACGCTGGCAATAAAGGCAGATTGATTTAAAAAATAACAACAGGACGATAATCATTCAGATGTGTTGTTCACAGTTTCGTTTGTTTTTTTTTCTTTCGACAAAATTGACGATAGTGATGACGATGGAACAATCAATGCGTTAGTTCGTTGTAGAGGTTTTGTATTTTGTTTTTATGGGGGGTTGTTTGTGGTGTGGTTCACTTGTTTGTTATTTAAGGGCTGCTTATTGGAATTGGATTTTTTTCTGTCAGCAGCTACTTCTATTTCGTCTGCTTGAATTTCTTTTAAATTCCAATAAGATTTAAGTATTTTTTTGTATTTTTTGAACACCAAATACGATTTATATAAATGTATTTTTTCTATGTTTTTGTAAACTTTTAAGATAATAAAGCTTAAAATTATTTAAAAAAAATTGTTAAATAAATACAAGATAAATATGTAAATTGTTTCGTGGTATTTTTCTATCGCTTCTAAAACACGACTAATTTCTCTATTCTACCAATTTGACTTTTGTTGAAACGAAGGGCAGACTGACATACCACAGTTTACCACTTGTATGTTTGTTTTGAACAGCCCATATCAATCTACCCTTATTATTTTATCTTCGTCTACTACAACAGCAACAAACACAACAACAACTACCTATAAACAAATTCGATTTAATGTGTAATCGTTATCGTTTTCAGTTTTTTCACCCTCATTATTTGACTTTCCTTTAACTATGCCACATTTTCTTCTTCGTTTATGCCTTTTCCTTCTTTCGTTCATTTATTCGTGTTTTTTTCAACACTAACGACAACTCGAGAGGAGTTAAAAGCTTTTTTAAAGGGATACCATCCCTTTAAAACTTAACATAACATAGTAAAGTAACAGCAGAGAAAGGGGTTTAGAAAAATTTATTTTACAGAACAAAGTCGATTTGATGTTCATTTACAGCAGAATAAAGCCGGATAGAGTTTTTTGTTTGATATGTACATATGCACATACATATGTATTAAACTCTTGCAAAGTTATATCTTTAACAACCAGTTTGTGTGTTTTTCAGCTTTTAGTGTGTATTGATAAGTAGCTTTGTGTTTTTGTTATAAGTTGGTATTGGTGTGCTCTCTAACTAAATATGGTGTGGTTTGGTAAAATGAGAGCAAGAGCAACAAATTTGTTTTTCTATGTTTCGTTGAAACAGTTACATACATATAATGATGTTTAACCATATGTACTTTTGGTGTGTTTTCTTATTCTGGCTACATGAGCCAGTTTTTCTATTTTTTAAATTTTCTTTAAATAAATTAAACAAATTTAGCTTAAAAAAATTAAAACTGCATCGTAACTATATACATTTAAGTCAAATTTAAAATTAAAATTTAAATTATTAAAAAATACAAAATAAATATATATTATTTTATCTTAATTTTTGAGCTTGAGATAAAAAAATGCTTTTTTTTAATTTATTTTATTCATTTTTAAACACTATAGCTGCAATAAACTTTAAAAATCAAATTTTTGTTTCATTCACAACCTTTTATATAAACGATCTTGTGTATTTGTTGTATCAACAGTAATAAGAAAATATTTATTATACCATTGTTATTCAGCACAAAAAAAAAACAAATACATTCCACACTCAATGCAAAACCATAAACAACAATATTTGTTTATAAGAGTAGAGTAAGTGCGCAAAAGCAAAACCATACCATATAATTTACACTTATTCACACACTTACACCAAAAAGAACTGGTATGTACATGGATGTACAAGATATACCTGTTTTTGCAATACTTATTTGTTCTATTTGTGCACGTGTATAATATGTATATGCATGTGTTTTAGTTTTTAAAGGCATAAGAAGGTTTTATTAGTGCAAGTATTTCATTTACAAAATATGGATTTTATTTTTAAAACGTTTAAAAGATTTTAACAAATGTCTTAACCTATGATTTAAAAAAAAAATTGTAAAAACTAACGTTTTTATTTTTTTTTTTGCTAAAAAATTACGATCGTTTTTGTTACATATGTATGCATGTCACATACTTATATATTCGATTGTGCTAATTTGTATATACACAGAAAGAAAAAACACGTTCTTAACTCAAAAATTTTATTTTTAAATTTATCCAAAATTGTACTTAAAATTTTAAAGTACGATATGTACTTAAGTTTTTTTAAATCAAGTCTAGTCGGGCTTTAATATACATATATTTTAGATTTAAAAATAAAGTGTCGCGGTTACTTAGATGGTAGTGTGCAGCTTGAAGAGTCCCAGGTTCAAATCCCAGCTATTGCAAGTACAGAAAAAAATTTTCAAATACATAGTGTAAATATTGATTATGTATAAAATAAAAATAAAATAAAACACTTTTTAGTAGAGCATCGTAGTAAAAAAAGGACTTCATTTTTGGATTAATCTATTTTACGCTTAAATCCATCTTTTTAAGCTTACATTAAGTTCGGCAAGAACTTCATAATAGATAAATCGTACTTGTTTTAAGAAAATCCCTACTTGGTTTAAGCAAATCCATATTTACCGTAGTTTTTACACTGCTAAGCCTTGATATAAAAAAGATTAATGGTTTTTTTGTGTGTACACCCTTTACATAGATTTGTTCCAGCTAAGTTGGTTCTAAACCGTAGATTTTATAATAAAATCACTTTGTGACAGGTTTGAAGTCGGTAGCTATCCCACACTCATTATTTATGTAAATTCATTAAAATTAACAACAAAGTTCGGTTAAATTCAAACACTAAAAAATAACAAAATTAACCCCTACTAAAAATCATTGTTTTCGTGCAGTTGTTGCTTTCAGGGACTGTAATTTTTAATTATTTTTTTAAGTTTTAATGAAAAAAAATTATGCACAAGGAAAAATTGAAAAGTCAAGTGAAGTACACCATCTTGATGGCATTTTACTAGATTTCCTAAAAATCGGCCTATTTCCTAAAAATGCGGTCCACATACGAATTTAAAAAATGTGTATCGCAAACTTTTTTTGATACTATCTAATTCATCTATTTCCTTATATCCGGGAAAATTATTTTTTTGAGAGTTGAGGCCAATTATGAACCGCTCTTTGTAAAATTTATTGGAACTATTTCTGTTTTAAAATAGACTAGCGCACGTGCATATGCTTTGACCAATCCTTAATCTTTTAGCAGTAAATACGGTGAACTGTAACTTTCGGAAATAGAACCCAGGTAGATAGCAAAGTTGTAAGTTGTGATTAGAATAAATAATAGATATATATTTTTTTACAACAATTTTTAAATATTATGTAGGTATTGATCCCAATTTTCTTAGTTTATTTACAAGGTTTGTTTTAGGTTAAGTGTCGACATGCATTTCATTGGCGCTTACACCAAATCATCAGTAGACTTCAACCAAATTCTTGAAAAATCTCGTGAATATTTTCTGCCTTTGTATAAAAACCTCAATAAACTTATTGAGAATTATTATAAACAAACCAAAGCATTTAAGAACCCCCCTTAAAGAAACCCGACCAAAATGAAAACATTTAAAAAAATTCTTGAATATCAAATATTCAAAAATATTTTGTTGATTAAAAAAAAATTTAAAAAAGGAATCTATTTCATATAAAACTCTAATAAACAAAATAAATTTTTTAAAAGCCATTTTAAAGTATTTTATTACTTTTACAATGATTGAAGTATTTAAAAATTAATTTGAAATATTTTGAATAAAATAAAATCTATTCGTTAAAATTATACATGTTACGTAGAGGGTCAAAAAGTTACACAAAATGTAGCAAGTGTAACGTAACGGCAACGCTAGTTGGGAGCTATTTTATTACCAGGTATGTATATGGAAAAAGGTAAGAGTAACTGATCAGCTGATTTTTATTTTTGCCATATGTTTTCTAACTTAGCTTGGCAAATTTTTTATGTTATAATAGAGTTAATTAACCTGGGAGTTCTTTCATAGTACCCATCAAGTACAAACATATTAATATAACAAACATACCTTATAAATCCACTTAATAATAAATATGAAACTAATCTTAAAATTTACCTTTTTTTTTAATTTGGTTTTTATTTTTAATTTATTAATTATCATATTAATATTTAGATAAAAAAACGTATTACAAAATCGTTCAAACTGTTTTTAACCTACAATAAGCTATTTTATTGTTAACTTTTTTATAAATTTAGTTTTTTAATAATCAAATATATTTTTATTGAAATATTTACATTTTGGGCAGTGTGTTAAAAAAACATAAATATTTTAAAAATATTACACCTCTTTAAAAAAATTAATTTATATTGGTTGCTCTTGTTTCGTTTTATATTTTATATTTACTATATGGTTTAAGAGAAATTAGATTGCACGCTCAAAGAATATTGTTAGATTTGTTTCGTTACAACTTAAAAATATAAGGAAAAAAAGGAAATTACATTTTTTAGTTTGGAATTTATTTGCGTATTTTTCATTAGGTTACGTCTAAATTAAAAAAGTTGAGAGAAATAAAAATAATTTTTTATTATAATCTAAAATCTATGGAGCTGTGGTATCTGATCTAGGGTATCTGTAGCGATTAACACGACTGTAACCGTGATTGCCAGGGGCAGGTCGTCTGTTATTATAGGCGTTTGTTCGACGCAGGGATTGTGGTGGTGTTTGAGGAGCGGGTACAACACGCTCATGACCACGTCTAAATTCGCGGGCCGCTGAGTCTAAGTTAGGGTGGCGCGTAATATAAGAATCGTTACGGCGACGACAAACAGTACATCTGTTAATAAACAAAAAAAAAATTTTAATCAGACAATATTTTTTTAATAATTAACTTAAGTAATAGCAAGTACGTTAACAAAAGTTTAAAATACTTACCGACTGATTTTGCTAGTTTGATCTTTTTTCAATGTTTGTTGCCTTGGCATTGACCACATTTCATTTTCTTCAATGACTGCCAGCCAGAAGGAGAAGACGGGATCATAATAATTACAACGACCTTGACCATGACATTCAATAACGGGTTGAGCACGGAATTCTTCCAAACAAGAACCAGGGGAAACTAAATTTTGACCAAAGCCTCCAGTATTGTCAGTTGTAGTCTACGAAAAGAAAAGTAAATGTTTTAACACATCTTAAAAAGGAAATCCTTGCCAAATAACCTTACCATGTAATAACTGTAACCGGTCCACATTTCTTCCCAACCTCCGGGACATTCAGGTATACTCATACTTTGACTGTGCAAAGCAATAATTCGAGTGGTGGTTTCACAAACAACACAACTAAAAAGTTAACAGCATTTGAAAGTTGGCAAATATAAATTTATTCAATAAGTATAGCAAACTAACCGTGAAATGTATTTTTGAATTTCGTTAGGTTGTACGGGAGTCATAGCCACATTCATGGGTTCGGCTGTTCCCAGCCATAAACTATCGTCATTGGTTTGTGCATAATTGCATACATTATTGATGTCACACGTCATGTAAGGCATCATGCTAAAACGCATCATACAGGAGCCAGCTCTTCCTAAATCTTGGCCAACAGTGCGACTGCTACCAATATTGCCGGCAAGAGAGTAACCTTCCCACAATTTTTGAGTATTGGCGGGACATTGTGGCACAAAAACGGACTGCGAATGGCGGGTAAATATAAATCCACGACTCTTAGGTCGTGGCGGTGGAGGTGCTGGCTCACCTGTTATACCTTTAGTACCAGGAATACCAGGAAGGCCTGTTAAACCTGGATAGCCTATCATACCTTGTTCACCTTTTGGACCATCAACACCGGCCAAACCCATTATACCCTGATCTCCTTGGTAACCTTTTAGGCCACGAGCGCCTTGAAGTCCCATTTCTCCTGATTCACCTGCATCTCCGGTAGGGCCCTTAAAACCATCCAAACCATGTTCACCACGATCACCCTTACGGGCCATATCAAAGGGAAATGTAACACCACGTTCGCCGAGAGGACCTTTTAGACCATCTAAACCATCACCTCCATTCCAGCCGGCATCACCCATAGGACCACGGGGACCGCGAGCACCAAAAGGCCCAGTACGACCTGGGCTACCAGACATTCCACGTTCACCTTTGAGACCATCTAAACCTGGAGATCCTTGAGGTCCAATATCACCTCTGTCACCACGTAGTCCAGGTATAATCATACCAGGATCACCATGCATACCTCTTGGGCCCGGTTCACCAATCAAACCCTTCATGCCAGCCATTCCGTGTAAGCCATTACGTCCCATTGGACCAGGGTAACCAATATCTCCAGTAACGCCCTTAATACCCATTATACTAATGCCAATTTCACCATCTCGTCCATTTAAACCGTATTCGCCCATATCACCGGGGGCACCTTTTGGACCAACACGCCCAGGTCGTCCAGGAAGACCATCATAACCGGTATCACCTTCATCACCAGGTTCAGGAAAGTCAGGTGTAACTCCAGGAGGACCAGGATAACCTTTATCACCACTTTCGCCTTTACTTCCGGCATAACCATCAACACCAGGTGTGCCAGCAAAACCGATGTCACCTTGTTCGCCTTTGCGGCCAGGGTATCCTGTAGCACCGTTCATACCTTGTTCTCCCATAGGACCCATTTCACCCCTGATTCCATGCTCACCCTTTTGTCCCCTCTCGGCATAAGACACTAACAAAACACCGGGGCGGCCAGGAAAACCTGCATCACCCTGTTCACCTTGTAGACCAAATGGACCGGGCATACCGGTTTCACCACGATCACCAGGAGCTCCAATGTAACCAGCAAAACCAATTTCTCCTCTTTCACCTACTTCGCCAGTGGCACCCAGAGGACCAATTGCTCCAATAGCCCCTTTAGGCCCGGGAAGACCTGCTCTTCCAGGATATCCAGGTACGCCTTCATCTCCACGGTCACCAATCTCTCCTCTAAGTCCCATCAAACCATAGTCACCTCGCAAACCTTTCAGACCGTTAAGACCATCGAGTCCAGGAATACCAGGTGCACCAGTTTCACCTTTTCTTCCAGGTAAGCCATCGTTACCAAAAGCTTGGTCACCAGGAAGACCTTGAACACCTTTTTGACCAGGTAAACCATCAGAGCCGCGAGGTCCCATATATCCCATTTCGCCAATTTCGCCCTTCATACCGCTGCGTGAAGCAAAACCTTTAGGACCAAAAAGGCCCATAAAGCCCTTTTCACCCCGTTCGCCTTTTCGTCCAAGTACACCATTAAAGCCAGGGCGACCAAATCCACCAATTTCTCCACTTTGACCTATTTACAATATTTACAAATTAAAAATTTAACAACTCTTTTAAACCGTTAAAAATACCTTTAGGACCCATGATACCAATAGCTCCTCTTGGGCCCATATCGCCATGCCGACCATCCTCACCAAGCTCACCACGATCACCTTGTTCGCCAGGAATACCAACAATACCTTGCATACCCATTAGCCCAGGAACACCAGATAACCCTTTGTCACCAACAGCACCACGTCGACCAGTATAACCGATATTTCCTTTGGCACCTTGAACACCATCAGGTCCGGGGAAGCCAGACTCACCCTTTTGACCCTTACGGCCATGAGGAGCTATACGACCATTACGACCAGGCTCACCAGGTTCACCTGGGTAGCCCATTAAAGTATCACCTCTCAAACCCTTATTACCGGGTAGACCTTGAAAACCTAAGGGACCATCATCACCTTTAACGCCTTTTATGCCCTTTACGCCAGGTTTGCCTGATGGGCCTGGGAATCCACTAAAACCGACATCACCGGAGATACCAACTGGTCCAGGAACACCATCGGGGCCAATTTCTCCAGCCAAAATATTTGGACCTGGATCACCTCGTTGACCTTTGGCACCATGTGGAGCATCAAAACCGGGAGCACCATTATGACCAGGAACACCAGGAGAGCCATGCAGACCAATATCACCAATAATACCGGGCCAGCCCTTAAAACCAGGAGGACCAGTAATAGTTTCACCGGGAAAGCCAATATCACCGCGAATTCCTTCAACTCCTTTAGCGCCAGCTTCTCCTTTAGGTCCTGGCGGGCCAGGTTCACCAGGAAAGCCTTTATCACCTCGTTGACCTTTGTTGTCATAAATTTCTCCAGGCTTAGGTGTACCTTTTTCGCCCTTAGGGCCCATTTCGCCAGGCTCACCCATTTCACCTCTAAATTAAAAAAAATAATTGTATAAGTAGGTAAAAGAAGTTTAAAATACTACAAGTTTCGTATTACTTGCGACCATCATAACCAGAATCACCAATCAGATATACTTTAGGAGTGGTGGCAACACGACCAGGCCTTCCATCTTTGCCATGTCTGCCGGGAGCACCATCTCTACCCGGATAACCGGCATCACCATAATCACCACGTAAACCCGTCTCTCCCTTGGCGCCTCGTTGACCATCAAAACCTCCGGCACCACGATCGCCTGTTTCACCTTGAATACCACGTTCGCCATCATCACCAATGTCGCCAGATTCTGCTATACGTTTGTTTCCCGTTTTTAAAATGTTTCCAGGCAAACCAGGAAAACCAGGCTGACCAGCTTCACCTGGAATACCATCAGTACCACGAATTCCTTTAAAACCAACAAGGCCAGGTCGACCTGAAATACCCTTGAGACCACGCTCTCCTGTGATACCTTGTAGACCTCTAGCTCCATGAGCTCCAGGATAACCAGCATCACCACGAATGCCAGGAATGCCTTTTGGACCTGCGGGGCAAATACCGCAATCGTCACCACGAATACCTTTGTCACCCGGCAAGCCCCGATAACCAGGAAAACCGTCAACACCAGGCTTACCGCGTGGGCCTGGCATACCATCTGGTCCAGGAGGACCAACTGTATCTACACCCAATCCAGGTAAACCTTTTTCACCAGGGAAACCCATTTGACCACGGTCACCACGATAGCCATTAAGACCGGGAACACCAGGTTGACCGTGAAAACCCTTAGGACCTAGAACATTTCTACCAGGACTACCAGATTCACCTACGCGTCCAATTGGCCCTGGATTACCAGGGGGCCCCATAGGCCCAGGGGGACCCATTAAACCAAAGTCACCTTCGTCACCTTTAATACTCGCACCGCGACGACCAGGCAGACCAACCAAACCTGCGTCACCAGGAAGGCCAGTAGGACCACGTGGACCACGGCGACCGGGACGGCCAGGTATTCCTGATAAGCCAGGCAATCCAGGTTCACCAATATCACCTTGAGGACCAATAGGACCAGGGAATGAAATGTCTAAGTTGGGATCGTAAACGCCAGGAGGACCGGGTAGACCTTGAACACCCGGCGTGCCATTGTAACCGTCATCACCATGATCGCCAGGAGTGCCGTCTTCTCCGTCATGACCATTGTAGCCAGGAGCGCCTTTTACACCTTTAGCACCAGGAAAACCGGATTCACCAGGCTTACCGGGCTTACCACGTTCACCAGGCGCACCTGTATCACCACGAACACCTGGCAGACCCTGACGACCGCCTTCACCAGTTTCTCCTTGAGGGCCGCGAACTCCAGTACCGCCAATATCACCTTTTTCACCTTTGTCACCCTTAATAACAGGTCTAGGATTCCATTCACCTTCTTCAGCATCACCAGGCTCACCTTTTTCGCCTTGTTGACCTTGCTCTTGTAACTGTAAGTCAGCAAGTTCAGCCATTTCACCCTTGTAACCCTTATAACCTAATTCGCCCTTAGCGCCTTCCATTCCGGGAAAACCAGTGTCTCCCTTATAGCCTTTCATACCAGGATAACCTTGCTGACCGTCATAACCATCAAGACCACGATCACCACGACTACCTTTTGTGCCTTTTGAGTTAATACCACCTTCACCAGCATCACCCTGTGGACCTGGAGGCCCAGGCTTACCAATTTCACCTCGACCACCGTGTTTGCCGGGTAAACCGGGAGCACCCTGTTGACCATTCTTACCATCACAGCCATCAATTCCGCGTGGGCCTTGAGGACCATCTTCACCAGGACGACCCTAAACAAAACCGGATTTGAAAAATTTATATGGAAAAAAGATATGATCTGCTAATACTTACACGAGAACCCGGTGCTCCAAGTAGACCAGCGATTCCGGCATCTCCCTAAATTATATAGTAATTAAGCATTCTTTTTGGTTATTGTTATATTTTTTTGTTAGAGAACAATTTTACTTACACGATGGCCTTTTTCACCTGGGCCTCCATACTCACCAGGATCACCCCACTCGCCAGGGCGACCTGGTGGACCGAAAGGACCAAAGTCACCAGCTGGACCTTCATATCCTTGAAAACCAGGTAGACCAATTTCACCGGGCCGTCCCTTCAAACCCTTGCAATCGCACACAACACCATTACACTTTTCGTCGGGCTCCTTAAATTAAAAACAAAACAAAAACGACGAATTTAATATTTTGTGCTAATTTACCAAATTTTACTATTGTTTAACAAATATTGACAGGCATTCACCCTATAGATAATTTTTTGCTGTTAAGCATTTCAATTAAAATCAATAAAAAATATTTTCGTATATTTTTCTTCCTGTCTGCCTCTAGTGCCTTTCTTTCTACTGAAGATTTAAAACATTGTGAAGACTTTATATTTATGACTTGCAAAGTTCTTGTCTTGTGTCTACAACTAAGTTAATTCTTCTTAATAGGAATGTTTGTATACAAACAAATTATTTATTTTGCTTTTTTGCCTTTTTAAGTTTTTTCCTTTCTTCAGTTAAAAAAAAAGACAAACATACGCATAATATAAAAACAAAAAAAAAATGTAAAGTAAAGAAATACACACTTGCAGATTAAAAAAATAAGAAAAGTTGTTCTTAATGACGTCATCTTATATAGCAAGATCGGTTCACCACGAACTGCGATTGCCTCGATTTTTTTAAGAACAAAATCCATAAAAAAATGTAACAAATGTAACTAACTGGCAACGCTGTTAAGCATACATATGGATGTGCATGGTAGTTATGTATAAACATGTATTGTTGATTTTGGCACAAGTTTGACAATTCAAACGCAAAAGAAAGTAAAACAAGTAAGAGCGCTACATTCGGCTGTGCCGAATCTTATATGCCCTTCACATTGGCCTTTCGAAATCCCAAAGTTTTTTTATTTTTATCAATTTTTTTACTTATGAAATATATTTTATTTTTAAATAGGGGTCGGTGTTATTTTCTAACGCTCCACAAGTGACTACGGGGAAGTTGTAGGGGTTTTTATCCTAATTTTTTCAAATTTTGTATGGCAACTCCCTTAGGACGCGGAGATAAGGCGTAAGTATATTTTAGGAATATGTTTGGGAGAAGAAACTAATGGTGGTCGGTCGTACACTTTATTGCTCTAAGGCCGACTCTGAAGAAGTTGTGGGCATTTTCACATCATTTTTGTAAATTTTGTATGGCAACCCCCTTAGGGCGTGGAGATAGGGGGTAAGTATACCCTAGGAATACGTTTGAGAGGAAAAACTAGTGGGGGTCTGTAATACATTTTTTTCCTCTAGGGGCGACTCCGGGGAAGTTGTAGCGGTCTTTACCTTAGTTTTTAAAATTTTGTATGGCAACCATGTTAGGGGCTGGAGATAGAGGGTAAGTATCTTCCACAAAAATGTTTGGATGGATAAAATAATACGGGTCGGTCTTACATTTTACCTTTGTAGGAGAACCCTTGCGATTTTAAAAATGTTTAAATTAAGCTTTGTATGGCAACCCTGTTATATGTATGGATACTAATACTAATAAAATTTTCGTTTTGGATATGGTTCAATAAAATCAAAATGACTGATTCTGTTTTTCTCTTTTTTTGTTGTTGTTTTGTTGTTTTTTTATTATTACATACATAAGTATGTTCTTTGTTGTTGCTGTAGACTAAAAAAAGGAGGTAGTCTTGGTTTTTTGCTTATATCTCGTTCATTTATCTGGCGATTTTACTGAATTTCAATACCGATTTTCTCACGACTATCTCTGACACTTACGGGTCTATGCGACATCGGGGGGCTTCAGAAATTTGATTTCAACCATAACACGGACAGACGGTCAGACGGACATTGCTAAATCGGCTTCCCTATCTATAAGAATCCAGAATATATATACTTTATGGGGTCCCAAATGGATAATAAAGAAATTACAAACGGAATGACAAACTTATATATACCCTTATCGCTTATGTGAAGGGTATTAAAAGAGTTTGAGATTTATATGTAGTTTACTACTGCTCTTAACACTCTTGCAAAGAAAATAGATGTACCTCGTATCCTACGTGTATATTGATTTTGCTTAATTTGTTTTCTGCTTTTATAAGAGCCATAATGTGTGTTTGTTTCTGTGATTGTTGCTATACCCTTTACATAGTGCTAAGGGTATATGTATATCAATTTGTCATTTCGCTTGTAATTTTTTTATTATGCATTTGCGACCCCATAAAGTATATATGTATATTCTGGCTCCTTAAAGATAGGGAAGCCGATACAATTGTTCAAATGTTGTGAGTGTTCTGTTCCGAAAATTATAAAAGCTATGCACTTTAAGCCCACCACAAATAATTATAAAACTTACGGTGCGAAAACAACTTGCCGAAATCAGGTGACTGGGTAAACAAAAAGACCATTGTGAAGGATATATAAGATTCGGCACAGCAGAATAAAGTGCTTTTACTTGTTAATTTTTGAAATTGTGAGATTTTTCATTTTTAATATTGGAGCGAGCCAATTTTTATTCAGAGCCTTAAAATTTAGAGAAGCCGTCCCTGCCAGCAAGCATTGTCCTACTAGGAGTTATTAGTAAGTATTATTACATATTTTTTAATTTGTGTAGTTTTAAACATTGTCTGCTCTTATCACTACAACAAGAAAAGTAAGGTAATTTCATTATTATTTTTAATAAATAAATAAATAGTATTACAATTTTAAATAGATTTGAAAACCTGGTTTTGTATAAAAATTTCGTTTAAAACCTGATTTTAATTTAAAAAAATTTAAAGAATATGCCTCTAAATATTTGGAAACTCAAGTTAGTTTGACGGCATTTAATAAAATTTTCAACCCAAATAAATTAAGGCGAATAAGTATTTTTTTTTTAATATTGACCAATTTATAATTCGTACGTAAAGATATAGAGCTGCATGCATTAAAATGTATGTATATGTAAATAACTAATATTTATGAGCATTTTTAGTTAAAAACATTCTAATAAAATTCTTCTTTATATTTGTTTGAACAAAATTAAAACAATTCTTTTTTTACGTCTCTTTATGTTTACAATCACACTCGTCTAATATCTGGTTGCAAACGGAAATTGTGCAATTAAAGCAGAAATTTTAGTAGATATGAGAGTATTTCTGTTTTTTAAAATTTTGCATAAAGCTATATGTATGTGTATGTTTGTGCACAAGTAAATATTAATACATATATTTCATTTTATAATTTTTAGATTTTTTTAAAGGATTTTTATACCTTATTAACATACTTAAGTATATATGTATCTTTTCGTTTAAATGTTTGTTGCGAACGAATTTATGTATGTAAATACGAAAACAATTAGGGGATTCACAAGGTGTTCTATTTGTCCTATTGTCATATTGTCATAAAATTTTCACAATGGTTTAAGAACATTTGCCAACTATTGGACACTCGGCGCAGGTGTATTTGGAGTTATTGTGACAATTTAATAAGCCTATTAAACGACGTAGTATTTTTTAAGAAGTATTTTTGCATAAAAGACAAAAAAACCATTGTGAAATTTTTTAACAATGTGACAATAGGACATAATAGGACACCTTGTGAATCCCCTAAATATATTTTTGAAAAAAAATCATATATATATTTCTTAATCTTTGTTATAAAAAAGCATACATCTCTGTATTTGCAATCTGTGATGAAATTCGAGCATACAAATTTCGATTATTGCTTTGCTTTGCACATGCTTTTTAAAATTTGCTTGCTGACCTTTTCCAACTGATTCTAAAATGGATTTGACCGCACCCTAATCAGTTTTTAAAAAAAAGTTAAGAAACGACCTTTTGGTATATTTTTTAAAAAATCTTTCTTTTGCAATCTTTTTGCATACCTAGTGAAACGATATAGCTTAGTTATTTTCATCGAAACAAAATTACTTTGTGCCAGGTTTAAAGTTGTTGTTTCAAAAATTTGTTCCCCAATTTGGCTCGCCGTCTTTAAAGCATTCGTGCCAAATGGGGTCATCTTTACGGAGATAACATAAAGCGTGGCTTTTGTAGGTAAACCGGTTTTGCTGATTTAAAATATTTATCTGCTATATTTCTGATATTTCGACACCGAAACGTGTTCCGTACACAGAAAGAAAACTCGCTTTCTAAAAACAAGAATTTTATTCTTGAATTTATCCAAAATCTTTCTTGAAATTTTTAAGTGCGATCCTTACTTCCATTTTCTTAAATCAAGCCTATTCGGATTGCTTCAACAAATCAAGCAGAAAAAAGCTTGTTGCTTAAATATATTATTTCGCATTTGAAAACAAAGTGTCTCGGTAGCCTAGAGGTAAGGCGCTTGTGCTGCAATGCAGAAATCCCTGGTTCGAATCTCAGCTTCGGTAAGTACAAAAAATGAAATTTTAAAATAGTTAAATTTTTAGTGTCTATAAAATAAAAATAAAATATAAAATGCTTTTTCTTTAATAAAGCTCCATAAGTCAAAAAAATTACATTTCTTTTTTTGGCTTACGTCAAGTACGGTTCCGAGCTTAAATCAATCCTTTTTTAGCTTAATTGTGGCTAAAAGTAAGAAATTTTTACTTAAAAAATTTTACTTGGAGTAAGAAATTTTGTACTTGATTTAAGAAAAACCTTACTTACCGTACTTTTGACACCGCTATGGCTTGATTTAAGTAAAGTTTTCTTAGATAATTTTTTGTGTGTATGATTTTAATTGGCTTCGATAACTTGATTTGAACAGACGGACAGACAGACATGGCTAAATTGGCTTTCCTATCTATAAGGATACAGAATATACATATGTATGTACTTTACGGGATCGCAAATGAATATGTTATTTACAAATGTCGAAATTTCGACTTAATTGCAATCATCTCTTAAGGTGTAAGAACTAAAAAAATTACCTTCTCGAATTCTTATACTTTCGAAAAAGTTCTACATAAAATATGTCAGCTTTTTAACACCAATCTGGTAAATGGGTAAAACACTACATACACTAGATGGCGTTAGTATATGAATGAAAAAAGAAAATGTTTAGTTTGGGTTAAAATCGAAAAACTTTGTGCTGACTCACCACGTTACATACGCCAGTGGGGTAAATAGCTGATGTTTACAACCAATTAACTAACAACCGATCAAAGGGTACTGGTAATGAAAATTGTTGCCGTTTTCGGAAATGCATTTTACTACCCTCCAAAAACTTGGTAATGATTAGACATTACAAAACCAAGTACTTTTAAATGGCTACTGCATCGTCGGCATTACTTAGCAGTTATTAGATAATAATGTATTTCTTATCTAAAATTTAGCAGAAAGTTTCAGTTTGACAATTAACTTATTCTAGTTTAATGTTTGAAACCTGTTTTAACCAAAACATCAAAAACAAAAAGTTTAAAATCCAACAATGAGTTATTGTGGCCCTTAATAGCAAAAAGTTATTTTAATGTCATTAAAGTAATAGCTTATTTAAGTCCCTCTTTGTAAGCGAGCGTGGTAAGTACTTATTACACTCCCTCTTTGTAAGCGAGCATGGTGAGTACTTACCTCCAATGTCATCGCAATGTTTAAATAATGAGTTAAAATGCACAAATTTATAAGGGTAAGTCCTTTATAAGCTAAAAAAAACCGTATCGGCACTACTTACATGAGTAAGTAGTGATACTAGGCGAGCTTTAAGCATTTTTACTAATTACAAAGCATTATAAGTTTTTGTTTGGGAACGCCTAGTATCTGGGTAAAAACTAGCTTTTTCAATAAACATTTTCTTTTAAAAACAAACGCTAATGAAGTGAAAAATAAAAAAGTATTAATTTCTTTATTTGTAAAAAACAAGAATCAACTTAAGCCTAAAGTAATAATAACACAGTTATCTATAAAATAATTTCATTTCATTCATATTTTTGTCTTGAATTATTAATTTAAGTTTTAATGCATCCAAGAAAATGTAGATGAAATATTTTGTAATGTTTACTCAAAGAAAATATATGTTTTTGGAACATTAATATTGCTTTCATTGCAATTTTAAAGAAACTCACTAGAAATGCAATATATTATGTATCAAAAGGTTTTTTTTAAATGAAATTAAAACAAAAATGAAATTCTTTACACTTTTCGCACTCAACATCTGTGTTCTGTTTAATTTGACCTGAAATAATAAACATTAACATTTTTATTTACGAGAAGTGTTTTAATTAAATTTTTTGTTAGTTTGAAATACAAATTTTACTGAATATCTTTTTCACAACCTGTTGTAGTTTGCATATTGTGGAAACAACAACTGTTGTTCGTTTTTTGTGCAAAGATTGACAAAGGAAAAAACGAAAAAAAAAATTATAATTTACAATATAGGCTGTGTTCCTAAACGCATTTTGCTTTGCATCACAAAATTTCAAGTTCTTCCTAAAAGCAAATATTAGGTTTTTGATAATATCTTCTACTTCCAAATGAGTGTTTACAGCTACATTAATGTCCTGGAAGCAAAAAACGTTGTCAAAATTGTAAGGAGTGTATAAGGGAAGAAGTTGAAAATTTTTAATGCAAAGCAAACTGCGTTTTGGAATACAGCCAAACAAAACCTATAAGACATTCGAAAAACATGGGAAATATGTTTTACGAGATAAAGCAACCATTTCTATACAAAAGACAAAAAACATTTTTAAAACTCCGACGACTTACAATACCTTAAATAGGTTTTTCAATTAAACAAATATAACTTATGTGGTATATATCGTTTGGTGGAGTTTTTAGAGTTTATTTTTAATTAATAAGTAATAATAAATCGTTTTTGTCTTAGTAGAAACGGACTAAAACACCTAAAATACAGGTATAATTACGTTTCTCATTCGATCGAAAAAATAGCAAATGAGCAAAAATTGAATTTTTATCTTCTCTGGAAATACATACATACTTATGTATGTACGCGTGAAGGAAAAATTTATAAACTATATCTATATATATAAAGGAATAACGTTACTGACTGACTTACTGACTGACTGATTCATCATCGCACAGCCCAAACGTGCAGAGCTAGAGACCTGAAATTCGGACTGTGGGTACCTTTCCTTATGCTTAGATCCACTAAGACGGGATTTCGGGAAATTCGGACCCAAAAAGGCTTAAAATGGGCCAAATATGGAAATATCCGAAAGTTAATATCTCCTAAACTACAAACGATAAAAACAAAATTTAAAAAGGATCGTATTTTATTAAAAAAATAAGCAGACCCATGTCTGGAATTTTTTCGAAATTTTAGACCCTTAAGGTTAAAAAAGGGTAAAAACTAAATTTTGATAGTGCCTAGGTCCACTTTGCAACTTCTAAACGAGTAAAGATACAGACATAGTTCAAAATGCAATCGACAGATACTAAAAAAATATGAATACGTTTTTGCCACTTTTTTGAA
The DNA here is from genome assembly GCA_963583895.1 of Melanophora roralis. Lineage (NCBI taxonomy): Eukaryota > Metazoa > Arthropoda > Insecta > Diptera > Rhinophoridae > Melanophora > Melanophora roralis. The sequence goes on along the minus strand of OY757188.1, from coordinate 90,930,707 downwards.
ATTTGGACGTTGAGGGGTAAAAACAGGGTTCAAAAATGGGTAAAATTTTTATATTGGTACTTTTTGTAGCTTTTGAACCAATAGAGATAAATACGTAATATAAATTGCGTTCGACAGGTATCGACAAAATAAGAATATGTTTCCGATACTTTTTAAAAATTTTGGACCCTTAGGCACAAAAAAGGGTACAAATAACATATTTGTAATTTTTAGGTACTTTTTGTAACTTCTTAACTAATAAAGGTTTAATTTGCGTTCGACAGGCCAGGATAAAATATGAATATATTTTTTAAACTTTTTTAAAAATCTAGACCCTAAGGGGCAGACAAAAGAGTACAAATTTGTAAAGTGGTACTTTTTACGTACTTTTTGTAGCATCTGAACCAAAAAAGATAGAAACGTAATTCATTCGATCGAAAAAATAGCAAATGAGCAAAAATTGAATTTTTATCTTCTCTGGAAATACATACATACTTATGTATGTACGCGTGAAGGAAAAATTTATAAACTATATCTATATATATAAAGGAATAACGTTACTGACTGACTTACTGACTGACTGATTCATCATCGCACAGCCCAAACGTGCAGAGCTAGAGACCTGAAATTCGGACTGTGGGTACCTTTCCTTATGCTTAGATCCACTAAGACGGGATTTCGGGAAATTCGGACCCAAAAAGGCTTAAAATGGGCCAAATATGGAAATATCCGAAAGTTAATATCTCCTAAACTACAAACGATAAAAACAAAATTTAAAAAGGATCGTATTTTATTAAAAAAATAAGCAGACCCATGTCTGGAATTTTTTCGAAATTTTAGACCCTTAAGGTTAAAAAAGGGTAAAAACTAAATTTTGATAGTGCCTAGGTCCACTTTGCAACTTCTAAACGAGTAAAGATACAGACATAGTTCAAAATGCAATCGACAGATACTAAAAAAATATGAATACGTTTTTGCCACTTTTTTGAAATTTGGACGTTGAGGGGTAAAAACAGGGTTCAAAAATGGGTAAAATTTTTATATTGGTACTTTTTGTAGCTTTTGAACCAATAGAGATAAATACGTAATATAAATTGCGTTCGACAGGTATCGACAAAATAAGAATATGTTTCCGATACTTTTTAAAAATTTTGGACCCTTAGGCACAAAAAAGGGTACAAATAACATATTTGTAATTTTTAGGTACTTTTTGTAACTTCTTAACTAATAAAGGTTTAATTTGCGTTCGACAGGCCAGGATAAAATATGAATATATTTTTTAAACTTTTTTAAAAATCTAGACCCTAAGGGGCAGACAAAAGAGTACAAATTTGTAAAGTGGTACTTTTTACGTACTTTTTGTAGCATCTGAACCAAAAAAGATAGAAACGTAATTCAAACTGCGTTCGACAAGTCTTGACAAAATATAAATATTTTTTTATACTTTTTAAAAACTTAAGACCCTAGGGATAGAAGAAAGGGTACAAATTACATTTTGGTACTTTTTAGGTACTTTTTGTAGTTTATTAACCAATAAAGGTAGAAATTTCATTTAAATTGCGTTTTGCAGGTAATAGTTTAAGAAATAAAGGCACAAAACATCACCTTCACTTAATAAATTTCTAAAACTGCGCTTGCGAAGTAGCGGGTCACATGCTAGTTATAAACAAAAGAGATAAGTCATATGTGAAGTACATACCGCGCGAAATCACAGTTTTTTTGGCAGAACCAGGAGCAGAATTCCAATTCGTGTGGCTAAAAACCGCTGTGTCGGCAGCTCGAAGCTGCCGGCGATTGGAGCGGCTTGTGTCGGCTTAAATATTTATTGCTTATTTTTAATTTGAAAAAAAATGTTTCTGCTAAAAAATAGCAAACAGAAATAATTATTAATTATTATTTTTAAAATGAATTAAGAATTTAAAATACCATTTGTTTAAAATAATGAAGTTTATTATGTACCACCAAGTGGGGTTGCTTAACTTGATACTCCGATATTTTCTCGAGCCTTCTTTTTTCCTTTAAAAAATCGGAAGTTATAATTACTTTCCGCCCCTGGTATCAGCTTTTGTTTTCCAAGTTTTTTTTTAATATTGTTAAACGGTTAAATATGTGTTCTGGAATAGTGTCTGCATCTGGGTCTAATAAATGGGCTTTTCCTGAACGAGATGTTGTGTTAGCAAAAAGCGAAACAACATCAATCTTTTAACAAAAAAAACTACTCATTGTTTACGAAAACAGAGAGGCTATTGAACCATATTTAACACGAATTATTAACTAGTATTTGCCAATTTTTTTTTAGTATTGTTTTATTTTAAAATACTTTTCAATAGTAGCGGCTCCACTCCACTTTAAGCCGCCGTTGATAAATTTTTGCTAAGGCGCCGCTGTTGACAATTTTACGACGAATTGGACCTCTGATCAGGACTAAGCACAATTCTAAAGCAACTTAGTTTTAATTAAATCAAAACTCTGGTGGATATTTATAACAATTTTGAATGTGTATTTGTGTGTTTGTATTGGAAATAAAATCCGTCTTATGTGTTTAATTGATTGAAAATTGCTTATTAATCAAAATAAAAAAAAACACACACATTTAATATAATGAATGAATTTTATTTGGGCTGATAAACTACTAAAAACGAGGTTAATGATTTCAATCAACTTAAACAAAATCTCTGTATTTAAAATGCATATAAATTAAGTAAATAAGTTATATTTTATAGCTTTTATTAAAACAATTGTAAATGTAAAAAATTGCATAATTTTTTATATTAAAAAACGGCAATTTCTTCAATATAAATGAAATTTTAATAGAATCTTTCAAACTAAGAATTGCTGTTAGTGAAAAACAAGTAAGAGCGCTACTCATCATGAGTTAGGGTCAGTCCTACATTTGACCTATCCACGGGCACCCTGGAAGCTGTAGGGGGGATTTTTTCAAATTTGCCAAATTTTGTATGAGTGGAGTATTCCTAGAGTATGCTCTAGGAATATGTTTTGGAGAGGTAACTAATGGGGGTCGGCTCTACACTTTATTTCAAAGGCCTACTTTGGGGAAGCTGTAAGCGTTTTTACATCATTTTTGTAAATTTTGTATGGAAACCCTCTTAGATAATGGAGATTGAGTGATATGTTTGGGAGGAAAACTAATGGGAGTCTGTGATACATTTTATTCCTCTAAGGGCGACTCCGGGACGTTGTAGGGGTTTCTACCATTATTTTTTTTTAAATTTGTATGGCAACTCTATCAGAGGCTGGAAATAGGGAATAAGTATGTTCCACAAAATGATGGGAGGAAAAATTATTTGGGGTTGGTCTTACATATGACCTTTTTAGGAGCACCCTAGACGCTGTGGGAACGATTTAAAAACTGTGAGAGCGATTTAAAAACATTAATCTTTGTATGGCAACCCTGTTAGGGGACGGAGATAGAGTGTAAGTATGTTTTACAAAAATGTTTGTAAAAAAAAGAATGGGAGTCGGTCTTATATTGCACCCGTGTACGGGCGATTCCAGGGCAATTTTAGAGGTTTTAATGTAAAAATTTTAGAGAATTAAAGAAAGTTAGTCTTGGTTTTTCGCTTATATTTCGATCAGTTATCGGGCGATTTTTCTGGATTTTAATAGCGATTTGCTCACAGATATTTCTGATAGTTTAAAACTACTACCTACGGGTCTGTGCAACATCGGGGGGCTTAAAAAAGTTTTATTTCAACCATAACACGACAAGACGGAAATCGCTAAATCGACTTCCCTATCAATAAGGACCAAAAACAATTTGTGCTTTATGTGGTCGCAGATGGATATTAGAGAAAATACAAACGGAATAACAAATTTATATGTGTATATATAGTATACCTAATACACTTATATATGTAAAGGGTATAAAAATAAAAAAATAAATTTTTCATTATTTGATAAATATTTATTTTAACAGCACATATTGGCAACATGTGTATTAAAGTTTAGTATAATTAATATATACTAACATTATATATGTACATACATACATATCTGAAGACATAAATGTATACAATAATGTTTTATATACTTGTGCATAAAAATATTTTATTGGACAATTAAATTTTATTCCAAATTTCAATTAGACAAAACATATTTTGCTTAGATGACATTTTTTCTTCTTTTGTGGTCGCAGTCACCAGTACAAACACATGCTCATAAATATATTTTCAAGTAATTAAATCTTATGTGGAAAATTCCAGCTCCTTTTTGAAATCTTTTGAATGTTATTAGATACTTTTTAATGGGTTAAAAAACTTAAAATTTGCATAAAAAATCAACACGTGTTTGTTATACTTATATTTTAACATAAACATTCTTGTATACATTTATATATGATTTAAAGGAAATAGTTTCGGCTGTAGTAGCACTTTGAAAAGTACTTTTTGCCGTCATAATATTATTTTTATTTTATTCTAGTGATTTCATGTTTATAGTATGTTTGAGCTTTTTCTTGCAATTAGTGTCAATATCAGCAATGATAGTTTACTTAATAGTAAGCAAAGCCGGCCTGTCGCGAAAAGCATACGCTTATTATCATTACATCAAGTGCAAAATCTCATATGTTCACTATAAATCTTAATTAGAAAATTACTATTATTTTAAAACATACTTATAAAACTGCAACAAGTGCAAATAATTTATGCTGGTTTCAGTGATAAGATTTTATAAAATGACAATCGTAATCTTTGAACATGAAAATGAAACAGTTAAACACCTATTACTTGATCCTTGCACCGTAACCGAAATCTATGTACAGTAGAAACGAAATTTAAAAATTAGCTTTTTTTTTAAATTTTGGACACCCCTAGGAGATTAAAAAGGGGTAAAACTTATATTTTTCTACTTTTATGTAAGTACTTTTTGTTACAACAAAGATATTGAAGATGGAAAAAGTAAAAAATGGCTTCTAAAATACTCAAAGGAATATATACGTTTTTGGTACTTTTTTGAAATTTAAACGTTTCAGGTATAGATTTTAAAAATACATATTTTTATTAATATAAATTCAACCTAAAAATTAGTATTTAAAATGCTTCACCGCAGTGCAGGCATTTATTTGCGCGAAAACATCAAAAATCTGGAAGGGGATAAGAGAAAAGTTTCAAAAAAGGGAAAACGAAAGCTATTTAATCCTTTTTTGAATTTTTTGGGCTTATGGTATCTAGTAACATAAACTAAGAAGATAATGGCCCCAAATAAAAGAAAAAATTGTATATACGTGCGTAAGGTAATTTTTAAAATTTTTGGTACTTTTTTCATAATTTTTGTTTCTTTTTAAATTTTTTAATATTATTATAAGTTTGGGAAGTAAACTAACGCTAAAAACTTACTTTTGCAATAAAAATTAATTTCAAAAACTAACGCCAATTAAGTAAAAAGATAAAAAATAATAAAATTTCTTCATATGCAAAAAACAAGAATTCAGTGGGATTTGAACTTGAGCCTAACAATAACAAAATTGTCTTAAAAATGTATTTTTATAAATTCTTTGGATTTTTTTTAGGACTATCAGACCAGAAATATGAAATTAAGGATTATTGATCCAGATTGAGGCCGGTGGTAAAGGGTAAGTGAATAAAAAACATTTTTTATTTTAATTTTTCACATATTTACGATTTTGACCTTAAAAAAACAAAATTAAGGGCTATTGCCCCAAATTGAGGCCAAAACCCACAGACAAAAAGTATTTTTATATTTTTTTAAATCTTTCAAGTTATAAGTCTAGAAATATAACTTTACTGATTATTGACTCAAAATAAGGTCAGAAATTAACTAAGTTAACAAAAAGTACTTTTTTATGTTGTTGATATATTTTTTTTAAATTTTTAGAGTCGAGAAATATCAAATTAAAGACTGATTGTTAAAGTCAAATAAGTAAAAAAATTTAATTATTTCATATTTTTGGAACTTTTTTATTTCCTCTCATTTAGTAAATGTAAGAATATAAAGCGTAAAAAAAATCAAGAAAATGAAAACAGTACCCAATAATTTTTTTATTTAAACGCCAAAAAACTGATCACAAAAAATTGAATTCCTTTATATTTTTAACAAGGTCTTTCGATTACACTAGTCTGCAGCAAAATTCGATTTAGAGATTTCAACGCTGAAAATTTAAATTCGCTTTTAGGTTTTTTAAAATGTTGTTTCGATAACTGGCTTATAAAAAAAGAAATAAATTTGATGAATTTTGAGCTGTGACTATTTATTATTTAGTGTGCGCTATATGTCCATATGTGGATATAATATAAAGAACAGCTGTTTTGCCTTTGTTTTTGCATAAAATGCATTTCTTAAGTAGAAGTTTTTAACTAAAAATACTAATCATAAGTAAAAAAGTTATAGTCGGTTAGGACCTAGAATATTGTACCCTACACGACATTTGTAGGAGGGCTTTATAAAAAAATAGACCGATAATATTTGTATTCAGTATAATAGTTGATGGCATAAAGATAAACATGTGTGCAAAATTTTGAGAAGGTGAAGTAGTTTTGTAGCCATTTGTATCACAAAATGCTTATTTCGGGAGGACATTTGTATGGGCGCTATATCAAAAACATATTTTTGTTCAGTGTACTAGTTAAGGTACCTTTACATGGTAATACTTATACATATTACGACATGTCAAACTATGCTGTAGAATATTAAAAAATTTAATTGTATAAAAGTAATGAGTAGGAGAGAACACGGATGCAAAATTTCACAAGTGTTCGGTAAGTGTTTTTTTTAACATTTTAGAAAGTAATGTATTCTCATCACATCAGAGGTGAGAAAATTTGGCAGCACTTACAACATCTAACGAAATTGGCTGGCTGCATTTTATGAAACAAAACACAAGCAATCAAATTGCACGCAGGCGTTTTTTATATTGTTTTTGCTTATATTGTAGAATCTAAACCATATGCCATTACCACAAAAGAAAACAAGCTGGAAAAAACAGCTTTTTATTTTACCAACATCATCCGTGTAAACATGATTTGTATGCTCTTTTCTTAAACACCGAGAGAATTTCATAATGTTTTGAATCTACAAAGTCTAAATACTTTGTATTACCATGTAAAGCCAACTTAAGTGGCAAAGAGTTAGACACACGTGCCAAATTTTGTGAGGAAAAAGTAATTTTCATATTAGTTATAGCCCTTAATGCTTATTCCAGGAAAATATTTATATAGGGACTGTATCACAAATGTATCGATCATCACCAAAAATTATAGGCTTCGCGCCAGGGACAAAAAACTTATTAGTGCCAAACTTTATCAAAATATCTTCAAAATTGCGACCTGTAGCGTATACACAAGAATACATGGACACCCAGCTAGAAAAACGGACGGGCATGCTAAAATCGACGCAGGAATTGATTTTGAGTCAATAGGTATACTTAAAGGTGGGTCTCAGATCATTACTTTAGGGTGGTGTTACAAACATCTGCACAAACGCATAATACCCCTACCACCTACATATGTGGTGTGGGCATAATAAAAAGTATTATTTTAAATCTAGAGCGGTAATGAAAGTGGGCGTGTGTGACATCATGCCTAGGATAGATCATATTTTACTATTGTTGCATACTGATGTACATAGATTTGTTTTTGTTTTTTTTTTTTGCTCAATTACAAATATCAGATTGCATCTGAAACAAGTTGTTTTTGTTGCATCAAGGCATACTAAATTATTGCATATTTACGGGTTTTTTTAAACGTTATGCATCTTTTTTTCTTTAATTTTTTTTTGTCTTTTTAATGGAGGCAAAATATTTTGACCTTAAACTATTAAAGACAATGATATTAAATGTCATCAAACAACAACATTAGAAAATAAGTTTTTTTTTGTTAATTTATTATATTTTTTAGGATGCATAACTAAAGTATAAAGTAACATCCAAAAATAAACTGTAGGCAAACTGTAGAAGAAAATTTATAGAAAAAAAAAGAAAAGTGAAAAAAATTATATAGCAAAACTCAAGAGATTTAAAAAAAAATACTACAGAAAAAAATGTGTAAATGCACTAAAAATTATAACACTGACATACATTTACTGGGCCGTGATTTTAATGCCTCAACATAAATGTGAACAATTTTTTTGTGTTTTTTGCGTAATTTTTTATTTAGGACATAAAATGTTTCATTTTGCCTTGCTTAAGAGCTAAAACTTCTTAAAAAATTTTAAAGCGCGTTAAGTAAGAAGGCAAATTTATTTATTTAATCAAAAGGCGGGATAATTATATTGAATTTGTAAATAATGTTTATTATAAATATACTAATTTTAAATCGATTTTGTAATATTCGTCTAGTATATTTTTGTAGTTTACATACATTGGTGGCCTTATAGTGAGAAACGTCTTAGCAGCATATGTTTTTGTTTATGCATATTATAATCTTCGTTGACTATATTAAAACAATTAGGGAATTCACAAGGTGTCCTATTATGTCCTATTGTCATATTGTTTTAAAATTTTACAATGGTTTTGTTGACTATTATACAAATTTTATGACAATATGACAATAGGACAAATAGAACACCTTGTGAATCCCCTAAATGATTTAAAACTTTAATACAAGAAAACTTTTAGCTTGGTCACAAACGTAATTCGATACAGAAACGCAGTTTGCTTTGCATTACAAATTTTCAACTTCTTCCCTTATACACTCTTTACAATTTTGACAACGTTTTTTGCTTCCAGGACATTAATATACATAGCTGTAAGCACTTATTTGGAACGAGAAGATATTATCAAAAACCTCATCTTTTCTTCAGGAAAAACTTAAAACTTTGTGATGCAAAGCAAACTGCGTTTCGGAATTCAGCCCAACTTAAAAGTAAAATACAAAATTATTCCTCTTGTTTGAAATTTTCTTTGGTAACACTTATTTTTGGCAACATTCGCTATTTTTTGTAATTTTTATTTTGAATGTTTGCAAATTGTTAGGTATTACTTTAAGCTTTTCTGCTCTAACTGAAGCAGTTCATCCATAAATTTGTAGATTTTTGTCTTTAAGATCTCCTTTTAAATTAAAACTTTGAAGTGGCCAGTCCAAAAGATTCAAAAATAATCAGAAATCTAACACTCCACCAACCTTAAAGTGTGATCTGGGGCCAAATCGTCGCATTCGATTTGAATCGAAATTTCACTCGATCGATCGAGTTGTCAACGCTTTAGGTATAGGAATTCTAATAAGAATTTTGAAATTACGATTCGAATCGAATGCGACGATTTGGGCCCTGGGTTGTTGTCCACACCTAGCAAGAAAGAGACATAACAGACCATAATAGACCATTTTCTTCATGTAACAATTATATTTTGGTCCTTTTGTGGGAATATTCAACCCAATTAAGAAACAGTCCAAATTGCGTTCGACAGCCATAGAACTAAATTGAAGTTTAAAATGCCATATTCAGGCAAATCGTACTTTTTATATTTTGCGAATACTTTTTTGGTACTTTTTTTTGTATTTTTAAAATTATGAGTATAAAAATATGAAAATAAAGACTTTTGACCCATATTAAAGTCGAAAGTCAACACAGTGGACAAAAAGTATGTCCTTAATTTTTGGCACTTCTTTTCGTTTTGAGATTTTGAGTCTAAAAATAATCAAATAAGGGCTAATTACCCGTGTAAAGATCGAATAGTAACTTTACGCACAAAAAGTACTTTTTTTGGTACGTTTTTCTTTTTTTAAGATAATTAATTAGTTTAGAAATATAATAAAAGGAAGATTGACCATATAAAGGCTAAAAGTCAACTAAATGGAGAACAAGTGCTTTTTGTATTGTTGGTCCTTTTTTGTCTTTTTCAAGATTATGAGTCTAGAAGTGTGATACTAAGGGCTATTGACCTATATAGAGGTGATCTCAACTTAGTATTCAAGAAGTACTTTTTTTATATGTGGTCCATTTTGCATTATGAGTCTAAACCATTTCCGATTGTATTTCAGAATATTATAATTGTATTTTAAAAATTTCAATTTAAATTTGAAAAATTTCTATTTACATTTTAAAATTTTTTAATTTTCAGAAGCTTCTAATATAATTTCAGAAGTTTCTAGTTATATTACAGAAATTTCTTGTTAAATTAAGAAATTTTCTAATTTTATTTTTAGAATTTTCTATTTGTGTTCTAAAATTTTCTATTTATATTTCAGAAATTTCTAAATGTATATCAGAATTGGAAAGTTTCAAAAAAAAAGATTAGAAAATTCTGAAAAACGAATTAAAAAAAATGAGCTACAAATAGAAAATTCTTAAATACAATTAGAAAACTCTAAACTCGAATTTAAGTTTTATAAATTTTATTAGAACCTCTTACAATTTCTAAAATATAACTAAATAGTTTTGAAATATAATTGGAAATGGTGTAAAAGAAATTTTATATAAGGGATTAAGGTTGGGTGTCAATTTAGTGGGCAACAAGTACTTCTAAAAATGTTTGATACTTTTTTCGATATTATGAGTCTAGATATATGATATAAAGAAGTATTGACCCATATATGTAGAGGTCGGAAGTTAACTAAGTGGACAGAAAGTACTTTTTTAAAATTTCTGGTACCTTTTTCATTTTTGAAATTATGAATCTAGAAGTATTAAATAAAAGACTATTGACTCAAATTTAGGTCAAAAGTCAACTTGATAGAAATGATAAGTGATACTTTAAAATAATTTTGCAAATGACATCTTAAATCTTAGGCCTAATTTTATGGTAAATGTTTCTATTTTTTTGTCAAAAAATATTTTTTTTAATAAAAAAATTAAACTTGTTTAATCATTTATATATTTTGTCAACATTTTTTTAATTGCCTGTGGTTTGACACCTAACAGTTTAACTAACGTACTGGCAACACTATTCTTGTCAACAGCTTAACTTAACTTTATTTCCAATTTTGTTTTTGTATTATAACACCTCAAACAGCGATGTCAAATAAAATGTATGCATGTGTGTGTATATTGTCTCGCCATCTCTTTTTCAAAATAAAAGTATCCCTTACAAAACATTAGTGCATTTTTTTAAATAGATATTTTTTGCTGCATTAACAAAATTATGGCATGCATGTTGTGCTCCACATGATATGTATGTTTGTATGTGAAAAAAACATTCAAAACAAATATTGTGGTTTTTGAATTAATTTTTACTTGGGGCAGTCACCAATTGCAATACCATGGTATTTTTTTATTGTCTCAATTTGTTGGATACTTTAAAGCTTAACAAAAACTATTGAATTATTTCAAGTGTCAAGTGTAAGGAAATTTGGTAATGCATATATTTTTTTTTTTTTCATTAAGTACATTGGGCAAAAAAATGCTAAGACAAGCTTATTTTAAAAAATTCCCATACAAACACAATATGATAAATATAAAGAAAACTGGGGCTTGAGTAATTAGAAAGTCTTAAGAGTTTTAAGGCCCATTTTATACAAATTAAAAAAAATTAAATCTTTATTTTGGAATATTTTTTTTCTTTAGCTTTAAATGACCCCCAATAACATAACATTTCTTTTTTATAGCTTCAACTATGAAAAAAAATATGCATAAAGTCGGCATAGAACTTAAAAAGATTTTTTTTGAACAGATAACCTCTTTGTCACCCTTAATAAACTGCAAATATGAAACACAAACAGATTTATTTATTTCTCACATTCGTTATTAACAAGCAAGTTCAAATAACATGCTGACAAAAAAAAAGAAACTCCCGCCAGAAATTAAATTAAAAAGAAAAGGCGCTTGCATACAATGAAATAACAATTATTATAAAAAAAATAAAAAATGGCAATTTCATGCAAAATTTATTAAAAATAATCAATGAACTTTTTTCATAAGGCAAGAAGTACATACATTTATGTTAAAAAAAAAAATTTTTTTAAAAATTAATAAGCCGGATAAAAAAACATCCGGAATTTGTGTATGCATACACATAAAAACCTTTTATGTATAGTCATACAAAGAATTAATTATTAATATATTTATTTATAAAGTATTAAATTTAACAAAATATAAAATTGAACTTTTAATTTCAAGGCAAGATTTACAAAAAAAAAATAATTTTATTTTTTTTAATACCATTACATCATTAGAGGCAAAAGACAACTAATTTAAATGAGTGTTTAATTGTTTAGTTTAAAACAAAACTTGTGATTAATTTATAGCGTTATTTTATGAATTCTAACTGATAACCTCAATATTTCTAGAATTTGTTTAAAATGTATTTGAGCAAAAATTCCTTTGAAACCAAAGCCTCAGAAAATCTTTTATATACATACACACAACATGCATACACACATATCGAGCCTTTGGTGCAATACCGTAGTAATTCAAAAAATCGTGAACTGAGAAAAATGCATTTGAAGTTTTGAACCATCTTTTTGATAGTATTTTCGTTTACTAAAGTTATTTTTTTACAAATTTTTAAATAAAAAGGAATGTTTTTAAATAAAAAAAGGCCAAAAATTATTAAAAATATGAAATATTTGTTTATATTTAAGTACTTTGTATAAACCTATCAATGATGTATCGTTATTGTCACAAAACCTATGACAAACTGAAAAATTAATTCGAAATATATCGTTATAGCAAATAAACTTTTAACTATTTTTTCTTCCAACAAAGTTGTAATATGAAATAATACGAACAAGTTAAAAAAACTCAAATTATGCAGTTGTGTTTCTGTGCCTAAAACGTAGCAAAAAATAATATTGCTTTATACTTTTTTCGTAAATTGCTTTCTGTTAGTAAATTTCTTGTCATAAAAGGAAATATTTCATTATTGCAAATAAATATTGTTGGAAATACCTAGAGGCAATAAAGCCATTTCTAGCTGTAGAATCTGAACAGTTAGAGGTGGAATCATAATCTTTTTTTCTTTAGATATATATTTCCCCAAAGATAATTTCTGCATGCCCAGCTCAAAAAATTCAAATTTTGAGTTACTACGGTATTGCACCAAAGGCTCGATATGTGCATATGATCCGCTAAAGCAAGAGTCAAATGGGTTAAATATTAAATCATATATGTTATACATATTTTAATCAAATATTTGTAGCAAAGGATGTAAATATGTGTGCATTTTGTTTTTAGAAACATTTAAAAAAATCTGAATTGTTACTAAATTTTAAGTAAAATTTTCAAAGTATTTAAATCATGCCTAATATTTTTGTCTTTTATTACTACTTTTGTTCAAAAGTAATTAACGGTTTCTGTAAGGAAAAAATATGAACGAGCTCGTTCGTTCATTGTACGAAATTATCGGTTTTTTTGTAAAATAATAAAACTTCAATTTTTTATTAATTGAACGAAAATTTGTAAAAATTAGAAGAAATTTATTACTTTTAAAAAATTACAAATTTCTGGTCTAAAAATGGGCTTTGTAATTTTAACGTTAAGTTTGTATCACAAAAATAAATATTACGAAAGATATTTATTCATTACGTTTGAAAAATTTTAATATTATAGACTGATTTTTTTTGCAATATGTACAAAAATTTCGTGTATTCGAAATTATTTTTTTTTCAATATTATTTTTTATTTGAAAAAACTTATACTATATATACCCTTTTTGATCTTAGGTTTGTTATAATTTCTTCTATTTTGAATTTTCAGCACTTATATTGCCGCACTGCATATTTCTAAAAAAAATTATTTTATAAAGCTACAAACTATTTTTATATCCACAATTTCCTAGTAAATATACTGTTTTGCTTAATTATTTACCTTTTGTGACACTTACATTCAAAGAACCTAAATTAACACAAAAATACATAAGGATTAAACAACTCAAAAGAATTTTCCGTATTTCAAAGAAAGAACAATTTTATTAGCGCTCATACCTTTCAAATACGGCACATTTTTTTTTGTTTGTTTTGGGTAAATCTTTTTGCATTTAAAAAACCTAAATCGTTCTTTAAAAAGCAGGTTACAATCTAAACTTATCTAATGGCTTACGACGATATATAGTCGTACAACCCAAAGGCGTCAAGCTAGTGAAACTTGATCTGCGGGTACTTCTCCCGTTGTTTAATTCTATTAGGACTCGATTTTGGAAAATTCGTATCCTCTTGGAGTAAAAAAAAGCTAAATATGGATAAATCGGTTAGTTCCTATCTCCTTAACTATACACGATAGAAACCAAGATTAAAAAGTATCGTACTTCACCCAATAAATAAATGGACCTTTGTCTGGCCCTTCTTCAAAATTTTAGGTCATATGGGGTAAAAATGAGTAAACATTATATTTTGGTACTTTTTAGATCCTTATAGAAGTTTCTAAACCAATATGGACAGAAACATAATCCAAACTGCTTTCGATAACTATCAATTCCAATTGAGGGCCGAAACGGTATGTGCAGGCAAAATGTAAATTTAATTTTTTCTTGGCTTCTTTTTAGATAAAATAACTTTGTTCACAATTTTGGTACTTTTTCAATGATATGAGTCTACTAATATAAAATTAAGAAATATCGAGCCATATTGAGTTCAAAATCCAGTTAGGTGGTCAAAAATAACTTCTTTTACATATTTGATACAATTTTAAATTTTTTTGGGATTATCTACATATGAGTCTTGAAATATAAAATTAGGGACAATTAACCCATATAGAAGTCCAAAGTCAACTAAGTGCATTAAAAAAATATTTTTTTATGTTTTTACACTTTTTTTTTGCGTTTTTGAGAAAATAAGTCTACATACATACATAAGTAAGTATGTTTATGAAATTAAGGACTATTGACCTATGTAGATTGAGGTTGAAAGGCAACTAATTGGACAAAAAGAACTTTTAACATTTTTGGTATTTTTTTTAATTTTTTGGAATTATAAGTCTTGAAATAGGAAATTAGGAGCAAATATCTTATATAGGGATCGAAAGTCAACTAAGTGGGCAAAAAAGTACTTTTTATATATTTATATATTAAGTACTTTTTAAAATTTTTTTAAAATTATAAGTCTACTAATATGAAACTAAGTACGAATGTGACAACAAATTTGAGATCTAAAGAATTTTCACTTTTAGGTTATAATTGTATATGTGGTTGTTTTAATTTGCTTAAAGATTTTAAGTTTTTTTTTTAACGTATTTAATACTTAAGTTCTAAAAAAAAATTTTTTTACTACTATACAATCTGAAAGGCAGCTTTCTAGTGGACAATATAAGAAAAAATCATGTTCTTTAAAGTTTTTTTATTCAAACCTTTTAAAATATTATACTTGGAATCAAATTCTTAAGTTACAAGTTTGAAATGTTTGAATCTTAATACGAAGAGTGGGAACACTGGTCATACCGTCACAATGGATTTGCCAATAACATATGTATACAGTTTTAAAATACTGACCGTATAAAATTATATAAATATATGCATTATATCCTACACATTTTTTTGTATATAAACATTTATATTTTTTAATATTTTCCACAAAATCATAATTCTACTATATTTTATAGGTAATTTTTTTTACATATGTATGTATTTTATATTTTTTCGCGCATTTCATTCTCAAATACCACCCACATTTTAAAAAAAGTTTTATTTTTTTACATTGCTTGTTCATATGCGAGTATTTTAATTATATCTTAAACTTTTTTTTATTTTTTTTATCATCGGCTTTGTAATTCTTATGTTGCCATTGAGGCATTTAGTGATTTCCGCATTATATGCTTTTTTTGTCTTGTAAAAATAATCAATTTGTAATTTCTTGCTTATAATCTTAACTTTATGCAGTTATTCATAATGGAGTTGTTTTCTTTCTTTCAAAAATTTAATTTGTGTTAATGTTTTTAAAGAAAGATAGAGAACGTGAAATCTTTAAAAGGGCTTAATTTGATCAATTTTGGTTTTTTTTAGGGAGTGCACATATTAAATTGGAATAACCAACAAAATTCTTAATAAAATTATCTATAATTCCATAAATTCTTACACTGCAGTATTGCATTTATATTATCGCCTATTAACACCATCACCACCCCAAACATCAGTCATAAATGATTTTTACTCTTTTCTTTCTTTTTTTTTGTATTTTTTCCATTTTAATTTAATTTTGTGTAAAAATCAGCATGTTTTTTTTAAGAATTTCTTTTATTTTTCAAAAAGATTTTGCAAACAAAATACAAACAAAAAATATACAACAATTAAACAAAAAATAAAACAAGACTTTTTAAAATTGGATCACACATGTTTTCCCCTTATCTTAATAAAAGAAAGAAAAAAAATTATAAAAAAGCAAAAAGCTTCTCCATCTTTAACCACAAACCTAGAATATTTTCCAAAAATCAAAAAAAAAAAAAAAAAAAAAAAAAAATGTTAAAGACTTTGCGGCATGACATCATTTTTATGATTTCTTAATTTTTTTTTGCAAACAGATGTTGGCATCATAAAAAAATCTAATAAAATTAAATGCATTTAACTTTTTTTTTGCATACGATGCATAACTAAAAGTTTTAATGTAAATTAGAAACATGAACAGGCAGGAAAAACTAAATTATTAAATATTTTATTTTACAATTTAAACGCTTAAAAAAATTTTACATACATACTTATGTATAAAAATGTATGAATGTCGTAATCATTAAACAAGTTACATAATATTGCATTTTTTACACAACCCGCAGGCCATTTCAATTATTTATTTTAAATAAGTCAATACGCTAATCCTCATATGAGTTTTAGTTAATCTGCAAAAAAATAAGTATGTTTTATTGGCCTTATTTTATTATTATTTAAAGATGTACCAATAATATTTTCGATTAATATGGCAGCACAAAAACGTTGCCGTGAGTAAAGGTCTCATAACGGTAGAAACGAAAATCAAAACAAACAAAAAATCACTTAATATGTACAATATATGCTAAAAGCCAACTTACACACACATGTGTACATCAACACTTTCGATGCCCAATGAGAGAAGATGATTTTTAAGAAGGTTTGGCTTTAATTTTTTTCTAAATGTAAAACTTCGATTCTGTTTTTCGATTGCGTTTATTTGAAACTTTAAAATTTTATTGCTCAAGCCGAGAAGATGATATCGGCCAATTAGCGCCGTCACAATTGATTGCTATACGAGCTCGTTTTATGGCATTTTTTATCACTACGGCAAGAACTTCGAGCGACAGATTCTAGCCCTCGTGCCAAATGTTATCCTTGAGGGCTACTAGGGTCTCGGGTTTGTTCACGTAAACACGGGACTTCAAAAACCCCCCAAAAACAGTCTAGAGCAGTTAAATCGGGCGATCTTGCTGCCCAATGTAAATCGCAAAAACGAGAGATGAGGCGACCCGGGAACGCCACTATCAGAATATTGGTTGTAGTTCGCGCAGTGTGTGCCGTTGCTCCGTTCTGTTGGAACCACATGCCCCTCAGCCCTAATTCGGGCAATTGCGACAGAAAAACATCGGCTAACATGGCCCTATAGCGCGCACCGTCCACTGTTGTTTGACCAGCGCGAACAGCGCACCATGCAGTTTGGTGGCTTCTCGTGCATCACTCGTGGATTTTCGATGCCCCAGAAGCGATAGTTTTGATTGTTCACGTACCCGCTGAGGTCGAAATGAGCCTAATCGCTCATTATGATTTTGGTCGAAAAATCGTCCACTTTGGCCTCGAGATTGAGGATGGCTGGGGCGTAGGTTACACGTGTTTGGCAGTCGACAGGCAGCAGCTGATGCACGGACTGGACTTTGCAGGGAACATGTGCAGGTTTTTGACCAAAATTCGCCCTAGGGGTGACTGGCTGCTGGCTAATCGCGAGACAACGCGTCTGGTCGATGTTTCTGGCGCTCCGGGGCCGGCCGCTCTTGGCAGCGTCTAGTGTGATGCCATACTCTTGAAGGTGGGTGGCCAAACGGCGCAGTGTTTGCGCAGTTGGTGCCGGACGACCAGGGAATCGGCGACGGAGCTGGCGCTGCGCCAACACCACAGATGAATTGTTACGCAAAAAAAAACGATTATTTCATGTTCTTGGAAAGTGTATCGCTCTATGTCTTGTTCATTTGTATTCTACATCTGTCTAGTTCACAAATGTCAAAACAGATTTCGCATTGGCCGCCATTTGCAAAAATAAGAGCATCTTCTATTTCTTTTGGGCCACCTTGTAGAATAACATCCGAAGCAGTTATAACCTAAAATTCTTATTCGGGAGAACATTTCAATGGGGGATACGTAAAGTAGTCGGCGGTTTCAATTAGCTTTGTCCCTTTATTTTATCAAATATTGCATCTTCAAAATGCGGTCTTTACTTTTATCACAAGAATGAATACGTTGACATCCAGCCAGATTGATAGGCAGGCTTTAAGTAGCTTAGAAAGCGACTTTCGGTGTTACAAATATTTGCACAAAGGAAAAAATCCCCTACTCGTATGTGGTAGGACCATCAGCCCTTATTTAAAAAAAAATTAAAAATTGTGTAAAAATTGTCTTTTTTATTTAATATAAGACATTGAGGAGTCTTTTTTGCCAACTCAAATGCTATTTTTTTCTTAATTTTTTAATAACGTAATACGAACTTTAACAATCCATGCTATTTGTTTCACAAAATTTTCTCTTAATATTACAGACATTCAAAATTTTAGGAAAAAAAATTTCCAGACATATAAACAAAATTTCAACCTCAAATATAAACAAAACAACAAACAAACCACGAATTAAGCAATTGTAAAATTTATAAATAAAAAATTAAAAAGAAAAAGTGAATTAAATGAAATAAAGCAGAACAATTCAGAAACAACCGCGCTGTAATATTTACTAAATAAATAAAAGAAAAGAAGTAAATTCTTCTACTAAAGATATGTTTTCATCAATGAACTGCATCGACAGATAAGCAAAAGATAGTTTTAAAGGAATGCAATCGTAGAACTTAATTAAAATTTATAAAAAGTGAAAAAGCAGCTACTTTTAAGCCGCCATAACTGTTTATTTTCTATTTTTATTTTTAATAATTTTTAAATTGCTAAATATTCTTTTAGAATTTGGTAAAATTGTTGTTTAAATCAAAGAAAAAATTCCTTTACAACTCTTTTATGAAATATTTAAGAAACTCTTTGCAATTAGTACTTAAAACAAACAAAACAAATTATTGATCATACATACATATGTTTGTACACCCACCCAGCCACCCATACATAAGTATATGCGTGTGTTTGTATAATATGAAAACAAAACAAAATCCTAATATGCAACATATCATATGATCTTAAAATGTTTACATTACGAGCAACAAACACTCGACTTTTAATACATTGTATGTATGTCTGTATGGAAGTATATATTTATAATTGAGGAAGAAGAATTTCTCTGATGCTGCCCCAGTAGCAACAACATCAACAATATGTATTTAATGAATGGAAATAGGAGAACTAAATGATAAGAAATAATAATAAACATAATACTTTAGAATGTAATTTGTAAGATTGAGATAAAGTACAAAAACCCATTCGTTTTATAAAAAAAAAAGAAATTCTAAAAAGACACACATTTACATAAACAGAAAATGCAACACTTGTTGCTAGAAAGGAGCATCTCATGCACCCACAACTCATTACAAGATACTTTTCTATCGGCATAAAAATTAAAGCCACCAGCCACAAGAAATACATATGTCAAAATGTTTTGTTTAGATTAAAAAAAGAGTTTTTATTTTATTTAAATAAATGTTTATTTAAGAGAGTAATTTAATTGTTTTAACTTAAAAGAGTTTTTTTATGTTTCTTTATGAAAACAAAAATCAAACATGCAAAAAATAGTTTAAAAAGATAAAAGTAATTTAAAATAAACGTGTTATACTTTCTTTCAAAGGAAAGAAGGCTACATGAGGTAGACTGTAGGAGAGAAGTGACCAGGTGGACACCGAAAAGTGGAGTTCTTTCATCTCTACTGTGGTTTCTAACGGTCAACGGTGTATTGAAAAAATTCGTTGCTGAAGGTAGATAGATAGTTGTATATGCAGATGATGTGGTTATTCTGGTCAGGGGAAAGTTTATTCCAAAGGTCGGGGAGCTACTTCAATCGGCGTTGTTGGCACTTTCTTTGTGGCATCAGGAAACGGCTTGGGCATGAATTCTTACAAAACGGAACGTGTTCTCTTCTTAGAATCGAAAATCTAAATGCGGTAGGGTTATAGCTAGCACGTGAGACTAAGTATGTTGGGGTAGTACTTCATAGCAAACTATGTTGGGGGAGGAATGTGCAGGAAAGGACTAAATGGGTCCTTTAACGCCTAAAATACATGCCAGAAATTCATATAAAAGAGCTGGAGCACAATGGTTTTAAAACCTGTTCTAACGTGTAGTTGCACTTTTTGCTAGGAGGTGGTAGACAAGGATGGTTTTGAGAAGCTTTTTTATTAAGATTTAAAGATGTGCTCCAGTTTGCCTTACATGTGGCATTTGAAGCACACGAAGCACACCTTTAGTGGCACTAGACGTCGTTCTAAACACGATATCTGTACTGGTCGATTGGAATGGAGGCAAGAAGAAAAAATATGGATATCTTTAACGTAAGACTATGTTGGGTTCCGGTATTCTACGACATAATTTGCAAATGAAATTGTGAACGAGCTTTCTTGCAATGGCTCGGCGCTTAAACTGCGATACAAGGAGGAAGCTGAGAGATCACTAATAGGTCATCATTATTAGATGATAGAATTTGAATGCTTAGCATGGCGAATCTACAGTGGGGAAACAGGAGTAGTTATTGAGTGTCTAAAGCTATATAGCTGAGCTTATCAAAAATGAGACCAAAATTGGTGTCATAACTGAAAACTATAGGATGTGTTAAAATTAAAAACGATTAAGTCAAGGATTACAGAGCCATAGATTTAAGTGGTTGGGTAAAAGATTTCGCAAAGAACTAGGTAATGTTTCGTAGTGTAAACTAGAAAAATCTCGGGAATCAGCAGGCCAGGAGATAGGGAACGAAGAGGGGGGTTTTGCAGGGCTACTTAAATTATTTTCATCCCTATCGGTCTTAGACTATTTCTTTCCCTCTTGTAAGTCTTTTTTTTTCTTTTCTTGATGTTTTTGTTCATGTTTTCTCAGAAGGGACGCACAATGGACCCAGGAGGCTACAGAGTGCTGATGTATGAGACCTTCGTAACCTAACCTTCTTGCGAATATAAATTAATACATTTTCTATTGTTTCCTCTGAACTCGTCCTAAATTTAAGGATTTTCAAAGACAATTTTTGGTTAAAAATATTGGTCTTGTAGAACAAATAACCATATGGAATGAATCCGAAAACTAGGAGTTTAAAAAATACAAACATGCTGCGCCTTAAAAGTTTTTGGAAGAAATTGTTACCCCCCGTATTTTTTTCTCAAAGTCTGGGGAGGCCTAGAAAACATGTAATTGATTTGGCATGAAATGATTATTTTTCAAAGCTACGAGTATGACAGGCATTTGAGCATATTAAAGTTAATGTCTTACATAACCTTAAGTGGACCAATAACTAAAACATTTTTTTTATATGTAATTAACGGAAGCATTTTTTGTTCATTTCGCGCTTTAAATAATTCCAAGAAAAAAGAATTAACGATTAAATCTTATCATTAAGAGTACATAGAACTAATTTTGTACAAATTATTATATTTAAATACACTTAAGAAAAATTATTAATAAGTTCAAAAAACAAATAAAATCTTTAATGATTTTATTATTCGTTATTATTGTTGTTTTATTATTATTTTAAAGTAAATCATTTACAAATAAGTCCGAAATTGTCTTCTGCGTACTTGTTTTGATAGTGGGTAGTATGTTCATAATTCGTTTTTATACAGATTTTTTTCTGTGTGTACTGATAATTAAAATTGTATTTTTATATTTAACTATGACAAAAATATGCTGATTATAATACACATGTCGTCAGTTTTTTCTATAAAGTAAAAGGGCACGAATCTATTTATTATTTTAAAAATTTTGTCAAAAGGCTATCACCGGTTTTAGTATTTGATGGATTTATTATTAAGACAAATCGCGATTTCATGGAAATGAAATATTAACTATTAAATATATGTACAATTTGTAAGAACTCTTATTCAATATTAAAATATTTATGAAAAACTATATTACTTCTTTCGAAAAAGATTTTTAAATTATACATTTGTTAAATTGAAATGTTATAATTGCCAGTTAATTTATACAAGGTGAGCCAAAAGAAATCGCCCTATTGGTAGATGCTCTTATATTTGCAAATGGGCGGTCAATGTCAAATCTGTTTTGAAATTTGTAAACTAGACAGATTTAGCATACAAGTGAACAAGCCATAGAGTGATACACTCCCCAAAAACGCGAAATAACCGTGTTTATTTTTTTGCGTAAAAATTCGCTCGTTCTGCCTAGAATATCGCCGCTGTTGGATGTCGAGCTGTCGCCAGAAATAGCGACCAGACGTCGCGCCTCGCAATTAGCCATCAGCCGGTCGTCCCTAAGGCGAATTTTGGTCAAAGACCTGCGCGTGTTCCAGTACAAAGTCCAGTCTGTGCATTAGCTGCTGCCTGTCGACCGCCAAACGCGTGTAACCTACGCCCAAGTCATCCTTAATCTCAAGGCCGAAGTGGACGATTTTTCGACCAAAATCATAATGATCGATAAGGCTTATTTCCACATCAGCGGGTACGTGAACAAGCAAAACTATCGCTTCTGGGGCACCAGAAATCCACGAGTAATGCACGAGAAGCCATTACACCCACTGTTTACGTTAAAGGAGTCATCAGGCCATTTTTTTGAGGACGCCGCTGGTCAAACGACAACAGTGGACGGTTAGCCGAGTTTTTTCTGCCGCAGTTGAACGAATTAGGACTGGAGGACATTTGGTTTCAACAGGACGAAGCAACAGCACACACTGCGCGAGCTACAACCGATATTCTGATAGCGGCGTTCCCGGGTTGCCTCATATCTCGCTTTCGCGATTTTCATTGGCCTGCAAGATCGCCCGATCTAACCGTTTCAGACTTTTTTTGTGGGGTTTTTTGAAGTCTCGTGTTTACGTAAACAAACCCGAGACCCTGGAAGCCCTCAAGGACAACATTTGGCACGAGGGCGAGAATCTGTTGCCCGAAGTGATGAAAAATGCCATAAAACGAGCCCGTATAGCAATCTATTGTGACGGCGCCCATTTGGCCGATATCATCTTCCCGACTTGACCAATAAAATCCAAAAGGTTGAAATAAGCATAATCAAAAAACAAAATCGAAGTTTTTCATTAAGAAAAAAATGAGAGCCAAAAAAAAATCGGATGACTTCTTTTGGCCCACCTTGTGTATATGTTTGTATATATATGAGCAAAAAAATAGCACACCCACAAAAAAGTGCAATATCTTATTTTTTATTATTTACTTTAACTATTTTTTGAAATTCAACTGTTTAAGCTGCCGGTAATTTAATCCTTTTGTTGTAATAAGCACCTTCTTAAACTTAAGTTGTTTGATATTGTGGTATTTAAAGACCAGTTAATAGTATAGGCAAATGCAAGAAAAAAAAAAGAAAAAACAAATGCGATGAGAATAATGTGTTTAAAGTTTCTACGAGGTAAATGACAAAAAAGAGAAACAAAGTACTGATTATAAAAACCACAAAAAGAAAGGTTTTAATAAAAAAAGAAGTTTTGAGTAGAAAGCAACAAACATAAATAACGTCAATAATATTTTATGACATTTTAACATTATTTTAATGTTCAATAATTATAATTATAATCTAATTTCTTTTAATAAAAGAAGATTTAATTGCTCAATTCACAAGGTTTTTGTAAAGTTCTATCGACTTTAAAAATATAGTCGCCCGGGCAATTTACTTGTGAATTGAAAATTTTCTTTTATCTTACTATCGTTGTTTTCAAAATGTTAAAAAATATTTGTAATAAAAAATATATCTTGAATATTAATTGATTTTAAACTACCGTTTAGTTGCAATTTTAAGCGAAATTCTCATATGGACGACTACAAAGAAGGAGGATCTATATATATGTAAAAAATTGAACAATCCGAAATTATATTGTATATTTATAGCACAATTTTATATAAAAATTACCAAAAGATTGAACTACTAATATATGTAAATGCATTTGTATTTGCAAATACGTTTACCGATAAAAATTAAATAATTTTTTAATTAATATTGCGATTTTTTTTAATAAAATTTGTAATTTTTTCTATTCTCTAAAAAAATTGAATATATAAAAATAATGTTATAATTAAGGTTTTTGTTGTTGGTGTTTAATATCAAAAAACGGAAACATGTGCCAATTTGTAACTGTAATATTGAAGGCTAATCATTGTTTGTGTTCAGCTTTTTATTGTATACTTTTAAGCGTTACAAAAATACAGGCTTGACATCACACTACCAATTAAGATGTTTTTATTAAAAAAAAAAAACAAATGACAACCGGAAATTTGATATATTATTTTTAATTTTTTTAAGTTTAAATTTAGAAAAATAAATACATTTTTTATATTGAATGTGTTAGCTAAGGTTATCGTTAAAGAAGCAGAAAAAAAATACACATTTGTAACCTTTAAAAGTTTCTGATAAGATGTAAATATTTTGGCAATTAAATGCTTTTTGCCATTTCTATAGTTATGTATTTTACGTTTATATCTCTTAAAGCACAAGAAATTAAAAAAATTATTTTGTTTTATCTCTAGCAAACAAGACATTTTTACAAAAAGTTTCCTTATTTTTATTTTTTCTTTTTTTAATAAAATTTATTATTTTTTTCGCTTTCTAACTATTCCGGAAATATAATATACATATTTAAGTTGGATATATTCTTTCAACTTTATATACTGTTCTACATGATATTTTCTTTTATTGCTTTCACTCTTTTTTTTGTATTCCTTGCATCTTACGCTTTTAAGTTCTTCTA
Organism: Melanophora roralis; assembly: GCA_963583895.1. Taxonomy (NCBI): domain Eukaryota; kingdom Metazoa; phylum Arthropoda; class Insecta; order Diptera; family Rhinophoridae; genus Melanophora; species Melanophora roralis. The sequence continues at coordinate 90,905,884 of OY757188.1, read as the reverse complement.
TCAATCAGGCTGGATTTTATTTCTTGTGTTTTTTACTTGTTAAACTTATGCTGATTAAAATACTGAAACTGACCTAATTTTAAGATTTCATATTTTGTTTATATTATGCGTATTGTTCCTCATGTTTTTATCAAAAATGTTTTTATGAAATAAGGCATTTTTATTTTTTTTAATTAAATAAATTAAATAGAGAAAAAAACTAAAAAGTTAAAAGTTCTAGGAAAACCATCTCTTTAAATTAATTAAAAATATATTAAAAAAAGAGAACAAAAGAGAATCAAATATTTAAAAATAATTTCAAAGAGTTTGCTGTAAGTCTTTTTTAAGAGCTTTAGATTTGCTGTTAAAGAGATGTGCTCTTTATATTGTTTCTTATCTTGAAAAATCTTTTTAAAGAAATATTAAAAATTTTGAAATTTTCTTAAATATGTGTAGATCAGCATTAAACAGTTTTAATTTGCATATTCGTTAAAACAATAATTGTTACATATTATACCAACGCCAAAATCAAATCGTGTAGTTAATTTCAATCGTTATATTTTTTGTTTTTAATATTTTTTTGTTTTTAATACTTTGCCAAAAAAAAAAAAACTATTAACTAGTTTAAAAGGTTCCTTCTATTTGCTACAGACTTTCACTTAAATTATTTTAATGACAATTTCTAAATTAAAGACAAAATCCAATATAAACAAACCATTGGACAAGGATACAGTGTTGTCAATATGTTTTATAACGTTTTTAGTGGACCAATCCATTGTGACCATTTTAATAATTTTTTTTTAAATCAACATATATTTAATATCTTCCTAAATGTTTTTTAAAGCGTATTTAAAGAACTATTTTATTTTCCAAATATTTAATTTTTGAAAATATGTAATGCATTTTCGAAACCCGCTACAGTTTCTCGTTAGCACTCTTTGTTCGGTACTGGACTCCTGGTAGTAAATACATTCTTTTTAACTCAAAGTGAAGTTCAAGAATTTTTTTCTTGCATTTATTTAATGTTTTTAATTTTTTTTAAGTTAAAATGAAAGTAAATTTTAAAATTATTATTTTCAGGCTTTTATTTTTTGCAGAAAAAAATTTAATTTTTGTTTCTTTCTCCAGAAGTAATTGCTAAATTAAAAAAATATATATATTTTACTTTTTTTAAGAATTTTTTTAAAATTTATATCAAAAATTTGCAATAAATATTTTAAAGGGATATAAAAAGGTTTTAAAGCAATCGATAAGGAATGCTGTGAAGCAACTTTAATATTAAAAAAATTTTTAAATTATTGTTTTAGAATTAAATTTTGCAAAAAAAAAAAAAAAATACAACTTGCTCATAAAAATGTAGATAATATATTTTACTTAAGAAATCATTAGTTGGTTTTAAAAAATGTAATATTAAAGATCGTAAAAAAATAAGAATAACGTAAATGGTTTTAAAACGCATAATAAATATCGCACACATTTATAACCAGGGCAATTAAAAATATTCTTGAAAAAATTGAAAAATATGCTTTAAAAACTTAGGTACTTACTGCAAAGAATCCGAAACGCAGCATTTAAAATTAGGTTGCGTTAACGAAATAACGGGTTAACATTCCCAAAAAATTTCGGTACAAAATAAAAACGGGCAAACCAAAATAATGTTTAATTATGTATGTTTAATTAAACGGGATTAAAATTAGACGGGTATAGAGTTTTCGGTAAATCAAAATAAACTAAAAGTGGGGTTGCTTCAAAATAAAAAAAAAACTAGCAAAGGTAAAAGACCACATTTCTTTTTAGGTTTTTTATTTTAATATAAAAAAATTAAAAAAAACTTTAAAATCAGGTTATAAGAAAAAAAGATATGCCAAGTATGCTGTTATATGCAAACATATGCTCTAAAAAACTGATGCAAAAGTTCTGAAACGAATGACAATGTCAATGGGTTTCGCTTTAGTATAAATAATTAATTTAAAGAACAAAAAGCTAACCTAAGCTCACAATGAACACTCGAAAAATTTTTTATATTTTAAACTTAATATAAAAAATTAAAAAAAATTCTTTAAAAAAAGGTTTTACAAAAAATGCGTTCTTAACAGAAAAATATGCCAAAATATGCTGTTATATGTAAAATATGCTAAAATATGCCCTAAAAAATCGATGCCAAAATTTTTTAAAACTTCTGAAACGGATGGATAGCAACATTAAAGGATAATGCGAGGCACAGAAAAAAAAATATGATTTTGCATATTTTTGGTTGCCCTGTTTATAACTTAAAATTACTAATTTTTATAAACGGCCTTTTTTTTGTGTTAAAAAATATGGCAGAAACTTTAAAACCAAAACATAGCTTTCCTAAATGCAAATAAATCTTTGTTAAGGATTTGATTAGATTTTTTAATAAACCGTAAAAATTATATTTTGAAATATTTTTTTTTTCAAAATTATAATGTCACTAAAACTAAGGAACTATTAAATTTTTGGTAAATTTTTTTTATAAAGTTCGTTATGCGTTAAAAAAATAATTTTTTAAACAGAGACGCAATTATTATTAAATAAAAAATAAGTCCTAATTAAAAAAAAAACCAATTAGAAAAGTAAATATTTTTATTTAAAATATAGTTAAAAAACCTTTCTTACACTTTTATAAATTTTAAACCAAATTATTATTTTTTTTACTTACCTTGGCATTAACTATATCTCCGAATAAAGTAAATATAAAGACAATTACAACTAATTTCACTGACAATAATTTATGTGTCCTCGGGGTGCTAGAACCCGAGAGACCAAAAAGGTCTCTGGGCAATGGCAACATATTTCGCAAAGCTAACGCGTATCCGCCACGAATAATGAAAAACTTTTAAGGCTTTAAACAATACAACTGACACAGGAACATGCACAGATTTTTTCTTAATTTTTGTGTTTTTAATTATTTTTTTTTATTATAAGTTTTTTTTCTTTTCTGATGGAAAAACATCAGAATTTTGTTGGCAGAGAAAGCGCACTACCGATCGTTTAACACTAAAATTTTAAAAATATATTTTAAGAAAACCGTTGAATTAAATAATTTATGAAAAAGTCAAAGAAAATAAATAATATAACAATTTTAACTCAGCATTAAGCACTTGTAACATACACTGATTAAAAACTGAGTTTATTTATGTATAAAAAAATACTGGATACGCTGTACGATCGTCGTATATTCTACCAGCATGAAGATCGACAAACGTTCGAAGTGCTACTAAACATGAGTGCAGCAAAAGATTTTTCATGCTGCTCACTTTTGCTAAATCCAAACATTAACGCACTCACACTCTTGCAAACATAGGGCCGAAGAAAAAACGAGTGCACTACCACATACTTATGTGGCAAAAAACCTACACATACTATGGCAACGGCGGAGATAGTCATGCCATTGTGATTGTGTTTGTAGTTGGTGGTTTGGTATATGTCTTCCGTTAAAGTTTTCTTTTAAGCTAAATTAATACAAAGTAAATGAGAATATTAGGATCTTGATTTAACTTTCAATCAGATTTTTTTAAACGTACTAATATAAAGCTCTTTCCTCACTATTCGCTTTATATTTTAAATTAATATTATTAAAATACCAAAAAGCAAATCAAAAAAGTAATCACAAGTTAGAACTTTTGCCTTGATTTAAGGAAATGGTTTGAGGTTTTTTTAATTTAATAAAGATTTCGTAAAGCTTATTCTCGCCCAGAAACAAAGAAGACTTAAGTAAAAAATATTTTCAAGAAAAACACAAATTAATATTTCATTCACCCATTAAAGCGAAAAGCATACGAGGGGTAGTTATTTAACAAATCGGTTGCTAATTTAAAATTATTTACAACCGTTCAATTATTAAAAAAAACTGTTTTAATTTTGTTAAACAAACGCAACATATGTCGAAGAAAAAAATTCTAACTTATTATTATTGTTTTGCTATAACTTGCAAATTTGCGTTTTTTGATCATTTTAAAATAGGACGCGCCTAACAAAATTTTTTTTGTTACCTGTTATTATTAATTCAGTATTTTCCTTATAATTATTGTGCCAAAAAGGGCCTATCGTGATTATAAGCAATCAAAACAGCTGCTACTGACGAGTTGTAATTTTTTGATACTTTTGTCAACCAAGCAAACACCGAGTTGTAAAAGATAAGAATTTTTTTCGCAAATTTAGTTGTACTCATAGTAATAAATTTTACAATTAAAACTCTACTAAGTTGAGTTGTAGGCCATGATAGGGAGGTTTATCATTACATTTGCATATTATCGACTAGCAAAAGCAATACTTTTTTCTTAAAAGCAATTTTCAAATACATACATTGTTAATTCCACATTTTACTCTCCACCCTCGTTTATATAAATTTTTTTGTTGTTGTTCATATATTCAGACGTTATCAATCAAAACTTAGTTTAAGTACAAGTAAATATTAAAAAAACTTTAGTTTGAAGCATTTTTTATTTTTTAAATGAATTTGTTATTGCTGTTTTTTACTTATTGTTGTTTTTGTTTTATATATATTTTTTTTAAGAGTTATGAAAATATTATTAGGTTTTTGAGATTAGTTGAAGGTTTTCTTATTATTTAAGTTTTTATTCTAAAGCTCTAATGCTGATAAGGCGGATATTGCTGCGTATTTCCGTTTAGTTTATATTATTCATAATAATTTTATATTTTAATTTGAAAAAAAAACCTTAAAAAATAAGTCCATTTAACTCGATGAACTATTTTTTTTTAAATTTGTCATTTGGGTCAGTTGTGAAATTTTCTATTTTTGTAACTTTTAAAATAATAGTTTTTAGATAAAACTTTTACAATACTAAAGGGTGCCAACAAGTCTGGTTTTATATATTAATGATAACTTACGATCTTATTTAACGTAATGTGTGTCAGTAGTGTGTCTTTTTGAAATTTTTTTAAATAGATTAACACATTTTAAAGTAAGAAAAGCCTAATAAGTATCAAAATACTTTTAAGGAATAAAAGAAACTAAGATTTTGGCTTGTTTTTTAACATTAAATTTTTCCTTGAATGCGAATTATTATATTTTTATTAATTGTACGAATACATATACATATATTTCCTTCGTAAAACTTAATTTATAGACATTTGGTTATTTTTATTTTTAATTTGAACTTTATTTTTTTTAAATTTTCGCTTATTTAAAATTTGCAAAAAAACTTAACAATCTGGCAGCGCTGTATGCTCTATTTTGATTTGCCTTAAATCTCTGCTTATGTTTTTACATTATCACTTAAATTTTTTTCTAATTTACGACCTATTTACACAAAAATTACTTTTACTTTTATTAATACTATTTTTGGGTTTATTATATTTTTTTTAAACTTGTTTAAAGTTTAGTTTTAGAAATGATGAAATCCTATAAGTAAAAAACTCCGAAAGCAAACGTGTGTCGGAAATATATTATTGTTGCGTTGGGTTATGCATTAAACTTAATGACGCTATAAAGTTGAGGCTCATTGCTTAAAGATTAAAATTCAATATATAAAAAACCATTATAAAAATACCTTTAACACACATGAAATTTGAGCCAAACATCGATGTTATATCGACATGTATTAGGCACTTTTGACAAATAACCGGATTTCTGGACAAATGTCTTCAACAGGAAGTAGGGTCAATAATGGACCGCCCTTTTTAAAAATTACTATGGGCCGCTTTTAATAAAACTAAATACAACAGTTTTTGGCTTTAAAAGTCGAGAAGATAACACTGTTTCTGAACGAAAAAAAAAAGTTAAAATCAAAAGCTCTCAACCATGAAGTAAAAATCCATAAAACAGATTATGATCGAGAAAGCTTTTTTAATATTTATAAACAAGCGATTTGTACGTAGTTTAAATATATTAATAGGCAAACCCAAAAAATCCAATTTTTACTTAAGTCACTTTTGACCTATGTGTACGATATACGATGTACTTCATATCAGAAATTTATAAGAATATATTTGGTTGTAAATATTGAAAAAAAAAAATTTGGTCGGCTTTAAAAGGCTTTGATAGGTTTTTAGGCAGTTTTGGCCGGATAGAAAATTTTGTAATGGCAGTGAAACTTAACTAAAAATTTTTTAAAGTATGACAAGTGTAAACGCCATCTTTTTTTACATACATATTAAGGGGATTCACAAGGTGTCCTATTTGTCCTATTGTCATAAAATTTTGACAATGGTTTAACAACTTTTACCAACTATTGGACACTCGGCGCAGGTGTAAGTGGAGTTGTTGTGACAATTTAATAAGTATACTAAACGACGTAGTACTTTTAAAGAACAATTTTTGTATGAAAGACAAAGAAACCATTTTGAAATTTTATAACAATATGACAATAGAACATAATAGGACACCTTGTGAATCCCCTAATTGTAATATTAAAGTATGTGGCAGCAAGCAAGAATGATAAACCAAAGATTATGCCAACACGACCAAAAATGTGAAATTTTCTGAGCATACTAGATCAGTAACATCACGCAGAATGTTTTCCCATTGAAAAAATAATCTAAAGCTCACGCATACTATTTTCTTGTTGGATTATCATTTTGTTTTGCGTTTATTAGCTGGTAGTTTCTCGTAAAATCTGACAGAATTTTGATGAAAAATAAAATCAAAACTGTTAAGAATTTTTGTCCGAAAAAATCTATTAAAGAAGAGTTTTTACGCATATTTTTTAATATCGTTTTTTAATATTTTTTTAATTAAATTATAAAGTGACTTAACTTCCTTAATAATAAAATTTAAATGATGTCTTAATTTTACTAATCTAGCTCGTTACCACTACACCCACGCACCAATCAGAAATATTACAGACAAGCTGAACATTAACAGGTCTAACAGAAATCTGTAAGATATCTGTACGAATCAAGTCATATTTTTCTCAGATTTGTCTAATACTAGCATTGCTGGCTAATTTTGCTGGTTGGGTAGTAGCACAGAGCGAGGCCAAGGAAACCTTGTTTATGGGAGTTTATGGGAGTTATAATTAAAAAGAAGTTTATGATCGGGCTAATGACAACGAAATAGCTTAAATCTTTTTATGAGTTAAATAAAAGAACTAAACTAATCTGACAAAATAAGTTATTCTTAGAAATGAAAGATTTATTGTAAAACATTTAAACCTTGAAAAAATTATAAAATATGATTATTTTTAAATATTTACGTTTTCTTTTAAATTTTAAAATACTATCGCATTGTTTGTTTTAACAAAAATGGCTATAAATCAAAAGTTTAAACTTACATACACACATAGTTCTTTATACTACTTACATATTGATATATTAGGTTGTCATTCCGTTTGTAATTTAGATATTAATAATTTGCGATCTTAAAATGTATATATTTTTCGGATTCCTATAGATAGGGAAAATGGTTTCATGTCCGTTTGTATATCTGTTAAAATAATGTTTCCGCAGTCAAGCCAAATCCCACGAAACGCGTTTTAGAGTCAAATTATCAAAAATAGTCCTGAGATCTTCGCTATTTAAATTATCAAAATCGGCTTACTACAGATCCAGATTTGACCAAATCCCTAAAATAACCTATTTTTTTAGGACAAAATTAATGTCTATATTTCAATATATCTCAGTAGCTATAGCCACTGTTACCATAAAATTTAACAGGAAACTTTGAAAGCTCTATATTCCAAGAGGATTGCAGCTATCGACTTAAAACCCGCAACAAAATAATTTTGTTTTGATATTTACGCCAGCTCACTGGGAATGCAAATTAACCAACGTAAAGGGTGCATAAGATTCGGCTCAACCGAATATAGCGCTCTTACTTCCTAATTTCAAAATGTTTAGCTCAAACTAATTCTTTTTTCGGTTTGAATTAAATTTATTTGAAATAGTATAAATGCCTTGACATTAAGCCATTAATTTTGAAAATTTAATTTTGATTATGGTAAAGCGGAAATGTCGACCCTAGAAGTAGTGACCTTGAACATACCTAATATTAAACGGTTAAGTAATAAGTATAAGTTATTTTTAAATGCGAACAATCAAGACTTTTGAACTTTCTTAAATTATTTTTTCAAATAAACAAAAACTTTTTCTTGCCTTTTTTCGCATTTTCTTTACAATTTGGAAAGAACGAATTTTTGTAATGTAAATGTATATGTATTTAAATAATATATTATTTAATTTGTATTATATATTTTTTTAATTGTCAACATATTTTTTTTTTTCTTTAAAAAAACTTTTTTAATGTTATCTCTTTAAATAAACAGTAGTGATGACATTTTTATTTTAGTTTAGTATTTTGCAAAATAAAACTTTATTGCATAGAAAAATTTAACTTCAGTTTTTTTAATTTGTATTTTATAATTATTATAACGTATACGCTTAGTGTGACAAAATAGGTAAAAATAGTTAATAGAAAACATAATAAATAATATTAAACTTAGAGTTTTATTAAAACTGTTAATCGTTTTAGTTTATTAATAAAGAAAATATATGTCACTTATACAAAAGTATGTATAATTTTTTCTTTAAATCTTATTAACATTGTATTGTTATATTCGCTTGACTTATTTCACGTTATAATAGTAATGTTTTTAACAGAGGAGTAGCAGCCAAGGCACTCTGGTTTCGTTTTAAACTTTAGATGGCTTAAATTAATAACTAATTTTTGAAAGAAAGCGTTTTATTTATTTCAAATAAGAAATAAATTAATTTATTTCAAATAAGAAATAAATTAATTTATTTAAAAAAATTCAGAACACTTGGTGAGCACATGTAAGAAAAAACTTTGAAAAGTTTTTCCAAAAACTAAGCCTTACTAAAAAAAATTATTATACAATAAGTTATATTGGTTTTAAAAAGAGTTGTGTCCGACTCGTTACTTTAGATCGTAACCGATTGACCTTAATATAGATTTTGATACATTATCAGAGGCAATTATAACTCTGAATTTTATTGTAAAAAAATGGTAGCAACCCTTGTCTCAAGAAATTATTTTATATTATTATAAAGTTATTAGTTCATGTTAGGGGTGCCCTACGAAAAAAACAATTGTATTATCGTTTAGGACAACCCTAATATACTTATATATGTATTTATAAATTTTTCTTAACTTCCATAGCGATCTCTTTTTTTATTTCTAAAAGGATTCTGGGAAAGAAATGATGAAGAAAAATTTGATCTGCTCGCAAGTCATTTAAGAACGTGTTCACTCTTAATACATATACTGACATAAGTGAATTACCGCCACCGTTTTAAATTTTTAGATGTGTCAGAAGTTATCGATAGTTTAAATGATAAAAAAATTTCCTGGCTTTGATCAAATAAGCTTTTAAAACTACCTTGTGCAGACTAAAGATTTTTTTAACGCCCTATAAAGGCTTGTACATCTCCCGTCAGTATAGAATGTTGTCTTTGTAAAGACGATTCTTAAGCCTAGAAAGGATGCTTCGAAGGTAGAGAGCAGCAAGCCTACAAATAGCAATCCTTATAATAAAATTTCTTGCAGGCCTCCAAATGCTGATCCATTTAAAATATGGTATTAAAACAGATGTAAATTGTAGAACCCGACTAAACGTTCAAGTTCGGTGCATAATGATGTTCGGGCTCTGAACACGGAAAAAAACTTTTAATGAAGATCTATTACTGACCCAATATGTAAGTTAATTCCCATAAACTATGGACGATAGATTCAAAATTGATTCAAAATTTGAAAAAAAAAACGTCTCTATTAAAAAATTAAGCGGACCGGTTTCTAGCACTTTTCAAAACCTTCTAAAACTATCTATTTTTTATAGTTTTTTGACCTTTTTAATGTTAATAAATAAGTTTTTTTTAAGCTTTAGGTCTATTTTTATGTTTATTTTTTTGTAAAATTTTTTCAATATTTCGCCACTCCGTTGTGTGGCATCATCAGGAGGTTATTTCAGTTAAATATCAAATTTATTATTTTGGTTTTAAAATTAGCTTTTATAATCGTTATTCGAAAAGCCAAAAGCTAATTTTAAAACCAAAATAACAAATTTAATATTTAACTGAAATAACCTCCTGATGATGCCACACAACGGAGTGGCGAAATATTGAAAAAATTTTACAAAAAAATAAACATAAAAATAGACCTAAAGCTTAAAAAAATAGACTTATTTATTAACTTTCTAAAACTTTTTAAAAAAATGGTGAAACCTTTATTAAGATGCTGCTAACTTTTTGCAACTTTTAAACCAGAAAAATATGAACAAGGTTTTAGAAATTTTTTTGAAATTTTGATTCAAACGAGGTAAAAAATATATATTTGTACTTAAACGGTGCTGTAAGCAACTTCTGATCCTATAAAGATAGAAACATAATTCAAATTCTGATCGGCAGCTTAAAAACCCAGTTAAGGCGTAGAACGGTATAAGTATGCAGAAAACGTACCTTTTAAAGTTTTCGACTATTATTAGACTTAAGGTCCTTCCTTACATTTCTTAAAACTTTAATAGCGTTTTTTTAATTAGTCTAAACATATGAAATTAAGAACCTTTGACCCTTATAAACGTTCAAAGCCAACTAAGTAGACAAAAAATTTTTTTACATTTTTGGTACTTTTTTTTTTTGCCTTTTTGAGATTACAAGCCTAGAAAACGGAAATTAAGGACTATTGGTTCATTTAAAGATAGAAATTTGACTAGGAAGACATAAACGCTCTTTTGGAAATTTATGGCATTTTTTTTTTTTTTGAGTAAAATTAAGGGCTTCCTGGCCCATCTTAAGTTGTGGAATCATAAAGAAGGCTAAGATTAAACTTTTTCGTTACACATATGGTTTTTTTTTTAATTTTTGTAATTAATACTGTAAAATGTAAAATAAAGAATAAATAAACAATATATTCATTAAGAAAAAAAAAATTAAAAGATTCTAGTCTAACATTTAATTAAAAATCATGGAAATTTAAAAGCTGTTTCAAAAGTCAAAAATTATAAAAATGTTATTTAATATTAGTTTGCACATTTGGGTTAAAAATTTGTATACAATTACATTTTGAATTTATTATTTGTCACATCCTTTTATTAAAATTTTACGTTACTGTATGTTATGCATACATATGTACCTATATTTGCAAACATTATATACATACATATATTTAAATATAGGCATTTCCACCTAAAAGGGGCTTAAAAAATTTAGTAATTCATATTTCTGCTTCCTCTTATTATTAATTGGCGAAGAGACTTTTAATACAAAAAAGTAAAGTGTATATGGAAAAGTAAACTTCGTCCTAACTTACAAAATAAAAAAAAAGAATGAAAAAAGATTATTCCGTTTTCCTTTCTTATTAACATGTAAGTTAATAGGTGATGTTTACAGCCAAAAGAGAATACTACTGCTCAAACAGTACTGATGATGAAATTACGTACCTGCTTTCGAAAATGCATTCTACTCGGCTTGTATCGGTAGGAAAAGAACACTGCTTTTCTGTCAACATTAACGGAAAAATATTAATTTCTTCTAATAAGAAGAAATTGAATAATGAACCAAATAGGAAGCAAAAATATATGTTAGAAACAATTAGTTCAACAAAAATTAGAATAAGCAAATAATAATTTCTTATATAAAAAATTACGTCTAAAAGAAAATAAAACAAAAATAGTGGAAGTAAAATTAAAAAAATATATTTTTAATTTGTAACAATCTGGCAATATTTTTTTTTATAGATTAAGATAAGAATGTCTTATCTTTAACGCAATTTCTTGTGTAGAAATTTATGCATTTAATGTGTTAACAACGTTTTAAACTATCAATTATACTAAAACAATTTTGCATGATTTTTTAAATTTTTAATACAATTTAATAATAAGTTTGAAATTCTTTTAAAATAAAATATGTAAGGTCACACTCGACAGTCACATGGTGGTCGTTTTTTCAGTTTTTAACAACTTTTAAAGTCATACATTTTTTATTGCAAATTTAAAACTTTTTAGCTAAAATAAAAAATTTTAGTAAAATGGTGACAAGCTACACAATGGAATTGCCCATTAACACATACATACATATGTATGTGTTTTAATATATATGTATGTATATGCCTTTACTCCTTGATAACAACTATAACACTTACGACTGTTTCAGATTTTTTAAAATTCAGTCCGAGTCCAAATCAATGTATATGTATGTACAGAAGTAAGTAAGTATGCATGTACATATGTGTATACATACATATGTTTATTTTTTGAGCTCAATTTTTTTTTAAAAAGCTTATAAAAAGATAACAAAATAATTATAACAACAGCAATTAAGTCAAATTAAATATGAAAAACTTAAACTTACAAACACTTTAAAACAACATCAAAAACCACATAAAAGCAAGTGTCAAATATGGCCACGAGCAGGAATAATATTTAAAACTCACACATAAATACTTTAAACATAATCTAACCAAAAAAGTCAAAAAAGTTATCATACATTAACATACAAAATTTTAAAAATTTTATAATTTTAAAACGATGATGGCATTTTTTTTTAAATTCAATATAAGCATGTGTGAACATCTTAGTACATAAATTTGTATGCATGTATAAGTAGCACGTAGTGAAAAACTAAATAAAAATCCCCAAGTTTTAAAAAAATTAAAAAAAGTTATATGAACAGAGGAATTAGTTAATAGACGAGAAACATTCATGTATATTACAAAATGTGTGTGTATATGTGTAAAAGATTTTCATTCATTCAAATGGAAGAATTGCTATGTGTGCATATTTGCTGTGTAAAAGTGTAGATCATATTTGTATATGAATGTTTCATGTGTAAACATGCATAAAGGAGTAGCGAATAAGTTCTCAATCACGAATACATGTTAAAACATCGTTTTTATACTTCATTTGTATTTTCTTTTGATATACATATTGTATATCTGAGCAAATTGCTGTTGATTATTGTGTATGAGTTAGTGAGTACACATTTCTTGATCGTGTTTCATAAATCTGCGATGCTTAACAATCGGCTGGAATTTATACTAGAATTAGTCTTGTTGTGCCTTTGCAAGTAAGTGGAAGGTAAACTTCTTGCCGTTCAGCAGAAAAAAATCATAAAAGTTTAAAAAATACAAAATTTTTACTTGATTTATGTGAAAAAATTTCAAGCAATTCAGTACGCTCTTGTCGATCCATAAAGATAGATCGCAACGCTTTTTATAAGTTATAATATAAGCACGAATAAAAGACAAGAAGCCATCATTCTTCCCTCTTGTGTTCTTTTTTGCAAAAAAAGTTGGGGGTAGATGAGGTTTTCATGGAAAAATAGTTTAAATCATTGTTTTTAGTTTTTCTATGTTTCATTGTAAATCTGGTTTAGAAAAAGAAAGCAATTGTTAATACAATTAAAAATTAAAAAAAAAACACTCTAAAATTAAATTAATAATTGAACTGTTTAAATTATTTTCAAAATGTGTTATATTTAAAAAAAGTGCTAAATGTACATTATTTTATTAATAAATCTAATTTTACCCTGTAACTAAGAGATTAAAAAAAAATAATTAAATCCGTGCGGGATCTGCAAAGAAACGAATATATACGTGTACAAAATTGGGGTTTATAATGGAGCCCCTCTGGAAGCGGTAAGTTTTGTATTTTTTATTTTCTTTTCCTATTTAAGGCCAAAGAAAGTGGTATCATTATAGAAACGATGTGTCTTTTTCAAAAGTGTAAAAACCATTTCTTTAAAGTTATAAAAATTTTGCAACTAGGGCATATCATTCTATGAAAGCAAATGTTTTTAAAAAATATTAGTTAGTTTTATAACACGACATTTTAAAATTCTATTTTTTCGACCTTTGTTTTTAATATTTTTTTTTTATAAATTTTATTATTTTAACTTAATATTACTATTATCCGATATTTCGAATTAAATGGCTTAAATTCCAAAATTTTTATTTTCTAGTAAAACTTGAATTTAAATTTTTTTATATGAACGAAATATCTGCTTTAAATTAAGGAAAAAAGTTATGTTGAAACTATATAGTTCTTAGATATTGCCTTCTGAATTAAAAAAAATTAACTAACTTAACTAAACTTACACATTTACATTTTCATCAAAATAGTTTTTCGTTAGTTAAAAATTAATTTTAGTAGGAAACATACATTTGCATAAATTACCGCTTTCGTGTTTTAATATGTATATAAAAAAAAAATCCGGCGATTTTATTTTAAGTCTGTTTAAATAAAAATGTTTTTATTTCAAAAAAGAATTCCTTAAATTTTTATTTTAAAGTAAATTAAGAAATTTAATTTTTTGCAAAAGTATTGAAGTCTTTTAACTGATTTTCTTTTATACCTATTTCTCTTACAGTAAAAATATCAATTTTTTGATTTTCTCTTTCTCTTACTTATATACTCTTTACTTTTATATGGTTCTCTTAAGTTGACTGCAACTCTTAAAACTATTAACTTTTTAACAGCTCTTTTGAAAAGTTCTCTTTAATTTAAGGGAGGAACAAACGTTTTAAAATTTAGAAAAAAAATTATAATTTTTTGTGTATTATCAGCAGTGAAGTGTAAAGGAAATATGAAAAAAATTAATCATTTAAACTAGGCAAATAATTTATTTTAACTAGTTTTTCATAAATTTCTAAATTATAAAACTTCTTAGATATAAACATAACCAAATCTTATTAATTTTCATTTGGTTTTTTTGGTGTATAACACAACAAATACTGGTTAGTAAAGCCTTACACAGTTATCTGGTAACACTGCAATAAATCGTTAGGTGAGCGTATGATAAATTTTTGTGTCAATTAATATTCATCATACGCTAATGTGGTAAATATTTAGAATTTTAGAGATAACAGCCAGAAATCCATTGCAATAGAAAATTCGTGTCAATAACACATATCTTTATAGGCATAAAGGAAAGTTAACAAATATTTTGGAATAAAAGCCAAAGGCCTAAGACACATTTTATTTGCTGGCACTTACTATGTATTTACAAACGTAAGTTATCGAATTAAGGGAATGTAAATAATGACTACTTTTGAATTTTAAATGAAAAAAATTATGTAAAAGGAAAAATAGGAGTAAAGTACACCATATTAATGTTATTAAACTAGATTATTGGAAAAATCAAGTGCTTTTCAATGTGTTGATTATGTATAGCAACCAAACTTCAGTTGTGTGGCCCAACGGCAACCACAACTTTTAAGTTTCCACATTGCAAAGCATTTCTTAACTAAAATATGGTTCCGGCAACTGACAACCGAAATGAAGCTAACTTGCCATATGTTATCAACCCATTAATTTTTTAATATTTATTTTTTTCTCAAAAAATAAAGGTTTCTATGCTCATGTAAACGTTGTTTTTGTAAAAAAAATTGAAGATAATATGTAAATTGTGAAAAAAATAAAAAAAACACATTTGCACAAGTGGAAACAGCATTTAATTAAAAAGAATGTGTTCTGTTAAAAATTTTTAAATAATACTTTGAAGCATTTTATGGTTTGATTTAAATCGAAATGTTGCTCATGGTGATTTTTTCATAATTTTACTAGAGTAAGAAATTGTAAGCTTTGTATGCGTAAATGTAGTTAGTAAGATATTTTGTCACACCTGTCACGTTTTGTAATTTTTTTTTTTAAGTAAATATTTTTTTTTTTTGTAGAAATAAAAAATTAAATATGTTCACTACAATTTTAACCATTAAGAAATTTAAAATAGCTTACCTTGTTCTTAAGAATATTTTACACAAAACTACCTAAAATTTTAAAATTCTAAAAATTCCAATTCTTGAAAGTCACACCCGCAGCAGTCTTCTAGTGGCCTTTATAAGCCAAAACCTTGTTTTTTAGTCAGGATCTTCCTAAGATTAAAATGTAAAAATTATGATCAAAAATGGTATAGGCAATTCCATTTAAGAGCGTTTATTTTTAGTTTTAAATTAATCAGGCAATTTTTTGGGCTTAAATAACAAGCGAAAATCTTAGAGTTTTTTTATGCACCTTTTAATCTAAAATTAAGCTTTTTTTTTGTCAAAAAGATATTTTTTTGGTGACTGTCTTTGAATAAAACTTAACCCTAAATATCAGGGACCGTAACAGTTATGACTTTTTTCAAAAAAGTCAAAATTTAATAGTTATTTTTTGACTTTTATTTTTTAAGTCAATAATAAAAGTTAAAATTTGACTTTTATTTTTTCGGTCAAAAATAAAAGTTAAAATTTGACTTTTATTTTTTAAGTCAAAAATAAAAGTTAAAATCTGACTTTTATTTTTTCGGTCAAAAATAAAAGTTAAAATCTGACTTTTATTTTTTCAGTCAAAAATAAAAGTTAAAATTAGACTTTTATTTTTTAAGTCAAAAATAAAAGTTAAATGTAATTTGTATTTTCAGAGCAAAATATGCAAAACACCAACTCCTTAACTTTCTAGCCAATAACCGTTTTTATATACATATGTACTCTATTATATTTTTTTTTCTTTTTGTTTTAATACAAATACAACATGTACTTATAATTCTAAAAATAAAAACTGTGTTAATATTTAATTAATATTTTATTTAACTTTTTTAATATCTGCTTTCAATAGGAACAAAAGTCAAATTTTAACTTTTATTTCTGACTTAAAAAATAAAAGTCAAATTTTAACTTTTATTTCTGACTTAAAAAATAAAAGTCAAATTTTAACTTTAATTTTTGACTTAAAAAATAAAAGTCAAATTTTAACTTTTATTTTTGACTTAAAAAATAAAAGTCAAATTTTAACTTTTATTTCTGACCGAAAGAATAAAAGTCAAAAAATAACTATTATATATTGACTTTTTTAAAAAAAGTCAAAAAAATTAAAGTCTTTTAAGTTTATTATTCCTTAGCATAACAGCATCAATATGCTGTATTCAAATATCTGATAGACAAATTATATCCACCTGACTTTTTGATTTCAAATTTTAAAAATAACTGTTATTTTCGGTCCCTGCTAAATATATATTAAATATTTAATTTTTTCTAGAAGGCTTTTTGCTTTTTTCCCCAAATGTTTTTTTAATAATTAAATGATTGATTGCATAAGCATAGTTTCCAACATTAGACTAAGTTTTAAGATTTTTTGCTAAATTTTTAAAAATGTTATTTTGTCACTCAAAAAGGCCCTCTTTGAAAATGCATCATTGTACTGCATAGCGAGAGTAAATTTTTGCAAAAACTAGATTAAAACTATAAAAAAGTTGAATAATGCAACACTTGTAGACATTTTGAAACTTTAAATGTCATTATAAAAATTAGTTTCAAAAAACTAATAATAAATTTTTTTCTATTTAACGACTACGGTCGAATACCTGCCACTGGTGTTGGCTGCGTCTTTGCTTTTCATGTTGTGTCCGAAACTGAAGTGATCAATGCGATTATGAATGTCCGATCAAATGCCATTGGGGAGGATGGTTTATCCTTAAAATTTTTGAAGATTGCCTTACCTTTTATAGTTGGATCACTCACTCACATATTTAATCATATTATAACTACATCAAGTTTTCCAGTACTATGGAAAATTTCTCGCATTATTCCGATTGCAAAGACAGCTACTGCCACCTGTCCTGATGAATATCGCCCAATTAGTATCTTGCCTGTACTGGCTAAAGTTTTTGAGTCCCTAATGTCTAAACAAATTATAAAGTACGTCGAAGGTAATTCCCTAATACATCCGCTACAGTCTGGTTTTCGTGTGGCTCATAGCTGTGCTACTGCTGTACTGAAAGTAACTGATGATATTAGACCTGAATATGATGTTGGTAATCTGACCCTTATGTGCTTTTTAGATTTTTCCAAGGCCTTTGATATGGTGGATCATTCCATATTGCTTTTTAAGCTTAAACACTATTTTGGTTTTTGCAGCACTGCGGTATCGCTTTTGGAAAACTACCTGTCGGAACGTTACCAAAAAGTCGTTGTTGGCAATAGAGTGTCAAACACGAGGAGAATCATTTCTGGTGTTCCTCAGGGATCAGTTCTTGGTCCCCTGTTGTTTAGCATGTTTGTTAATGATATTTTCAGTGTTGTGAGTTATGTTAAAATACATGCTTATGCTGATGACATTCAGTTGTATACATCTAATCGTATTGGTCTACTTGAGGATATGTGTTATACTCTGAACGAGGACTTGAGTGCGATTTATGAGTGGGCTAGTCGCAATTGTCTGATACTAAATCCAATGAAATCTTTCGTTTTGCCAATAAGTCGGCATAAACTCGAATCCATAGATTTTCCGGCTATATGCCTTAATGGAACTGTGCTTGGATATGTAAACAAAGTGAGATATTTGGGTTTCTACATAAATTCGACCTTAACGTGCACGGACCATGTAAATGATATTGTTAGGAAAATATTTCTCACCCTTCGTAATCTGAGAATGTCTTCTGAGTATGTGCCGCAGGCAGTAAGGAAGCGACTTGTTGTTCAACTAATACTTCCATTAATTATGTACTCTGCTGAAGTATATGGCAATGTTGATTCGCAATCTCTTCATAAACTTCAGGTAGCTTTTAATAGTGCGACACGCTATGTTTATGGCATACGACGGTACGATAGCGTATCATTTTGGAGTCGAATGATCCTAGGTTGTGACCTATCAGACTTTCTACGTATGAGAAATTTGATTTTTTTACACCGTTTAATATATGGAAAAACTCCGTCCTACTTGTATGAGAAACTTACTTTTGGATTATCCACCCGCTGTGTTACACTTTTGATACCAAGTTTTTCTCATCTTAATACATCCAGATTTTTTTTCATTAACGCCATTAAATTATGGAATGCTTTACCATTAAACCTAAAACGTATGCAGGGAAAAGCCAGTTTTGCTTGTGCTATCTTTGACTATTTTTCAAGAAACTCTTAAAAAACTGTATCTTTATTTTACTTTGTTTTAAAAAGAAGATTATGCTTAAGTTTTAATTTATATTCTCCATTTTTTTTTACTTATATTCTTGTATGTTTTGTTTGGTACAAATTCATTTAAAAAATGTTATTGAACTACAAAAGAAGCAATTCTTAATGTTCTTATGATGAAACAATGATAATAATAAATTGAAATTGAAATTGAAATAAATAATATGTTGTTAAATAAATAATAAGTTATTTAATAATTTTTTTTTATTTCATTTTTAGGCTACTTTTTGCTGCTGTATTTGCTGGAGCATTATTGGGAAATAATGCTGTAAGTACTAAAATAATCCATTCTTTTATATTAATACCTTTAATCGATTTAAACAATCGTTTAATAAAAAGTTTGTTTATACATTTAAATCCAGGTATAACGAACAATTTTTTTAATCTTTTTATATTTTAATCAACTTTTGAAAATTAGGTAAACAATAAAAACAAAAACAACAAAAATTCAGAAAAAATAAGACATTTCGTTATTCTATATACATATTGTCCCCTAAAAAGCAAAACGCCCTAACTTACATTTTTATAATTTTACAGGAGAAGGGAAAAATATTCAAAAATTAAAAATAATGAGATTTTAAATGCGAATATCTCAAATATAATAAAGAGACTTGTGACGAGCTTATTTTTCTGTTAATTGTGTTAATGTATTCAATAATTTACAAATTTCATCGCTTACGGGGTTTTTCTCTGTATATCCAAAAAAATGTTCATACAAAATTAGTATTTGAAGTCTACTTTAAGTTTAAAAAAAAATGGATATGTCTCTTAGAGTGAACACATACTTAGTTGTATTAATTGTTTGTTTTTTTTTTTAACTTGAAAGAAGCTATTTTTATTACAAATTTATATAAATTATTAAATTACTTTCATTATTTTCTGTTTCTAGACAATAGTTACATTAAGGTAGTTTGTTTATTACCCTTTTTGTCGAATAAAAAAAAATTGTATGCAAATAATTTCATGAAAACATTTATCGCATTAGCGTAGTTTAATAAATTTTATAAAAAAAAAATAAAACATATTAAGGATTTCTTTAGGCTTACGATCAGTTACTATTCCTCTACACAAAAAAAAAATAATAATAACTTTCAATTAACAAATTTGTAAATTTGATTAAAAAAAAATGTTTAGATTTCAACCTATCAAGAAAGTCGCATATTTAATCAAATAATTTAATTAAAAATTTTCAATTAAAAAATTAATTAATTTATTTAATCAAAATACAAACAGATCTAAAATTGAATAAAAAAATAAAAACTTTTTTTTAGTTTCTTAATTGTTTTATATTTTTTTTCTATTTATTTTTGTTTGTATAATTTAATTATTTATGAATGTATATGTATTATGTTTAATTTACATTTATGTATACATCACAAATCTAAACAGCGGCTCGAACCGCAGCCATATGGATGCGAAGCGTATGCTCTATCCGCTCAGCCAATAAGGCATTCTATTTTTTAAAGTGTTAAACTTAGTTTTATTTATTTACCTCCACATTCAAAAATGCAACCTCAGCAAGTGAACGTGAGGTGAGCTTTGCATAAGCAAAGGAAAAACAAAAAAAACTTTAGGCAAAATTGCAGCTTTTTTGAAGAACTTGCAAAGTTTCAAAATTTTAATTGAAACAATTAAATGTTTATATAAAAAATAAAAATTTTTTGATTAATGAGTTAATTGAAAAAAATTTTGGAATAATTTTTTCTGTGTAGAATATCCAAAGTACATACGAGTTTGTTGACTAGAAATTCTTTAATTCTGTCTAATTGTTGTGTCTTCAGCATAAGTAATCATTGATTTTTTAGATATTTTTCAATGAACGTCTATAATTAATTTAACTTTACATCCAAAAAATAGTCTAAAAAATCTACTAAAAATTAAGCAGCGTTGTTAAAAGTACGGAAAGTAATGATTATTTTAAGGCAAGAACGAATTATTTGATACGAATTTTTACCTTCACAGAAAAATATATTCGCAAATTTTTTTAATTAACTCATTTATCAAAATATTTTGTATATTTAATAAAAAAAAATTAATGGTCTCATTTAAAAGTTTAATCGCTTTTGAAAAGTAAATGGCAACTATGTTGTTTGTTTACAAATTCTTTAAAAAAAAGCTTTAATTTTACTTTAAAAAAAAAACAAACAAAATACATATTTTTGTAACAGATAAAAATTAACAAACCCTTTCATTTACTTGTACTGAATTTTTAGATTTGTTTGTATTTTGATGAAATCGATTAATAATTATAATATTTTTTCAATAAAAAAAATATATTTAATTTTTAATTAAAGCTGTTAATTGAATGTGCGAATTTCTGATAGGTTGTAATTTAAACATTTTTTTAATCACGAACACGCTACCATCTAGTCCATTGGCTCCCAACGAGAAAAAAATGCTTTATGAAAATGCATGGATGCTTTTTCACTGTGTGGCATAAACTCACCTTGAAAGCTTGCATCATGCATTTCAGAAATACCCTAAAGACATCCGTAAAGGCAATGTTATTTATGACAATTTGTCCAAATTAATAGATTAACAACAAGGTTAGCCACACTATCGCACTTTGGGTCCTGAAAAATTTTTGAAAACGTATAAGTATTTATATCTTTTATTGTTTTTGTACCCATTTGTGAAAAAATCTGACTGTAATCTGACACTAATTAGTATTTTTCATTTTGTATTTAAAATAATTTTTTTTTTTAATTTTAAAGCAATTTTGGAAAACTGCCGATACTGGAGCTATTTACAACTCTGCCAAACATTACAGACCAGAAGTGGAAATCCCAAAAAATCCTATTGACGATAGTTATTCTGTAATTGACAGCGCTACTACGACCCGTACGGGCCAAGTGCCATCGAACTGTACTGGTAGCACACCCGGTTGTATACCCAAATGTTTTGCTGAAAAAGGTAATCGTGGTCTTCAGGGCCCAATAGGCTCTCCCGGTCCTAAGGGTATGCCCGGTTATCCTGGTCCTGAAGGTCCGCCCGGTGATAAAGGTCAAAAAGGTGATCCTGGTCCAGAAGGTCCTCGTGGTCTTAAGGGTGAGCGTGGTACAGCTGGTATTCCAGGAATGGCTGGTGTTCCTGGAATTCAAGGTATTTCTGGTAATCCGGGTTCTCCTGGTATCCCTGGTAAGGATGGTTGTGATGGTGAAAAAGGCTTACCTGGTGTAACTGGTCTCAGCGGTATGACTGGCCCACGTGGTTATCCTGGTCAACCTGGCGGTAAAGGTGAAAAGGGTGAACCGGCTAAGGAAAATGGTGATTACGCTAAGGGTGAGAAAGGTGAACCTGGGTTTGCTGGTCGTTCTGGAAATCCTGGACCTGAGGGTCCAATTGGTCCTAAAGGTGATCGTGGTGACACTGGGCCATTTGGTCCTCCTGGTCAACGTGGTGATCGTGGTCAAAAAGGTGACAAAGGTGCTCCATGCTTTGCTCGTCCTCAACCCGGTAAGAAAGGTGAAAAGGGTCAAAAAGGTGAACCTGCTGGCAAACACAAATTTACGCAAAATGAATCTATAAGTGGTGAACGGGGTGAAAAAGGTGAAAAGGGTGATCTGGGCCCAATAGGTCTAAAAGGTGAAGTTGGTTTTCCCGGTGAGCCTGGCATTGACGGTATGAAAGGTGAAAAGGGTCTTCCTGGTGGTTCCGGTGATAGAGTAAGAAACACATTCTACTTTCAAAATTTTCAGTTAATAAGAAAACTTTAATTAAGGGTCGTCAAGGTAGCTATGGTCCTCCAGGTCCTCCCGGTCAAAAAGGTGATCGTGGTGATACCGGTTTAAATGGCTTGCCCGGCAAACCTGGTCAAAAAGGTGAACCCGGTCGTCCTGGTCATCCTGGAGAACGCGGGCTTGTTGGACCTCCTGGCCCTCCCGGCGGTGGTCGTGGTTCTCCTGGTGCTCCTGGTCCCAAAGGTCCCCGTGGTTATACCGGTCCTCCTGGTCCTAAAGGCCTTGATGGTTTTGATGGTCCTCCCGGTCTTCAAGGTCTGCCTGGTGCTAAAGGCGGTCCCGGTGTTCCTGGTCATAATGGTGTTGAAGGCCCCCCTGGCGAAAAAGGAGAAAAAGGTAATCAAGGTCGTGAAGGTTCGATGGGTCCTATGGGCCCTATGGGTCATACAGGCCCCCCAGGTCCAGAGGGTCAAAAAGGTGATCCTGGTTTACCAGGCTTTGGTGAGAGAGGCATTAAGGGCGATGATGGCATTGCTGGGTAAATTATTGACTTAATTTCTATTTCTTTTGGACATATTTAACGTAAAAATATCAAATCTGTTTAGAGTGCCTGGCACAAAGGGTCAAAAGGGTGAGCGTGGTTTTCCTGGTAATGTTGGTGCTCCTGGTGATTCGAAATTGGGTCGTCCCGGTACACCTGGTCGTATTGGTGCCCCTGGTCAAAAAGGTGATGCTGGGCGTCCTGGCCTTCCTGGTCAAAAGGGTGACTTTGGTCCTAAAGGCGATGCTGGCGGTAAGTGTTCTAGTTGCCCATATGGTCAAAAGGGTGATAAGGGAGATCGTGGTGCGGATGGTGCCCCTGGTCAACCTGGTATTCGTGGTCCTCCTGGAGAACGTGGTTATCCTGGAGAACGCGGTGCTGATGGTATTGCTGGCCCCCCAGGCCCTCCTGGTGATAAAGGCAAAGATGGACAACCTGGTGCTCCTGGCCCATATGGTGCTCCTGGTAAAGATGCTCTTATTGACTTAAACCAAATTGAAGCTGAGAAAGGTGATAAGGGTGAACGTGGCTATCCTGGTCCTGCCGGCCTAAAGGGTGAGCGTGGTGAAAGAGGTGAACCTGGTCGCAATGGTGAAAAAGGTGAAATTGGCAATAAGGGTGATAAAGGTTTTACGGGCCCACCTGGCGCTGATGGCACTCCTGGCGCTTCTGGACGAGATGGTCTTGATGGAATTCCTGGTCAAAGCATTAAAGGAGAGACTGGTCGTGCTGGTTTTGATGGTGCTAAAGGTGATAAAGGTTTTTCTGGTCCCCAAGGTATTAAAGGTGAACCCGGCTCCTGTGAAGTTGATATGCTCCAAGTACCTGCAAAGGGCAACAAGGGTGACCGTGGTCTTCAAGGCTATCCTGGCCCACAAGGTGTTCAAGGAATAAAGGGCGATGCAGGCAGTCCTGGCGAAAAGGGCGAACGTGGTCCACAAGGTCCAATAGGTCCTACTGGAGCTCGAGGTTTAACTGGTCCCCGTGGTGAAAAAGGCAATCAAGGTCCTATTGGTGCCCCTGGAAACCCTGGTAAAGATGGTATGAATGGTCCTCCCGGTAGAACTGGTGCCCCTGGACAAAAGGGTGATCAGGGTATTGCTGGTATTGGTCCCCGTGGCCCTCAGGGTCGTCCAGGTTTGCCCGGCGAGAAAGGTGAACGTGGTCCTACTGGCCCTTATGGTCCCCCTGGTAAAGATGGTCCTCCTGGTTATCCTGGCGACAAAGGTGATGCTGGTTATCCTGGCGCCCCGGGTCCTACTGGTTTTGATGGCGATAAGGGTGATATTGGACCAATCGGTCCTCAAGGCCCTCCTGGTCCCCCTGGTAAGCCTGGCGTTGATGGTGTACAAGGTCGTGATGGTGCTAAGGGTGAACCTGGTAACTCTGGTCTAGTTGGTATGCCTGGACTTAAAGGTGAACGTGGTGCTCCTGGTAATGATGGTCCCAAAGGTTTCCCTGGCGTCACTGGCCAACCTGGTAAACGTGGTCCTCCCGGTCCTGCTGGTATACCCGGTGCTAAGGGTGATAGAGGTGAGCGTGGTTTAACTGGAAGAGATGGTTTTACTGGTCCTAGAGGCCCACCTGGCGCTCCCGGTTTGATGGGAATAAAAGGTGATATGGGCCCTGTTGGTCCTCCTGGTGCTGACGGAATTCCTGGTATTGATGGGGAAAAGGGTGATCGTGGTTTCGCTGGTGATATTGGTCCCCGCGGTGAACCTGGTGATGCTGCAGAAAAAGGTCAGAAAGGCGAACCTGGTGCCCCTGGCTTACGTGGTGAAGATGGTCTAACTGGTGCTCCTGGTCCTCAAGGTGAAAAAGGTGTTGCTGGAATTGCTATGCATGGACGACCTGGAGCTCCAGGCGAAAAGGGAGACCGTGGCCGGGATGGTGTTAATGGACGTGACGGAGCTCCCGGGGAAAAAGGTGATCAGGGTATGGTTGGTATTATGGGTGCCAAAGGCTCTAAAGGTGAAATGGGCATTTCTGGTGCTCCCGGAGCTCCTGGCATGGATGGTAAACCTGGTGAAATTGGCGCTCCAGGTCCAGCTGGCTACATGGGACTTAAAGGTGACAAAGGCGAACGTGGTTATTCAGGAATTAACGGAGCTAAGGGTGAAAGAGGTGAACCAGGTATGCCTGGTTTTAGCGGCGCTCCTGGTCCCAAAGGTGAACGAGGTTTGACTGGCCCTCCTGGTTTGGATGCTAAGCCATTTACTATTAAGGGTGATAAGGGTGAAATGGGTGAAGCTGGTTTAATTGGTTTGCCTGGTCCAATGGGCATAAAGGGTAATCAGGGTGCTCCTGGATTCAATGGACCAAAAGGTGATCGCGGTATGACAGGTCCTCCTGGCGCTCCTGGCTTGCATGGTGTTTCTGGCATGAAAGGTGATATGGGCCCCCGTGGCGATATTGGTGCTCCCGGTTTAACAATCAAGGGTGAAAAAGGCTTGCCTGGTCGCAGTGGTAAAAACGGACGTGAAGGTAGGTTTTTATGCTAATTTTATCTAAAAATGTTTAATACACAATTGTTTATTCTTCTAAAGGTTCTCCTGGTCCTGCTGGTCTTAAGGGTGAAAAAGGTTTGCCTGGTCTTTCTGGTGGTCCTGGTGCCATGGGTCCACCTGGTCCTCCCGGTCCCCAAGGTCCTAAAGGTGATCGTGGTCCAATGGGTCAGCCTGGCCGTGATGGTCAAGACGGTATTTCTGGTGTACAAGGTATTAAGGGTGATATGGGTTATCCCGGTCCTAAAGGTGAAATGGGTCCTCCTGGTTTCCAAGGCCAAAAAGGTGACAAGGGTGAAATTGGTTTTACTGGTGCTCCTGGCTTGCCAGGCCGTGCAGGTCAAAAGGGTGATATTGGCATGAGTGGCCTCGATGGAATGCCTGGTCCCGTTGGTGCCCCCGGTGAAAAGGGTTATCCCGGCCCTGCTGGTATCAATGGTCGAGATGGTAAGCCCGGAGCTAAGGGTGACAAAGGTGAACCTGGTATGGTTCCACCCCCTGGTCCTAAGGGTGAACCAGGTTATCCTGGTAGAGATGGTCAAAAAGGTGACAGAGGACCTCCAGGCCCTCGTGGCTTAAATGGTTTGCAAGGGGAGCGCGGTGAAAAAGGTGAACAAGGTGTAATTGGCTTAACAGGTATAACTGGACGTCCTGGTCCAAAGGGCGATCAAGGTATTCCTGGCCCAATTGGTCGCGAAGGTGCTCCAGGCTCTATGGGTCCTAAGGGTGAACCTGGTGCAGCGTGCACTGCTGCCCAAGATTATTTAACAGGCATTTTATTGGTCAAACACAGTCAATCTGAAGAAATACCACGTTGCGAGCCAGGACACATCGAGCTGTGGTCGGGTTATTCGCTAATGTATATTGACGGCAACGATTATGCTCACAATCAAGATCTTGGTTCACCTGGTTCTTGCGTACGACGATTCTCCACACTACCTGTTCTATCCTGCGGTGCCAACAACATTTGTAACTATGCCTCTAGAAACGACAAATCGTTCTGGTTGACCACATCAGCACCATTACCAATGATGCCAGTGCCCGCTCAAGATGTCAGCAGTTACATTTCACGCTGTACTGTGTGCGAGGCTCCATCAAATGTCATTTCTGTTCACAGTCAATCCTTAGACATTCCAAGCTGTCCGAATGGTTGGGAAGGTCTGTGGATCGGATACAGTTTTATGATGGTATGTTTAAGAGAAAAATGTTTTTAAACTGAAATTGGGGTAGATTTTAAATAAAATTTTTTGTTTTAGCACTCTGCCGTGGGTAATGGAGGTGGTGGACAAGATATGTCTTCACCTGGCTCCTGCTTACAAGATTTCCGCACCACCCCCTTCAT
Organism: Melanophora roralis; assembly: GCA_963583895.1. NCBI lineage: Eukaryota > Metazoa > Arthropoda > Insecta > Diptera > Rhinophoridae > Melanophora > Melanophora roralis. The sequence goes on along the minus strand of OY757188.1, from coordinate 90,878,958 downwards.
TGAGTGCAACGGTGGAAAAGGCCATTGTCATTTCTACGAGACAATGACTAGTTTCTGGATGGTTACCATGGAAGAATACCAGCAATTCCAAAGACCTGCTATGGAGACTCTTAAAGCTGGCAATCTGCTGCAAAAGGTATCAAGATGTCAAGTCTGTATTAAGAACTCATCGTAGAGCTTCGACAAAACAATAGCAACTACCAAATCTAATATATAAAATCTAAAGTATGTAGTTTGTTTTTTTTTATTCCCGCCATATTTCTCTATATTTCTTTTGAGCTATAAGTTTCATTTAACCAGTTCTTATTTAAATGTCCCAGTTTTTCCATATAACTTTGTATAATTTCCTAAACCAGTTAAAAGTTTAATTTCAAATGTTTCCTTAAATATATCCTAATAATTGAATAATGTTTTATAATAATATATATAATATTTAAATTTTAAGAAAACGAAAAGTACCAAAAATATTTCAAAACTGCTTAGTTAGTTTAAGGAATTTTTTTAAAATAAAAAACATCGAATTAAAAAAACAACATTCTCTATCTCTGCCATATAAACGAATTTATAAAATTCTTTTTTTTTAATGTTTTTTAAATAATTCTTATGTTTAGTGTGTAAACTTAAGTTACAAATAAATAAAATACAAGAAACAATAATAAAAAATGTAAAAAACTTATAAAAAAATTAAAACTGGAAACTTATTGTTATGTAGGTAAAATATTTTCAAAATACATATTCAGTCATGTTCTGCATTTCACTACGAATTTGAAATCACTTTAGTTTTAAAATTATATATTTTGTTTTTATTGTTCTGCAAAGGAGATTTTTTAACTTATATTTGTATGTAAATGTTCAAAAGAAAATGAAACTGAAACGTAAAGAGTATACACACTGGAAGAAACTCAATTTGAAGTGGTTCCAAATTCAAAGCGGAATGCAGAACATGCCAATTTGTTAATTCTTTTTAAATAAGTTTCTTTAGAGTTTTTTATTTCTATTCAATTCTTACATATTAGGTTTTGATGCAAGATAAATTTTTATAAACTTGACGTTTGTATGTAATAATAAAATAAGTAAAAACGTTTTTTAAAAAAAAAAATCGAATTACGCCCTTTCTACATTAAACCATCGATACATAAATATACATATATACAAAAACCTTGCACACTTAACCATAGTCACGGCTCAAAATCTTTTTTGTGAGTCCTTTTTCTGCTTTTAAAATATAATTCTGAATGCATGACCGAATTGAGTTAACAGAGTCAAAATCGTCTTAAGACTTACTAAAATGCAAACGATGGGCCTGTTCGTAAATGCATCACGAATGCAAACTTTTACAAAAACGGGGAAAAAGTTTGAAAAAAAGGTAAAAAAATGCTACAGTTGTAGTGTTTTATTTATTAAAAAAAAGTTTTGAGGTAAATCAGAGCATTTAATATGCTTTTTTGACCCTAAAATCATAATGAAGCTCAGTGATGCGTTTACGAACAGGCCCGAAATTTTCGTGCTTGCTAAAGATTCGATGTGGGAACGGGCAAAAAATATGATTCTGATTAATTTTGAGTTATGACTGTTTTTATTTGGTGTGCTATATCGCTGATTGTGCTTAGGGATTCATTTATTTCCACTTTTGTTTTATACATCGGCATAGGCATAACCATGTAAACTATATTTGGTTTTTGCATAATCAGTTTTAATGACGTCAAATAAGGCAAGCCAACTTGATTATAACACTGATTCATTGTTTAAAATATATTCTTAACAAGCATTAATATTGTTAAAAACAACGGAATTCACGAAAATAACAGCACGAGGAGTGTTCTTAAGTACATTCATTACTGCATTGCATCACGAAGGCAAACTTTAACAAATAAAGTTAAATATACCATGCAGTTGAATACGCTTTTCCCGACCATAAATTCCATGATGCAGTGCAGTGATATAATAACGAACAGGTTATGTCTAAATAATAGAGCTGGAATCACTAGATAATTACTTAATGCAATAAAATACTCCCGACAAATAAAACAAAGTTTTTTACTTAATCCACAGTATTAACTATATTTTACAAAAAAAAAAAAAAGAACTTAAAAAATTTTATTACAATTCATTTTATAATAACAAACAGGAACATTATTGTTTGTTTGAAAAGGAAAAAATATAAAAACACCAAACAGATACAAATTTTAATCTTTACGTGCAAGAACTAAATAGGGGAATTTTTCTTAAGCAACATTTGATTCTAAACGCCATTTTACATAAAAACAAAGAAGTAATTAATAATTGAAAATAGTCTAAATACCTAGATACACATTTGATCAAAATATACACATTAAGTTCTTTTTAATGGTAATTATTATTATTTAACAAATTCTGGATTTTCTTGTATCCTATCACCAAATTGGAGTTGATTATCGATAATTTGGAAAAGCTCCTGGGGCGCTGGTATACGTCCAGTTTGTAGTTTTGACCAAACAGGCACATCGTTTAGTGAAATTTCAAAAGCACCCGAAGAAACCAACTTAAAACAACAAACAAAAAAAAAAAAACGTTTTAGATAACAGCAAATTTATATGTATAAGAAACGTAGAGATAAACATAATTTATACTCTCTTGTGGCTCACCTGACCCTCTAACATATTTCCTACAAAAAATATCATCATACAGGCATATAGTTTATTATCCAGCAAATGACGCCACCAGCTGGGAGTTGCCTGACCAATAGCTCCAAATATATCAAACGATGACACTATCACAACAATGAATAAGATTTTTACAGCAAAAATGATCTTTGAAAAATACATATTCATGCCTGGTGGATCATAATTGCCACCTGTCACAGTGATTTGTGGATATTTATCAGACAATATATTAACATAATCTTCAAAAGCCTTGCGATAACCACAGGAATAGCTGCATTTGTTTAAGAACAGGTACATATTTAATTTTTTTTTATTATTTTTTATACATTTAATAATTTACCAATATAAGAAAGTCATTGTAGGTCCCCCTACATTTTGACCAAACTTAGTTGTCGGTATTTCTTTTTCAGCCTCTACGTTAATACTCCCAATTAGGAGAAATGCTATGCATACAAAGAATGCTAGCGATAGGTTGCGCCCTTCTAATAGACCCATAGTTGCGTCAATTTCTCCTTGATTAAAACAAACAAATAATTTCCGTAAAACAACTTTATTCAATTAATTACAAGAATTTTATTCCAGATGTTTAACAAATGATTGTTGTTAGTGCTGCCAGACTATCGCCCATGTTCTGACAATCGCATTTCGCAAAATATTGGCGATGCGATTTGAAATCGCATAACAGGTGTTCTGAAGTTCACAATCGCAAGAAAGTTTGCGACTTCAAATCGCAAGAGGTAGATGAGGTGAACCGATGTTTTTTGCCCAAACTAGGTTAAAAACAGCCAATCAAGCTATGCATAATTATAATATATGGTGTTTTTGTTATAATTTTCACAATTTGTTTTATTTTTTGTAAACAGTCTCAATAAAAATTAAATTTTAAAAAACTGTTAGTTATGTACATCTTCATTTTTCAGTTGCTTACTTTTTTTATGTATGAACTTTATTGGAAAACAAGAAAGAAAAAATGTTGTTGCAGAAAAAGGTACAATTTGTTATATATTCCTTGGTTTTTTGTTTTGTATTTTTAAAAGAAACATGTTTTTATCATCGAAAAAAAAAACAAAACGCAAAAAAAAACGCGTGAACTACAGAACATGCAAAAAAAATTTTTGCGATTTACAAATCGCATGTGATTTGACAATCGCGTGAGAGTCAGAACATGGGCGTATATTTTTAAAAAATCTTGGCATATCGTAATCCCAGTCACCTTAACGTATTTTTTTAATTTGAAAAAAAATTTTAATGGACATTTTGTCATTTTGAAAAATTTCCAACCTTTTTGCATTTTGATTCTCAACGGAATTCTTTTCGTCCCTATTTTTAGCGTGGAAAAGTTTGTCATGAAATAATTTTGTCCCAACTTTTTATTTGAGATTTCGTTTAGTTGATGCATAAAGAACAGACGTTTTTCTTTGTTTTAATTATAACCTCTTTACAAAAATACATCCTTTTAATTGAACGCTAAGATGAAAGTGCGCTATTAGATTTTTGTCAAAAAGTTTTATAAAAAATTGGCGTCTCACCGTTATTTTATTTTGCTGTAGGTTTTTTGTTAAACATTTTCAAAATTGTGTTTTATTTATATTAAAGTTTAAGGTTGCTGCTAACCAAGTGAATATTTTTGTTCAATTTGTTTGTCTGCATTAGCGATCATAGATATGTACATATATATGTAGTTGCAAAATCTAGGTGAGTTATCAGTGTGCTGTAATGTTCTGGCATAATGTCATTAAACAAGTGCTAAACTATCTTATACTTAAACAAAATTACAAGCCTTTTGATTTTGTAAATAACGTTTTATGCATAGACAAATTGAAGTAAAATATTGAACTGCTTAGCAGCCACTTAACTTTTCCTTTAAAAAATTAAAAAGCCTTTTTAAGCCCTGCCAAATATAAAATGCAAAATTTATTTGAAAACAGTAGTGTCCAGCATAGCACCTAAACACTGAACAATGTTATTTTGCATAACCTTGTCAACTTTCTCCTCTAAATGTCGTTTAGGATCCTGTTTACCTACGTTCTTTATAGCCAACTGCTCTGGAGTCATTTTTTCTTCATCCTCCAAGGCCTAAAATAGAAAAAAAAAACTTTAAGAAGCCATTGTCAATAAAAATTATTGTAATTATAAACGACCTTATTATAGTTCTTGGCCAATTCCAACATTTCTTGAACTGTATTCTCGTTAATCGAACAGTGCTCGTTGTAATCGTCCAAGGTAAGACCGTCCTTCCAAGATTTTTTGTGAAGGTTAAGCAGCATTTTCTGTTCTAATTCATTTTTACGATAGTTAATACTAATCGAGTAGTAGTGGCGGTTTAAACCATGTATTAAAGCCTGTACAGAGGGTTTTTGTAAATGTCCCAGATTTGAGGTGGTTTGTCGAGGTTCTTGGCCTAATACTAACATATTGGGATTTATTAAGCGGAAGGCATCTATAACAACCTTTCCCTTTACAGACTGTATGGGATCTACCACCACAGCAACTGCACGTTCTGACAAAGCCTCGAAAGATTGTTGTGTATTTATATCCACACCAGACAGCCAACAACCGAAACCCGGATGTGAATGATACCAGCCAACTACCATTTCTGGCCGGCCAGTCTGTTTTAACATATCCAACATTTTTGCTTGGAATACGGGATCTACAGCTTCTACCGAAACACCGGTACCAGTTTGGGGCATAGCGAAAACATCAATGACCTGCACCGTATAATCATCGACAAATTCACCCAGCATGAGACCCATTACCTCCATAGGTACACCTGCCCGACCATGCTTCAACATCTTTAATAGAGCCAAAGAAGAGATGTAGACCTGTTCAGCGGTATCCACTACAGGGGCATCAGTTGGTTGTGGTGCTTGTGGTAAAGCGCCGCCCAAACGTAGTAAACGATCCATACTAATATATAAAATGTTTGATTTATTGTTTTTTAAATGAAATTAAATATTTACCTCTTTATAATTCTTTAATATTTTACGATAGAATATATTTAAATACCTAACTTTAACAATACAGCAAAAATTACTTTTTATCTTCTTTTTGACAGTTGCAAATATGCAAGTAATCTCTAGTGGTGATAAAGTAGCGTTTTTTTTAAGGAAACAATATGCGATTTTAAGGAAAATTTATCGTCACTGGCATTATATTTCACGAAAAAGTACGGGAAAACAAGGTTGATTAAAAATGCACTAGGGAAGTAAGCTCTATATATAAAATAATTATATTGAGCAATGAATATTAATTTTAAAACAAACATTATATTTATTTATTTAGCAAAAAACACCAAAAATAAGTAACTTCAAATAAACTTGTCATAAATTCCTTAAAAATGATATATGATTGCTGCAGTTTAAAATTTTATGATCTATTTTGGTATATGTATTATGGCCCGAAACCGTTTTGCGGCGTTTTTTTTGAAAATATAGCGTAATGTTCGTAATTTCGAAAATAAATCTACACTAAACAATAGAAACAACATCAAAAAATAATTTAAAAAAGAGAAATAATAGTTAGTAACGGGAAGTTGTAATTGTATTGTACAAATATATAAATATATTATAAGAAATGTTACAAGGTATTCACCAAAGATTCAGCATTATTTTTACCGGTTTTATGAACAAATGTATGTAAGCTCATATTCATAATAGGTATTGTAGTTTTATTAAGGGATTATTTGCCAATTACTTCATACACATTTCTCAAATAAACCCTTAACAAACCTTCAAAAATTATTTTGAATGTGGGCATATCTCTTTAATCCATGTTATGAAAAAAGTTGTTTCGACATACGAGAAAACGGATAACGGATTAAAAACAATCAGACGTTATGAATTGCCAACTTAAATTTTTTTTAAAATTTGCCATGCGTCAAAGAACCTATAGAATGAGTTTATATAATAACAAAAAACTAATTTCTTTGAAGTTGCATAAATCAATTTAAGGCAAAATTCTTAAAAGACTCCACTTAAGTAATAACAAATTATAAATAACTCATACTCCTTGGTAATAACATATCAAGACAGGATTATACTTTTGAGGAAATTGTTAAGTATTAAAGTTTTTTTTCTTTTTCCTGGATTTATTTTTTTACAAATTAGGGAAAATATTGAAATCATTACGAAAAATACTTTTTTATATAGAAAAATTGCATGATTTATTAAATTTTGTTTACTTTACAACCCAGTAAATGTTCAAATATTTAAAATTAACAACAATATAGGTTTATAGGTTGTTCCCAGTGCTTTTAAAGTATTGAAAAATCTTAAAACAGGGCAAAAAAAAATACATATTTACATATAATAAAACTAGACGTTTTACGACGAATTTAAACTTGTTTTAATTTTTAAATGATAGTTAATGGAGTTTTTAGCGTTGTGAGTATTTATTGTCTTCGTGGTTTCTACTTCTTGGCTTGTTGCGTGAATTATTGTTTTTGTTTCTGTTATTTTATTTAGCAAAAGTTTTATTCATCTTGTTTGTTTGTTGTTATGTTTAGAGTAATAAAAAAAAATAACACAAGCCGCCTCAATACGTAAAAATATTGTGGCGAACTTTCAGTTGCATTTTGTTTCTTGTTCAAGTGTGTTGAAAAAAAAATAAAGTTTTAAATTTTTTGACTGTTTAGAAGTTGAATTTTTGGCAAAGAGTTTTTAAGTCGATTATAAGACTAAATGAAATAGGAACATTAAATTTCTTTAAAAGACTGACAAATAAAAGTTACAAGAACAAAACTCCCAAAAACATCATAGACTATTGAAATTTTTAATGTAAACAAATTCCAAAAAGCTTAATTTTTAAATCGTTTTACACTTAAAATAATTGTTTATATTAAAAATTATTTACTAAATACATACATACTATAAAATAGAAACTATACTAAATTCAAGGTAAGCGATATTATGTATTAAATATTTTTTTTTTTTTGCTTTAAAGTTTAAACGAATTTGGCTGTAAAATTAAATGTTACCATTACAATTAACATCGGTCTTTTTAACGATGCAATGACTTCCTATGAAGTATTTGGTAAGTGAACTCGCGAAAACGTGAACTAATTTTTACCAAGGGTGTTCATGTTTTCGATTTTGTTCACGTTTCTGATTGGATATGTTTTAATTATTTTCTAACGAATTTAATTTTTTTTTATCAATTTATTGTTATAGTTCAAAAACATCCAAATCTAGTCAAAACTTAACAACGCTTTAACCCGAAAAGTCCAATTTAAAAATTTTAAAACCTAAGCTTTTGGGTAATACATAATTGTCTTATTAATCTGACCACAAAAATCAACCTTTTGCAAATAAAACTATGTATATCGCTTATAGATCCTTTTATTGCATAATTCGGGGACTCTCAAAACTAATAAAATTAATGTAAACAAACAAAAAACCTCAGAAAAAACTGTTCACGTTTGAGGGCTTTCAATGTTTGTTCACGTTTTAGAGTAGTTAATGTTAAATAAAAAGTGTTCACGTTTCTGGATGTTCACGTTTCTGGATATTCACGTTTTCGCGAGTTCACTGTACATACAATTGTGCATTCATGTACCCAGCCAACAAATTTGTCCGACAAAGCGCACAAGACTGGCATGCGGAAGATCCTTGGTTTAACTCTTGGATGAGGCAAGTTGTCTCACTAACTAAAATATCAATATATCTACAAAAAAAATACAAATACTTTGTAAAAGTTTATATAAAAATTAATAAGTAAAATGGTTTTAAAGGTTTTTTCAGATTTCTATAAGATTTCTGGCAGATTTCTATATGATTTGTGTCGGAAATCTTGGCTTCTTATATCCTGCTAATCTTTGTCAGAATTAATGTCAACCACTTTATAGCTTTTTTTTTCTCCTTTAGCAATGAGTTCGGTTTTAACCGAAGACGTATGCAACTTTAAAACTTTTGGCAGGATTTTACAATTTTTAAAAATCAATTTACAATAGCTGGCAACAAATTTTTTTTGAATTTACAATTTTTCTTGTTAGTGGCATTTTAAAGAAGATTTTTTTTTTTACATATTAACAATTTTTTTTAAAATTTGGTTTTTAATATTTTACCGAATTTTTTGGTGTAACATGTAGGTATGACTTGCCTACTAAAATTTTCAATATGAATTTACTTAATCGATAAATAAAACTATTGCATACTTAGACAAGCCCTTAACTATTTGCTGAAATTACGGGCATCACTCGCAAAATTTTTTTTTTGCATATTAGGGGTTTTTGCAATCATTTGAAAGAAGGTTTTTGAAGAAGCCCTTAATAAACATAAAATAATATTTATGAATAAGTCCATTACACTATTTTTTTTTGGGCGTAACAAGCATCCGCATAAATGCATAATGGGTAAATAAATATATGGAACCAATTATTTTAATTGTTAAAAACTTTACAATAGTAGCAGTATAAACAACACAACAATTACTTATGATGAGAAAATATTTTTATTTTTTTTTTATTACCTTAAGAGAAAACATTTTAATAAACAGTTATTTTTTAACAACCACAAATTGCTTTTTACATCAGAGGTTCTTAAAACTTTTCCAAAATGGTCCTTTAAAAAATCATAAGAAAATGCATTTTCAAAGCATCTACTGACCGTTGCCTTTAAGATTTTTGGTGAAAATAAAATTTTAAGTTTTAAGTGGAAAATTTTCATACTTCTCAGTGGTTCAATATTTTTGTAAAAATAGTGCCTAAAGTTGAATATCGACTTATGATTTATCACGAACACAAGTTTTGTTTTCAAAGAACCTTAATTTTATATTGTTAGTTTAGATGTCTAATGATTGATGGCCCCTTATCAGCACCTGCATCGTCTATACTTTTAAGATACTGTTGAGCATGCAGTAGGTAATGTAACGGTGTTGGGTTACATGGATGAAACAGCTTGAGAAGTCTGAAACAAATTAAGGCTTTATAGACAAAAATATTTAAAAAAAAATTTTACAAAAGGAAACGTTCATAAGGAAATGCATTTTCAAACCATCTACTGACCGTTGCCTTTAAGATTTTTGGTGAAAATAAAATTTTAAGTTTTAAGTGGAAAATTTTCATACTTCTCAGTGGTTCAATATTTTTGTAAAAATAGTGCCTAAAGTTGAATATCGACTTATGATTTATCACGAACACAAGTTTTGTTTTCAAAGAACCTTAATTTTATATTGTTAGTTTAGATGTCTAATGATTGATGGCCCCTTATCAGCACCTGCATCGTCTATACTTTTAAGATACTGTTGAGCATGAAGTAGGTAATGTAATGGTATTGGGTTACATGGATGAAACAGCTTGGGAACTCTTAAAAAAATTAAGGCCTTATAGACCAAAAAAGGAAACGTTCCGAATGAATAAATCTAATTTTCCTGGATAATTTGAAATGACCTCAAAAATCCATAAAAAAATAATATATCAAAAAAGTTGAGAAAATGACCTAAGGCAGCGCTAGGGTTGCAAAACGGCCTGGTTGCCCATATTTTTTGGACCATGTCTAGTTGCAAGTTAAAATGCTATTTTTCCAGTTAAAAAAGGATTTCTTATATTAATTTTTTTATTATTAATTAAATAAATATTTTCTACAGAAAAAATTGTAAAGTAAAAATACACGAAAAAAATAATTCACGTAGTTTTTTTAATAAAGCCGTCGCAGAGTCAAAACTACGGTAAGGATGTTATTACGAATATCCTTAAACCAAGTACGGTTTGTCCAGTATTAGTTTCTTACTTTTAGCCAAATTTAAGCAAAAGAGGATTGAAGTTCGAAATCGCTCTATATGTAAGCTTATAAATATTGATTTAAACGTAAACGGGATTAATCCAAAAATGAAAACTATTTTTTTCGGAGCTGTATTAAAAATGAAGAGTTTTATATATTGTTTTTATTTTATAATTATTAAAATTTTATTATTTCAAAACTTTTCTCTGTAACTGCCGTAGCTGGGACTTGAACCTGGGACGCTATTCAGACACTTTGTTTTTTTAATTTGTTAAAATTAATATGTTCAAAAACAACAAGCTTTTACTAATTAATTTTTTTAACTTTTTCGAATAGACTTTATTTAAGAAAACCTAAGTAAATTCGAGAATAACATTTTTAATCTAAAAATATGTTTTTCTTTTTGTGTAGACTTATACCAGACATGGGATAAAATTTTTTTTCCAAAATTACTTCTACGAAATTTTACTTTATTGACAAAAACGGTTCAAAAACATAGAATTTCAAGGAAGAAATTTCATCCTGTGAATGCAGTGTTTTATTTTTTTTTAATTAAAACATATAGAAAGGAATCCTTTTTGCTGGGAGTAATACGCCTACAAGGAGTTATATTTAGAACCTCGGTTTTTATTCTAATCGTAAAGCCAAACTGGAAAGCTATAATATTAAAAAGTTTCATTAAATTTGACGGCCAATTTCAAATTATTAAAATTTATTTTAAATATTTATAATTAAACCAAGATGCCGTTTAAAAGACTAATTTTGTCTTTCTGGATAAAAAAATGTTTTACCTATGTATATAAATTTGTCTGTTAAATAAAAAAACTTGACACTGATTTCAATATGGATATGTGCATGTGCACATTCATATATTATTTAAAAAAATATTCAATCTTTAACAAAAATTTTACTTTTATATAAAACTTTTAATTGAAAAAACTAATGTTCAAAAATTTCTTTGAAAAATAGTTGTTTAAAAAATGTAAAAGAAGCAAATTGCTTATATTTTATTTTCTGAGAACCCGGTTGAAAATGCCGGAAGAGAGGGATATCAAATCAATTGAAATTTTCAGGAAATCCCGGCGCAAGTAATCCAGGAAAAAACCCTGAATTTATACATTATTTATCTACGTCGCTTAATATTTTTGTTAAGCTAGTTTCGGCTTTTAGCACTTGTAATTGGTTCAATTAGTTTTGGTCGATACTGTATGTAAATGTATAAAGTTATAATTTTCTTACAAGTTTCGTTAAATTAAAATGTAAATTCACATACAGACATAATTTTTTTCATATGACCCACAATCGCTGCAAATTAGCAAATAAGGCACATACAATTTAAAAAAGATAAAAAAACAAATAATTTATTATTTTGAAAGACAAAAAGAAAGAGGTGAAAAATCTCATTACGTTGGCGTAACCATTTATTTGATTCAGATGTTGTGCAGATGATTTTAACTCCAGAAAAACGCAATTGTATGAATAATATTGAAAATGCAGCTCTAAACAAAAATAAATAAACAACAAAAAGGAAAGGTACCTTAAAACTTAAAAACTATATTTTAATTATGTATTTTTATGCCACATCTTTAACAATAGTTCAATTAAAATAATTTTCGATTTGTTACATAATTACACAATTAAAATGTTAATTTTTGCAATAGTCTTTCTATTTATTTATTTTTTTTGTTGTTTTATAACGAATTGTAATAGTTTGAAATAAAAAATAAGTTTGCTAATTAATGAATGGTAGTTAGTAAATCACGCAACGCCTCATAAATTGTTGGATATTAAAATTTAAGAAATCGGCAAAAATATTTGCATGAATTAAAAATAAAAATAAGTTTTAACAAATTAAAATAACTGTTAGAAAGACATTACAAGACTTTTGTTAACTCTATAACGATTACAGAGTAGATATTAGCGAATTCTTTGAGAATTTTTAGTTATTAGAGAATTTACACTCACGACTTACAACTTTATTAAGCTTTCGGGTAATTTCGGTTTAAAAGAAATAAATTTATTTGTAAACTTCCAAAAAATTCTTCATAAGTTTTAAAATTTTATTTCGCTGTTTCACTAATTTTCATAGATTAACTTACACAAAAAAAAAAAGAAAAAAATATAATATTAATTCCGGTTGCCTTTCTGGATAAGTGGTGTTTGAAGCCAAAAACACTGTACCATTTGTGATGAAGATCTGCAGCTAATTTCAAAAATTTATTTTACTCGGCTAGTATCGGCAAAAAAACTTGCTTTTTAAAATTAAATTTCTTCTAAGTAAAAAAATTAAAATATGAACCAAACCCAAAATAATAAAAACAAGAAGATTATTATGGTTATAATTATTTTAAATATTTTATCGTTGACCTGTTGTTTCTTTTCATTTTGTAGACAGTTTTGTTTTGGTTTAAGGTCATAAATATTTCTTGTCAAATAAATCTCAGTGCATAAGTTTTGTGGTTTGAAAGAAAATATATTTTTATATATCGATATTTCGATCCACTTCGCAGATCATCAAAAGAAATTAAAAAAAAAAATAAATATTTTTTACCAAACCAGTTGATATTGGAAAAAAATAATTATATTTTTTAGTACAATTTTATTAATAAGAAAAATTTTAAGACATTTTTTATCGCGGAAGAATTGTTAAAAAACTCTAATCACCAATCACATTGCTTTAATTTTATTTTAGGTTCTTAAAGGGTTAATTAAGAGTTATTTAATTTTATAGAGAGCACATCTTTATTCCAAAATATAGAGCAATTAAAATAACAGTTAAAAGACAAAACATTAACAGTCTTAAAACTAATTATTTCTATTTGTTTGCATTATTTTTTTGAAAAAGAGCACATATTTTAAAATAAAGGCAACAAAATTAAAAAAAACACTTTAAAAAATATTTAATTCTTATCAATCTTTAGCACCGAAATGTATTTTATTTTTGCTGATAAAGCAGAGTCCCAACATACAAAATAAAATCTTTATAACACATACGTGTACATATCGCTTACAGGCTGTAATAAGGGCATAATTAACAAACGGGTTTCATTAAACACTCAAAGTACTAATTTTTATGTATTTTACGTAAATATTTACACTTGATACAGATTGTTTTTAATTAAAACTAAAAATGTATAGATTTGTTTTGCAAATAAGGCAACAAGAATATAAGTTTGTAACATACATTGTGAATATTTTTTTAATTTTGCCACTTTTGCAATCGATAAGCAATATATTGTTACTGCAACACCTTTTCATATGAGTATGAAGATTAAATTGAATGAAATAATATTGCCAAGAGAAATAGAAACAAAATCTTTAATACTCAAATATGTGTTCAAACCACAAATATGACAGTCAATAACAAGAGTTTCAAAGTAACGTTTCATTAAGTTTTTGTACATATACATTTACTTATGTATTTTGTTTTATAAAACGCGAATTGTAAACCTTATATTTTCAATAACTTTTTTGTTTAACGTGGCTTAAATTTTGACGTTTGCAGAAAGTTTCTATTTTTTCTGCCTTTTTTATGTATTTATTAAATATTTTTATAAAATCTTAATAGATTTGTGTAAAATATTAATTTTTAATATAAAATAATAAGTACATACTACATAAAAAGTATTGTATTTTATAAATTAAAAATAAACCCCAATTTAAATATATTATGGCATACCTTTCCAAGTGTTACTTTTTGAAAGTGACAAAAATAAAACAAAACCTGCCATTATAACAAAGAATTGTAAAAAAAATAAATAAAGAGTGATTGCAAATTAATTAGGATTTATAGTGATTCTTAACAGATGTGTAAAATGTTACCAAAAATGCATCTAAAGTAAGTACAAATTTAAAAATACTAGCCTTATTTCATTTTTTTTCTGCTCAAAAATGTTGCCTAATTCTGCACTCTTTTAACTAAAATACGTTTCTATACCCTTGAAGTTGTGACAAAAGCTGGTGGCCAATGAAGAGCATGATTTAAAAGCATGATTTAAAAGCATGAGCAAAAACTTAAGATAATACAATTTCCTTATTTAAAAAAAATGGCTAAATCTAAGGGAATGCAAATGGGTCAACTTCTCCAACATTAAACACAATAGAAACAAAGCTTATAAAGTATTGCATTCTGCTCAAAAATTAAAAGCACTCAAGTGTGGCACTTTTTAAAAACTTAGGACCCTAAGTGGTAAAAAAGGATAAAAATTATCTTTTGATATAGCCCAGGTTCCATCTGCAACTTCTATCCTAAACTAATAAAGATAAAAACATAATTCAAATTACTTTTGACAAAACTCAAACAAATATGGAAATGTTTTTGGTACTTTTTTAAAATGTTTACTCTTAGAGAAAAAGGTGGCTTAAAATGCTACAAATTATATATTGGAACTTTTTATAACTTCCGAACCAGAAACATAATTTAAATTGCTTTTGGCAGGTCTAAAAACTTTTTTTTTAAATTTTGGAACTTTGGGGATAGAAAGGGACAGGGTTAATATAATATATTTTGGTACTTTTTGTAATTTCTTGATCAAAAATATTTTGATCGACAGATTTTGTAAAAATTAAGGTTTTGGTTCTTTTTTTTTAGTTTGGATCCTTAGAAATAAAAAGAAGCAGGTTTGTTTGCGTTTTTGATACGTTATAAACATGTTGTACCAGTAGTGTAAATGTTACTTATATTTTGATACTTTCAAGATACTTTTTCCATATTTCATATTTTGGGTACAGAAGTATGGTAGAAAGAGCTACAGATCCCAAATAGGTCGGAGGTCAAAAGTATTTATTTCACATTATTGGTACTTTTCTTCATTTTTTTTGGGAATATTAGCTTACAGATATGAAAACCCGGGCACCAATAAAGCAACAAGTTTAAGGTCGAAAGGCAATTAGTTGGTCAAAAATTATTTTTTTTCACGTTTTTGTACCTTTTTTTAATTTTTTGAGTTCATGGGTAAAAAATATGAAATAAAGTTTTTTTGGCTCTAATTTAAGCCAAGAACCAAGTAGACAAAAAGTACCATTTTACATATCTAGAATATTTCGCATTTTTTGGAATTCTTGTTTCAAAAAATGTGAAATCAGGTAAATAAAAGTACTTTTTTCATATATTTTAGATTCGTTTTTGCTAATTTTAAAAATATACTTCTATTGGATTCTGGGGGATTTTTATAACTTTGTGGCAATAACGATACATCATTGATAGGTTGATACAAAATACTTAAATATAAATAAATATTTCATATTTTTAATAATTTTTGGCCTTTTTTTTATTTAAAAACATTCCTTTTTATTTAAAAACTTGTAAAAAAATAACTTTAGTAAACGAAAATACTATCAAAAAGATGGTTCAAAACTTCAAATGCATTTTTCTCAGTTCACGATTTTTTGGATTACTACGGTATTGCACCAAAGGCTCGATATCATAAAAAATCTACGACAGAAACCTGTAAAAAACATTTCAACTTAACAATATTTTTGTTAATAAAAGTTTTAATGAAAAAAATTTTGTTTGAGATTTTTATTTAGTATGAATATGTTCTATATTTGTTTTATACACATTTTATTACAGTTGAGTAACTAACATTTTTAAATGTTTAAGAAAGTGTGGTTAAAACAATTTTTTAAGGTCTACCAGTTTGTTAAACTTTTATTAGTGCATGATCTAGATATCATATTTACATGACATTGTGCAAGTTTTAGCTGAAGCTTCTACTTATTTTTAAATTTAACACTTTTTGTTTGTATAACGTATTCCAAAACAAACGAAATGCATTGTAGATAAGTAACAAACTCTTTATCAGCGGTTCCCAACAAAAGAAAATGATTTATAAGAATGTATAAATGCTTTTTCACTGTATGCCAGTTATGAAATAATTCATACGATCGTACTTTTTCGATACTAATAGATGATGAAAAACACCGTGATACTCCTCTGGTTAATTTGATAATCTTATTCTAATTTTATAATTAACATACAAAATGGTTTTATTTGCCATCTTGACAACTTTTTTACATGGTTTTCTTATAAGTTTAAATACAGTTAACAAAGAAATGCAGTAAAAGCCCTTTCTTACTTAAAAAAATGTTTTGTCTTTTACATTTTTATTTACATTATACTCCCAAAAAATTTTCTCATTTCCTTAGCACTTCATTACAAGGACCATGGTGTAACTTATTATCAGGTGAGCGCATCTGGGAGAGAATGTTTGGCTATCTTCCTTTTTTTTTAGGGAAATAATTTGAACCGTATTGTCAAACTCCATATATAAACAAGAAAAAAGTAAGAGAATCGAAAATTCTCTCCATCATTAGGACCATTATCTGCTTAAAACATAATTAAACTTTAATTGACTTCAATAATTATTGCAACACTTGATTTGAAGTTGATGCAATTTAAATACAACAACTTAAATATGTTTTCACTTATTTTAAGCGCCTTATTTAATATAATTTAATTTTACTTTTAAATAATATTGCTTCTGGTAAAAGCTATTAAACTTTTAACAATGGAAGTTAACAACGTATTCAACATGAATGCATTGAACACATGTGTACATTCATCAATGTTTTTATATTTTTGCCAAGTTATATCGAGGGTTTATATTCAAAAAGTGCTATCTGCCAATTCACAATTTTACGCTATTTTTTTTATTAATAAGATAATGTAGTAGGTAGCACAAAAACAATTAATTAAATAATAATTGTTTTAGCAATATATGTATATAATTTTTTATATTAATATACCTATAATGTGACAGTTAAGTAAGGAAATACGTTTCTATTAAAAACCATTTTGGTCAAAAGTTTCGATAGCACTTTTTGAATATAAGCCCTCGATATGTATATTTTAGTCTGATTTTGATTATAAACAAACATAAACATATATATTTACCCTAATAAAGAATAGTTCTAACTCTAATTTTTTAAGTCAAATTTTTTTTGGTTAATTGTGATCTATGAGCAGGCCATTAGTGAAATAAACGTAAATCTGAACTTTTAAAAAAATACGAGTTATGGCCTTTCTAAATGAAAGTAGAAATATGTACATACATATGTATTTTTCTACTTTCATTAACAATGTTGCTGTAAAATTTTATAATTATTTAATGCTTTATCTTTTATACCTACTGCCTAGTTTTTAGTTTTGTTCAATTAAACCATTGTTCACTAAAAACCGTAAGTGTTTTTTATAAAAATTCCGTAGTTGATTGCTGTTTATGTAATTAAACATAAAATTGATTTTTAATATTTTTTTTATTTATTAGTTTTAACCTAAAATGAAGCCGGATTTTGGACGAACCGTGCTCTTTTTGCGGTAAATGGCGTGCAGTGGACTGTAAACAAATTATTGTTTTTAATTTTTATTATTTTTAATAACTTAATGTTTAAGATAAATTGCTATATTGTAAATATAAAATACGAAATGAAAGTAATATTAAAATATTTATGGTTAGTTGTAGCTGTATTGTAATTTCTATTTCGTTTTAACAAAGAGATTTGTTGGAGTTTCTTTAAAGAAATTTTAACGTTAAACGGTAAGGAGAATTCGGAAGTTTGAACATTTTTGCTCAATACAGGGTAAAGCAGTCCGAATCTTAAAACTGATTTTTTTAAAGTAAATGTATTGATGTCTTTAA
This sequence comes from Melanophora roralis, assembly GCA_963583895.1. Lineage (NCBI taxonomy): Eukaryota > Metazoa > Arthropoda > Insecta > Diptera > Rhinophoridae > Melanophora > Melanophora roralis. The sequence goes on along the minus strand of OY757188.1, from coordinate 90,860,961 downwards.
GCGTATTAAAATTATTGACAAATAAAATTTAAGCCCCTCATTTTCTAAAACGCAAAACACCTCGAAATAAATTATTTTTAAAATGCATTCTCTCTCTTTTAATTTAATGTACAATTGTCAAATTTAACATTAAATGAATTTGACTGCAAAATTCCCTCCGAACTGCAATCATCCATATTATACCACCATGGTCACACCTGCCACAATGGGATTTACCATATGAATGTGTAATTTTTCCCCACCATGTTAACTAAAGTATAAGTAAAACAAATATCCTTTGATTGTCCGTTTTTCTTATTGACCTTCTTAGTTAAACACACACTATTTCTTTTTTATATAACTTATATTCTCCTCTTAATTCGTGATTCTTTACAGTTACTTAACAAAAGTTTTTTAAGATGATGACATCGTTGGCAACGTCCTCAACACATTCCCGTATAGATCATCGAACTGTGCTAAAAAACCGTCAAACAGAAACAAACTATAACAACAATAGCGCCACCTGTAAAGACCCTGTGAATGCGGATAACTTTCGCCAAAAAAACAATACAACAGATAACCATAAATCAAAAACTTCATCATATGATAGTTTACTACCATCACCTACTAACCCCTTGCCATCGCCAAGGACATACATATTACAACGCTCGAATATAACAAATTTAAGCCCCAAAACAAAAATACCACATCCTTTGGCAACACTCTGGTCGTCGAATAAACAGAAAAATAATAATTTTAGACGTTCCTATTCACTGCGCATGCGTGGTGCAAAATCAAATTTACCACTTATCATGGAACCGACTACAATTGAAACAAAAACCAAAACAGCAGAAATAACAACAACAGCGAATGCAATTACTGTTAATAAAGAAAAATGCAGTGGCACAAGTGAAAAGAACACCCACGAAACAACAACTGAAACCGGTGGACTACAAGACAGTAGAAGACGAAAGCTGGCATTAATCTCACAGACAGACGCTAATGTAGCAGAGCCCCCAGTACAATTAAATCGGTCACTATCATTGCGTAGAAATTTTAAAATTCACCATAACAAAAACACTAATTACTGTGACAACAAAACGGATCCTTCAGAAGATAAAGTATGCAAGGAAGTAAATATAAAATCCTTATCATTAAATGATGTACCCAAAACTAAAGGCCAAGGTAATGTTCTTAAAACTACAACAACTATATCAGCAGCACCATCACTATCACCATCAACGGAAGTGGAAAAACAAACATCTACTACGACATTTATAAAAAATGCAAAGGATTTAAGTGAAATGGTGAGTTTAATTTCTTTTTTTGTTGGGGAAATGATAAATTTATTAAAACTTTCTTTCTAGTAAGTTATAATAAGTTACATAAACTTTTAAAATATTGATTTTCTTCAATGTTTATTGTTTTCGTGTGGCCACTTTTTCCTTCACACAAACACTCCTTTTAACACTCACCAGCAAGCTTGTTCGTTTAGTCGTCTATTTATTTGACGCCATGACGTAGTGTTTTTTATTTTCTACAAGTTTTTTTTGCAACAAAAGTGTTATAACTTTGAAATTTAAGAAAACTGGCGGGCGAAATGAAATTAAATGTTTAAGCAATGACTTGTAACTTAATGGCTAAAAAATTCTAACGAGCTTATCCCACCCGCAATGTAAATTAAATTTCATTATTATTAAAAATTTACTGGTTACTGTACTTTTTACTGTAATCAGTAAAAAATTACTGGTAATAAAATAATGTACATACAATGAAAAAAAATCCCTGCAACAATATACGAAAAAAACTTTCGTAGTTTTTTTTCGTAGAACATACGAAATTTTCGTACATATTACAAAAGAAGTTAGGCTATAGTTTTAAAATTTTAAGCAAGTAATGAAAACCTTTTGTAATTTTTATATTCGTAATATATACGAAACTTACGAAAATTAAAAAAAAAACGATTATCTATCATAACTTTTTTTTCGCAATATGTATTTATAACACTTTTATTTCATTACAAAAAAAAAAAAAATAATAGAGTCTTGTAATTTAAAAAAAATCGCAAATTTTTCGTACTTTTTTATAATATGAAATTAATTTGTAAAAGAAAAAATTTATTTCATAAAACATACAAAAGAATTTCATACATTTCGTTATTCTACGAAACATTTTGTATAATATACGACCGAATTCGTTCATATATTGCATGGACTTTTAGAGTGTAGATATTTAAAAAAATAAAGGTTCAATTATATATGACTTACCATAACACCATAACCATAACCGTTGCCATAAAAACCAAAACTCAATTGGATTCTATGGTTATGGTTATGGCGCAATGGTAAATCACCTATAATCAAATACAGTGTTGCCCATAAGTTTGGTTTGAACAGCTGTTTTCTGTGGCTATGGTTATATCACGTATAATTGAACTTTAAATTTTTTACGTTTAAAGTCGATTGCAATTGAAGATTTTAAAATATGGCTTATGGAAATTTCATAAAAATTATGAAAGTGAATTTACCGTTTTCCTGCTAAGTTTTAGGATAAATATGAACATAGCTACTAAGAAATATGGGAAACTTTGCTCTAATTTAAATAGAGGAACATGCCTAAATCTACTGCCTTATCTAAAAGGATTTAGAATATATACATAAACTTTTTGTAGACGTTACAAAATGGAATGACAAACTTATAAGCATATGTCCTTGTCATTATGTTGAGGGTATAAAAATAACAAATGAAACTACATAAGAACACAACAACAGCAAAAAATTCCAGCACACGACAATGTAAATTGTTGTTTGCCATAACTTTTGCACAAAGCAAATGTTTGTTAAAGCAATTGTAATATCCTTAAAGTGTTTGTTTGCAAAATGAAGAAAAGAAAATTACAAATTTCATAATTTTTAGCTTGTTCTTCTTTGCATACAATTCTAAACTACATTTTTGTCCTACTTTAAACTTTTATTGGTGCTCTAACATAATAAAAATTACTTCAAGGAAGTCGCATACATAAATTATACAATACATATCTATTATATATGTACTTATATCACTGTTTAGAATATTAAACAGAGTTGGGTTGTTCATGAACGAACTAGCTCAATTGAATAGTTCAGCGGTACAAACAATGCAAACCTGTTCAATATTTTTTCACTTTTTTCTTTCTAATTTTTTGATTTACTTATAAGATTATCTTAGCTCGAAAGGATCTACTTGTGTCAAGATTTAAGCTAACATAATTTTATTTGAGAAAATACCTTTTTCAAAATTTTTTTCAACATATTTAAAACATGTTAAGACCCTATATTAATTTTCACGTTATTTTAGTTAACAAAATATGTAGGGAAATATATATATCGTAAGCTTAAATGCAAAAATATCTAATTAAATTTTTCAAAATTTTACAGAAGCAAACAAATTTTCTAAAAAAGAAAGGAAGTGCATTCAAATTTTTTTTAGGCATTATGTTTAAAGTTTTGTGTGTAACATTAGATAAATTTATTGTCATGTGCCTTCAAATAAAATAAACGTACTCAAATATGTTAAAATATTGAGTTGGAATTTTACGTAAGTTACGTGGTTTTGCATTACAGCTGACGATATGAAACTAAGACGGCAACACATTTGTTTTCCTTTCTTTCAACCATTTTGTAGTAAAAACTGTTCTGCTGTATATTGTTCAATATGTACTTGGTGTACAACTGTAAGTGAACAACTAAACAAAAGGAACGAATTAGTTCTTTTACATGTTCTGAACATAATTGACAAACCACTAAAAGGAACAATTTGGCCCAAGTCTAATATTGAACAAAACTTCAAAACAAAACAATAAAATGTTTTGATTCACAAAGTTTCTGTTTTGCAAATTTTTTTTCTAAAGGAGAATAATTAGCACTCGCCTACAAAAGGTACTATTTCTAAAAAATGTCTAAGAGTTTTCACAACACAATTAACAAATTAAATAGTGAAAATTGAAAAGTGTTAAACAAAAGAAATTAATTTCTAAACGTTTAGAAAAATTAAAAACTGTTTAAAATCAACCTTCGCCGCACTTTGCAACTCTTTTACCGTTTCAGATGTATTTTTTGCTTTTTTTTTGTTTGGAATCGATGAACGATTTTTTAAAGTGCCAACAATTTTTTTTCTGCTTTAAGTTTCTATATATCAACTTAATAAGTTAAAACATAATATTTTACCTTATTTATATCTTATATCATATAAGCTTAAATTTTAGCAGAATGGCATCTCCATCTCTGACTACAACCCCCAATGGTGGTTGTAAAATAAGATTACATACACACAGATAAAAAGTGAATTTTGTTTACGCAAACACAACAACCCCCCAAAAGAAAATCTACAGGAACTAGTGGAAAAGAAATAATAAAAGACAACCAATAACAACAACACCAGCAATATAACGTGTTTCTTTTCTCATAACGTTGCTAACAATTTCTGCAAATTGTTCACAAGTTTGTTAGTGATTCCCATCAATACTCAGGCACACAATACAATATTTTGTGGCCTAGGCTTAACGGTACATAATAAAAAGCAAACCCATATGTATGTATGTATGTGTGCATATCTATAATGTATACATAAAAATAATGTATTGACGGATTTAGTTTTAGTTGTACTATAGTACAAGTGTAATAATAATAATTGGAAGAAAAACTTAACAATCAGTCAACAGAAAAACATTTTAAGGTGCATTTTATTCAACATATTCAGTTGATTTTTATAGCTTAAAGTGTTAAAAACAATATTAAAAATAAATTCAATAAATTTTAAGCGAATAAAGTGTTACAAAAAGAAAAGAAAAATAACAAGCACAAAAAACGATTATAATTTTAATTATTTAATAAATATAAATTCCAAAACGAATTTAAATTTAAAATAAAATCAATATTTTTCCCTAAATTCAAGTTCTTCGTTTTTTTAAAAAGCAAAAAATTGTTTTAAGTTTTTATCTTGTTTTATGTTTTTTGAATTTCTTATAGATTTCTTTGCATGTAAACGGTAATTGAATATATTTTTCTTTAATTTAATAATTATCTTAAATTCTATAACCTTATTTCTAGGGTTAATAACTTTTGTGATTTAAAATAGCAAAACATTAGCAATAATGTGTAGATTTGTTATTGACCAAGTTTTTGTTGTTGGTTTTAACAAGTGCTTTTTACAAATATTGGTGTTGTTATCTTTTGCTGGTGGGGTTAGGTACATTCGAATGCACATCTTCTATTGATGTGTGTGTGTGTACACTTCACACCATTGCACATACAATATGTTAGATTTTTCACTTTTCTTACATTTAAGCGTGTTTTTAGAACATTAAAACTTTAAAAATTAAGAAAAACACTTTTAATTAATTTTTAAATAATAATTAAAGGGAACTTGACTTTCGGATCCTGCCCCAAGTAGTGTTTCCGGATAGGGAGGCATGGAAGGGTTCACATGGGTGTGCAGTCCTTACTGATGGGTCGATGATGAAGGCAGGCACTGGGGCTGATGTCTTTATAATGAACACGAGTAGGAATGTCATACAGACTTCCAGACGAGTGCAGCGTTTTCCAGGCTAAAATTCCGTCAATGACGAAGGCCGCGGAATTGGAAGGGCAGGATGCAGATGGGAGAGGGGACGTGACAAACTACGTTGATAGACAGGGCACGCTTAAGGCTGGACAGCATGGGCACTGAACTGCTGCTCAAGGAAAGCAGGGGGGTTCTGAGGTGCTTTATTGGGACTCTTACGGGGCACTGCGTTGTAATGTATAGGTATATGTCGAACAAATGGGACAGGAACTATCCAGATTTCTGCAGGTTATGGGGGATAAGGGGGAGATAGAGACGGTAGAACACCTTGTCTGCCACTGTCCTGGGCTGCAGATTCGCCGACAAAGGTGGTTGGGAGGGCTCTTCTTAAATGGACTTGGTGAGGCCCCTGGCTGTAGGCTGGGGAGCATCATAGGTTTCGTCAAGGAATTTGGGTGGCTGGGCAGATATGTGATTTAGTGCCTATGACTACTGACTTTCTTGTACTTCTTGCGGGCGAAAAATTTTGCTTTCTTTTTCTTTCACCTATAGAATGCTTGTCTTTCCTTTTTTCTCTTCTTGACTCTTCTTCACAATGGGCCTAAAGGCCTCCGGGTAGAGGTGGCGAGTTAACCTAACCTAACTTAAAGGGAATGAATGGTAGTCTCACATACAAATACAATTTTATGAAATTTTTAATACGCTATATCAGGTACACTATTACAGCTATCGACTTTAAACCTTTTACAAAGTTGTCTTATTTTGTTATTAAATTTTAAAGACCACTTAGCTATTTATTTCAGCTCACTAGAGATGTAAACGTTTTCCACTTAAGATTCGACAAAGCCGAATTAAGCGCTCTTACTTGTTCTACTTAAATTGTGCTTTAAACGCGTAAAGCTCAGTTGTTAGCAAATATTTGGCGGAACAGCCATAACCACTATCGAATGGGAATTTTACGTATTATTAAATTGACTGGTGCTTAGAGTTAGGCATACAAGGTAACGAAACTGATCGTTTTTAGCTTGATTAAGTCCAGCACCAATGCATTTTTTGTAATCAACTAAGAACACTACCGATCTCCGATCCCTAAAAGGCTTTTTACTATAACAACCAACTTGATTTTTTAGATATAAGTCTATCAAAAATGTTTTGATTTCTTTTCATTTATTAAGTTTTGCCTTAAAACAGTAGGCAGATTTTGCACTTTTGTAAAAATTTTCTTTTGCGTGTTTTTTTTTTTTTTTTTGTGACCATAAAATGTCTTGTCCATATTTTTGGCAAACATCCAGTTAGTGTAAGATGTTAGGAATTTGCCATAATAGCTAAAATAAAAAAACATAATGTAAGTTTATGTTGGTTGGTCTGCTATCAGTAACACTTAACGAATAGTTTATTGATTTTTTTACTGTCACAACTACAAACATAGTGTATAAAGGTAGCACATGAAAAAGAAAGTAATTTCTTTACTTAAGTACATACATACATGTGCCCGTTTGCATACAAAGCGATTTGTAAATTATTTTTGATATTATTGAGTTGTGGTGTAGGGTGTTAGGCGACTGCAAAATTTTTAAGATTTCAGAGATTGGAGTTATAGTAATAGAGCGTTGTACATATTTACCTAGCTGTACTGATGAATATTGTTTAATCAATTTCGAAAGTGATTTTGTGTCGATCGAAATATGTAATTTGAAGTCTACTACCTACCTAACCATACTATCCTGATACATAACACAAACGTTAATCCCCTAGTATGTATAAGGCGTTGGTATAAAAATATCAATTGAAGCATACCGAAAGGCGCATAAAAAAATTAATTTCCTTAGTAACCTTATCCTTACTTCCTTATGCTTATTGAGTAGAGAAACGTACGTATGTATATCTGATTTGGTACATCTAAATCTGTTATAAGATATGCAAATTTATAACACTAACGTTTCTGATTACCTTTTAATTACTACATCAAATGTGAATACGACTACATACATAATTATAAAATTACTATTCACAACACTACCACTACAAGCACCTATTTTGGGCTCTCTACAATGTTTAATTAAATGAACTTTTATTTAAAACAAAATAAAAAAATCTTACATCCAAGTTAAAAAAAATCACATGTACAAATTTACTTATATGACACTAACTATGTAAAAAAAAATAATGAGAAGTATGTCAGGCTTTGTTTCCAAAAATAAACTCGTTTCAAAATATTGCATAAAACTGAAGAATTGTTTACTGTCACTAAGATTGCAATCGAGAGAGATTTAAGAAATTTATGTGCACATAAATTTATGCATGTTAAAATTTTTTATTTTAAATTAAATTATTAATATAACGATTTTTTTCTTAAAATTTAAAAAAGTTCCCAGTTTTTTTAAATTAAAAAAAAGTATTTTTCTAAAATCTTTGGGAAAATATTTTTTTCTTATAATTTAGCCAAATGTATATTCTAGAAATATTTAGATGTTAATAATCATTAAAAGAAAAATGCCAATGAAATTAACTTTCTTTAGGTTTTTATTGCAAATTGTCACTAAATTGCTTTTGCGGTTTAGATTTAATGCTTCAATGAACAATAATTTCTTAATTTCTTTAATTTTTTTTGAAGTTTGCTTGACCAAATTCTTTTTTTTTAGTATATTATAATAAGAAATTAAAAAAAAAGGAATCTTAGGAAATTCCTGTGGTAAGAGACAATTTTATATTAAAAAAAATTTAACCCTTAAACTAAACTAAACGCTCTGTCATTAACATTAAACATATTTTAATAACATATTCCTATGTTAAAAGTAGCTTTTCATGCTTATTTTTTATTAATAACTTTACATTCCAATGTTGTATAAATAAGGCAAAAATTAAAAAAAAAAACATTTTTATTAGTATAAAATTTTTTTTAATAATTTATAACACGTTAAAATGCTGTTGCACGTTGTTAAATATGCTTGAATGATTTTCTTTAATACTATTAAACTAGTTAGACTCAGTTTTTTAGGATAAAGTTTAACTAAGGGTTATTGTTTAAACTTAATTAAAACTTAAGGTGAAGTTTTTGAGTTGTAGCTTACCGAATTCAAATTTAAATTGTTCAAACTTAAATAAAACTTAAGGTAAAGTTTTTTAGTTGTGGCTTACTGTATTTAAATTTAATTTAAACCTATTGAGATTGGCTGGTTAAACTCGGGTTTTAATTGTCGAAATAAATTTTGTTTTGAATGTAGTAATAACAAATCACTCGTTGTTTCCTAAACTTTTATCAAAAGCTGGCTTGTTGAATTATAGGCAGCTTTAACTTTATAAAACTTTAATATAAATACAATTAAAGTTTAATGAACTCTTTAAAATTCAGCATAAACAGTGATTTTGCAAAAACTCATTTTTTTGAGATTAAAACTTGGCATGAGTACTTTTAAAATGGCGTGTTAAATTGAGGAAATTTTTTTAGCAGAAGCAAAAGAAGTGGCAGCAGAAAGCACAAAGTGGGTTTGTTTTTATATTAACATTTTGAAAGCAACCGATATCAGGGTAGGGAGGTACTTATATAAGAGTCGGCATGGCCAAATAAAGCGCTGTTATGTGTTCTTGTAAAGATACACAAAGCACAGTAGTTACTAAACGAACTTTAAATAGTTTTAAAAATATGCAAAAAATATTAAAAGGAAATTCGAGTTTCTAGATGCAATGCAAAAAGTGAAATGGAGTTAAATTTGTAGCATAAATTTTAATTCATCGGCCCATGTTAAGCCGATCGCCTTTTACCATTCGTTACAGTTCCTAAAATATGCTACTCCTGCCAAATGATGAGTCTTTAGTGTAGCATATAAAATGATTGAAATTATAGTTATGATTGAAATGACAGTTAGTTTTTTGACAGGGAAATTATAAAGAATGCCTAATATTGTTGTAGGGTTTGATTTCTTTGGATATTTGAATATTGCTGAAAGCAGGATAGAAATAATTTTTTTATAGTTTCTAAATTAATTCAATATTAAACTTTTAAAAGTAAATTTTTAGAAAAAAATCCAAATCACTGTGCGCCAAATCACGTGCTACAAATATATAATTGAGTATTCCATGTACATATATGCGTACATTCATTCGATTAAATGTTTGCTTTGGCGTGAAAATTATTGGTTACGGTTGTGTAATTAAAATTAATAGAAACAAATAAAAAACCAATAACAATATTTTATTCGGTTGTGCCGAATCCTTTTTGCCCTTTACCACCTAACAAATAAAACTTTTCTAAAAGGCTTTATTTCGATTACGCCTTAAGCATGCTGTACTTTTTTTGCATTTTTATTATTTAAGTGTTGTTTGCATGTTTAAGGGAAAGGTATTAATATAACAACATCTTAGCCGTTTAAAAACCAATATTGTTGATTTTTAATATTAATTTTATTGACTTTAAAAAACCTATTTCAACAATCGACCAATCTAATAAAAAATGCAATACTTCTTTTTGATTTTTTTTTTAAGTTTAACTAATACAAAATGTGCTTTATAAATCTTAAAGTACTATATTAAAAAAATATTTCTTTACTATGCGGAAATACTGTATAGGGTCGCAAATGAATACTGTAGACATTACAAACGTATAAATAAAGTTATACATATGTATATGTATATGAAAATATATGTATGTGTGAACATTTGCTTGTGTAACTTAAGTGAAGGGCGCTTGGGTTTAAGTTGTTGGATCTTAGTTAAAAAATATAAGCAACTTATAAGCAACTTTCATTTTATTAATACTTAATTTAACCGTTCTATCTTTTAAAAAAACACAGTCTTTGAATCATAAGAGTGTAACAGTTACACAAAGTGAAACGACAACAGCAGCAGCAGCTGCTACAGTTACAACTATACAGCCAACACGACCATTAACATTAACGACTTCGACGAGTACGGCAGCAACAAAAGGATTAAAATCACCAAAATCGCCCCATAATCATATAACAGCAACTTCAATATCAAACCCTAATCGTCAATTACATTTTCATACAACAAATCGTACTACATCACAAAGCAAAATATCACCGGTCTCAAAGCTAACACCTATAACACCACCAGTGACCCCAGATTCACCAACAACCTATTTGGATGACGATCTAGATTCTTTATTTTCATATGGTACCACTACATCAGGACTTTCGACAATGTCTTGTGAGCATCCATATGTGGCCAGGTAAGCGTCTTTTTTGTGTCAACACTACCAGATGTTTCTTAATAAAGTTTATATTTTGTGTTTTGCTAGAAATGGTACCACTTTCAGTGGTCGCAAAATGAAGTATGTTGTTCACTGTTCAAATTATGCCGGTCAGGTTGGTGCTGAGTATCTAACGCCCACCCAAAGGGCCCAACGCCAACTGAGACGCCTTAAAGAGCTGCTATGTGCTGCCCGCCAAGATTTAGAACAAAAAGATTCTGAAATTTTACGTCTTACACGTGAAGTAGTCGAATTGCGCCTGTTCAAGGCCTCTCTAAGTTCACCCGAAGAACGTTCGGCTTCCAGTGATGCTGTGACTGTACGTGAAGCCGAACTTAAGACTTCGCAGGATGTTTCGCCCATTGTCGATATGGTCGATGATGCGCAGAAAATATCCAGTCCACAGCAACATGTTCATAGCCCTTCTGCCATGATGCATTTGTCATCCGACATGCAATCATCATTTGCCGATTCAGGACATTTTGAAGATATGACTTCTTCTTCAGTTCATTCTAAAGACTCCTCATCGTATGCGCATTCTCTTCGCACTCATATTCATAATCAGGCATGCGGTGGTAATATAACCAACTCGGCTGCCTCACCTACAACAGTCGAACAGTATGAGGTACAACGTCAGGAACTGATACGCATGTACGAGCAACGAATTGAGGACTTGATACGTAATCAAGATGCTGCCACTAGTGAAATGAAGCGTACAAACTGTGATCGCATTGAGGCTTTATTGCAAAAATTGGCCGAATGTAATACTCGCTACGCTGATATTGTGCCCGACTACGAACACGCCAAAGAGCGTATTCGTGAGTTGGAGAAACAATTGGAAGAGCTGCAGCGTCGTCTGGCTGAACACGAAGAAAAACAAAAGCAGATGTATTTGCATATGTACCAGAAGGGTCAAGAAGCGGAACGTATTGCTCGAGCTGATCAGGTAAGATTTTAATATTTTTATATTTACTAGTTATTTACTAGTGGTTATAGTTAAAGTTTTGTAAGTACTTTTGTAAGTTATTATTTGATTTACTTAAGGTATATATTCGGGGGGTTTTGTACTATGATAACTACATTTTGGAAAAAAATTAGTTGTCCAGAAGCAGGGGGCAGCCGTAGCTCCATACAAACAAACCATTTTTTTTTGAAAACGTTCAAAAGAAGAGCCGATTATTCAGTACGTGATCATTTTTAAATCTTGCGAAATAAATAAAAATATTTTGATAATTTCCATCATCTTCAAGACGTATATTCATCGATTATTTTTAAAAAATTAGAAAGTAGTTTTGGGCTTTTTTACGTGGAATTGACCATATAATATTATTGAGCTAAGACTTTTACTTGCCGTGCTTACCTTTAAATTATTTTGGATATTCTCTAAAATTATTGTCATGTTAATAAAACTAATTTTTTAAATTTTCAGGCTTTAGAATTGGCACACCGAGCACCAGAAAATAAAGTATCGATTAATGAGCTGCTGCATCAATTGCAATCCACCCAGGACGAATTGGAAAATATACGTGTAAGATTTTATAAAATCTTTTTTATTTTTTTTACCATAATATTTTGCATATTAAATTTTGTTTGCGTAGTGCCTTGAGTCACGTATCTAAATTGTTTTGTTTCGATTTTGTCTTTCTGTCTTAAGTTTTTTTGCATTGTGCTTATGTGCGTGTCTTAAATTTTGTCTCACCAACTTTAATAGAAGTTTTTTATAAATTTCTTTTAAAGAAACAAATCATCATTTTATGTGTGTGTGTGTTTTTTTTTTTTTGTAAAATTCATATTTAAAAAAAATAGAAAACAATTACTTTAACAAATATTCAGTTATTTTACTTCTGTTATATAAAGATAAAATAAAAAATAATAAAAATATTGAACAATTTTAAAATTAGCAATATTTAAGGCAATATTTTTTAATATAAATTGCAAATACATTTTAAAATGTGCTTATTTTGCTATAAACATTTTTCATCACAAAAGTTAAAAAAAAAACAAAATTTGATAATGTTAAATTTGTTTGAATTATAATTAATATATGTACCTTAAGTATTTTCTAACATATTTTTTTTCGTTTAAATATATGTTTTGTAATAATTCCATTAACATTTTTTTTAATAGTTTAGGTTAAAAACATTATTTTTTTAAATTGTATATTATATACTTATATATTTGATTTAACATTATAATTAAAATAACATTCATTAATGCATGGTTTATTCAAAAAAAAAAATCATTTAGTGGAAGGAGATTATTTTAAAATCCTTTAATAAAGGAAGATAACTTAAAAAAAAACAAAATTAACATACAAACATATGTATGTTATTCTCAAAAATAAACAAGAATTTAATAAAAAAAATTTTATATTTTTAATAATTTTTTTATTTTCTATGAAATTTGGTTAAACGTTTTTTACAAAAAAATTATTTAAATATAGATTTCTTTCAATATAATTTTTTTAACATAAAATCTTTTCCATTGAAGCCTAAAAAAATTTTTAAAAATTTTTTATTCCCAGAAAAGTTTTAATTGCTTAAAAATGTATGGGTTCGTTAAAAATCCGGTTATAGCATTAAAACTTCCATTATACCAAAAATTGTTTTTTTTGTAATTTCGTTTAAATAAATTTTTTTAATATATGTATGATTAATTTTCTGTGACATTTGCTAACAAAGCTTTCACATATGTAGAGTAGTGCATACAAACTATTAACCTCAAATAAATTAGGAGGGCATGGTTTTTACTTTAGAAAATAGTTTGACAAAATAAACTAACAAAATATTATTTATAAATAAAACTTAAAGCATGTCTCGCTCACTAATAACAAAAATAGTGCAAAAGCTAATGTTGAAAATTTTAATTTATTTAAAAAAAAATTATAATTTGCTGCATTTTACACAAAAGAATTTAATATTTTTCCAAACGACAAAACATCTATGAGAAATCTAATGTTTATAATAAATAATTCACGTTTAAATATTCACGTTTTATTTGTTGTTAAATTTGATTTTCAAAATTTGTTTATTTCAAATATCATTTTTTTTCGAACTCAAAATATGTTCCAAATGTTCAATCCAATATTTTATAGGCAGCAGAATGTAGAAATGAATGCGGCAATAATCATGCTCTCCTTACTGCAAAAGAGGCCATTTCTTTGTGGGTACTCGGCGCGCGTAAGGTTTGTAAAAGTTTCTGTCATATCTTTTTTTTAGTTTTCTTTTTTTTTCTAAATTATGTTAAACAATCATTTTTTACAAAGATTGGTTGATTTTATTATTAATTTATATATGTACATGTGTATCTAAACATACATACATATGTATGTATATACATATACATTTATCTTATATATTTTTATTAAAACCGCGGTGTTGTGCTAAATCACAGTTTCATTTTAACACAAAATATGATTTCATTTCATTATAACTTGTTTTTTTTTATCATTTATTACTAAAATAAAATGCTCCATCGGTATTATATTATTTTAAAGGAAGGTTATTCGGCTCCTTTTTGAACTCATTTTTAATTGTATTTTATAGCATATTTGTGGGGGTTTTATTCATTACTTATGGTGTAATAGTTTCATTAGTCATTATTAGCTCCAAGCTAAAGTTAACGGATTTAAACCAGCTTTTAAAAATATAAGCTGCTTACAAAAGACATCAATTTAATTTTTGTTTTAAAAAAGTTTTGGAATATATCTTGTAATCTTGTAATAACAACGGGGTATTAGTGCTGGCAAATTATATTACTTTTCATTAGGTACTCGAAACAATTCAATAATTTTTGGGGAATTGATACTGCTTAATAATTTAAAATTATTTTAATTTGAAAGCAACGTAAGCTATTTTTTTAAATAAAAAAATTTTTTAATATAATTACTGATTTTTAATTTTTACTTTCAATATATTTTTAAAGATTTTATTGACAGCAGTTTTTTCATGAACTTTTGATTTTGCAACTTACACAGGTTTTTTTTCATATGTGTAGTTATATATTTTAAAGAGTCGTTAAATTGTTTAATTAAGCTCAAAAACACAACTCTTAAAGAGTATCGAGTAACCACTACAGAGTATTATTTTAAGGCAGGGTGTGACTGGGGAAATTTGAATAAAATCTATCTACAAACACCCAGAATCAATTACCCGGTTGAATTCGTAATACCATGTTGTTGAATATTAAATTTTAAAATAATTTTTTTTTTAAATATTAACCGGTCGTAAAACTAAATTTGAAACTGAATTTAATTAAACCAAGTACTTATTAATCACTCACCAACTGTATCAGTATTATTTTACAAGAAATGGGTTGCTTTTTTCCGTATTTTTCGGTTGTGGCTAAGGGCCAGTTTTTAAGTCACTAAGATCTGTTCAAACAAAAAATTAATTTTTCAGTCAAAACATGAAAACAACTTAAATGGCCAATCTTGTGCGTTTAAAATCAAAAGAAATCAGTATAGGGTTTACTTCAAAAAAAGAAATTAAATTTAAAACGAAAGCATACGATTTTAGCGATTTTATTATATACGACTTTTTTTGTAATTTAATATAAAAACAATTTTAAAAATACTTTAAATATGGGCTTTACAACAAAATATGCCGAAATATTCTGTTTTATCCAAAAAATGCCATGGCAAATAGATGTCAAAAGTTTGCAAAATTTCTGAATCGGATAATTTACAGCACTATAAATTGACTGCATCCTTTTGGTTGCCCTGTTAATGACTGAAAAAATAAAATATCCTAAAATGAAAAAAAAATAAAATTTTTTTTGGGCGTTCCAACATTTAAAGTAAGACAATTTTACTTGGTTTATTTCGTATAGAAATTCGTTGTCGAAGGTAGTTAGAACCAGCAGTAAGTTTTTCTAAAATTTACTAAAAAAACCACATCTAAATCTCCCTTGCAATATGACATAAAAAATACGTTAAAAAAATCTTCGAGTTAAGAAAATTTATTTTTGTTGGGGAAATCAAAATATCTAATAAGAATAGATACTTTTAAATAAAAATATTTTTTTTTTTGAAATAAGGGTGAAAATATAGTTTTCGCATATGGGAAAAAAAGTTTCCTTTTTGCCTTCAGATTATTTAAAAAAAAACCCCCGTTCTGACCCTAAATTTAGATTTGTTTATTTGTTTTGCCGCAGAAATTGGCTCAAAAGTTACCTTTCCAAAAATAAAACCCTAAACAATTTTTTGATTTTCAAATTATAAACAAAGTACTTAAAAATCGAATTTATTTAAAATCTTTAAATATTTTCTTTTTAAGTAAAACAAATTTTAGTTTGTAAATAAAGTAATACCAAAACTCTTTTCCTGGGCAGTTGTCTAAAGGTATGTAAACATTTAACGAAAACAAAACAAAACATATATATTAAAGTGAAAAAGGTTTTTTGTGGTTATTATTATAGATATATAAAAAAATTGTATTTTCAATTCTGTGTGTATTATAAATAACAAACTTGGTTTAAAACTTTTGTTATATAGTACATAAAAATGTTAACCTTATCCCAAATGGTTCAATTTAATAAAAGTAAGAAATTTTAGCATGCTTTTTAAAATATTTAAAAATTTATATGATACAAACAATGAAGTAAACTCTACTTTGGTAAATAGTTAAGAAAAATAGCAAAAAGTATACATCTAACATAAAAAAAGTTCTACCCAGTAATTAGTAGGTAACATTAAAAAAAATAAATACATACATTTACAAAATCATTGCACATTCCATTTATTTAAAATTTTTTTAATTAGAACAATAGTGCAACTATAATAGGTGACTGAAAAAGAGAGACTGTAAGAGTTTCTGATGTGGAAGGTATCAGCTGATGATGCATTGTTCCAGCAAGGTCACCCCTATAATTGCACTATGAATAAATAAATATAAGAAAAAAATATTGTAAATAAAGTATTAAATATTTTGGTGTTTTTTTTTGTTTATTTTATTTAATATTTTTGTTTATTTTAATTAAAGAAAAATGTTTTTTTGTATTAGATATTAGTAATGTACTCTAATGTAATCTAAATATAGTTTATTTAATATATAACGTTTCTTCCTATCTTTTTTGCAATATTTGTGTTCAATTTTTATATTAAAAATTGTTGCTGGAAAACTACAGACCATTTATCGCCGCCTTATGGAAGCGCAAAAGAATCGCACTCATGTAGATCCTGAGGTTACGCTACAATTTCTTAAAAGTGCTGTTTACTATTTTCTTACCGACAAGGAAAACTCCCAGGGTCATTTGCAGGCTATTGAAAGCATTTTGGAGTTTAGCGAAGCTGAGAAGCAAACTATTAGCAAAGCAAGATCAGCCAAATAAATCAAGAATATGATTAAAACGAAAAAATACATTAATTAATTAAGCACTTATTCTAACAATTATAAATATTTTTATGTCTTAAAATTGAAATTGACTTGTAATTTAATTTATATTTTTTTAGTTATTTTATTTTTAGATTTGTTAAAAATTTTTTTATTGTTGCTAAAGTTTAAGATTAGAAATTTAATTTTTTATTTTTAGTCTAATAGAATAATTTATATAAAATGGGCGATGTTTAATAAAACAAACGGCTATAACATGTATGTATGTAAAACCACACCCCTAATTGCAGGAGCTATTATATGATAATCGCTAGAAGACCTAATTACCGCCTGTGTATGCAAGAATGTTAAATGCCAAACCTAATGACCTTAAACCGATACCGTTACCTATACCGTGACACCATACTTTTTATTTAACTTAATTTTTTTGTTTTTTTTTTTGTTATATTATTACATAGGGCCATTACGGGCTTAAATAACGATATACATATTTCCGATTTGTAAAAAAATAAATAAATAAATAAAAATGTTTAAAATAGAACGAGAAAAAGATACAGTATTTGGAAGGGTATAACAGTTTTTTGTCTTTTTAAAAAGATGAACTTGTGTATGATTTTTATAACATTTTTTTATAACTTATTTACTCAATATTGTGTTTAAATTGTTTTTTTTTTTTATCAAATTCGTAATGATCTATGTTATTTCAAAATATTAGTGTGAATTGCCCTTTTATTTGGTTATATCACAAGGTCTTGTACAAACTTGGATAGTTATTTATTATTAAAATTTAAATAAATTATTTCAGTTAAGTGTAACGGAAATTACAAATTTGGTGACATTAGAAAACGAAAAAACTTAAACAAAATTAGTTAAAAAATTTAATTAAAAAAGTTTTTCTTTTATTTTATAAAACGTTGCAATTCTCTTATCTTCGTTTCTTACTTCCACATTTTGTTTGAATTGTTCAAATCGTATTCAAATCACCAACAAGGTACATGTGTGAATTTTGTAAAGCAATTTTTATTATGTTAATAATTTTATAAGGCTAGTAATTTATTTTTTAGCTAAAACTTTTAATACGTCCACTTTACATTTGAAAACTTAATGTACTTGTGTAGAAAAGAAAAAAAATATATAAAAGTAAAAATTAGAAAAAGTAAATGATATTTTAATACAAATTTACTATAACAGTAAACAAAAACACTTAAATAAATTGGCCTTTTTACAGGTGTTGTTTGTTAAAAAAATTAAAACAATTTAGCAAAATCTAAGTAGGTATATTAACATTTTAATTTTTAGCTTTGGCTTTGATTTTTTATTTTATATTCTTTTAAAAAAAGTTAAAAATGAAAGATACTAGCAAATTTGTTACAGGAGTGTTAAAATAAAAGTTAAATTTTTATTAGAATTTTAATATTCTTTCAACGTTAAAAGATTGTTTTATTGAAAATAATAAAATTTTTCAAATATTTAGAAAAAAAAATAATTATAAACCTTCTAAAAACTTTAAAAACAAAAATTATAAATCTAAAAGTGACTATAACGTTAAAGTAAGTTAGATGTAGAAATTAAATAAAATGCGTTTGATTTATTTTAAAAGCTGTTTTTACACTACCCGAGTTCTCATTTGAACAATCAGCTTTGCCTAATACCTACAAGCTTTTTGCCTCTTAGCAATAAAAAGGCAAGTATTTAAAATGTATTGTTTTTGTATTAGAAATGTATTAATTTTTGAACTTGTGCCTTAGTCGACTCGAAAACTTCCTTTTCAATCAATCCTAGAAGAAAGCCAGCGTTATCAAGTGCGCGAACCAAAAAATTGTTTCTATAACATTTTTTTTAAATTAAGGGTGTGGGGGGGGGGGGGGGGGGAGGGGTGCAAAATGAATTCTGGGGGGCACAATGCCCTTTAAAAAGGCCTTTCTACGCCAATTAAAAACATATTTAAATATTCAATGGATCACAAACACCTTAACCTTAATATCTTTGTAAATATATTTTGGAATATAAAAACTTAAAGTTTTATTCAAAAATGTATCTCGACCATTTTATATAAAAAAATTCCAGTGTGTAAATTTTTTAAAATATTAAACTAAATAAACCATATGGTTTTTCTCAAACTTGTTTGAATGTACAATGAAGCATATAAAATTCCACACGACGATATGGTAAGAACGTTATCCTGTCCTACAATTTGCAGCGCAAATCAGTAATCACTTCCTAAAATTTCACTGGGAATCTTAAAAAATTAAAAGTTTCGATATTATGTATATAGAAATGTAAATTATTTCTTTAAAATGTTTCAGTTACGGTTTGTATCCAAAAATAAATGGGACTGTTGGTCATCTTTAAGTGCTGCCAAGCTAAAATCCTTAAAGACAGTGTTGTATAGTATTGGTATTCTTATGATACATTTATAACGCAACTGTGTGCACTAGTTTAGCAGGTATTTGTAGAGTTGTCAAAAGTATAAAGATATTTTTTCGTCGTCTCTTCTCTTTTCATATGTTTTGTGGGATATTACATTTACGGTTCGTTGTTGCTAGTTTTTAATTGCAAATGCGGCGGATTTAATGAAAAACAAATTATATTTATAATGTTTTTTAGTATCTAATCTAACTGAAAAAGAGTGAAACAAGTTAAAAAGTATCTCAAGTTTTTTAAATATCAAAAAAAGATACAAATTTGCATTTAATGGATAACTTGTCTTGGTTAATTAATATTTTTATCTAAAATTTTTATGTGTTTAATTTTTATTTGCGTACATATGTATGTACGTTCATTTACTTTCAACTTGCTGTTATTGTATCAATAGGCAAATAATCCAGAAAAAAACAGTGATTTCTACGCCAAAAAATGGCTTTTTGCAAAAAAATTTAAAAGATAAAGTAAAGAAAAGTTGTACGTGTAATAAGAAATATTCATGAACATATGTACATAAAATATTAAAATTGAAAAGGAAAAGAAGTTTAAAATAAAAGTAAATAATTTTTTCCAATTACATACTATGTACATTGTAAGTGGATAAAAAAAATAAAAATTTTTATTAGCTAATTATTAACTGTTTATTTTACCTGTTTATACCTTGACAGTGCATATCAATGACTTGGAAGTTGATGAATATTTTACGACATCGTCTGCCTGAACGTTGATTGATTGAAAGGTAGAGGGAAAAGAAGTTGGCCAATAAGAATTTGTGCTTTTTTATGTTTGTCATATTTTTAAGAAGGTGTAGAAAAAGATACAAAGAAACAATTTAATACCTACACATGAAAAATTTCTGCTTAAATCGGTTGGAAAAAAATGTTTATAAAAATCCATTAAATTTCTTATACCTACCTATTACTTTAAGTAAAATAAATAATCATATAGGTATTATCTGTTTAAATACATTCTTTTTTAACTTTATGCTGCTTTTTTCTTCACTTAAAATTGTGTATAAACGATTTGGTCTTTACAACTTTTTCGTCGCATATCCTTCTATTGATCCTTACTTAAAGGTATTCATGTAATTAGCATAACGCGTTTCTGTCTATTAAGTCAAGGTAAGTTTTTTGAAGTTTTATTTGTTTTCTTTTAAATTTATTTTTAGCATAAATCAAAAGCCCTCTATTAACCGGTTTCGTTAATTACTTTGGTGCTTGTTAAGTCAAGATTTAAAATCAGGGAAGGAAAATTTACTATATTATTTATTATTACTGAATTAAAGAACATACATAGGCATGTACTGAAATATATATCCAATTAATACATACAGTATGTACATACATATAAATGAATTTGGATACTTTTAATCTCTTTTTTTCTAATAAACAGATGTGTATAAGGAAGTTGGCCTTTGTCGCTACATTTAAGTTCAAATTCATCACCAATTATTACCTTAGAGTCAAAGTAAAATAATTATTTTGCAATCAAAATTCATGTTTGCTGGTCTAAAATGTTATGATTTAGTATTTTTTATAACTTCTTTAAAGGTACTTGCGCTAATGATTTATATTAGGCTGAATTCCAAAACGCAGTTTGCTTTGCATTACAAATTTTCCACTTTTTTCTCTACACACTCCTTGCAATTTTGACAACGTTTTTTGCTTCCAGGATATTAATATAGCTGTCAACACTCATTTGGAAGTAAAAGATATTATCAAAAACCTCATCTTTGCTTTCAAGAAAAACTTGAAATTTTGTGATGCGAAGCAAACTGCGTTTTGGTTTCAGCTTTACTAAAATATTCATAAATTTTTTTATTTTTTCCTTCCCTGCACAGTATATTTTATACTGTTGGTATTTTATCTTGTATATGTTAAATGGTGGCAACTCTTCAACCCAGCTGCATCTTTTGCTCTTATATTTTACTTTGAATTCCTTTTTAAAGTTTGTTCTTTTCAATTCATTTTTGGTTATTTAAAACATTCAAATAAACACTGTTAAAGTAAACGGTCGTGTTTTATTTCGTACATAGCATAACTGAAAAAATCTAACAAAGGTTATGGGCCCAGAGCCACGCGTCTTAATAACGAGAGAGAAAATATAGTTTACATATTTTTTATTTTAACAAAAAACAGCGAAAATGAATTCTGTGGCCAGTGTGGAAAAACTCAATGGAGAAAATTATGCAACATGGTCTATACAAATCAAAAGTTTGTTAATTACTTTAGATCTGTGGGATGCCGTTCAAGGTGTGTGCCCAACAGAGGCAGACAAGCAGGTGGTTTGGAATATAATGGACCAAAAGGCTCTTGCAATGATTAATTTGAGTGTACGGCCCGGTGAACTCATTCATATTAAGGATTGCACAACAGCAAAGGGTGCATGGGACTCCTTAAGTGGGCTCTATAAAGCAAATACGGCATGTAGGAAGGTCAACCTTTTCAAAAAGTTGGTGCGATTCAAGATTAGTTCTGGTGAAAAAATTTCTACACAAATTGGCGAATTTCGTGGAATTATAGACGACTTAAAAACTATTGGTATAGTGTTAAATGAAGACTTTGTTGCTGTTTTATTGCTGTGTGCTTTACCAGAAGAAATGGAAAGTTTTGTTGTTGCTGTGGAAAGCAGAGATAATTTGCCTGGTATAGAACCGTTAGTCTCAAAAGTTTTAGAAGAAGAACGGCGCCAAGGAGACAAACACAATTTAAATGAAGATCGAGTTTTTTCTGCAAATGA
This sequence comes from Melanophora roralis, assembly GCA_963583895.1. Lineage (NCBI taxonomy): Eukaryota > Metazoa > Arthropoda > Insecta > Diptera > Rhinophoridae > Melanophora > Melanophora roralis. Next base: position 90,838,737 of record OY757188.1, on the reverse strand, counting down.
GAAACATAAGCACGAAAAAATAAACAAAAGTAACAACAAATTTAATAGAAAAAGTATTCGTGTTGAGAGGGACGGCAAACGTAGTAATGTTAAATGTTACAAGTGTGGACAAAAAGGCCACATTCGCTCTCAGTGTAAAGTTGATGGTGGTGAGTCTGTCGCGTCGGTGCTCTGCCTAACGAAACAACAAGTAAGCAATGATGAGCAGTGGATTCTAGACAGCGGCGCATCGTCGCACATGTGCCGTAGCAGAAATTTGTTTTCGTCATTGAACGAAGAGAAACAAAAAATTGTGTTGGCGTCAGGCGAGTGTGTGTTTGCAGAGGGAAAGGGAACAGTGACGCTTAAAACAAAGTATATGAGCATTAAACTTATTAATGTTTTGTATGTACCCCGTCTTTACTCAAATTTTTTGTCTGTGAGTAAATTTATAGAGGCTGGTCATGCTGTTTGTTTTTTAAGAAACAGTGCGAATATTAAAAACAAAGACAACAAGAAAATTTTGTATGCTGAAAAGGTAAACGGTATATTTTTGGCTAAACTTGAAACTGTGGCCTCGGCAGAGTGTGTGTCTGGTGCAGTAGCAGAAAATGAATTTATTAAATGGCATTCTAGATTCGGTCATTTAAACGGTAGAGATTTAAATGTTCTATGCAGCAAAAATATGGTACGAGGGTTGAATGTAAAATTACCGGAAAATTTTAAATGTGTTACTTGTGCAGTTGGAAAAATTTCTGCAAAACCATTTAATACATATTCACAAATTAATACGAAATCAATAATTGAGCTGGTACATACAGACCTTTGTGGGCCTTTTAGAGTAAAATCTCAAGGTGGTGCATTATATATGATGACTTTTATTGATGACTATTCAAGATATGTCTTCACCTATTTTTTGAAGCAAAAGTCAGATGCGTTTGATATTTTTATGCAGTTTGTTGCAATGGTTGAGAAGCAAAGTGGCCGAAAATTAATGAAAATCAGAAGCGACAATGGTAAGGAATATTTAAACTCCAAATTTAAAAACTACTTTCAGAAAAATGGTGTAATGCATCAGACAACAGTGAGTCACACCCCACAGCAGAATGGTATCGCGGAGAGGGTAAATCGGACTCTTGTCGAAATGGCTCGCTGTATGCTACAGGAATCGGGACTTCCTCAAAATTTATGGGCAGAGGCTATTAGCACATCTACCTACATCCGAAATAGAAGTCCCACTAAAGTGCTTGAGGGAGTAACTCCATATGAGAAATGGCACGACAGGAAGCCATCCGTTGCACATTTTAGGACATTTGGGTGCGATGCCGTAGTTCTACAAAGACATGGTCAAGGTGGTAAATTGCGGCCAAAAGGAGTCAAGATGAAGTTTGTTGGCTACGAATCCATGACGAAAGGGTACCGTTTGTATAATTCTGCAGATCATAAAATAGTAAAGGCCAGAGATGTCATCTTTTTTGAAACCTCATTTGAAAAATTACTTAATGAGGAATATTGTAGTGGGGAATTCCATGTTAATATAATCCATTCGGCAAATGCTTCCGATAATGAAATTAAGGAAGGTGAACCGCATTCTTTAAATGAATCTTTTGAAACTGCCAGTGAGGATGAAGTTTTTAATGAAGATGTGAAGGATGAAAGTGATGATGGTGATAAACAGTCTGAAGGCATAGTAAAAAGGGGCCGAGGAAGACCTAAGATTATTTCAACGGGACAACCAGGACGCCCACGAAAACAATATACATCGGTCACTGAACTACTTAACTCTATAGCGGAAAACCCTAGTACCCTATCAGATGCAATGAATTCAAGTGAAGCCTCAGAATGGAAAAGTGCGATGGAACGTGAGTATAACTCATTAATAAAGAATAATACCTGGGTACTCGTAGATAGACCACAATCCAAAAACATCATAGGGTCAAAATGGGTTTTTACTATTAAACACAAACCGGATGGGTCAGTTGAAAAATACAAGGCTAGGCTAGTGGCCCAAGGGTGCTCTCAAAAGTTCAATGTGGACTACCATGAGACGTTCTCACCTGTTGTGCGTCACTCTACTTTAAGAGTTATATTGGCACTAGCAGTTGAGTTAAAGTTATTGGTGAGGCATATAGATATTGTAGCAGCATATTTGAATGGCGACCTTGAAGATGAGGTTTTTATGGAACAACCACCGATGTTCAAGAGCTCCGCATATCCTGGAAAAGTGTGCAAGCTAGTTAAATCTTTATATGGGTTACGTCAAGCAGGAAGGGAGTGGAATAAAAAAGTTTCACTCATCCTTTCAGAAATGAAGTTCCAACGATGTCAAACTGATAATTGTATATATTTTCGTAGAAATAAAGGCTCTGTAACCATCGTTGCCTTATATGTCGACGATATGATGATAGCCTCTTCAACAGAAGTCGACATGAACCAAGTCATGACTCAACTTAATACTCATGTTGAAGCCGAGGATCGTGGACCTATTTCTTTTTATTTGGGTTTGGAAATCGAACGAGAAGGTGAAAGGGGCCCTATACATATTCATCAAAGGCAATATACTTTGGAACTACTTAAGACTTGGAAAATGGCCAACGCTAAACCAGCATCAACTCCCTGGGCAAGTGGTGTTGTCTTGAAGAAGTGTGAGGATGATAAATGTGAGCTAAATATTCGTGAATACCAAAGTTTGATTGGCAGCCTGATGTACTTGGCGGTCATATCTAGGCCAGATATTGCCCATGTAGTTTCTAAACTCTCCCAGTTTAACTCCCATCCCCATGAAGATCATATGCAGGCGGCAAAACACTTGTTAAGATATCTTGTGAAACATCCCGACAGGAAAATATCTTACATCAGAAATAATCACACCCTTTGTTGTTTTACAGATGCTGATTGGGGTTGTGATTCCTGTGACCGCAAATCATATTCTGGTTTTGTAATGTTTCTTTCAGGCGGTGCTGTCGCGTGGGAGTCCAAGAAGCAGACTGTTGTAGCCTTGAGTACCATGGAGGCAGAGTATGTAGCCCTTTGCCAGGGTAGTAAAGAGGTCGTATTTACAAGAAACCTGCTGAATGAAATGGGTTTTGTAGAATTCATAAGGCAACCTACAGTAATTTTCTGTGACAACCAAGGCGCTAATTTTATGGTTAGAAACCCAGCTGTTCATAAGCGAAGCAAACATATTGACATAAGGTTTCATTATGTAAGAGATAGATTCAACGATGGCTCTGTTGATATTGGCTATGTTCCATCTGAGCAAAACGCTGCGGACATTTTTACTAAAGTATTAACCAAGCAAAGGCATACTGAAGCATGTGAACTTTTAAAAATGTAAAATGAAATTTGTTTTCTTGAAAGTAACGTATTTTCTTTTTAAATATTTTTATTTTTGTTAATGCATTTGGGTTGAGTCGGGCTTTGTTGGTATTTTATCTTGTATATGTTAAATGGTGGCAACTCTTCAACCCAGCTGCATCTTTTGCTCTTATATTTTACTTTGAATTCCTTTTTAAAGTTTGTTCTTTTCAATTCATTTTTGGTTATTTAAAACATTCAAATAAACACTGTTAAAGTAAACGGTCGTGTTTTATTTCGTACATAGCATAACTGAAAAAATCTAACATATACTTTCGAAGAAGTTTAGTGATTTATTTTTACATAAACACAATCCATTTATGTTGCCATTTTAGTATTTTCAGTATCAGATTTTTAACTTTATTTTATTAAAAAATACATTGAATATTTAAAAGATATGTAGGTACCTATTTATGAACGTACCAGAAAAGATAAAAATGCAATTTTAGCTTTTTTGCTATTTTTCGCTATTTTATCATTCTTTTGCTGTTATTGCTTTTTTTTAGCTCTTTGCTAATTTTTGCAACTTTTTTTAACGTGCTTTTTTCATTTAGAACATAAATCTTTAAAAATTGTTAGAAAAAAAAAACAAAATGACAATTACTTCGCCTTTAAACAAAAACAAGGATAATATACATTTGAAAATATTAAAGCTCATACGATCTATTATTGTAATAAGTTAATTTTTATATAATAAAAAATTAAAGTCAAAACGTTAACAAAATATACAAAACGAAAAGTTTTTTGTCTCTTTTTTCCTATATTTTTTTTTTGCTATTTTTCAGCTTTCTTTTGCTTTAAACTTTAATTTTTCGCTTTTTCTGTCTTTTTGGCACCAACATACAAATTGAACTCATGCATCTTGGCTTATTATACCCTTCACATAGTGATAGGGTATATATCACTTTGTCATTCCGTTTGTAATTTCTTTATTATTCATTTGCGACCCCATAAAGTATATATATTCTGGATCCTTATAGATAGGGAAGTCGATTTAGCGATGTCCGTCTGTCCGTCTGTCCGTCTGTTGAAATCAAGTTTCCGGAGTCAAATAAAAAGATACAGACCAGTTAATGGTGTCAAACTATCACAAATATCCTGGAGACAATCGCTATTTAAAATCAATAAAATCGGTTCACTATTGACCGAGATATAAGCGAAAACCCAGAGTAACCCATTTTTTTTAGGACAAAATCCGTGCATATATCCCTATATATCTCAGTAAGTATAGTCACTCTTGCCACAAAACTTGGCACGGATACTCCTAAAGAAGGGACCTTAATAATGGGAAAATTTTTTTCAGATAGGACCAGGGGAAGGGGTATTTTTTCTACAATTGCACAAATTTGGTGAAATATTTTATGCGCTATATCTCGTAAACTATAACAGCTATCGACTTAAAATGTTCTACAAAAAGTAATTGCATGCTAAGGGCTACGCCTTAAAGAAAAAATTTTTTGGGTGGGGGCAAAAAAAGGGGTAGCTCCCATACAAATCGACAATTATTATTAAATATTCGATACGCTATATCTCGGAAACTATAACAGATATCGAAATGAAATGTTGTACAAAAAGTAATTGCACGCTAAGGGCTACGCCTTAGAGAAAAAATTTTTTGGGTGGGGGCAAAAAAAGGGGTAGCTCCCATACAAATCGACAATTATTTTCAAATATTCTATACGCTATATCTCGGAAACTATAACAGATATCGAAATGAAATGTTCTAAAAAAAGTAATTGCACGCTAAGGGCTACGCCTTAGAGAAAAAATTTTTTGGGTGGGGGCAAAAAAGGGGTAGCTCCCATACAAATCGACAATTGTTTTCAAATATTCGATACGCTATATCTCGGAAACTATAACAGATATCGAAATGAAATGTTCTAAAAAAAGTAATTGCACGCTAAGGGCTACGCCTTAGAGAAAAAATTTTTTGGGTGGGGGCAAAAAAAGGGGTAGCTCCCATACAAATTGACAATTATTATCAAATATTCGATACGCTATATCTCGGAAACTATAACAGATATCGAAACGAAATGTTCCACAAAAAGTAATTCACGCTAAGGTCTACGCCTTAAAGAAAAAATTTTTTGGGTGGGGGCAAAAAAAGGGGTAGCTCCCATACAAATCGACAATTATTATCAAATATTCGATACGCTATATCTCGGAAACTATAACAGATATCGAAATGAAATGTTCCACAAAAAGTAATTGCACGCTAAGGGCTACGCTTAAAAGAAAAAAAATTTTCGAGTGGGGGCAAAAAAATGGGTAGCTCCCATACAAATCGACAATTATTTTCAAATATTCGATACGCTTTATCTCGGAAACTATAACAGATATCGAAATGAAATGTTCTAAAAGAAGTAAATGCACGCTAAGGGCTACGCCTTAGAGAAAAAATTTTTTGGGTGGGGGCAAAAAAAGGGGTAGCTCCCATACAAATCAACAATTATTATCAAATATTCGATACGCTATATCTCGGAAACTTTACCAGATATCGAAATGAAATGTTCTACAAAAAGTAATTGCACGCTAAGGGCTACGCTTTAAAGAAAAAAATTTTCGAGTGGGGGCAAAAAAATGGGTAGCTCCCATACAAATCGACAATTATTTTCAAATATTCGATACGCTATATCTCGGAAACTATAACAGATATCGAAATGAAATGTTCTAAAAAAAGTAATTGCTCGCTAAGGGCTACGCTTTAGAAAAAAAATTTTTTGGGTGGGGGCAAAAAAAGGGGTAGCTCCCATACAAATCGACAATTATTATCAAATATTCGATACGCTATATCTCGGAAACTATAACAGATATCGAAATGAAATGTTCCACAAAAAGTAATTGCACGCTAAGGGCTACGCTTTAAAGAAAAAAATTTTCGAGTGGGGGCAAAAAAAGGGGTAGCTCCCATACAAATCGACAATTATTTTCAAATATTCGATACGCTATATCTCGGAAACTATAACAGATATCGAAATGAAATGTTCTAAAAAAAGTAATTGCACGCTAAGGGCTACGCCTTAGAGAAAAAAAGGGGTAGCTCCCATACAAATCGACAATTATTATCAAATATTCGATACGCTATATCTCGGAAACTATAACAGATATCGAAATGAAATGTTCCACAAAAAGTAATTGCACGCTAAGGGCTACGCTTTAAAGAAAAAAATTTTCGAGTGGGGGCAAAAAAATGGGTAGCTCCCATACAAATCGACAATTATTTTCAAATATTCGATACGCTATATCTCGGAAACTATAACAGATATCGAAATGAAATGTTCCACAAAAAGTAATTGCACGCTAAGGGCTACGCCTTAGAGAAAAAATTTTTTGGGTGGGGGCAAAAAAAGGGGTAGCTCCCATACAAATCAACAATTATTATCAAATATTCGATACGCTATATCTCAGAAACTATAACATATATCGAAATCAAATGTTCTACAAAAAGTAATTGGACATTAAGGGCTACGCTCTGAAGAAAAAGATTTTCGGATGGGGGGTGAAGAAGGGGTAGCTCCCATACAAATTAACAATTTTTAAACAATTTTCGATACGCTACTTCTGGAAAACTATTACAGCTATCGACTTCGAATATTCTACAAAAAGTAATAATCAAATAATTCATACATTTTGGAGAAAAAGTTGGAGAAGAGCAGGGGGACTAGAACATTTAACAAGTTTTATTAACCTTTAAATATGAATAATGTCGAAAACTTTAAAAACTCTCGACCTCAAATCTTCTTCATCTATTTCTATTATTCATACGAACGTTAAAATTTTGTTATTTTTTCTATGGGCTTTAAAACTCGCACAAGGTTTTTTATTATATTATTTGCAGTACAAAATTACTCGGCTGGGTATATTTAAAGACCAATGTGAAGGGTATATAAGATTCGGCACAGCCGAATATAGCGCTCTTACTTGTTTATTTATATGATTGTTACCAAGGATATTTAAGTACATTTTTTAATAAACTAGAAATGCGTTAAACGCAACGATTTCATTAACTGTTCAGAATAAGAGAAAAATAAATAACCCGTTTAGAAATTAAAAAATATCCACAATGTTTTTTTAATTAAATAAATTTATTATAAAGGACTGAAAAAAATATAAGCAACATAAATTTATAAGTTTCTATTTGTTAGAGTACAACTAGGAATAAGAAGTTTTTTAAATTAAAAAATTTAAAGGCATTTAATTTATGTTAGTAATAAAATAATTTCCGTTTATAAAAAAAAATTTGGTGTAGATAAAAGTATTCTGTTACTCCATTTAAAATATAAAATTATTATAATATTTTCATTTGTAGAACTTTTAGGCATTTCTTATCAGCAATAATTTTCTGGCAGCACTGCGTCCTCCTCATTTACATTTTTGTACACATTCGTTGGTTTTATTGTTGTATACATAATGCAGTTTGTTTTGTAAATCTTATTTGAAGATAATAATGTTGTCTTTGGTTATTTATCTTTTCTTTTAAAATTTACTGTGCGGTCACTTTTGTATTGCATAGGTACTTAATTCAGTTGCGTAGATGTGTCTTACTACTTAAAGTTGTTCATTTGTGTAAGGGGGAAAAATTTCCAGAAAATCATGTTTATTCTTATCGCTAATTGCACTATTTTTGTGAGATTATATGTCAACAAATTAAATTAAACATTAACTTAAAAGCTGACTCATTTATAAGTTACCATGAAAACAAGCCACATAACGCACTATACAATTTCATTCATTTAGCAGTTTTGCTCACCTATTTACTACCTTTATATTCAGCACCCCCTTTCTACACCCACAACTATTTTTATTGTTCGTTTTTACATTTTATTTAAAACACCACACGCATATTTATGTATTTTGGCCTTTTCCAGTTTGTGCAATGCGTTACTAATATGGTGGTGTGTGTTTTAAAAGGTTAATGCTGAGTTGTTTTATTTGTTTTGTTGGTAAAATTTTATAATATTTATTCTAAACTTTCGTTTTTGTTTTATATGTATTTCTACCTCGTTGCTATTTGTTTAATGGTTTTTTGCTGAAATGTTCGCTGCTGTCATTTAAAAACTATTTGCTGTATTCCAGGAATTTCCAATCCGGGGTTACTTGTTGTTGCCACAAACAGAAGGATTTTTATTTCAAACTATTACTTAAGTATAGAGATGTTACGAATAATATATATTGTTTGCCTTTTAGCCAAAACTTGTCACAAATCAATGCCCTGTTTCTACTAAATCTTCAAGAACATTCAGTTATAGTAGGATTGGGCGTCTTTATTGGAGACAAATTCAATAAAAAGGCCCAAATTTTTGCTTTATAAGCTTACAAGTTTCGTAAAATTTAATATTTTCAAACAATTTTTGGCATGTGATCTTTGCGGCTGCTCAGTATGAACGCTGTCCTGTCGGTCCAGTTTTGCTCCAATTTTTTTTAACATAACCGGTCTTGTTTTGTTGTGAAGTAAGTCGAATGTTATTAATTGAATTAGAAAACGTTCCTTTCATTAGCAAAGGGATTTGGTAAGTCCCCAAAAAAGTACACAAAAAATAAACCAAGTAATATTTTCTTAGATCAAGCCGTAGCGGGGTCAGAAGTTATATACCAATGTTATACCAATGAAAAATCTTGAAATACAAATACAAAATTCTTAAAAAATATACTAAAATACAAATAAAAAAACTCTAAAAAACGAAAACAAAAAATTCTGAAATAAAAAAAAATTAAGAACGTAGTTTTTCATTCTGTGTAATCAAATAAATTTCTAAAATACAATTTTAAAATTCTGAAATGCGAAAGAAAAATCTGCAACGCGAATGGAAGGTTTTGAAATACAAATAAAAAATTCTGAAAAATTCAATTCACACAAAAAAATTCTTAAGAAACAAATAAAATTTCTGAAATACAATTACAAAATTCCTAAATACAATAGAAATATCTTAAATACCTAAAAGACTCTAAAATACAGATAGAAAATTCTGAAATTGTATTTAAAATACCTGAAATTTTAATAAAAAGTTTTTAAATTTAATTACAAATTTCTGAAACTCAAACATTTTTAAATACAGGGTGTCTGGTGGCAGATTTTCAAACTTAAATAAAAACATAATAATTGACACAACGTTTTATTTAGAGCATTAAACGATATAATGGGAATCCGGATTTTATTTTTTTAAGATTATGTCATCCAGATGTCTTCTGTCGAGTTGAACACACTGTTTAAAACGGAGCCTTGAGCTCTGCGCCACACGCTGCAGTGAACTTCGTTCAATTGAGCTGATTTCTCGACGAATACTTTTCTTTAAAAACGAGATTGGAGATTGTCATTATGCACCATCTCTCTGAGGTAGCCTCAGAAAAAAATCCATAGGAGTTAGATCGGGCGATCTCAGTGGCCATGGGATGCCCACGAAGCGACTGATTAGTTTTTGGGGGAAATTTTCCCAAAGCAAATTCATCGAAGCTCTGGCTGTGTGTGCAGCCGCCCCTTCCTATTGAAACCACGTGTGTGAAGAGTACGATAAATGAGCTCGTAGGCTTGGAAAAAAGAATTTTCACCGTTAACATATGTCGCCTGGCTTCGAGAATTTTTTAAAAAAAAGGTCTAATTATATCATGCGTTGATAAGGCACAACAAACAGTTACGCAATGCAATGGTTTTTGGTGTTTCAATAGAGGGTTGCGGGCTCTTAGAGACCATTAACGGCAGTTTGACTTGTTGACGTGGTTTAAGTGAAAATTAGCCTCGTGGCTCCAAAAAATTGAACTTACAGTGTGAAAACGCTTTAACACCGTAAACTAAAGTCACATTCTTTCAGTTTTTGAACGATTTAAATTTTAAAAGGATGGAACTTTAGATCCTTTTTTAAAATTTCAACAATAAACGCTCTGGAAGTTCCAGTGAGGCTGCTCTTTTCCGTATATAAAGTCGCGGAATTTTCACGGAAACTGTTTTCAACCAGTTTAATGTTTTCGGGATTCCTTGAAGATTGACTGGGCACTGGTCATGGGACATTCATAGCCGAAGCAGTTGCGCGGAATCTCTGCACCCACGAACGAATTAAATTTACATTCGGTCTATCAAGTATTCGCCGAATACCGAACTTTGTACAAAATTGTCGACTCTTAAAAAATGTTTTCATAGCGAATGCGCGACGCTCACTCGACCACTGAGAAATCCTGACTGACAAATCCACACGATCGATGATTCAAACGGCACTACTCTCCCTCCGCACCGATTATTACATTTTTGAAAAAAACCGTATTTAAAAATAAAAATATGCCACCAGACACCTTGTATAAATAGAAAGTTTTAAAATATAATTGGAAACGGGGAAGCTTTATAATTATCCCTATTTCATCCAAACGCCAAAAAAAAAAACGTTTTTATACAAAACAATTTGATTAAATTTAAGTGCTGTTAGTTGGCTAGAGAAAACCCTCAAAAATTAATTTTTTTTTGCAAAACTCTACAAGTAGTGGACTTTTAGAACCTCTGCTACCTAATCGGTATTGAAAATGTTTATTGTTTTTTAAAGTGCAAAAAACTGCAACAAATACTTTTGTAAAAAATATTTCAACTTTAATATTGTTTACTTAAGTGTCACTAAGACAGTATCAGATAGGAACAGGAAGGGGTCGAGGAACAGCAGCACTACTGGTGGCATACATATGTATACAAAGCCTACGTATGCGTTGGATATAAACATTTTAACCAATAAAAACTGTATAAAGGGAGGTTGGTGGCAACAGATATACATGTACGAAATTCTTAATGTTGACTGTTCCACATTCTAATTCGGCTTAACAATTTGTATGCAAACTTGCTTGTGCATTTGTTGGTTGTACAAATGCAACAGGTTCAAACTGATATAAAAGTTTTTGATTTGCATTTCCGTTAGAACTTATTTGCCTTTATTTTTTGTTTTTTAAAACGTGTTACAACGTTCTGCAATTCAAATTATAGGGTTTTTTTGTGGTTTAACCCGTTCTTTGTAAATTTATTTGTCTATTGTGAAATAAAATTACATATGTAGTGCATACCACAAACATGTCATAATTGAATTTTATACAACTAATGTGTTTTTCATTACTAATGCTGGTGTTCCAGTGGTTGTTTCTAGCTTCAGTTTAAAAAACTTTTTAGATATTAATATTTTTATTTCTCTATCTATTTCTTCCGCCTACAGTACGTGCGAAAATAACCTCAATGTTACTTTACAACACACAATTGCAATAAAAGTCTATTTCTTGTACTATTTTCCAGTTTTTCCAGCAAATAAGAATTTTAAAAAATATATAGAGAATATAAAAAAAATAAATCAACAGCTTTTTTTAAAGACTGAACAGCTTTAGACACACATAGACAATTACTTTTACATCCCATGGCAAACTAGAACGTGGTTCTGGTTTAGACAAAATAAAAAAAAAACTGCAAAAAACTAAAAATAAATGCACGCTATTGAGAGACAGTAGACAGATTTTTAAAAAAGAACAACAGCAACAGCCAACAATTTTAACAGCAGCATAAGTAAAAAAAATCTTGAAACTTAAATAGAAAACACTGAGAAAAATTATTGTAGCACAAACATAATTCAACAATTTATTATCTAATTGAATTTCAGACGTTTCTATTTACATTTTAGAGTTTTGTTTTTGCATTTAAGAAATTTATATTTTGGCTTTAGAACTTTCTACTGATATTTCAGAATTTTCCAAATGCATATGTATATTTTAGATTTTTCAAATTGTATTTAAGAATTTTCCAGGGTACACTATACAGGTAGCGTCAAGGCGAATTCAATAAATTCGCCCTCTGCATTTTCTTTTTGTCTTTGAGTAAGTGATTAAAAAATATAAATTTCAAACAAGTTATAAATCTGACATCCACTTTCACAAAATTCCAAGGCGAATACATAATCAGCTGGGCTCTTAACACTACCCTAGAAATTTCTATTTGTATTTTATAATTTTCACTTGTTATTTCAGAATTTTCGATGCCAATTTCATGAACTTTTAAATAATTTTCATGAGTTTTTATTTGAATTTTAAATTTTTTAAATGTTGTTCAGCATTTTCTAGTTGCAAGTCAGAATGTTCTATATGTAACCTACACAATTTCCAATTGTATTTCGGAACTTTATAATTGTGTTTCAGAATTTTTTTTTTATTTATTTTTAAATTTTCTGATTGTGTTTCAGATTCTTTTTTTATTGTATTTTAAAAGAAACTTCTGAAATAAAAATTCGAAATTCTAAAAAAAAATAAGAAAACTCTGAAAATAAATTAAAAATTTCTGAAATAATACTTTTCTTAAATTGAATTAGAAAGTTTTAAAATTGATTCAGAAATTTATGAAATCATATTAGAAATTTCTGAAATACAATTAGAAAGTTCTGAAATATAATTGAAAAGTGTGTAGAGTTCTTTTTTTTAATTTCAGCGGTTTTAATTTTTTTAATAATTTCTATTTATTTGAGTTCATTTAATGAATTTTTAATAAAAATTTCCATTCTAAGCAATCGCAATTTTAATAAAGAATACAAAGAAATTATTATAATATAAAAAAATTCAAATAAATTACTATAAAATGTTTCTAATTTCTTTTTTTTAGAATATTCCAATTAATTTTTCTGTTTTTTTCTGAAATTAAAAAAAAAATCGAAAATTGAATTAGAAATTTTTGAAATAATATTAGAAAAATCTGATATACATACAAATGGAAATGGTATAGTTTTTTTTTTTGGTATACACTATTTTAGTATTCCTGGGTAAAATCAAATCAATCGATTCGAATCGAAATAAAAAATTCTTATTAAATTTTTTGTATCAAAAGCTTAAAAAGTCGATTTGAGGAAAATTTAATTGGATTTAAATGACCAAAAATGGCTACCGGGGTTTTCTCCCTAACTTCTTCAAGTGTAAAATTCCTTTTAGTGTGTTCTTGCTAAAGATATTATTATGTCTGCCCTATGTTTTTCATCCTTTTACCTTCTCTTTAATACCAATGCAATATGACGTAAAATACAAGTTTAAACCACAACTGGAAAATTACTTTGAGCTTGCTTTTTTGAAGTTGACGGTCAGTAGAAAGGTTGTCGTCGTTTAAACAGGGAACAAATTACACACTTTTTTAACATCAAAGAAATATAAACATACTTATACATGGTAGTACATACATACATACATGCTTTTCGCCTCATAGCACAACAAGCAACATGTTTGATATGTATTAATACCTTAATTTTTTACACTCGTTTAAATACATTTAGTCCTAAAGCTTTTCATTTAAATGCACTTCTTCATATCCACGCGTACAAACAGGCATGGGAAACTGTTAGTTTAACATGTAACTAAATTCTGCCATTAAAATTAACTTGAAGATATTTAGCAACAGAAAAGAAAAATGTAAAACTTGGTAATTTCCTGAAAAATATAAGCAACTAGACAAAAACTTTAAAGGATCCAATTTGTTTTCAAAAAAATGAAGGTCTCAAGTAAACCCCTTTTTATGAAAGCATTTTGCCACAATTATACCTCCTTATAAAAAAAGAGTACTAACAATTAAAGAGAATTGAATTTACCATTCCTGTACTTTAATGCTTTACTGGAAGGAATTTATGAAGTTGATGCATGTACGTATGTATGTTTAAAAAACTACATACTCCTTTACTTACAAATATGTTTTTAAATCCGGAAATTAAAGGAATTGTTTGTAAAACGAGAAGATAAGCTAAACTTTAAAGGAATTTAAATTATTTACGAGTACATACAACTCAGTACAAATTTAAACATGGAAAAACTAAGCTTCAGGTTAATTTAAACAATTTTTTTAGATGTGTTTTAAGCAAATATGCGAATAATTCAAAAGATTTAATTGTAAAATCTTGTTCTTTAAAATAGAATTTTTCACAAAAAAAGTAAAAATATTGGAAGAAACGAGACTAAATTTATGACGTTTTAGTACAATTACTGCAAGAAAAAAAGATTTTGTGTTTTTAAAAACATTTTAAATATTTTTATTGGAATTTTTTTATTAATTTTGTGTCACAGAATTCTAAGCCCGCTTCCCCATTATCTAAAAACATATTAAATTACTCATTCCCCAAAATAGATAGATTGTTTAACAATAATATTTAACATATTTTATAATATGTAGTTGTTATATATTATACAGTGCTGCCAAGTTTTAAACAAACACCGTAATCACAAATGCATGCATTTTCTAAACGACCGCTATTTCACGTTGCATGTGAGGTGGAATTTTATTTATTTTTTTTTATTATTTTTTGAAGCTTTTTTTCTTTTTGGAATGATTATTTTTTTATCAAAGCAAACAACGACAATAAAAAAAGCTTAATGCATGTATGGAACTTTGTATCCTCTTCCATTTTTTATACATACTTACCTACAACCCCAATATCTTTGTAGTTGCCATGGCAGCGGCTGCTGTTATTGTTGTTTTACTTAAAAAAACTGAATTTACTTAAGATATGTTAAAAACAATTAGAAAAATACTTAAAGTATAAAATTAAAAAAAAAAATGCTGCCGTTGTTCGAACATAATGCAATAGAAAAGCACAATGCTGGAACAGTAGTTTGACGGAAGTTTTAGGTAAATAGCTGCAGTAAGTTTTAATTTTCGAGTAAAATAAAATTTTATTAAAAAAATGTTTTTATATTGAAGCACTTTATGAAAATCGCTTAGTAAATTCTTTTCCAATGTAAATACATATATAATTTAAAAAAATTTCGGTTAAACCTTCAGCCTTTTTTTTTAAATAAATTTTAACCCTTGTAATTTTTAGTGGCAAAATTTATTTTTTTACAATGTTAGCGTTACACTGTGACACAAGATGACTGCGTCTTTGAGTTACTATTGTGGTTTGGTCATGGTAAACAAAAACAATTATGATTCTTTTCAGTGAAATATTCATAAAAAAAATTGTACAATAGCAACTACTTGAAGTAGTAGTTATTTTTATGTCCATCTCTACTTGTCTATCGAATGCTGTTTATTTGTCTATGATTTTCATGTTAAATTAATAAATAATTCTCTTTCAATAAAATCTTAAGGTACCTTTACACGGTAATACAAAGTAATTAGATTTTGTGGAATGAAAATATTATGAAATTCTCTCCGTGCTTAAAAAAAGAGAATAAAAATCTGTTCTAACTATTTTTCATGTTTACACGGATGAGGTTGGTAAAATCAAAATCGGGTGTTTCTTGCCACTTTCCTTTTTGGGTAACGCCATATGGTTAAGGTTCAACAATATTAACAAAAACAACATGAAAAAAATCTGCTTTATTTTGATTGTTTGTGTATTGCTTCATTAAGTGTAGCCACTTTCATTAGATGCTGTAAGTGCTGCCAATCTTTCACACCTCTGATGTGATGAGAATACACAAGTTTCTAAAATGGTTTAGAAATTAAACATTTACCGAACACTTGTCAAATTTTGCATCTGTATTCTCTCCTACCCATGGTGAAATAATCGTACCAGGTGGTGTTACAAGCACAGCTGATCTACTTTTTTCATGCATAAATCGAGGCTGGGTAGTCAAAGTTGTTTACTATTACATATCTTTTTTTGACAACAGAGCCAACAAAAACGAAAATTATATTCACCAAATTTTGTTGTTGTAGAATCGACACCACCTGATACTCATAATTGCGCCATGCTCCTACCCAATACATTATGCTTTTACATGATGAGATTTTGTATTATCCCACAACATTTTTTGACACATCGTAATATATGTATTACCGTGTAAAGGTACCTTTAGAAACATAAACAATGTTTGTTTTCTTTTTATTTTGTTGTAAGTTATTTAATGCCAACCATAAAGATAATGACAATGATATCAATGACGTTCATATATAGTTACCGATTAAAACGAAATAATATGAAGTTGTTTTTTTTAAGTTTTTTCATAAAATATTAAAGAATGTTAATGGTACATTAGGCTGGATCCATAAGCATTAACAATATTTCCCAATAAAAAATGTTGAAAGTTGATGGGAAAAAAACTAAAAAGTTTAAGTCATATGTAAGAGAAAGAAAAGTGCTCAAGTGCATATATACCTACATACATATATAGTTCCTACAAAATTTAGCTGGATAGGAGCAGGGGAAACGTTATCCCCCATACAAATAAACATATTTTATGAAATTTTGATACGCTTTATCTCAAAAACTAAAACAGCTATCAACAATGCTTTAATTTTGGGAGAAAAATTCGTTGAATAGGAGCTGGGGAGGAAGAGCCTCCAACAAATGATCAAATTTAATAAAATTTGTGACACGCTATATTTTAGACCGACTGCAATATACATATTTCTATTATGCATTTTTTCAATTTAGAAGAAAAATTTGTTGTATTGGGCTTTTTGATGGATCGAAATCATGTGCTAAAACGTCCTTATTTATATATTTTCCAAAAGATTTTATGGTCGATGATTTTTTGTCCAATCCCATAATCTATTGATGCCGAATTAACAGTAAATACACATTTGTTAGTCACATTAGTAGTTTAAATTTTTTATTACAACTGAATTAAAAAAAAAACAAAGCTAAACAAATTTATTGCAAAACTTTTTATTTAAGTTAAAAACTCAATTTATTTTTTGTGTTGCACACTTCTTTGATTTCTGCACGCTTTTGAAAATTTGTTTTATAAGTTTCTGATGTCAATGAAAATACCTTTTTGTTAAAGGTTCTCAGGTTACACTCAAGTATGACTAAATATTAAAAAGTAAGGGCAAAAAAAGAACAACATTTAGTAACGATTTTACAACCTTAAATGTACTTTAACACCAAGTTTCGATGTGTTAAACAAGAAATGTAAAGTTTTGGTTTCAATGTACATATGAATATTGGTGTTTATATGTAGATAAATGTTTAAGATTTAAATTTCATGTGGATTACACCATATTCAAGATAGCACTGTTGAAAAAGCATCATCTATTGCCCAAAATATCAGAGCTGGCTTATTTCTGTTTTTAGTTTAAAAAATACAATAAACATTTTATCATCCAAAACACAACGTATTATTATTTAGTTGGTTGTAAGTTTTTTTCGACTCATTTATTTTTTCTAGTTTGAAAAATAAATGTGTTAAAAAAATTACTAGTTAATTGGTTATATTTGAAATTTAAAACATCTGTAGAGAAGTAGTTAAGCTTTGAAAATACCATCTTAGGAATATGTAGTTGGAGAATGCAGTGAACTTTACAATGAGATAGAGTTTACCGCCCCGGCCCACCACTTACATTATATAGGATAAATTATACTGTGACGGGTGTGACCATTTTGCTCACATTTTTGCTTATAACTTAAAAATTTCAAAATTTTAATTTAAAAAAAGACTATGATTTTCAAGGATGGTATATTTTTAAGCGAATTATAGCAAGAAGACACTGAAACAACGTGATTTCTGCTAGCAGTGACCAGACTGTATCGGGTGTGATCTTACAAAATTTAATTTTAGAGAATTTAGAGAATAAGGATCGATTTTCGTAAAATATATTCGAGAACGGGCTTAATCTTTTGAATTTTCACGATAGTATAAAGTGTTTTTAATAGCATTTAATTTAAAAATAATACATAAAACCCTTTTAGAAAATGTGATGGGTGTGACATTTTCATTAAAACATAAAAAATAATTAAATAATTATTTTAAACTCTTGCAAATTAATAAATAAAAGTAAGATATGAACCAAATTATTTATGTTTCGGTCCTTTATGCTCCCTTTAAAACCTAATTTTTTTAATAAAGACAAAAACAATTTTCCCTAAATTTAATCCATTTAACGTGGCATTGTCCATAGGCGATTTCGAAAATTATTCGCAAAACTCTCGGCCTTTGCTTGAAGATTTTTATTTATAATACTTCTTCACACATACATACATATTAAGTCGCTTTGAATATTGAAATATATGTATGAATATTTAAAGAAAAAACAAAATTAAACAAGTAAAAGTGCTATATTCGGCTGTGCCGAATCTTATGTAACATTTACATAGGTCTTTTTATAAACCCAGCAATCTGATCTAGCCAAGTGGTTTTCGTACCGCAAATATAATAATAAAAATACTTTGTGCCGGGTTTGAGGTCGATAGCTAGTTTTTGAAATAGAAAACTTTATAAAACTTTATCATTTGTATGTATAATAGAAATACAATGTAGAAGGTTTGAGATCAAGAGTTTCAACTGTTTTCGACGTAATTCGTATTAGAAGTTTAATAAAAACTTTTTCCTAACTAAGGTCCCTGACTTGAAAGTATCCGTGTCGAGTTTTGTGGCACCGTGGCTGTATTTAATGCTATATGTAGGGATATATGCACGAATTTTGTTAAAAATAATGTGTTATATTGGTGTTTCGCTTACACAGAAAAAAATTAAAGTATTTTCAATTAAAAAATGTGCTGATTTGATTTAAAAAAAATATATAGATTACAACGTACATATCAAGAAATTCGCATATTCAGTTAAATAATTTAATTAAAAATTTTAAGAAATTTAAAAATTCATCAATCGATTTAATTAAAACAAACAAAAAAAAATTTACTACAAATAAATTAAAATGTACGCTCTATCCGCTTAGCCAACATTCAAAAATTCAACTCTAGCAACTGAACTTGAGGTGAGCTTTGCATAAGCAAAGGCAAAACAAAAAAGCTTCAGGCAAAACTACAGCTTTTTTTAAAGAATTTTGTAAACAAGCTTCACTGTTAGCATTAACTTTTCAAAAACAATTAAAATTTGCATTGAAACAATTAAATTTTTAATTCAAAATTAAAAATTTTTTGATTTATGAGGTAATTGAAAAAAATTTTGGGAATAATTTTTTTCTGTGTATATGTCGATTTGTAGTGAGTCGATTTTGCTGATTTTAAATAGCTTGATCTCAGAGGTATTTGTTTGATACCAAAACGTTTTCTGTGCGACTTTATTTGGGAAATTTGATTTCAACAGACACAGAGACGGAAATAAATATTGTAGAATTTACAAACGGAATGAGAAACTGATATTTACCCTTATCACTATATGAAGGGCATAATAAATTGTTAAAAAATAATTTCATTTTAATAAGCCTGCCTGTCATTCATTGTTCTAAAGCAAATCAGTCTCAGTTTAAATAAATAATGATGACAGAAGCATTTCACTATCAAAATTGATGAATAGTAAAAATTTAAAACATTTTATTTGTTTAAAGTTTACATTCATAACAAAGATTTTGTTAGTTTTTTATAAAATATGTTTTCGTTTTAGTTTGTTGTTTTTTTGCCAGTATTTTAAACAAAATTTTTTTTGCAAAAAAAATATTATAATTTGTCGTTTTTCTCAAATAACGAACGACTGAATTTTAATTGCTATGTGTTGCATTAAAGTTACAATCGTTTTAAGTTCTTACAGTCTGCTCTATACAGATAAGTGATACTTAAGGATGTGTTAAGGAGGACAATACTTATATTCTAGAGAAATATTAAAAATTTTAAAAATATTGTTTTTATATAAAGTTTTTATTAATACATTTTTTTGCTTTTTTTTGGGGCTTAAGTTCATTATATAATTTCTTTTTATTGGTAGAAATTAATATTTTCTTTATTTATGTTAATTTTAATATTTAAAGTATCTTACCAGGGGAATAATTTAAGAATCTTTTTGCATTACTGATTTTCATTCATACATACTTAATTTGTTCATAGATATCGCTCATTTGCCTGAACAACGTCATAAGTTAAAAAAATTAATGCAGAATTAATGGTTATGGTATGCTTTATAAGTACAGTGTATAAATTTCATTTTTTTTATCTGTTTCCACCTTTTTCGTTTAGATAGAAAATACCGCCTGTGTTTTTTTATAATAACCAGCACTAAGGGGATGGCCCCTTAACATGCATTACATTGTGTTGGTATCGGAAAAATAGGTTAGGGGAAGGAGAAAAGAGGGAGTAGTGTTTATGAACAATTGAATTAAATTTCTCGATATTAACTATGACAGAAAAGATATTTTAAGGAATTTTATTCCACATACGAACCGTGCGACTAAAAAACGAATTTTCTTTCTAATGCGTAGTGGGATTCACTGGGCAGTCGACCGCAAATGGCTGTGCTCTTCGTGAAAGGCGAGCATCACCCAAAAAATCCCGGGTTTCAGAAACAAGTTCCCTTATTTCTTTTGAGCATCGATAGAATATTGAAATACAACCCACATTGGGACAATATTTAAGTGAATCGAGGCGGTTGGATACCCCAACGCCACCGATGAGTACCTTTGCCCGTTCCTGTACGCGGCCAAATAGCTCCAAAATAGACTTTAGAGCATCTGCCTGTTCATGAGAGTTATAATTCATTTTTGGCCTGATATAGGTGGTATAAATGGTGGAAAGATCAGATGGCGTAAAATAATTCTTACACCGTTTCAAAAAAACCAGAACACTTGGATACTTCCTTCGATACAAGAAAAACGGGCTCCTTCCAACGGATATGGCACTGAATTTTCATGTCAAGAACATTAAGAGTTTCTGTCTCCCCAAAATTTATGCCATTAATAAACACAGACGATGTAGCATGGTCCATTGTGCGTTTATGTGTTACCAAAGGAATATATAGGATTCAAAGTCTGACATAAAAGTTCATAATTACATTTTTTGAACTCATTGAAAGAGATCCCATCTATAAAAACACAAAAAGTGCGATCTCTGAGAAAACTCGATATAAATCGAGAAAATTTATAACCGATTCCAAAAGCAGCAAGTTTAGATAGAAGCGCACAATGCCAGACGCTATCAAATGCCCTAGAAATATCTAGAGCCACCACTAGTAATTGTAAGCAAATCGAAAACTTCAAATGCATTTCTCTCGAAACGGCTTGTTTTGAATTATGGCGTTTTCTGGAAAATGAGCGATATGTGGTGAATACAATATGTACACAATTTTTCTTCTTTCTAACTTTTTTGTTTTCCTTTACCTAACGCTCACTTAGTGACTTCTTTCTACATTCTTGCGATTTACATAAAAATTTTTTTAAATTCTACACTGCCTCCTTCTTCCTTTTCTCTTAAGCGCTTTTTTAATTTTTGTTAAACAAATACTAAAGCAAAAACCTTTATTCAGACCAAGCAAAAAATTTGTTAACAACTAAAATTTTATTACTAAAGTTATGAAATTCAAAAGAAAAAATAAAACAAAAATCCTGTAAATTTACAACGAAATAAATATGAACTTAACGCAATTGTTTACATATCCTCCTCACCCAAAAGTTTACACACAAAACGTAAAACAAACGCAAAAAATCTTTTTAGGAGCAGGACGAAAATAAATTCCTTTTGCAGCACTCTGCTTGAATTAATTTTACTATCAAGTATTTAAATAAAAAAGTGGAAAAAAAAAATATTTTGGATATATGAATTGTTTGCGATTATAAGGGAATTTTTATGATATTAGAAAAAATAAAAAAAAATCGAATGAAAAAACAAGTAGAAAAGTTATAGTCGATCAAGCCCGACTATATTATACCCTACACCACATTTGTATAACCGGTAGCTAAAAAAATAGACCCATAATTTTTGTATTTAGTATAATAGTTTGTGGAAAAAAAAACATCTGTGAACATGCGTTCGAAACTTTGAGAAGGCAAAGCAATAAACGAAATATTTATATTCCATTGCCAACAATTTTATATTTACAAAATTTAATCAAAAATCTTTGAAATTGCGATCTGTAGCGTGTTCACAAGAATGCATGGATACCCAGCCAGACGGATGGACGAACATGCTTAAATCGATTTAGGAAGTGATTCTGAGTCAATGGGTATACTTTTAGGTACATAGATGTCAGACTATTTCTTTTGGGCGTTACAAACACCTGCACAAACGAATAATACGCCTACCTACTTACGTGGTGTGGGTTAAAAAAAGTACCAAGAAGTAAAGCTGATGGTTTAAAATAAGTCATCCGATGTTGTTTGGCTCTAATTTTTTTCTAAATGAAAAACTTCGATTCTGTTTTTTATTGTGTTTTATTTGAACCTTTAGCATTTTTTTTGATCAAGTCGAAAAGATGATATCGGCCAAATGGGCGCCGTTACAATTGATTGCTATACGGCATATTTCATCACTTCGGCGAGCACTTCGGGGGACAGATTCTCGCACTCGTGTCGAATGTTATCCCTGAGGGCTTCCAGGGTCTCGGGCTTGTTCACGTTAACACGGAACTTCAAAAAATCCCACAAAAAAGTCTGAAATGGTTAAATCGGGCGATCTTGCGGGCCAATGTAAATCGCCAAAACGAGAGATGAGGTGACTCGGAAACGCCGCTTTCAGAATATCGGTTGTGGCTCGCGCAGTGTGTGCTCCGTCCTGTTGGAACCACACGCCCTCCAGTCCTAATTTGTTTAATTGCGGCAGAAAAAACTCGGCTAACATGGCTCTATAGCGCGCATCGTCCACTGTTGTCGTTTGACCAGCGTCGTCCACGAAAAAAGAATGGCCCGATGACCCCTCCAGCGTGAATAGCGCACCATGCAGTCACTTTGAGCGGGTGTAATGGCTCTTCGTGCATCACTGGTGGATTTTCGGTGCTTCAGAAGCGAAAGTTTCGCTCATAATGATTGGTCGATAAATCGTCTACTTCGGCCTCGAGATTGGAGATGGCTTGGCCGTAGGTTACACGCGTTTGACAGTCAACAGGCAGCAGCTGATGCACGAATTTGACTTTGTACAGGAAAATGCACAGGTCTTTGACAAAAATTCTCCTTAGGGACGATCGGTTAGTGGCTAATTGCGAGGCACGGCGTCTGGTCGATGTTTCTGGCGACAACTTGACATCCTTGCCAACAGCGGCGGTATTGTCTGCATAACGGTTTGTTCACTTTGGGCAGCGTCTCGTGTGGTCCCATTTTCTTCAAGGTTGGTGGCCAAACGGTGCAGTGTTTGCGCAGTCGGTGCTGGACGACCGGAGAATCGGCGACGGAATTCGCGCTGCGCCAACACCACAGACGATCTGTTACGCAAAAAAATAGACACGGTTATTCCGCATTCTTGAAGAGTGTATCACTCCATGGCTTGCTCACTTGTATCCTACATCTGTCTAGTTTACAAAGGTCAAAACAGATTTGGCATTGGCCGCCATTTGCAAAAATAAGAGCATCTTTCAATAGAGTGATTTCTTTTGGACCACCTTGTATATATAATAAAAGAAAAATATTTTCTAAAACATAGAAAGCGAAAATAAAAAAAAAACGCTTCAAGGCAATTTTCAAATAAAGGAATTTTTAAGTTATTAAAAAAAATTTACCAAGAAATTAAGTTTTGGAAAGTATTAAAGAAATAAATTAATAATTTCTTTTTGCTCAAAATTCACAATCTAAAATCAATTGAAAATAATTTGATAACAAAATTGTTTGAATTAAAAATTTTCTTAACTTGTTTTAATTGTTAAGTTATTTTCGAGTTCTCTTTTGGTAATTTTTGTTTTATAAAATGGATGAATTTTTTTAAATAACTAAAAACCAAAATTAGGTTTCCAATGTCGGCATTCGATTCGGATTGAAATTAAAAGATTCTGAATTAAATTTCTACTTATATTAAAAACATTGAAAATCTAATCATTAGAGTAAAATTTCGATTTAAATCGAATGCTGCGATTTGGCCCCTGTATTTAAAGGTTAAAAAAAGGAGAGATATGGACGGAAGGACATACTTAAGACAACGATTTTGAGTCTATCGGTATATTTGAAGGTTGGTATTATATCATCGTTTTGAGCATTTAAAATATATGAAAAAAAGCATAATATCTCTACCACGTACATACATGCTTATGTGTTGTAGGCATAATCAACAAAATTTAATAGAATTTTGAAAAAAATTATTTAAGAGATGTTTCGGGTTTTTTTTTTACCAAAAAGGGTTAATTATAACCAATTCCTGTTTTAAATAAAACCATGTTTTCCGTACACGTGTACATATGTTTGCTTTTTTTAAAAGTTTGTATGTGAGAAAGCGTTTAGAAGGTTATGTGCTAAGTGTCTGTCCGTCTAGTCAATATCAACAACCTAAAAATTTAAAATAAAATACATATAATAAAAATTTGATGGTTATTTTTGCAAAACCAAAGAAAACAACAACAAAAACTGGAAACTATAAAAAGAATTTTACAATTCAACAACTGTTGCTGTTGCTACTACAAGTTTTAACTATGAATGTAAAATGAAAACACACACACACACATACATACTTACATAGCATAAAAACTAAACTTGACAACAACTCTAAAATCCAGAAAAAAAAATTTTTAAGTTTGTTTTTGTATAATTTTTTTTTTTGGTCAAAGAAATGTGGTGCTTAAAATTTTAAAACGTGACCATAGGAAATAAAATGTTAACACGTTTGTGTAGCAACAAAAATAAACCCACAAAAGAAAAACCAAATACATGGACAGCCAGACAGCAAACAAAAGCCGGTGTGACACAAGTAGTTAATAGTGAACGTAAAGGGCGTTTTTAAAAATACATAACTAAGAATTAAAATGTTTACATTAATATTTAAAAAATTTTTTTTTTGATTTTAGTAGATTTACAATTGGCGAATTCACAAGGTACGATACAATAGCATATTGTATTATTGTCATATAATTTCACAATAGCATAAAAATTTTGTTGTTGCTTTTCATACGAAACTTGTTGTGAAACAATACAACTTTGTTTGATATGTTTATTGTGATGTCGTATTATATACAAAGTCATGCGCCAAGCGCCTAAAACGAAACGGCGAGTTTTTTAATTTATTTTTAGAGCCGCTAGCACTCGCATCCGTTAAAAACGTCTATACTAAAAACTTAGGCAAAACCGCCAAAGAAGATTCCTTAAGCCGCCTCCGCCGGCAAAAATAGCCGGCACTGCTCTCTGACACATCAGCTGTTTTTTGTTTACGTAAAAAATAACAAAATTCTTGTGATTTTTTACTAAAACTTTGCTTATTTTAATGGATTTTAGAGATTCTAACCAGGTTAGATATAGACTATTTTGTGTTTTCATGGGTCTAATTTCTACAAATTATTAAGTTAAGCCAAGAGCAGCACCAGATTTATGTACATAAATATGTGTTTGTTTTTCTATCGTTTGGTCGTATCAGCTGATTTAGATTTTAAATACGACACCTACAAATATACGAAGAGTTGTTCACAACGGTCATATTTTTTGGTTGTATTATTTTACAATATATGATTTCACAAGACCTTGTGAATTCACCAAATATGTAATATAAAACTTGTTTTCATTGCACTTATTGGTAAGTAAGGGGCATTAAATACAATTCCAAAGGGGAACTTTTATATGAATTATACATATGTACCTTGAGCCCAATTAAATGTTTTTAAATAGCAGAACCCAATTTTATTTGTTTTTGTCACTGTTGGCTTAAAAAAAAGTTACCTGCAAAAAATATTGGACCATATCTTAGATGTTCTAAGTAATCCACAACATAGTGTAAGTAATGTATGTATGGGCAAGCCGCGTTATTTGAAGGGTACTATTAATGTTACCGAACATCTATCTGCTTGACTTCTAACCTCATTCTGGTCAATAACCCTTGATATCGTATTTTTAAACATCTCAAAATATGTCAACCAAAAAAGTACTTAATTGACTTTCGACCTTATGAAGCCTATTAAAATGCAAAAAAAAAAAAAAAATACTCCCAATGCTTCAAGGATGACTTTTTGCCCACCTTACGATCTTACATAAATTACAATCCGAGTCAATAGCCCTTCAATTTATATTATTATACAATAAACCCCAAAAATTACAAAATGTACCAAATTTTTTCCGCTTTTCCGTTTGCCTCCCGTTTTGGTACTTTTTGTTTCACAAATAGGTACGTAATTCATTCTTTTAACGTTCTTATTTTAACAAAGGATCGTAAATGTATTTTTATTATTTAAAATATATTTAACACAATTTTAATTATGTTTCTATCTTTATTGGTTAAGAAGTTACAAAAGGTACCAAACTAATTTTTCCCGTTTTTAACTCCTTAGGGACCAACATTTCAAAAAATTACCAAAAACATCTTCATTATATATTAAGAGCTGTCGCTCGCAATTTGAATTTTGTTTTTATGCTTATTGGCTAAAAAGTTATAAAAATAACCTAAAAAGTACCAAAATAAAAATTTAACTCTTTTTGTCCCTTTTCTTTTAAAATTTGAAAAAATGCCATACAAGTAATCATATATTTTTTTAGTATAAAACTATGCTTTTTTGATTATTTTCTATCGTGTTTGGTTTAGAAGAGAGTAAGTAATACTGACTTGCCTTTTTCGGTTGCCTTTTTTTGCTTTATGGACAAAAATTTCTAAATGCACCGCAAACACATAGTTTTTCTTAGATGCCTGTCAAACGCAGCTGCCATTAGATAAAAAAACATCATAGCTTAACCCTTTTGTGCTCTTAGCATCTTAAATTTAAAAAAAATACCAGACATATGTCTGTTTATTTTTTGAGTGAAATACGTAGATTTTTTAATTTTTATTATGTCTTGTATAGTTAAAAAGATAAAAAGGGTTTTTTTGCCCCCTTTCTTATCCCTTAATGGCCCGAAATTTTTAAAAATCTCTTTTTTTACACTGCAGTCTCACGATTAAATTTTGCTTTCAAGTTTTAAACACATCTGCTTGTCAAAATTTACAAAAAAAGTAGGCTGTGACGTAGGCTGCACGCAATTTTAAAGCAATTTACTTTGAAGGTGTCATCAAGAAAGAAAATTTGTTCATTGACTTTGCAATCAGCTGATTTCTTGATTGTTAATTAAAAGCCAAACTAGTATCAATTTTTAAAAGTATGGATGTATTAGTAAAAAAGTGTGTGTATGAAAATTTTAAACAAAAATTGAAACAAAACTTGATCGTGTGACTACCGAGTTAGGGATAACTAGAGTTAAATAGCTGTGTCATATCTTATTCTATCTGCTTGGCTGTTAAAAGATATGATCAGTATTTAAGCCCAATTTTTTGTCACAGTTGTATTTACTATTTGCCTTTGCAGGAATGAATTATTTTCCATTTAACTATTTGTTATTTGCTTTCAAGTGAATATTTAATTAAAAAAAAGGGCTAAAAAATATTTCTAACGACTGTTCAAACAAAAACGTTAAATAATATTGACATTTTATTAAAACCAAACGTATTGATGTTTGGACGAAAGAGTAATATTTATTTGGTATTTATTGTTTTTGATGATGACAAAAACGTGTAAATTATTTTGGAAATACATAGTTTAAACCACGTTATGTTGTTCGTAGAAACAAGAAGTCCAATCGAATTAGTAAAACTACTTTAAAGCATTTACAAATAGTAATAGTTTAATAAACTTTACAGAAATGAAAGGCATTTAATGGATCATTCTGCTTCCGTTATGTATTAAATTTAGAAGATTCGCCCATAGACATGAACATTTTCTTTCCATCCACTAATTTCTTTATTCTTGACATAGTTGGAGCGTCAATTTTTCTTCGCGTGGATCTGGTCGGAATAATGTAGGCCTTATTGTTTTGTTCAAAATTTAAAACTTTGTCAAAATAAGTTGCAAAATATTTTCTTAATAAATCTATAAAATTTTTTTTCAAAATAATGTTTTAAAATTAACTTTTTTAAAAACTAAATTTGCGCTGATTTTGTATGTCTGCTTCAATGTATTATTTTAAGAGACCGACCGTATTATTGCCAAAAAAAAAAAAAAAAATTAATAAATAAATAAATAGAAATAATATTTACTTTTTGGAAAAATAAAATGTATCACAGACCTCTATTAGTTTTTCCTCCAAAACATATTCCTAGAACATACTTATCCTTTATCTCCATCACCTAAGGGGGTTGCCATACAAAATTTACAAAAATGATGTAAACCCGCCTATAACTTCCCCAGAGTCGGCCTTGGGGAAATAAAGTGTACGATCGAGCCAAATTAGTTTCCATTCGAAACATATTCTTGAAACATACCTCCTATCTCCATCGCCTAAGAAGGTTTCTATAAAAAGGTTTGGAAATTGTAATAAATCCCTTCCGATAGCTTCCAGGGTGCCCGTGGATAGGTGAAATGTAGGACTGACCCCAAATCATTTTTCCTTGCAAACATTTTCTTAGAATCCACCCCCAAAGCGGGTTGCCATACAAAATTTTAAAAAACCCCTAAAACTTATCCGTAGTCACCCTAAGAGGGCGTAAATATGACACCAACTCCTATTTAAAGATTACAATTAAAAAATTTAAAGATTATTACATATTATTTGCGGTTTTTAATATTTTATGTTAGACAAAATGAGCCTTTTGGCCAAAATTTTTGTTTTTAGTTATTTCTGAAAATCCAGTTTGGTTTTGCCCCAAGTCCAGCTTGTCCACTGTATGAATGTGGTAACCCTTCTGCTATTGCCCGTTGTACTAATTAAATTTAAGCATCGTGCGCCATCTGGTGTTAAATACTTAATGAGAAAATTTTTAACACAGAGCAACCTTAGTTATTTTTTCTATGTTATAATTCCAGTTTAAATTTTTTAATCTACTTAGTTACAATAAAAAAAATTTCTTTGCAATAATTCAGATTTGCTTTAATTGTTGTCAAACAAAAACCCATTAAAAATAAATAAAATTAAAGTTTTTTCTCTTCGTAACCGCATAACATTAAGAAGGCCTCTTTATTTTCGCCTTTTTTTGTCGTGATTTTTGTATCTTTATGTATCTTTTTTACAAGGAAAAAAAACCGCAACCTTTTTATTATGGCACAGTTTTAGTTTGCAAACTTTACATTTTATGCTGATGGTTTTAACATTATTTTATAACCTCGTTTCATATTTTCTGAATGCATGTCTGTTTGTATGTCATTTTTGTTCACTTTTTGACTTTCTTATTCCTGTAAACATTTTTCTATGCTCTAAAACTACTTTAGCATTAAGTACCCGCATTGTAATGTTGAATTATGACAACATCCTTTTTGCAAACACACAATCAACAATGTCTCTTTTTCTTTTGCCCAACCCAACAGCTTTAGAGGAGAGTGACACACGATATTTTGTACTTTTTTATTTATTATTTTTCCAGCTGCTGTCACTTTAACTAGTCCTAAAACTGCCGAATTAATTATATTAATAGTGTAAATTAATAAGTTTCTCTTAGAAAAATTACTGCAAGTGTGACTTTCTTAGTGTTGCAGAACTGTTGGGCATGTAAATACATGGCATGTAAATGTATGTAAGTGAAATTAAAACAGTTATTCATAAATTTTTTTAAGGATATATATGTTCTCTTATTTATTCACGTGCAATCACCTACAAATAGTTCATGCAAGATAGCGAAACCAACATACCGTCATATAACCACATCTTCAGTCCTTAGTGTTGTAGAAGTTATGTCTGAATCTTTAAATTGGCTTATATCTTAATGTATGTGATTGTTGGTGCCTACAATACTTTCTTCGTTATGTTTTTTTTTTCTTTATTTGCAGTCCTTATTATATGAAAGGAAGTCCCAAAATCGTATACGAACTTTGGTTGCATCTATGCAATACTTAAACTACATATTTACTTTCATTTGTAAATAAAAACTTTTAAGTTTTTAAAAATAAGAGCTACTTAACCTACATATGTACATGTCTACCCAACTATAATGTGTCTTTAAATAATATTTAAAAACAAACACAAGGGTTAAGTACGTAGTAATTGTTTGATAATCTTTAGTACAAAGGTAATTATTATATCATTAGTATAACAGAGCTCCCTATACATCCCTTTTAAGCAGATTAGTAAATTGCAACTTTGTATGAAAATGTATGAACACAGCAAAAAGATATCATAAATAGTTAAAACAAAACTCTGTGGTGTTATCTTTACTAAATGGGGTTATTCTCCCCCTTCTTTTGAATGTTAAATTTAAAATTTATTATTTTTTATAATAACAAGCTTAAGGAAGCAAAAAACCAAAAAAGCTCAAGAAAATCTCTTAGAATTTCTGAATGGGTGTTCATTGTTTCATGCGTTACATTGTACATTGGACGTACAGTGGGAAGCAAAAATGCGTACATGTTTGTTCTTCGTGGGTTTAGTATTGTATAACTCTAGAAAGGTAAAAAAGCAAATTAAAAAAATCAATATCGAATCGAAATTTACTAGATTGATAGAGTTCTTGTCAGTGCTTTTAATATAGGAATTCTAATTAAAAAAAATTTAATTTCGATTTAAATCAAAAGCGGCGATTAAAACCCTGTATTTTATTTACATTTTTCAACAAAATTAATTGTATTAAAATCTTGGCAAGAACCTTAAAAAATAATTTCACGCGACTTGTTGTGTGATGGTAGAAATTTCTTATGCATGTATTCAGCCAGCAAAATTGGCCGTCATTTGTACGATACCTAACAGAAACATTTACCAAATGGGCAAAATTCTTAATGAATTCTGTCAGATTTCTGGCGGCGAAATATATTGAGTGGTAAGACACATCGTGGGTGATTCGTAGCCGACGTGTCTGGCAAATTTAAAGTCTGTTAAATAACAACATTTTTTTTTGTTCATAGGTGTTTTTGAAATTGAAAAACGTTTTAATGTATTTTTTAATAAAAACATGTTGTGTTGTACTATTGTTGTTGTTATTTATTGGTTACAACATGGTCATGGTACAACCAGTTTACAAGTTAGTGTTTAAACAACAGCTGACTATCATTTGCTCGAGTTTGTTTACTCTTGCCATCTGTCAAAATAGTATGTTTTCATACATTATCAAAAGTATTTTTACAAAAACTTCATAAATTTTGTATCGTGTTTGTTGTAGCAATGAGTGTACCTTGTAGGGTAATTCTACCATTAACATGGTCCTATGTAATGCAGTCATGTACCATTCCATTGTAAAACAAGAGCTTGTAGCTAATCGACAGCTCCTTCTGATTTAACGATTGCATGTTGAGTAGTCGTAGTTGTAAAACTCTTTGGTGTACCATAGAGTAGTTTTGAAACTACTCCGTTATATGGACTAGTCGCGTTATCTGCAGGGTTCATAATTTCTTTGTAGATATAAAGTAACGGATTTGAATAAAAATGAAAAATTTTTTTTCACTAGTTACCCAGTTACCCTACGGGGAAGTGGACTGGTCTAAGACCATTGACGTGTACAGTTCCTTAGGGTAGGGACTAGTTTTACATTGCGTTGTCATCGGCAATTGGTTTAAAAATGATGCCACCGAACGGGTTGCAGGCAAATCCTATGTAAGCAACTTTTTTATTTATTGTTTAAGACCCTGTTCAAGCTACTTTGTTTGAATTTACGCCTGCGTGTATATAAACAGATGAGTGTTTATGTATAAGGACCAGTATTTCTGTTTTTTGCTGCTTTAACTTCTTTAACACCTTTTAACCAGTTACTTGATGTGTATCTTTTTACACGACTACGATCTATAACTTTTGTTCAATTTATGTTTTGTATCTGTAACAGGACGAGTACGCCGACTAATTGACACACATTTCCCGCAGGGTACATACAGAAACTTAATGCGTTTTTCTGCACATTGGTTACATTTGGTACTTTTTTTAAATGGATTCTTTTCTAAAAAAACTGGGGCAATCACAGTATTTTGCCTATATCTAGGTCCATACTGAACCGATCTTGCTCATTTTAAATAGCGATCATCTCAGGGATATTTCTGATCCATAATATATATATATATAATTTATGCGGTCGAAAATGAATAATAAAAAAATCACAAACGGAACAACAAACCGACATATACCCTTATTACTATGTGAAGGGGATAAAAATTATTCTAATCGATAAAATAACTTAAAATTGTATGAAACATTGAAAATTAAATTCATTTAAAGAAAAATATATTGTTCTTGTATTTTTTGATAAAAATTAAATTAAATACCAATAAAAATTTGTCAATCAAGAAATGCAATAATATTCTTCTAAAACATATAAAATTTAAATGAAATATTAATAAATTAAAACTCTATAGCCAATAACAATTGATTTCAAGGTTTTTTTTTATCAGCTGGAGGCAACCAAAAAAAAAAAGGCTTCCAAATAAATTGTCATTTGTATTTTACTGTTGGCAACAATTTATCATTTGATAAAATTAAATACAAAACTATTAAAAAGCCCTTGCGGGTGTAAAACAAAAATCTGAAAATGCACTTAAATTAATTAAAAATTATTTTGCGTAAAGAAAACATATTCACTTTAATGCTTGCAATTGTATTATATATGTTCCACTTCATCA
The DNA here is from genome assembly GCA_963583895.1 of Melanophora roralis. NCBI lineage: Eukaryota > Metazoa > Arthropoda > Insecta > Diptera > Rhinophoridae > Melanophora > Melanophora roralis. The sequence goes on along the minus strand of OY757188.1, from coordinate 90,806,145 downwards.
ATTGGCTTTTAACAATACAAGTAGTGACAGAATTTTGCCCACAAACGGTTAAAAGGTTTTTGTTGCAAAATAAAATTAATGTGAATTCATTATTATTGAACTTTATCTTAATTAGTTTTTTTGCTTTTGTTTAGTTGTCATTTATAGAAAATTAGGTGTGTTGTTGTTGTGCCTCTTGGGGTGTTTTTAAATTTGATTGTGGTATTTTTATCAATGTGAAAAACCTGAAATAAATAAATTTAAGTTAAAAAGTTGCAATAAGTTAAAGAAAATGGAAAAGCAGAGGGTAATTCAGTTGTAACGGTTTGCCCGATTTAAGTTCATTTGCGATTCTGGATCTGATATATGATGACGTAAGTATGCGTAATGCTTCATCGATAGCCCGTTGGTACACTTATCACCCTACTTAGTTTAGGCTTCCTTAGTTTCTTGATTTCCTTAGTCCTCCCCTAATGTGGGTCGCCCTAAACGATTTTCAATATTTCGCAGTGCCCAGTGGCAATTTCTGGTCACTACCTCAACTCGGCCTTGGTGACAACAAAAGTTTTCGGGGTGTTTTTAAGAAAAATACAAAACTAAGTTTTCTGGCTTAAATGAACGGATTATTTATTTATAGGGTTTGTTGTTGGTTAAGTTTGTCTTAATGCATTTCATTGGTTCTTACACCAAATCATCAGTAGACTTCATCCCAAATTCTTAAAAAACTCATGAATATTTTCTGTCTTTATATAATAACCTCAATAAACAAAATGGGAATTACTATAAGCAAACCAAAACGTTCAAGTTTTTTTAAGAATCCAACAAACCAATATTCGCTATTCGCTTGTTTTGATTTTCTTTTTCAAACAAGAAATATGGGATTAAATCCTAACTAATATTTTAAAAAGTGTTGTTGAACGGATTATTGTCCATTCATTCCAAACTAATATTATTTCCACCATCGGTCACTTAAGCTCTTTTTTGCCAACAACCTCGCTTGTTTTTTTCCACCTCTCACACTTTAATTTAGATGGGGTTTGGAGATTTGATGAACTAGGTAACGAGTCGGACCCAACTAGAGCATGCATAGCTATGTTCTGAGTAATCATTAATCATTTCCCTTGGACATTATTGCCTCTAATGGCGTTTTACTATTTGCACAGATGTACAGTCTACGGGTGAAAACAACAGTAAAAGCTGTAAGTGTCTGTGAAAATAATTTATATGTTTTTAAATTTGATGTTGATTTGAGTTTGTAATTCAGAGCGCACTACCTGTTATTTTGGAATATTTTTGGGTTCTTTTACTCATAAGTAGGTTATAGCTAACTCCTTAAGGTAGATATTTTTTCATATGTATAAAAATCTGTACCCTTGTACTTATTCTTAAGTTCTTACTTTCCTTTTTAACTTTATTATTTAATTTTAAATAAAAACCACTCATGGGGAAACTAGAACAAATGATAATGAAATAATTAACTTGAGTCCTGCCGGTTTTATTTTAAAACAATTTCTTCATTCTTTTAAAAGCAAACTAAGAAGTAGTCATGCGAATATTAATGTATGTCACCCACACAAAAGATATTCTAAATGTTGCTTTTGGATCTTTTATAATCCTCTTTGTAGTCATAGTCTCGGATTGTATACCCTCCTTCTCACTTTGCATTACTTGAATTCCCTTTTGAATGTGCTTAATGTGTATTTAAAAAATCCCCTAAATGCACTTAAATATTCATAAAGCACAAGCTTTTACTCCATAGAAAATCATCATAATAATATGTACTTACAATTGTATTTTCGTATGTATGTCTGTTTGTACGAATTTATTTTACGAGTGCCGCAAGTTACAAAGCAATTCAAAACGTAAACAGAAATGAAATTTAATATTTTTAACACAAACTCTGTTTAACCTTAACACTTGGAGTTAAGATTTTCCACTTTTCTACCAGGTAAAAAAGAAATTAAAACAATTTGTATTTAACTTCAACTCATTTTTATTCTTGTTGGGCAGCAAGCGTTTGGAGTGCCATTCATTGAATGTACATTTTTATTAGCAGGTTTTATTTATTTCTCGCTCTCTCCTTTTCCCTAACCCAACCAATGTGGCAATAATACTTATTGAATAGATTTTGCAATTGAAAATAATAATCCAGACGAAAAATCAAAGAAAATAAAAAATTTTATTTTTGACCTGATTTAAAGAGAAATTATAAACGATATTTATAAAGTAGATAATAAAAGAAAGATTGAGTTAAAAGTTAAGTAGAAGGTTATATGGGTTGAAAGGTGTTAAAAATAGTTGTGGCTTAGAAAGTACATAAACACAATTTTTTTTATTTTGTTTTTATTATAAAAAAACATTTTTTATTCCACAGAAAAATAGTTAAATAGTTAATACTTGAAATAATGCAACTTAATGGAAATTTAATATGTTGAATAACTATATGTCTTGCAGGTGCTTTATAACATTAATTTTTAGGTTGAAAGCCTGAATTGAGTCACATAATCAAAATAAAATTCATTACATTACGTTTAAACAAAGGGACTTATACTATTCGCTAAACCGGTATTCCACTCTACTTGAAACGTAATGTTACCAAATGTTGCACGGAATTTTATTATGACCAATCTATTGAACCCAGAGAACATTAATCTCACGGGTGTCTTGTCACTGAATACCAACCAGTTCTGCCTATACCAAAGCCCACTGGGTGGCTTCTAATACACATCCAGGTTGAATTTTTTTTTAATAAAGCTCAATACCAAAGCTAAATCAAACGCCATGCTTAAAAGTTGGGCCTTCTTATTCCCAATTCGCTTTCTAGTTTTGATAACGTCAAATGTTTTTAAAACAGATCAGCTTTGGAAAGGCAACTCTTCCACGCGCTAAAAGACAAATGACTACACTTGTTTAAGACCTTAACATAAGCGATAAGTACACATTTACTTCTTACCAAGCCGACGTCTTTCCTCACTTCTCTCAGCAAAGCCGAAGCCAATTTCCTGTACTTGCCTTAACCTTCGCAATCGACGTCACCTTTCAGCTTTCTAGAAGTCTACTTTACTTCTTCAATGACATTTAACACTCAGGATGAACCTAATTAATACCAAAAGACATTTTTTTGCAAACCGCTCAAGGCGATCACTCTGGAGTCCGCAGTATAAAACATTCGTTCTAAGCTACCCCGCTTGGATATGAACACAGACGCCACGTGTACTTTTAAAGGACACCTCACTTTCAATAAGGCAGTGTGTTGCTTGGGAGCTGTATGATTGCCGTTGTAGTAATCTTTATGGGACATATACTCGTCTATTCTTTTCAATGATTTTTTAGCACTGAGCAGGCATTGGCTACCTGAATTCTTAAAGTGCGGTGTAGATATAGAGGTAATATTGCACAGCATCATCAAGGGTCATCTGTATCTGTCGAGCCATATGATTGTATATTCAGTACAGATGGATCTTAAAGTCTCCACCCACCCCACAGCATAGCCAAGGTGGGTTAGACATCCACAATCATGCTGCAGACGAAGGCTCAATTCTCCCCACCAACATATTTAGAGTGGGCGGTACTCCGAGCAAGCTGAAAGAAAGATATAACAATATCTGTTAGCCTTTCAGTTTTAATGAAAGTTGCCCAGTTTATACCAGGTGGAGGTAGAGATCGGCACTTGCCCCCGATGGAAGGTATATCCGAAGATTCCCTGCTTTATCGTTCCCTGCTTTATCGGAAGCTTATCAACCAACTGCTTACATATGTTAAGAAAAAATGCGATATTCGGCTGTGGCGGATCTTATATATCTTTCACGTTGGACTTTTGTATCCACAGTGAACTGGTATCGTGAAGTGATTTTCGAAATGTTAATATCAAAACCAAATACTTTGTGACAGATCTAAAGTCATTTTAAAAAACTGTTCGTTTAAAGAGGGCTAAGGATCTAGAATACTTATACTTTATGAATTTAAAAATTATATTTGAAAAAGAATTAAAGAGTTTTCTATTACTTTTTTCCTCTCAAAAAAAAAAAAAAAAGGTTACTGTTAACCAAAAATTCGTGTTTTTTTGTTAAAATTTTTATTAATTTTTTAAGTTTTGTTTGTTTAGTTTTGTGGATTAGCATACACAAACTTTTATATATACTTAAATCTTTACTAAAAACTATTATACTAAATCAATATTTTCTTTCATTTTCTCTTTACAGGTATGTTTTCTGCTCAATATGAAAGCAATTTTTTTAAAGTAAGTTTTACAGTTGTGGTTTCTGTTTTATATTTCTTTTAAAAATCATTTATTTTAGTAAATAAAAATGTGATACATTTCAAACTTTAAGTTTTGTGTTTTAAAGTACCACAATTTTCATTTGTACGAAAAAAATATGCAATTTTTTGTACATACAAGTAAACACAGACCTTTCTAAAAGAAATACATTAAAAACAACAACCCTGCAGATATTAAGTCGATGAAACTATTAGTTATAAAAAAAATTAGGGAAAAAATCAGTAAAACCTAATACACATGTACTGCAAGAAAAAAGTCCGTATGTACAAGGTGGGCCAAAAGAAATCACCCTATTGGAAGATGCTCTTATTTTTGCAAATGGCGGCCAATGTCAAATCTGTTTTTACATTAGTGAACTAGACAAGTGTAGAATACAAACGAACAAGCCATGGAGCAATACAATCCCCAAGAACGCGGAATAATTCTGTCTATTTTTTTGGGTTCTTGGCGCAGCGCGAACTCCTTCGCTGATGCCGGGCGACCAGGGAGTCGCTGTTGGCGACGATGTCGAGCTGTCACCAGAAACATCGGCCAGACGCCGTGCCTCGCAATTATCCATCAACCGGTCGTCCCTAAGGCAAATTTTGGACAAAGACCTGCTCATGTTCCCGTACAAAGCCTAGTCCGTGCATAAGCTGCTGCCTGACGACCGCCAAACGCGTGTAACCTACGTCCAAGCCATCCTCAATCTCGAGGCCGAAGTTTACGATTTTTCGGCCAAAATTATAATGAGCGGTAAGGCTCATTTCCACCTCTGCGGGTACGTGAATAAGCAAATCTATTGCTTCTGGGGCACTAAAAAACCCACGAGTGATGCACGAGGAACCATTAAACCCGCTCAAAGTAACTGCATGGTGCGCTAGTCACGCTTGAGAAGTCATCGGGCTATTTTTTCGAGGATGCCGTTGGTCAAACAGCAACACTGGACGGTGCGCGTTTTAGGGCCGTGCTAGCCGAGTTTTCTCTACCGCAACTGAACGAATTAGGACTAGAGGACATGTGGTTCCAACAGGACGGAGCAACGGCACATACTGCGCGAGCCACAAACGATATTCTGAAGGCGGCGTTCCCGGGTCGCCTCATCTCTCGTTTTTGGGATTAACATTTGGCCGCAGAATCGCCCGATTTAACTGTCCAGACTTTTTTTTGTGAATTCCCGTGTTTACGTGAACAAGCCCGGAAACCCCTCAAAGACAACATTCGACATGAGTGCGAGAATCTGTCGCCCGAAGTTCTCGCCGCGCAATAAAACGAGCCCGTATAGCAATCAATTGTGACGGCGCATATTTGGCCGATATCTTCTCGACTTAACCAATAAAATTCTAAAGGTTTAAATAAACATAATAAAAAACAGAGTCGATGTTTTTCATTTAGGAAAAAATGGGAGCCAAACAACATTGGATGACTTCTTTTGGCCCACCTTGTATATAAACTGACTGTGGAGGCTTTCCTCCACTAGGTTAATTTATATTTGCTTTAAAAAAAACCTAAATAACAAGCCATTTATATGAAGTAAAATGCCCGCAAATCTGTCCCTGATATAATCTTATAATGTTACAAATCTTATTAAAGCATTTTTAAATAGTTTGCCGCCTTGCCAGGTTCAGGTGTATAAGCAAAATATATTTTAAAATATCTTTTTTCAACAATTTGGTAAATCCAGTTTAAAACTGAAACGCCATTCACTACAGTATGTTGTTTTTAATAACTACAAACTACAGCAACAACTTTCCATATTTTACTCTTAATATATTCTGGTCCCTTACACAAACACTTACTTATCCACCCAATAACTCAACCAATACAACCTTAATAACCATTCATCAAAATTCTTTTCAGCTTGGAAATTATAGTAAGTAGTGCTTTGTATACACTATGGTACTTTTTAATGTATGAACGTATGGTTGCAAGTAGTGGAGCCTGATATGTTTGTGTGGTAAAATGACATAGTGATGATGTTGAATGAAAGCTTTTTGTTTAATACATTCGTTTGTTCTTTTGTATACTTGAGTTACATATGTTCTGGTGTGGCTGTCAAAGCTGGTCAGGTTGACCAAAGGTTGTTTTTTGTTTTGAAACAACAAATTCTTTTAAAACATTAAACAATATCTGGCAAAAATAATAAAACATTAATTTTCATTTTTCAGCTGAACTACTTTGGTATTTTTCATATACATATATTTAACTGAAACTACATGCTTACAAATATTTTCTTTTTGTTTTGACATTTTAATAAAGTATTGTTGAATTAATGGCTGATGGGCTAAAAATGTTAATTAAGTTTTTCAGTCTGTTTGATGAACTTCTTTTAGAACAGCAGCATTACACTAGCGTTACACCTTAATAAATTGTGGGGGAAAATATTATGCCATGATCTTAACTAGTTTCTTTATTTCAATATTTTTTACGTGAAGGTTAAAACATATGTATAAACATGTGGCAAGTTTGAATGAGAAATAACAATTAATTAAGATGAATCAAAAAAAATTAAAAGACCTGTTTAGTCTTTTATTAATTCCAAGAAAACTTAAAAGAGTAATTCGAGGAAGCAAGTTATATATTATTTTATTATATATTTTACAATAGTGTTTTATTGTTGAAAATCTTATATGTTCAAAGCAGGAAAGCTTTGTCAGAATAATAAAAAATAAAACTCGCATTTACATATTTTTTAAACTTTTTTAAAAATTTTTCTTGGTTTTTTATTTTAAACGATAAAATTACTAAACGGATCCATTAGGTATGGCAACCTAACTTCAGTTTGTCAAACGGCAGTCAAAACTACTAGGTTGTCAAACACTCACACATACACAAACATACATCATATTTCATATGTTATTTACAGAAGGATCCAAAACGGAAGGGAGATCGCAGTTTTGGCCTTTTGTCAAAAATTGGGTATCAGTTCTTTAAACTCTCTGATGTCATCTGTGTCTTTTAAAAAGAGCTTCTAGTAGCCAAATTAGCCGCTGATCTTGCCTGGCCTTTCCAGACTGAAAACTCTTAAGTGAACAATTTTTTATCGGCAGGCGACGAATAAAGCAATCTCCACAAACTCACTTAATTCTTCGTTGGCACAGCGTGGAAGAAATAAATTGGTAATTTGTGTGCCGTGAGGCAAGTGAATATTTACTGTGTTTAAGGACACATGGGTATTGAGGGTTATGAAAAACTGTCCTTTTGCTTTTGTAAAGAGGAGAAACGACTCTGTTATAATGCTACAAGTCTTGAAAATCTTGGTACATTGAACCTTGTGTGGAGTTTATAAGATTATGTATTGACTTTATAACCAGAAGGGTACAAGGCTTCTTCTTTGTTGCAGCAACTGTAGACTTTAAGTAGGGTAGATAACCGCTTGAATTAATTTAGTGGAATTACCAGGTTATTTTTTTTTTCTTGTCTGGTAATATTAAGTGCTTAAAGGGTAGGGTTTTAAGGCCAGCAATTTTAACGTAACCTAACTTTTATTTGTTATAGCGCTTTTTAATCAGTAATAATATTTGGATATTATTTAAGGTAATTGAACGACTTCAAAATTTAACCTAAATATTTGACATTTATAACATTCCACTACATCACATAATATAACATTAGTTACATTACATTACATCACATAATATAACATTAGTTACATTACAATACATTACATTACATTACATTACATTACATTACATTACATTACATTACATTACATTACATTACATTACATTACATTACATTACATTACATTACATTACATTACATTACATTACATTACATTACATTACATTACATTACATTACATTACATTACATTACATTACATTACATTACATTACATTACATTACATTACATTACATTACATTACATTACATTACATTACATTACATTACATTACATTACATTACATTACATTACATTACATTACATTACATTACATTACATTACATTACATTACATTACATTACATTACATTACATTACATTACATTACATTACATTACATTACATTACATTACATTACATTACATTACATTACATTACATTACATTACATTACATTACATTACATTACATTACATTACATTACATTACATTACATTACATTACATTACATTACATTACATTACATTACATTACATTACATTACATTACATTACATTACATTACATTACATTACATTACATTACATTGCATTACATTACATTACATTACATTACATTACATTACATTACATTACATTACATTACATTACATTACATTACATTACATTACATTACATTACATTACATTACATTACATTACATTACATTACATTACATTACATTACATTACATTACATTACATTACATTACATTACATTACATTACATTACATTAGATTACATTACATTACATTACATTACATTACATTACATTACATTACACTAAACGGAAAAAACCGTTTAAAAAACCTTTTTCTGAACTTAAATTTTGTATTAGAACAATAAGTGTTTTTTTAATTATTTTCTTTCAGTGTATTGTTGGCTCTTTGAAGAATCTATTAACATGACCAATTCGCAAACAACACCACAATCCTTTGCTACACTTCTCTTAATTATATATTTAATATGGATGTCAGGTTTCAGTTTTCAGTCTTTTGCACATATGAATGTTACAAAAAAAATTATTGTAGAATAAAACATTTAAATAGTTTATTACTTAAAAACAACATATATTTTAAATAAATGTTGGCATTTTATGATAAATAAGAACAGTTTAAATGTGTTTGTAGAAAATGTATTGAAGTGTGTATATATTAAGAAATGCTTTCACAGGTGTTGTAAGAAGTATATAATTTACAAATACATATGTATTTAATTATAAACCCAGTTGACTAATAAGTCGTTAAGAATCATAATTGTCGTGTGTATTGTCTTGAAAGATGATGCGGAACAATTCTTCGATTAAGACAATCATATAATAATGCCCTCAGTGAGGTGCCAAACTTTAAATTAATAGTTTTGCGACAAAATAAGCGTCATAATGGTTCATGTTCTGTAGCTTTATATTGGCAACACTTGTTCGAAAATTGTGAAGATTTTATCAGGGGGTTCACCGCGTAACTCGGTTCGAAATAAAACATTTTCGTTTTTCCATGTTAAAAGTATTCCAACTCAAACAAATTTTTTTATTGAATCGACTATCGCGATAATCGCCCACAGCCCCGTCCACGTGTACTCAACAATTTTGTGAAACAACTTAAAGATTTGGCCAACTGGGTTTGTTTGTTACTTACGCATACATACTTACACAACATAATTTTAAAATTCAAGCCTTTCTTTGTTTAGTGTACAGGAAACTTTACCTAAATCCTTAATTTGCCTAGAAAAGTTAAGGTAAATAAACATTATATTTTATTGTACTTACATAAGTATGTATGTCTCTAAATACAAACATAATTAGTTTTATAAAATATGCAGAAAAAGATAACAGAAATGATTGTTAAATGCCATAGGAATAGGTATTTTAATTATTTGCAATTAAAATTAAACCTTTTGAACTTTATTATGCTTTTGGGCTAATAATAAGTTCAACAGTCTTACTGTTAAGTTTAAGTATGAGTGAGAAGAGGACTTAAAGCATAAATTAAAATTAAATTTAAACTACTATTTGAAGCACTGTTGGGATTAATTAGTGCCTTAGTTGCATAAATTTTTCAGCTGTGCTCTTTTTACAAATTACCCCTCTTTACCTCTATTTATACTTACTAACTCTTTTCTTTAATTTTAAAATTCCATTTAAGATGTAATTTTCCTTACAATAAACTTTAAACTTTGAATTAAACTTTAAAAAGTTTTTTTTAAATCTCGTTTTAAGGTGCTTTTTGAAAGACCTTAAGTCATGAGAAACGGATGCCATTTAAAATTGAAAAGATATACAGCAAAGTAAAAAATGCATTTTTAAGTTAAATTGGAAACAACAATTTTCTCTGGCAACTAAATTTATAATGAAATGAACAAAACAAATAAGAAAAAAAAAATTAAATGTTTTCGTTTTGATTAAAAGACTGAAATAATTTTGGGACTACAAAATGCTTCTTTTTGGGGTTTTCCTAAGCATACATAAATATATTTGCTAAAAAACATTTACACCGCAGAAGGTGCCTTAAACATGCCAATTTCTGTTTATTTTTCAAAAAAGTTTGTGCAAACAGCAGCAAAATTTTACTGCCGTCTTGTCCATCAAAATGTTCTTTGTTATCCATCAGTTTTTTTTTGTTTGAAAAAGTATCTTTTTTCATTTGTGCTAATGTTTTTTTTTCTTTTCATCACGAATTTTTGTTTTAATATTAAAACTTTTATTTTATTACTGAACCTTAAGATTAAAATAATAAACTTTTCCAGTAATTTTGTTTTGTGGAAAGTACCAAAACTCTAAATTTTTCATAAAAGATATGCATGATATTCTTAAGAAAACTTTAAAACTCAGTTTTTTGAAAAAATTAAAGTCAAGGTTTTTTAAAAAGAAAAGATTCTTTTATTCAAAAAATTTCTAGAGAATTGAAATAGTTAAAGAAAGTTATTATATAATGGAAAACAATACAAGTAAGAGCGCTATATTCGGTTGTACCGAATCGTATATACCCTTAACAACGTGTAGGGGTTTTTACCCTATTTTTTTTTCAAATTTTGTATGGCAACCCCTTAGGTGGTGGAAATAGGATGTAAGTATGTTTTAGGCGAATATTTATAAAGAAAAATAAGTTAGGGTCAGTACTAAATTTGGCCTATTCACGGGCACCCTTGAAGCTGAAGGGGGGGGAGGGGGATAATTACAATTTCTCAAACTTTGTATGGGAGCCCCCTTAGAAGCCACCTAGAGGGATTATGTTTTGGAGGCCTAAAATGCGGAAGTTATAAGCGTTTTTACAGCATTTTTGTACATTTTGTATGGAGATAGGGAGTATGTTCCAGAAATATGTTTTAGAGGCAAAAAGTAATGGGGGCTGTGATAAATTTTATTCCTTTAAGTGAAGTTGTAGGGGTTTCTACCCATATTTTTTACAATTTTGTATGACAACCCTCTTAGGGGCTGAAGATAGGGGGTAAGCATGTTTCAAAAAATGTTTGGGAGGATAAATTAATTGGGATCGGTCTTATATTTGACCTTTGTAGAAGCACCCTGGGAGCTGTGGGAGCTGTTTAAAATAAAATTAAACTTTTTATGGCAACCCTGTTAGGGGAAGGGGATAGAGTGTAAGTATGTTCCACAAAAATGTTTGTGAAAAAAAACTAATGGGAGTTGCTCTTGTATTGCACCCGTGTACAAGCAACTCCGGGATAGCTGTAGAGGTTTTTATGTATAAATTTTAGGGAAATCAATAGAGGTAGTCGTGGCTTTTCGCTTCTATAACTTATAGAGCGAATTTTCTGGATTTTAATAGCGATTTGCTCGCAAATATTTCTGTTTGTATAATACCACCTACGGGCCTATGCGATATCGGGGGGCTTTAAACAGTTTTAATCATAACACAGACAGATGGACATGACTTAATCAATTTCCCTATCTATAAGGACCAAGAAGATCGCCGCCTGACTATTATTAAACACGTTCACCTAAAAGTTCTCTATTTGGGAGAACAGATCAAGATCAGTCGCTGCCTAAAAGACACATCATTACTGATTAGGAAGTCTTAGGATTCTGCTAGCCATCTGTCGACAGAAGAACGCAGCTTCGACCCGCTCTTCTTCCGCAAAACAGTTACAGGTTCTGTGGTTTGGATAATGTTATGCCAACAAGCCGTATTTCTCCATAGTCACACTAAGCTTTCCAATGAAGTTATTTTCGGAAATCACTGTCACAATTTGCGCTTCTTTTAATTTTGGCTGCATTTAGCGGCGGTTATTCAAAATCCTGCAAGTATCTGCACGCCCTCCAGGCGCCTGTTAACTTGATTTTTTAGTGCGATCTACCACACGGGTATCCAATTATTGCAGTGTAGATTAAATGTGTTAGATTTGACGTTCTGCCATTTTATTCCTTGTTTCAATTCCCTTAAAGTAGGTTTTTTCTTGTGATAAGCGGTTGCCTTTATCTTCTGTTGCTACTCCTACTTGTGGTTCCTTTTGTTGTATCTTTTCAAATATTATTAAATGTTATTTCCAGACAAAATCGTGTTTGTTAAATAAATATCCCCTCATTTCGTTTAGATTATTTATTCACCCCAAAATATATATTTTAAACTTGCAGATTTTTTATTTTAAATACTTTGCAAAATCTTTTTCCTTAATATTATTTCATGTCTCTACATTTATAAAAGTATTTAGATTTTAATCGCATTAAAGAATACAGTCACTAAACGAGCATTTTTAGTTCCCATAGGAATTTCTTAAAAAGTCATAAGATTAGGAATTTGCTTTATGAATTTTTAAATATTTCTTACAGCCAAGGAGCGAATATTTAAGTATTTTAAAGAACAAAACGAAATTTTTTAAGGCAATAATTTTAGCTGGTTTGTGTGATGAAATTTTTATTAAGTATCTCAATGCATTTTTGCTGTTCGTTTAGTTAAAAAAAAAGAAAGAGAAAAATCGTAACAGGTTTTCATATACGAATAACATTTACTTTAGCAACTTTTATTAAATAAAAATATGTAAATTGCAAATACTTGTTTGTTTAACAAGTAAACCTTTAGCTTTTTTGATTTAACTTTGCTCACTTTTCGCCGTCGTTATTGACTTTCATGTACAATCAATAGACACTTGGTGGAGTCATTTATCAAACGAAAGAAAATAAAAAAAAAATCTTAAATCGCTAACATAAGTTCGCAACTAAAAAAATGGCAATAAAACTGTGTGCTATACAAACATAAATACCGGTATATGTGTAATTATGTTTGTATATACATATTAGAGAGCTGCACGAATAAACTTGAACTTGCTGTATACTTGAGTATTTTAAAGGATTATTATATGTAGGACCTCTAAATAAAAACATAATTTTTCTATGGACGTCATAATCGTCAACTATGTTTTTCCTGTTACTTGAAAGAGTTTTTTTTTTTTAGATTTCTTGTTTACTTTTCCTTTCTGCCTAATAAATTAAAGTTTAATAGATCAACTACGGTTTTACTAGTTCTCGCAAGATTACTTGATCATGAACAAACACAAATTACATTTGGTAGTTGGTTTAGTTCTGTTGGTTTCTTATTTGTTTTTGATATATATGTACTTATGTGTATGTAAACTCAAATGGGGTTTTGGTACAATAACAAAACATATATACAAATATACAAGCAGCATATGATTTTTATAAAAAAAACAAAAACGGGCTACCAAAAAAAAGAATACATATTGTTCCAACAAGTATTCGCACAAAAACTTCTTAAGGCGGTGGCACATAGAATCCGTCGTACTCCAAGCGTTGACTTTTTAACAAGAGGTTAGCACATATAATCCTTTATAAACGGATGTTAAATCAGCTGATTTTTTGTATTGTTGTTGTTCAAACTCAAAATTTTATGGCCGCGTGCAAAAACAACTAATCAAAATTAAGGTTATGAACCAGCTAGTAGTAACGTACTTTAAAACGTACGTTAAAAGTTAAAAGTTGCCCAACTTTAGTACATTGCGTTGAAGGAGACGTACTGAATGTGGCATTGTTCATAATAAAACATGTTTTCCAACTTAGCTGTCAGTTAAAAAAGGCGAAGTATGACGTACGACGGATTCTATGTGCCACCGCCTTCATAGCTTTGTATTTGACAAACTACGATTCTGTTATTTTCCGTACTCTCACACTGCCAGCAAATTCATTGTGCATTCCCTCTTATCCGTTGCAGACCTCTAATACATATGTATGTACACATAAACAAGTTGCATATTTGCGCCAAAAACAAGTTTTTCCTTCCTCAATGCCAAGTTTGTAATGAAAAAATGCTATTGAGTGTGTGTTTGTGTGAAAATATTTTATGGATACAAACTTGTAAGAAAAATCTTGTTTCTATGAAACTTAATTTGCCGGGTTTGATTGTGGTTATGTCATTAAATTTGACATAATTTAAATTCGAAAACTTAAAGTAATAAAAATTTTAAAAGAGATTTTATTACAATTTCTCACTTAGTTAAAGTTTTAAATTTACTAGAAGGAAAAATTATTTTTAACGAAGGACTTTTTCTATAGATAAGGTTTACAATTTTTGATAACAGTTTTTTTGAATTACTAGCAATTAGCCCTTTAGCTCATAAGCGCAGTTTTTTATATTAAAGGTACCTTTACACGGTAATACATATATTACGATATGTCAAAAAATGTTGTGGGATAATACAAAATCTCATCATGTAAAAGCATAATGTATTGGGTAGGAGAGAATACGGATGCAAAATTTGACAAGTGTTCGGTAAATGTTTATTTTCTAAACCATTTTAGAAACTTGTGTATTCTCATCACATCAGAGGTGTGAAAGATTGGCAGCACTTACAGCATCTAATGAAGGTGGCTACACTTAATGAAACAATACACAAACAATCAAAATAAAAGCAGATTTTTTTCATGTTGTTTTTGTTAATATTGTTGAACCTAAACCATATGGCGTTACCCCAAAAGGAAAGTGGCAAGAAACAACCGATTTTGATTTTACCAACCTCATCCGTGTAAACATGAAAAATAGTTAGAACAGATTTTTATTCTCTTTTTTTAAACGCGGAGAGAATTTCATAATATTTTGATTCTACAAAATCTAATTACTTTGTATTACCGTGTAAAGGTACCTTAACTAAAAAACGTAATCATAGACACAAAGTGTTATTAAGAACATTGAACGATAGAATGGAAATGCGGATTTCATTTTTTAAAGAGTTTGTCATCCAGTTGAAACGAATATTTTTCTTTAAAGCCAAAAGAGATTGGGGATTGCCATTACAAAAAACCATCTTCTTGAGGTAGCCCCATAAAAAAATCCATGGGAGTTAAATCGGACGACCTCGGTTACCATTGGATGTCCCCAAAAAGACGCATCAGTGTGCAGTCGCCCCATCCTGCTAAAACCACTTGTGTAAATAGTACGATAGATAAGCTCGCAGGTTTGGCAAAAAGAATTCCGTAATCATGCGTCGATAAATTTCACCGGTGACATGCTTCGCCTGGACTCAATAATTTTCGAAAAAATGGTCCAATTATTTTATGCGTGAATAAGGCACAACAAGCAATTCCCCTGGAGCAAAGCAATGGCTTTTGATGTTTCAATTAAGGATTGCGGGTTCTTGGAGACCAGTAACGGCTGTTGGGCCGTTTAAGTGAAAATTAGCCTTTTCGCTCCAAAAAATGAAATTTGCAGTGCGAAGGCGCTCCAACATCGCTTAAAAAAAATTTTTGCGTAAATCAACGTCACTTTCTTTCAGTTTTAGAACGATTTAAATTTTTAAAGGATGGAACTTTAGATCTTTTTTTAAATCTCATGAATAATCGTTTTTGGAAGTCCCAGTAAGGCTGCTCTTGTACGTATTAAAAGTCACAGAATTTCACATAAACTGCTTTCAACCAGTTCAATGTTTTCAGGAGTTCTTAAAGATAAGCTGGGCCCTGGCCATGGGACTTTAATAGCCGAAGCAGTTGAGCGGAATCTCCGCATCCACGAACCAATTAAAATTACACTCGGTCCATCACGTATTCGCCGAATATCAAACTTTGAACAAAAATGTCGACGAGCAATTACGTAAGAATCATTACTCTTAAAATTTTTTTCACAGCGAACGCGCGATGCTCACTCGACCATTGCGACATTGTCTCTGACAAATCCGCACAATTGATAATTACCACAAAAAGGTCGACAAAAATAATGTTAATAATTATTATTAAATTATTTAAATTTTTAACTTTTAAACAACAATGGATATGAATTTATATAGATCTTAAACGTCACTTTGCTTTTTTAAGCAGAAGGGTCGGGTCTAGATAAGCGGCCCGGGCAGGTAAACCTCTTTGAAAAATAAATAAATTTGTAATTATTAATTTTAATAATAATAGCAATAGGTAATTGTTAAAAAAAACTACGTTTTAGGAGTTTTTCCTTATTTTTATTTTTTCATATTTAATTTTTTTTACTCTACCGCTTAGTTTACATTAAGATTTCCTAATGGGCAACTCCATTAAATCATCAAAACGCAGTGCATTAAAAAACTTAAATAAATGCTGTAATTTGGCTTAAAGTCATTGAGCTTATTTTTCAAAACCACCCTCCCACAAAAACATAAATTTGAAAAAAAATCATAAAAAAGTACTTAAAAACAAAAAAACACTTGAACCCATAAGAATTAAGAGCCATTATTTTAATTGAATTATTTTTGTGATTGCAATATGTAGCACGTACATATCGTCACAAAAAAATTAATAAAATATTTTTCTAGCTAGAGTTGGCACAGCCTATGTAAAGGCACTCATTTTTAAACGTTTTCTATCTAAAGTTGTTAACAGAGATGATTGGTATTTTTGCATTTTTGGTGACGATATTTTTGTAAATACCAGCATACTTATTTCTTCTTATAAATTATTTGTTAGTACATTTATGGAGTGTAATAAAAATTAAAATAAAATAAATGAAAAAAGTTGTCAATATAAAAAAGACTAACGACTTACGTTTGTCTGTCGAAAATGTTATTTTTTGGTATTTCAATTCCAACAATTTTCTGGTTGGTATTTTAATTTTATCATACTGTTCGTAGTAAAAAAAATGTGTCTCTTAAGGTATGAAAGCTATATTCGTCAACATCAACTTTATTATACCCTGCGTCACGTAATTTTGGAATAGATTGTACTAATAGATGGTACTAAAACCTGTTCGTATATTATGCAGCTAGTTTGCATTTTCAAGAGTAGCACTAATGTAGGACCCATAGTATATTATGGACCGATATCGACTGAATTTGGTACAGCAATTAATGACAAAACATTTATGTGTATACATACTTATGTACATGTGTAAAAAGTTTTTTATGTTATAGAGTAATATTTGAGGCATAGATTGTTGTTAAAATACATTCTAGCAGATCATTTGCATGGGAACTTAGGGAAATCGCGGGCGAAACTATGCCAGGAAACTACAATATACACTAAACCATAATTTATTTTATATTTAGTACCAACATAAGTTAAATTTGGACTGATGCTTAGAAAATTGCGAATCATTATTTTTTTTTTATTTTGTCTTCAATCCGATATGCATTCGGTATTTATGGCGGTAAACATAGTTTCCGAACTAAGGTCGTGGTTAGTTTACATTGAACTTAGCTTTGTTCAAAAGTCGTTAGGTAGGGTCTAAAAGAACCCAACTATAAGTACTAGATTCGTATTGTGGTCTAAAGGTATCTCAACAGGTCATTTAACCTGCATAAAGTAGGTAATTTGACCCGTTGTTTTGACAAGAATTAATTCCAGTCGACTTAGTTGGTTTTTTTTTGGACTTATGTTTTTAAAGATTTTCTCTTCATTTCCCGAAATTAGTCACTCACGGTCACGATATGTCGCGCGTGACAAGCTTGTCACTTTTGTGGCAAATTTTTTTACGCTTTATATAGAAAAAAGTATGTTTTTTACATTTATTAAAAGAAGTATTTTTCAAATTTCTCACCTTATTTCACCGCGAGCGATTTGGAGAACTTTTTTAAAAGTTTTTTCTCAACCTATAATCAATTTTAATTTGAAGTAGAAATGAAGAATATTTCTGTACCTGTGGTTTTATACCTGTGACTAAAAAATCACTGGTAGCGACAGTGACAAACTGTGAAGTAACTGTTACTGAGATGGAGTTACTTTGATATGTTATGAAAACAAATATTTAAAGTAAAATTTTTGGGTCTTCGTGTGAAGTAACTATTAACATATTTGTTTGTGAAAAATAATAAACAGCGATCACCGTCACTGTTTAAAATAACTGTTATTTTAAAATCACATTCACTGTTTACAGTATTCTTAAAAAACCACTGGATCGGTCATCTCTAATTTTAAATAATTAATTTGATTCAGCTCAGCAGATTATTTTTTAAGATACCTGGAATGTCTAAACTTATTTGCCAAGTGGTTTTAAGCTTCTTTGGGAATATAGTGTTTTAGGCACACCAAGAATATTATATTTATGGCTGATTTGGTGGCCATGATGTTGCCTGCCCAATTTATTAGGGTTTGCTGTGCCCCTCAGAACCTTCTGAACTGAAAAAATTTACAAGGTAAAATATATCTTTGGAGTGAATCAAGTCATTGTGCACTACCGCAGTAATCAGGAGCTAAAGATATTTTGCCATAATGACTCTTATCAATTCTTAAAATATCTAATTGCTTTTTAGCCAGAAAAATCTGCATAAACTAGTAAACATGCAAAACTATCGATAGTCTATCCACGCCATAGTTTCGGTAGCTTGAACTTTAACTATCGATATTATCAAATTCGTTAAAGCGTTTGGATAAAAAAATATAACAATTCGTAAATATAAGAACTTAAAGTAAATAAAATAAAAAAGAAAATTAAATCGCAAACGGTTGGTACGTTTTTATATTTATATACATATAATTTACATTACATGACCAAACGTTCCTTACATTTTTTAAATTTTACAAGAAATCCAAAAAACAATTTTACACAATTCAGTTAACAAAATAGAAATACATAAAAAAGTCAATTTTGTATTATTATTAGTAAGGGCCGTTTTCATTTTAGCTAACGGTATGAAAGTTATATGAAAGTTTTAAAGCGGATTAAATAATTTTTTAATTCAAGTCGACTTAGCGAATACTCTTTAGCTTTATTTTATTTCCTCGATGGCATCGCAATCAAGAAAAAACATCGATAGCCCACTTAAAAATGGAACTATTGCAACTATCGTCTATTTTCTCTTTTTAAATGTCTTGTAAGATATCATACTTTGTCATTTTGTTAATAGATATACAAGATTCGTACCAACCGATTGTAGCGCTAATACTGGTTTTAAATTTGTTACATTTTATTCATCTCCATTTTTATTTGAAAAAATAATGGCCAGTCATTGACCCCAAAGATCTGATTTACATTTTTGACAAATTAAATAAAAAAAAAAAAAAACAAATCAAATAAAATCCAGTTTATTTTTGACTAAGTTTGAATTTAAATTCTTAATTTATGTTATTTTGTGTTTGCTTTGACAAATAAAGTAAAAAAGTTAATAATCTTTGAAATGCATATAAAATTGAATTTTTTACACTCAAGATGACAAACCATATTTAAGACTGTGTGCAATTTCGGCACAAAACATCAATTTTGGGTACATGGAAGTCAATAACTTTAATTTTGTTTCAATTTTAACAAAAGAATATTCACAAGAGAATTTCAATAAAATTTGTTTTTTAATGCCAGTTTTCTGCAATTTTGTGAAAAATGGCTTGAGCAAATTCTAGATGTTAAAATTGTATATTTAACATTTCAGTTTTTGAAAAAGAATTTTTTTATTGTGGTTTTAAATCCTTATTTCGCAAGAATCTTAAATTTTCAGTGCTTTTAAGATTTGATTGCAATGCTACGACCGCAAAAAATAAAATTTTGATTTTTTTTAACTAAAACAATTTTTCCAAGAATCATTTTATTTAAAGTAACCTTTTCTATCTTTGAATGATTTTTACAAAATCAAAAATAGAAGAGAAAAATTATTGTCATAATTTCCCATTTGCATAATGACCAAAAAGATCACCCTAGATATTACATGGTATTCGTTGTGCCTAAACATAAATTTGAACATTGTCATTAGGCAAAACTATGATTGGCGTGAATACCCTTTATATGTGTTCTTTTTTAAAACTAAACTTCATGCGTGTCTGCAAATTAAAATTGATGTCAATCAGTGCTTTGACAATATCGTTTATTTAATCTTAACGTTTTTAAATAGTTAAATGATTGCAAAGAATTCAGGGTTGTATTTTGCAGATTTTTAAATGCTTTGATACCACTGATATGTTTACATATCAAAAGCAAAAATAATTTTTGGTACAAAATATTAAACGAAAGCTTCGTAAAATTAAGGAAAAAACGTGTTTTTGTTTTTTTTGTATGTTTTACCAATTTAATGCTTTAGCAAAATTGCCTTTAGTTTAATAAAGTTTTTATAGTTTTTAAAGTACAGGGTGTCTGGTGGCAGATTTATATTTTCAAACTTAAATAAAAAAACGTAATAATTGACAACAAGTTTTATTAAGAGCATTAAACGATAGAATAAAGAGTATGGCTGTTTTCCTAAACGCAGTATGCCTTGCATCATGAAATTTCAACTTCTTCCCTTATACACATATTGCAACTACAACGCTTTTTGTTTACAGGACATTAATATAGCTGTAAACACTCATTTGGAAGCAGAAGATATTATTAAAAACCTTTGTGATGCGAAGCATACTGCGTTTAGAAAAACAGCCTATGTCATCCAGATGCCCAGTTGAACACACTGTTTAAAACGGAGCCTTGTGTTTTGCGCCACATGCTGCTTGGTTCAATTGAGCTGATTTCTCGATGGATATTTTTATTGGGGACTGTCATTATAAACCCTTTTTTTGAGGCATTCCTTTAAAATAATCCATGGAAGTTAGATAGGTGGAACTCGGTAGCAATGGGATGTCCTCAAAGCGACTGATTAGTTTTTGTGGGATATTTTCCCGAAGTACATATATTCAGCGAAGCTCTGGCAGTGTGGGCAGTAGTCTTATCTTGTTTAAACCACGCGTATGAAGAGTACGATGCATGACCTTGCAGGTTTGACAAAAAGAATTCCGTAATCATGCGTCGATAGTTTTCACTGTTGACATACATACGTCGCCTGGCCTCGAGAATTTTTGAAAAAAGTTGTCCAATTATCTCATGCGTGGATAAGGCACACCAAGCAGTTGCCCTGGGGCAATGCAATGGTTTTTTAAGTTTCAATTGTGGGCTGTGGTTTCTTGAAGACCAGTAACGGCAGTTTTGTTTGTTGACGTGGCCGTTAAAGTGAAAATGAGTCCGTCGCTCTAAAAAAATGAGATTTACAGTGTGAAAACGCTATAAAATAGTTTAACAAAAATTTTTGCGTAAATCAAAGTCACTTTCTTTCAGTTCTTGAACGATTGGAATTTTAAAATAATTAAATTTTAGATCCTTTTTCAAAATTTTATGAGTAATTGCTCTTGGAAGTCCCAGTGAGGCTTTTTCGTATTGAAATTCGCGGATTTTCACGTAAACTGCTTTCAACCAATTTAAGGTTTTCGGGAGTCCTTGAAGATCGACTGCGCCCTGGCCGTGGGACATTTATAGCCGAAGCAGTTGCGCGGAACCTTTGCATCCATGAACGAATTAAATTTCGCCGAATACCGAACTTTGAATAAAATTGTCGATAAACAATTACGTAAAAATAATTACTCTGAAAAAAATGTCCCCACAGCAAACGCGCGGTGCTCATTCGACCACAGTGACATCGTAAATGACAAATCCACACAATCAATAATTCCAAAGGCGCCACCCTGCCTTTGCACCTTTTATTACTTTTTCAAATAATCGTATTTAAAAAAATATAAATTTGCCACCGGACACCCTGTCTTTGCTGCCATTTTTTCTTTGGCTTACATCTTTAGAAAGCCCAACTGACAATTTTATAGTTTAAATTTAAAACTTGTTTTTCTCAAGTCAAGTTTAGTTTTTGATTGTTGTTTATGTTTTGCGGCTTTTAAACAAGTCTCATACTATTTTAATGACTCACACAGAAACCTTAAGACATGAATTAACTAATAAAAAAATGATTTTTATTTATTGGCACTCCTCTCTCTAAGCGGCTTAGTAGGGGTTCTTAAAGTTAAGATTTTTAATATTTAAAAACTAGTATTAAACAGTTAATTTTTTTAAATAAAATTAAAAGATATTTATAAAGTAAGCAATAAAGTTATGTTAGGTTATGATAAAAAAAATTTTTCCTGTAAAATTTTTAAATTTTCACGCTACGTTTTTGCTATTATGACATTATCAAATTACAATAATTAACTTAATACCTGAGGTAAAGAGTAGCACTATTTATATTCAATTAAACATCTGTGATGAGTTCAAGCTCATTACAGAAAAAGGAAAAACTACTCAAATGAAAATAGTTTTAAAAAAAGTTCTACCTTCTCTAGCAGAAACAACATAACAGACAATGACACTTTAGTTAAAGCCATTATTTACATTTCAAAAATGTAGCTTCAAAAAATCGACGATAAAAAAAATAAAATATTGTTAAAGTTCTTTTCAATTTTGTATCATGGTACATTTTCTTAATATTTTTTTGTGCGAAAAACATACAAAAATTATTGCAGTAATAAAAAATGTAACACCAGAACGCAGAGAAATAAGAAATACACATTTGCTATATCTTATTACAGTAGAGACTTTATAAATACAATTTTTAAAAAATTTCAAATTTTCAAATTAAAAAAAGGAGGAAAGAGGAAACACGTGGCACTTAAGTTAAGCACACCATCTTACAAATCATCTAACACTAATACTAACAAACAAGATTTTTTTTAAAAAATGAGCTTTTAAAATGTATTTTTTGGCTATTGTTTGATAAGTATTTTTTATTTACCCAAATACAAATTTTTCTAATTTTAATTTGTTTTTGTTTTTATAACAGTTACGAAATAAAAATTAGGTGTGTTCATTTACAGAAAATTATTAATAATTTTCGATAATTATTACTAGTAAGTGTTCACGTACACAAAAAATTAGCAGCTAAAGAGCCAAAAAAGAGCGTAATGTGCTTAGAAACAAAAATGTTTCTGATAATTTCTGCTAGTAAAAATTTTACTATCAGATATTATTTAAACAGTCTTTCTGTCATTATGCTTTGAAAAAAAAATTAAGTTTTAAATTTTTATAAGTTTACAAAAACAAAATACGTTTGCTTGCAAGTTTTGACTGTAAAAGTGTTCATTTACTTTTAAATATTTTTGAGAGCAATTTTGAAAATATTTCTTTTTACTCTCTCGTTGCTAGTAATTACTGGAAAGTTATTGAACACAACTAATTTTTTAAAAAAATAAGGATAATAAATTGAAATAAAAAATTAATTATTATTTAAAACGTTTTGTTTGCAAAATTATTACGATCCTTGGGGGTTGATGTTAGATTTGCTTTGAATCAAATTTTTGGTTACAAAATTCATATTGTTATAAAATAAGTCCAAAGGGTTACTAAACATATGATACATATACACCCAAATAACATCGTAACTATAATGTATAATAGTAGTGCATACCTTTAGGTGCTACGTACTTTTGGTTCTAGTCGAAAAAATTAGGATGTATTAATTAAAAATGTTGTCTTATATTTGAGTTAAAGCCAACGTTAACTTTAGCTAATATTTCTAAACAAACTTTCTTCTCTTCCTGAAGGGCCTTACTGTTCTTAGTAAACAATTTGAGGAAGGGCTAGGAGACTAAGAACATGCCGACATGCAGACAAGTTAATAAAACAGAAAAGTGTAAAAATATACAAATGCATTTATACACACACGCTTAACAAGTTTAACAGTATGATAGTATGACAAACAAAAGGATTTCGTTTTCTCACTGTTTTTTTGCTGGTTTGCATTTTATATTTGTTCTGTTATTTAAGAATAATGAAATTCATGTAGAAATGCAGTTGTAAATTAAATGAAATAATGTTACATTATATGTTTATTAATTTATGTATACATACATACATATGTACAAAAGTATGTTGCATTTTATTTGAATAATTTTAAATTTAAAAGGTAAACAGTTAAACATCAGGGGAGCAATATTAGAAGAAACAATTCGTATCTTCCTTTATCATTGTGTAGGCCTTCAAAAGAAAACGTGTGCTTTAAATCATTTTTTAACAAAAAGCTCAAAAGTATTCTAGACTTTTTATTTTTTTTTTAGTATTCAAGTATTCCTTCCGAATTTCTTAAATGAATATTTTCGTATAAAATTTTTAAAAAACAAAAAAAAAAAATTTTATGAGTAAACCTAATGTTTTAATATTTCCTTTGATATTTCGTACAAATAAATATACACAATAGCAATATATGAATTTTGGCAAAAAACAAAGATAATCAACCATTGGATTTGTTTATAGTTGTATAACCAGAACCCGATATTTCTTGTTTTTAATGGCAAACTGCTTATGACGCTATTAAATAGATTGATACTTCATATTTTTGGATTTAATGGGGCCTTTGGTTGGCTTTGTAAACCGTATTCTATTATACGGACAGAAGAATATGACTTTATCGTCTTCTCTTTCTATAAAGATGCGTAAAATTTCTATAGATCAATAGAGTGACAAAAGAGTATTATTAAAATTATAAACAGAATGCAAACATACATACATATGTATATACATATCTACATATAAATACTCGTATTATCCTAAAAGTGAATATGTTTAATTAAACAAATGCAACTGCCAAACAAAATGTAAACGGGTTATAAAAACAGATATTTTTTTGTACCAACAAATATTGAAAATATCTTTATTTATTTTAATGCAAAAATTTTTTATTATACATCTGTATACAAATACGAATTTTTGAGGAAATAAATAAAACAATTATAAAATTTAACATTCTTTACATGATGTTTATCAGGCGCGGTTAATGAATAGAGCACGTAATTATAAATAAAAATTGTTGAAATAATTTTTCAAATTTCTGCAAGATAATATTATAAATTGTTACGTAGAAAAACTAACAAATATTTTTTAAATTTTATTTGTTTAACTCACAACCTCTTTAGTTTTTTTTATTTTATTTTTTCTATTACTTTATTAATATGAAGTTCTTGAAATCAATTATTATTACAACAACGATAAAACTAAAATAAAAAATTTTGTATTTTGGATTTTTTCAAAGAAATGTTCATGAAGAATAAAAGCCAAAACACAATAAAATTAAAAAACGTAAATTGTTAAATTTTCATTGAATTTATCAACTGTTTGTTGCTTGGAAATGCAACCTTCACATACATTTTATTAAAAGCTAAAAAGTACGGCTTTACAAGCTATAATTACGCAGACATATTATTATGTATTGAATACATAATTCTGTGAGATTTTGTTTAATATTAACAGCTTTGTGTGGCAATGACATTGCATGTTTCAATATGGCCAAGATTTTACAAATATTTACTCGTCTTCCATATTTGTATATTACATTGAGTCATGCAACGCACTTTAGGTTTTACTTAAAAAACACTTATGTTTAGATCATTTAAGATTCTTACATGGATGCAAAGAACACCACTAGAAAAGTAGCATTTTGTTAATAAAAAAAGGAATAAATATTGCAGAGATATCAAAAAAGTGTACGAAAAATATGCATATTACTTCGCCGCTCCACAAACAGAAAAACTACAAAACTGATTTCAATTAATAAATTAATAATCCCAATTAAATTTGTATTGATTACCAGACTAAAATTGTAAAATTTGAAGGTTGCCCCTATTTTAGAGTCAATTAAAAAATTTTATTAAAATAAAACAAAATTATTAATAATTTTTTTTGTTGATTTAAATAAAAGTATTAGTTTAATAATTACAATATTAAAAAAAATAAAAATAATAGTTTCTATTTATTCGGCTTTAAGTTCATTATCAGTTTTGAGATAGCAAAGAATGTCAATTTTTATTAAAAATAAGTAATTCCGTTACTAGCCAAGTGTAATGCATTTTCGAAATCAGCTATGATTTCTTGTTAGCACTCTTTCTATTCGGTACTAACTGTAAGTCTAATGTTGATTTGTTCTATTTAAACAAACTTTAATTAGAATTTGAATACTGGAATTATATTCATGTTCTATATTGTTTAAACCGAACTAAATCCACATACAACCCCTATGTTCTCTTATTTTTATTCAATTTGCATTTATCTCTAGTTACTTCCAAAAACAAAAATGAAATAAAAATAAATAATAACTAATGGTTGAACGGAACTCTGAGGCAAACGCCCAAAGGGACGAGTTGTCTTACTGATGGCTGTTGGGCGGAGGGAAAAACGGGACTGGGCATCCTTGTTGAACACCCGTAGACCGCGATTTACTTTCGCCTCCCTGACTACAATACTGTCCTACAAGCGGAGGTCCGGGCAATCATGGATTGTCTGTCCAGGCTCTGGGCACACGCAGATCCAACAAATGTAAACATATGTACAGATAGCCAAGCGTCTATAAGGGCAATTATGTCTGTAAACATCGAATTTTTCAGTACTGAGGATAATAGATTATTACTCGCATTATGGACGTGTTTGAAAAATAAGGGTACATGGTCATCATATGGTGGTCGGAAAAGAACGGGCGAATAATCTGGCGACTAGGGCTAGGAAACAATGCGAAGGTTGACCTGGTGAACCCGAAGCCCTTTGTTGTGACAAGGGCCAAGTTGGAAGAGTGGGCGAAAAATGCCCAAAGTGCGCATTGGAGCAACGGAATAGTTGGGAGATGGATAAGAATCTTCCGAGACGACCCAGATGAGGTTAGAAAAAGGGGCATTTTGAAACTTAGGAAACCTGAACTAGGCTAGACAATGAGTGTACTGACGGATCATTTAAACTTGCGAGCACACCTTTATTAAAAGGGAGTGGTGGGAAGAGCGAGTGCAGGGCATGCAGGGAGCATTTTCTATGTCACTGCCTATGTGACTCATTTGGAATGCTAATAAATTTTGGTAAAAATTTGTTTTAAGAAAGAAGTATTTTAAGCATAGCAGAAAGTTTTAAAACTATGTAAGTGTTGTTCGCAAGGGTGTTCCCATCGAACCCATGCCCGCGAATGACTCTACCATCAAGATAAACGGGGCCCTCAGTTATTCAAAATTATTAATATTATTATTACTTATGCAAGCATTTATTTATAAAAAAAAACAATTAATTATTTAATTGAAGCAGTTACAATTTTAATCAATGCGTTAATAGAAAAAAACGCAAATGGGTTTTTCTGTAATGGTGGCCTGGGATTCTATACAGTATTACGACAGAACCGATTTCGAATTTCAAAATGACTGAAAACATAACAGAACTTAATGACAACTAGCTCTTCGTGGAGTGAATCATATATGAAGACATATTTAATGGATGCTGCAAAAGAAATAAAAGAAATTATCTTAAGCGAAAACGTTAGTTTTCGACCTAAATGTAAATAAATTTCTCGGAGGTTTATTAAGGGGAAGACAAAGCGAAGACCAGAAATTCCTTGTGATTTAATAAAAACCAAAACAAAAAAAAAAGTTTTTTAAATATGCTCTTTTAGTAAAATTTTAACAGCTGAAAAAAATAAAAACATTTGAACAACTAAATGGGTGGGTTAAAGCAATTGACTCAGAGGTCCCTTAACTCCAGTGGGTTTTATGTATCTAGTGTTTTGAAACTTATTTCTTTTTACTTGTTATGCGTTTTAAAGAACGTATCAATTAATATTGATACTATTATTATTGATATTATGAAAAAAAATCTCTTATTAAAAAATAAAAAATAAAATATAAATTATAAATTAAATGCTGCGGATTCTTTTGTTGTTACTGCTGTGTTGCTTTTTATTGGCGTCATCAAACATAATCAGCCTTGAATTTGTGCAACGACCCATCTAATTGCTTACTACTTTAGCCAAGTTTTTTAATCAGTGAAAGTATACCGCCGCATTTGCTTTGTTAAATTAAAAACAATAAAAGAGTAAACGGAAATTTTAAACTAATAAGAATCGAACAAATATTAAAGCCCCAAAAATATTCAACACGTCACCTACTACTTGGCATTTTTTTCAATTCCATTTGTTATATTCTTTCTATTTAACATTTTGTTTTTATCTTCTTGCAGTTACTTGTTTTCGATAAAGTACAAATATATGTACGTACGTTTGTACATAAGTATCAATTATTTACTTTGTTTTCTGTTTTTTGTTTTATATTTATTTATTTCAGTCTGATTAGAAGAATATTAATTTTTTCCCCATTTTTTTTTGTTGTGGCAGTAGCTTTTAAACATTTGTTAAATGTTGACGACGTGTCGTAAAAAATTATAAAACATTAATAAACAAATGTTAATAAAGAGTTTTTTAAAAAATTTCGCAAAGGAAAGTGCACAAAATGCTATAAAGTATGCAAAAAGTAAACAAATTGGTGTAAATAAAATTGCATTTCTTAAAAAAAATAAACAAAAATTGTGAATTGTAAAATTTGTAGTTTATTTCTTTTTTTTAGAATTTTGTATATTTTCGTGCTTTAATAAAAACTTAAAAATCAACAAAGTTGTAATAAAAAATTAATTTTTGAAATATTAATTTTTTACAACATTATAAAAGTAACCTAAATATTGAGTCTTTTGTATATTTTTTCTAGGTTCTAGTCTGCATGAAATAGTCAAGCTTTTATTCTACAATTTTGCGTACACGTAATACGTTTAATTATTTGCGTTAATGTTAAAAAAGGCAACGTTCTATATTTGTTTAATCTGTTTACGTTTTAAACTAATTTTCTGTGTTACGCTAAAAAACAAAATTCGTAAAAAAGTTTAATTGTACAAATTGAATAAATTTATTGTGGTCCAGCATTTCCCATATTTAAATTATCCCTAATTTCCGTTATATTTTGTTAAAAGTTTATAATGATTTTTCATTACGAATTTAAACACAGACATTTAAATTAATACCTAAAACTATTTCTAAATTTTCAAACTAATGAAGTAATTTAAACATTAGTTGAATAGAAAAAAACGTATAAATTTATACCTACACTTATATTTATCACGTCGACTTGAATATAAAAATAGAGGCAACAAGTGTATTTATATCTTTTTCTTTCCCCCCCTCCCGACCAAATATAATTAAGCATAAATTAAATATGTATGTATATGCGCTCCCTGCAGTTCTGGCCATAAAAGGTAAGAGGGTAAAAAATGTTGTTTTCCTTAATTTTTTAACCCGCTGCCTTGTAAGCGCAGTTTTAATTTTTTTCAAACAGAGTACCAAATTCGTAGGAATACTATGAGCATTATGAAGTAAAATTTAATGAACTTCTAAACAATAATGCCGTATCTTTAATTTTCTATTTCTTAGATCTCAAAAATTCGAAAAAGTACCGAAAATATAAAAAAAGTACTTTTTTTACCCAGTTAATTGGCTTGGAACCCCAGCCGGAGACAACAGGCTTTAGTTTTATATTTCTAGACTTTTAATCTAAAAACAGTTCCATTACTTGATTTCCGCCTTTCAATCTTGGTTTAAAGCCCTAAATATTATGTTTCCAGACTTATTACTTATAAAAATGCAAAAAAACCAAAAATATAAAAAAGTACCCTTTTGTCCAGTTAGCTGCCTTTCCACCTCAATCTGGGCCGGTCAATATCCCTTTAAATTATATTTCATATTTTTTTTCAAAACCTGTAAAATTTAATTTGATAATGCTTTTAAATTTGGTGGTTATGAAGTAACAAAAGTTGCCTTAAAACTACCAAAATAGTACAAAAAGTGATTTTAAAGTACCAAAATATAATTTTTACTCTCCTTTACCCTTTGGGGTCCAACATATTAAAAATAATAGATATTTGGTCGTTTTTTTTTTAGTAGAGTACTACGCTTTTTAAATTATGTCTCAATCGTGTATATGTAGTTAAGGGGGTTCTAAGTCACTAATTTTTTACTGTTTGACTTTTTTTTATCCCCTTTTGGGTCCAAATTTCTAAAAATCTCTTCCTGATACCGGCAGTGCAAATTTTAAGTCTGTAGCTTTACGTATTTGATCAGCCAGTATCGTTATTCTCTTTAATATATAAGTATAAAATATAAAACTTGTTTAGTTCAAAAACTGCAGGGTTGTCGGCGCTATAACTACAATTGAGTGTGTGTTTCTGATTGTGCTCAATATAAGCTACAAAAAACTATTAATTAACCACATTGCGGGTGTATTATAGTTGTTGTTCGTTTGTTTTCTAATACAAAACGTCAATATTGAGTTTAATTAACTTCAGTTGTTTAAAATTTGTTTCCTTCCGGCGCGATATGTATGAGCCCTTGTATTTTTTTCTTCTTGTCAATTGATATACACAAAATGACAATTAAATGAGATTTTATCACTGTTTTGAAATTTATGTGACTTTGATTTTTCTATTTAATTTCTACTATTAAATTTAATCGAAATTTAATTATGAAAATAATTGAATGTTTTCAATTCAACTCAATTGACATATGATAAATAGTGACTTTAATTTGAAATTATTTAACAGTTTCTGACACATGTGATTACATAGAAAGAGGTCGTGTTGGGGTTATGACAATAAATAAAATGAAACTACATATGTATTTAGAAATTTTGTTTAAGAGGTTAAATGGGACAAATTGTTTTGTGAATTTTTAAGTATGGGAATTTCTTGTATTTGTTTTCAAAAGATATATTTCCTTAATAAAGCAGAATGTTTGACTGTCTCACAAAAAATGTTAAAACACAATTCCTTTCCAATGTTCGTGTAGTTTTTAACTATAGTTTACATAGCAGAAAAGGATGCATTATTTTTGCTAAAGTTATTTGAAATTATTTATTATATTTTTGCAGGTATGTTTTAAGTAACTGATAAAAACTTAAAAAATTCTATATCAATTTATGTAAAAAAATTTGCAAAATATTATCAGCTTTTCTTTATTTTAAGAAGAGATCATAAAAATATTATAACAAAGAAAAAGATAAATATGCAATAAATATTATTGCTAATGTTCAAAATACTGCAATGACAACAGTAAAGTGCAGCACGACAAATTGTCGTTAAAAAGCTTGTAAAATACCAATTAAAAAAATTAAACGTAGATTAACAAACTGTTAATAGAAGTTAGGGGTTTTACAACTGCTTTAACCGAAAAAATATCTCTAGGCTGCACTTATGCATATCGATGTTCCTCAATTTAGTATTTCATGTTTTTCCAGCTAAACCTTTGTTTTCCTATTAAGTAAGCAAGTAATATTGGTGATAAAAAAACACTTCTCGGCCGAATAACTAGTATTTTTGTTCAAACTTTCCCGAAATTCTGGAAATAATGAGAACATATTATGCAATTTAAAATTTTCTAGATCCTTAAAAAATCCAAATCAATACAAAAAAAGTCTTTTGCAACACCTAATTAACTTTTTACCTCAATCTCAGCCAATATTCTTTAATTTTATATTTCTAGGCTTATAATCTTAAAAAATACAAAAAAATGTGAAAAACTACTTTTTATCAATCTTATTTACTTTCGACCTAAATCTGGGTTAATTTTTCTTCATTTTATAATTCTAACTGAGAATCTAAAAACATGCAAAAAATTACCAAAGAATTGAGAAAGGTACCTTTTGTCCACTTAGTTCACTTTTGACCGCAGTTTTGGTCAGTAGTGCTAAATTTTATAATTTTAAACTCATAATTAAAAAAAAAAAACAAAAAGTACTGTTTGTTTTTGAAAAAGTACATTTTGCCTCCATATACCGTCTAAAACCTCAGTTGTGTTCTGTGGCTATCAAAAACCATCCAATTTTTATTTTTATTGTTTTAGAAGTTACAAAAAGCACCTTAAAAGTACCAAAACACAATTAATACTCTTTCTTACCCCTTGGGTTGCATAATTTAAAAAAAAAGTGCCAGAAGTGTAATTATATTCTTTTCGAGACCTGTCGAACGCCTGTTTCTATTTTTATGGGCTTAGAAGCAACAAAATAAACCTAAAAAGAATCTTAATATACTTTTTACCCTTAAGCTCTAAAATTTAAACAAATTACCAGACACGGGTCCACAAATTATACTTTTTAAATATTGTTTCTATTGCGTAAAGTTACAGGCTTAGAGAGTTATCAATTTTTTCCTATTTGACCCACTTGCAACTCTTGAGGGTCCGCATTTCCCAAAAGCTTTCTTAGTGGATGATGGGTAGGTACCACTTACAAATTATAAGTATCTGGCTTAACACGTTTGGAATGTACGATAATAAATCAGTCAACCAGTCAGTAACACCATTATATAAGTTTACATTAAAAAAAATTGGTTGGATAGGCGCACGAAGATTGGTAGCACCAATACAAATGGACCAATTAAATTAAATTTTCGATACGCTATATTTCGGAAACTACAACAGCTCTTGATTTTAAACCTACTACAAAATAATTGTACTGCAGTATATACATTTCGAAAAAAATGTCGGATAGGAGCACGATTAGTGGTAGGCCCTCTTCAAAACGACCAACTTTATTTTTTAATATTTTGTGTCCTTCTCCTCCTTTTGTTAGATATTTTGTTTCTGATACTTTAAGTTTTGCCGTAAATGACAGAAAATCTAGTTAATTTCAAAAGTTTAATAATTTAATTTTTTAATGTCTGAACTTAAATGTAATTTTGTGTTAATTTTAATGAATATCTTGTTGGAGGGTTTTTAAATAAATATCCAATTATTTTCAGTAACATTTCCAGTTAATGTTACATAAATAATTTTTTGAGTGTTCCTTGGGATTACGTTGTAAATAATAAATGATGTTTTATTTTTTTAATATTTTTTTCTCTAATGGGAGTCGAAATTTGAATTTTGCTCAAATTTATTCATTTTCTTATAAATTTAGAAAAAATTTTATTACATATAACTTCTGAAACAGCATAAAATCTTTTGAGAACCATTACTTTTTCTGCACAATTTTACAAAAATATTTAACAATATACAGTGGACGTCCAATAGTACGTACCTTCGCTACTACGAATGTCCAATAATACGAAAGGCAAATATTTTGCATTGGCGTTTCTATAGTACGAATAAAAAAAAATTTTTACTATTCGATAATACGAATATGTTTGTTTTTCTATATATGAATGGAATTTTTGTAACATTTTTTAGATTTTTTTAGTTTGTTTTCTGTTTTTTTTTGATTTTTTTTTCGGTCTACAAACAAATGCATAGTAGTCATTTGGTATGAAATTTTATAGAGATAACAAGTGTCTTGTCTCGTGAATTTAAAAATGGAAGACAAGCTATACAAATGGTTTTTATGCAAAAGAAATTCTTATGTTCCAGTAGGGGTACGCAATTAAAATGTAAGGTTCTGTAATTACATAAAAAGGGGGAACAACTGTAGTCCAATAGTACGAATTTTCCAGTATTACGAAAGGGCCTGACATTATATAATTCGTATTATTGGACGTCCACTGTACATACATAAAATTTTTATGATAAAAATACAAAAAAGAAAAAAAAAAGCCAACTATTCAATACAATATTGTCATGAATGTTAAAGTTGCGATAACAGTGACACCAGCAATAGCAAATACCTCAATACCAACATGTTGATTATATTGGCAATATTTTTGCACAAATGTTGACTGCTTGTTTGGTCGGTCTGTTGGTGAATTTTGTGGTTTGTGCGGCACACACATGAACTGAATTAATGTAACACCACATAAACTTAAATTAGCGACACAAACTGAAAAAAAAACCCAAAAACTTTAACAATACCAGCAAATAGTTCGGGGAATAGTTACATACTACGTACGTATGGCAACAACAATTGTAAATGCAACCGAATAGAATTGTCGGTATTTGAAAGACTATTGCAAGGGGTAGAGATACATATCGTTACCTTAATATAGAAAGGTCCTAACTCGTATTTTTTAAGTCGAGATCTTTTTGACTAATTGCGATATAAAAGCAGACCATTTATCAAAATAAACGAAAATCTTGAGTTATAAAAAATTACGAGTTATGGTATTTCTATATTAAAGTAACGATATATTAGCATGATACTTTGCATACTCAGGGAGAATCACATGTGTTCACGTAAAAAATTAAAAAAATTTTGCCCAACCTTAAATGCAAAAAAAAAACTTTTAGTGTTTTGAATGTATTTACACATATACATTCATATGTATATGTTTATTTGAATAGAAATGTATTTGTATGTGTATATTTCATATAAAAACAAAACCGTTGACTGGAAATTATTTAAAACCTAGCAAGGAGAAAAAAACAACAAATCATAAAGTGGCAACATTAAACTTTATAAAATGTTGTCTCTTTATATCTGAAGTTCTGGTTATTTTGTTATTATTGATTCTGAATCTCACCGAAAGCCATAAGCATCGGTATTTGTTTAGAAACTTTTTTATGATTTTATAAATGTTTTTTTTTTCTAAAAGTTTAAAAAGATTCGAAGATTGGTAATAGGTATGTACTTGATTTATGACCAGAAACATGGTTTTTTTACACTTAGAGAAAAATTTTAGTAAAGTTATGGAATGGTTTATCACATATCCGCTTCTCCCATTTGGTATTCTTTTTATGGGCCTCGAAGGTTCCGGGCGATCAGTAGACTCCTTAAAAAATTATGTCATCGGTAAAGGCAAAAACTAGTTTTTTTACTTTTTGGAATAACTTACAGGAAATCCAAAATTTTTACTAGTAATGCTCAGAAAAATGGTCTTAACTTGCTTAGGCACTCCAAATAGCCAAATAGTCCTGAAAAAAGGGCCGTTTTAGCAAGATAATATCAAGGTGCATGCCAAGTTAAGACTTTTTTCAAAAATTTATTATGTAATTTAAAAGTATAGGTTCGGTTCTACTTTCAAAGTGTAGTGAACCCCGCTACTCAGTTAAGCGAGATTAGTGATAATTTCCTTTTGTGAACCTCGAAAGATTTAAAAAAATCAATAAACGCAATGACTCTATCAGCTTTTGTTTAAAAGCTGATTCAGATTTGAATTCAATCCCATTTTTTTATTTTTATTCCAAAAAGGTGAAATTTTTGCCTCTATTTGCGAAAAAAAAAATCCAGGATAGGGGTCTACCCATTCTTTGAAACTATTGAGGTCCGTTAAAAGAAAACGCCCAACTGAGTGTAGGGTTTTTTTACCCTTTAATAGTAAAAACATTCCTATACTGTCTACTTTTTGTCTCTTTAAAAAAGTTTTTGTTTGTTGCATAGTACCATAAACTCGTCTTAATTCAATTCTTTTTTTCTCACAGTGCATTTTTTTAACGGCAAACTTTGCACAAACTTTGTCATAATTTTATCCACATCAACAGCAATAACGTTGTGAGATTATTTTATTGCACATTTTGCAGGCACAAACACTCCCATTCACATTCTTGAACTAAAACATCATACTCCAAACACCAAAAACTTTGACGACAATATTGTTTGCAAATCCTTTAAACAGCAGCAGCATTAGTAAACAACAAAATAGTAAAGTTTGTTGGTCCATTTGT
Source organism: Melanophora roralis (assembly GCA_963583895.1). Taxonomy (NCBI): domain Eukaryota; kingdom Metazoa; phylum Arthropoda; class Insecta; order Diptera; family Rhinophoridae; genus Melanophora; species Melanophora roralis. The sequence goes on along the minus strand of OY757188.1, from coordinate 90,770,706 downwards.
TGTTTGTCATTTTCAAAATATTTTTACAACTTTTTTTTTGTATCAAGTTTTAGCAAAATTTTTTCTAAATTTGTTTTAAATGATTACGAGAGTTAAAGTTTTGTGTTTATGCAAGTATGTGTGTATGTTTTTGTGGTTAAAGAGAATTTTATGGACATCTTTTTCTGTTATCTATATTTGAGTCTTATAAAAATTTTGAAAAGTTAAGTTGTTTAAAAGGGAAAAGCGTGATGTAGGGAAGAAAAAAAAGTGAAACATCAATGACAGAATCAGTTAAATGAAAACAATCTACAACATGATAATTTAATCTACTAAAATTAAAGATTACATAATTACTGAAGAACAATTTATTACCTAAAATACCACTGTCTTGAATATTACTTTTTCTCCACAAAATTTTGCACCTTTTGGACCTTAAGGCACCATTTATAGCACTAATTTTATAGCGATCGGTTCATAGTTAACCATGATAACTTTCGACTACAACTTTCTAACTTGTTCTTATAAAACATTCTAAATTTTAAAACTTTTTACTCTCTTTAAATGCGTTTCTAGAAAAAAAATTTCCTTTGCAAATAACCTTTAAAGTAAAACCTAATGCCTTAATATTAAAATAAATAAATAAAACTATGTTGTTTAAATTAAAAATTATTCCCTAAAAGCATAAATCTAAGTTAAGATACTTTTTACAATTTTCAATTAATTATTTAATTAAAACATTAAAATATAAATTGATTAATGGGCTTTTAAATAAATAACAAAACGCAGTTTTAAATTTTTCACCAACAAATTTCTAAATTTATAATAAATTATTATAAACACAACATTTTGTAAGCAAGCTGTATCTAAAAAAATACAAATTATACAATTAGTTTAGTATTTTAATAATAACAATTACCATATTTAACACATTGCTGACCATACAAACTTAGTTTATGAACCAACAATATAAACAAATATTGTTGTACTAATTGTTAAGCAACAATAATAACAACAACATCAAATATGATTAATGAAAATACATAACTCAGTGAACTAATGACATATATTTTAACCAAAAATTATGTTTAACAAAGGGTGCATAGGAGTGTGTATATGATTAAAAGATAGTTTTACAGCATAAATAAATAATTGTTGTTTTTTAGTTAAACATACGTTAACCGAAGATAATATACTAGTTTATGGTATTTTAGAGTTTAAGCAAAAGAAAAAAATTTTAAATATTGTTGATAGTATTATTTAACAGAGAGATAACAAGCATATAATGTATGTAGGAGTGACTTTCCGTAGAATCAGAGCTGGAAAACTTAAGGCTTCGTTAGTCTTTACTTTCTGTTGCCGTTCTTCAACGTGCCATTCAGTTGTTTTATTTTAGTAGTTACTTTTTCTGTTAAAACGTATCAAAATTTGTATGGTTTTAATGGCGGAAAAAGCAGCTGATTCTTGCTGTCACTTAACAACGTTGCAAAAATTTTGTTTTTAACAGGTTGATCCGCAACGAAACGCAACGAAACGAAAAAACTAACTACTTACACACATTTTTTATTAACAAAAAACAATCAGCTGATTCATCACGGAACAGAAAGTAAAGACTAACGAAGCCTTTAATCTTAGGTGTTATACTATAGTACGATTGATTGATTGCGATAAAATAAGACAAAAAAATTTGTGACACAATACTCTGTATATGTAAAAAACTGGGGGATAAATTTATTTTTAGGTATTTATAGACGCTAAAACATATTTCGCGAGGACATTTGCAAAGGGGTCCGTAAAATCCCAAATAAGTAATGCACATAAAAAAATGTAAGTTGCAAGCTTGTTAAATCAAAATATTTTGCTCTAAATAATTTTTGGCTCTTAACAGAGCTTAAAAAACCTTTAAAATAGGGATAACAACCTTTAAACACCTAAGACCGTTTGCAGAAGGTAATACAAATTTTTGCCAAAATCGGTGCATTTTTGCACTAAAACGATTATTTAATTCTTTCAAACAGTGTAAGGACTTTTTTTACATTTTTGTTCCCCTAACACCTAAAGCCCGTGTACACTCCTCAAACTTTCTTAATCCCTCATGATCCATGTTTTTGATAAAAAAAATCCGATAATTTTTTCCCGACATAAAATTATATTTGAACGAAAATTGTTGTAGGAATTTTACTTCTAATTTTATTTCGGGTATTTAAGGGCTAAATAAGCCCATAAAAATAAAATCGTATAAAATTTTTTTCAAACCGGTTAATTATCTAAGTTTAATTTGGTTAAAAGCTGATTTACTATCATTAATCAACTTCTAAACAAAAACTAATGTATCTTTATTCCATTAACAAGAAAAATGATTAATTAAAAATTTTTATTAGAAGCAAAACTTTCTTTTAAACTTAAAAAAGAAACAAAAAAATTATTTGGCCAAATTCTTTTTAAAACTTTTTCCCTCAATGTCATATTTCTAGACTCATAATGGCTTAACTTTTATAAAAGTGCTATTGTTCACTAAGTTGACTTTTAGTCTAAATCACAATTAATAGACCTTAATTTTGTATTTCTAGACTCATAATCTGTAAAAATTTTAAAAAGTACCAAAAATATGAAAAAGTACTTTTTGACTACCTGAACTTTCGACCTTGATCTGGGTCAACAGTCGTTAATTTTATATTTGTAAACTCATAATCCCAAAAAAGTACCAAACTTGTAAAATAAGTACTTTTTGTCCACTTAGCTAAATTCTAGTCCCTTTATAAAAGCACCCTTTTTAAACATTAAAAGGCATAAAATTAAAAAAAAATGCGTAAAACTTTTCATTGATTACGTTTCCCAGCTCCTTCCTTTTTCTGGTTCTTTTATCATCTTTATTTCAGCATTTTTTTTCCCAATATAATTTTGTTAATCTTTAAGATCTACAAAATGTACTTAATAAATATTAAGATATAGTTTTTACTCTTTTTCTATAAAGTTTGAAAAGAAAATGCATCTAAAAATATAACTATGTATATAATAAATATAACTTTCACCTTTTGGCTGCCCCTTAGGGCAAACAGTTTCAAAAATTTAAAAAAAATGAATTTTCTTTAAATCCGTCGATTGCAATTAAAATTTATGTTTTTATGTCTTCATTGGTGAAAAAGTAACAAAAAGTACCTTAAAAGTACCAAACATAATTTAAACCCTTTTTGCTACTTTCGATGCAATATTTCAAAAATGTACCAACAATATATTTTTAGGCCTGTCAAACTCAGTTTTTATTATGTTTCTATTTCAATTGGTTTAGAAGTGGCGAAATTAGCCAAAGCAGTATAAAAATATAGCTTTTGCCTGGCCCTGTCCCTTAGGGTCCAATATTTTTAAAATGTTTTAAAAATATATTTATATTTTTTTAAAACACAATTAGATTCAATATTTTAAAAAAGTACCTAAAACCTATTCATATTTTTTGAGACCTTTCAAACGCAATTTGATTTATTTTTCCATCTTTATTGCTTTGGAAGTTACAAAATGGACCTAAGCAGTTGGGGTCCAATATTTTAAAAAAGTGTTAAATAAATATAACATACAAATATACATATGTATATTTTTTAAATTCTGTCAAACATAATTTAAATTTGGTTTTTATCTATTATAAAAAGTATCTAATTATATAAAAAATTAATTTTTGCCTATTTTTGAACCCCAACTTTATCCCCTCGAAATTTGAAAAAAAGTCGGGAAAATATATTCACATTTTTTAAGACTTTTCAAATGCAATTTAGTTTTTTTTTCTATCTTTATTCCTTAATAAGTTACTAAATAAACCCAAGCACCATCAAAATTTAGTTGCTACCGTTTTACCACCAAGAATCCATTATTTCAAAAAGGGGCAGACAAGGGTCTGTTTACGGTACTTTTTAAATTTTGTTTTTATTGCGTATAGTTTAGAAGCTATAAAATAACTGATTTATTTCTATTTGACCCATTTTTCCCCCTTTAGGGTTCGAACTTTTGAAAACCCCTTTGTATTGAAATCAAACATTGAGGGGTTAACATTTATTTTAAAATGTATGTCTTAAGCTTTGCGCGTTTGATCTCTACGGTTATGGTTTATTTAGCCATATTTCCAATAACCTTACCCTTTCATAGCATGGCATTGCATTAACAATTTCCAAAAAACTAGCCTATTGTTCCTTCCAGACACCGGGTAAAAATTTCAAAAAAATCGACCTACTGGAGTGGCCAGCTATAAAATACAAACATACATACATACAAACTCAACTCTTTTTTTATATAGTAGATAAGTAAATAAAATAAACATAAATCAAAATTACCTTTATTTTTAACTTCTGCCTTTGAATTTACATTATTCTTTTTTTGTTTAATTATTCTTTTATTTGTTTATTAATCATACTTTTTTCTATTTCTTTACAGATTTTGAATTCGTTTGGCTTGTAAAAACATAAATAAATTTCAAGGTCTAACAACTTTAACTTTATTACTGGATATTTACAAAATTTTGTAAATAGAAGCTGACCGACCACCCATCATAAACAACTCATGGACTTTATATAATAAAAGACAGATACACAAAACTAGCAACAAAACCTTAAAAACTATGCATAAAACTTGTTTTTAATACTCAGAACAAAATACGTTCTCGAAGAATAGAAAAATCTATAAAAGAAAACTTGTAAAAGAAAATTCGTTGGTTTACATGTTTTTTTCAGTGAACGCACATACACATATACACATTTAGGGGATTCACAAGATGTTTTTAAAAAATACTACGTCGTTTAATATAATTATAAAATTGTCACAACAACTACACATACACTTGCGCCGAGTGTCCCATAGTTGGTAAAGGTGCTAACACCATTGTGAAATTTTATAACAATATGACAATAGGTCAAATAGAACACCTTGTGTATCCCCTGATTATAGTTATAATTTTTTTTCTCTTATACATTTTGCATGTTTTTAATTTCTGATTTAAAGCAGTTATCCAAAAGACCAGCATAAAAAATGACTTAGTACGTATTAAAAATAGGATCTAGACAGAAACTACAAGATTGTAAAATGTAGGTAATTTATAAATTATTTATAGAATAATAAAACCAGAAAAAAAAGTCATCTATACTTAACAAGTACTACTACTTAAGTTGTAAACCAAAAGGTTTTTATGGCTAAATTAACACACCACCCCTTATTGTTTTGTAACTCAAAGAATAGAAAGAAAGATAATTGTAACTGGAAAAATGATGGTATTAAAAACTCGCATGATCTGTTTATTAACCACGACAATCAGTATATTCGCAATCGACCGCAACTAACTTTACATTATCCGATCCAACTTATTTTTTTTCCAATTTAAATACCTAATGCCAGCTTTGAGGTAATCAGCTGTTATAGTTTTCGTGATAAAAAGTATCAAATAATTAAGAAAACTGATCCGTCTTTGAGTGAAGTGATTTAGCCATGTCCGTCTGTTGAAATAAAGTTTCTAAAGCCAATTCAAATCCAACATATGAACATATCTCTGAGCAAATCGTTATTACAGTTCAGCAAGATCGATTAACTTCGGACCGCAATATAAGCGAGGCGCTGAGATAACAAATTTTTTTAAGACGAAATCCATTTATATATCTAAAAACTTGGCGCGATTAGTTCGAGGATGGGAAATCATTTTTTTGATGTAAGCAAAGAAAGTGGTAGTCCTCTACAGTTATATAAATTTTTTAAAAATTTTAATACGCTATATTTAGAAAACTAGTGTGATTTTTACATTAAAAAAAACAGTCTGGTAGAAGCAAGGAGAATGATAGCGGCCATGAAAACGGATAACTTTATTAAATTTTGAATACGCTACAACCCGAAAACTATTGCTGCCCTCGACATTAGGCCTGCTTTTAGGCAATTATGGTGTCATTTGTACATTTAAAAAACCTGTTGAATAGGAGCAAGAGATGGTAGCCCCCCTACAGTTGAAAAAAATTTATAAAATTTGTAATACGCTATATCGCGAAAACTATTAAAGTGATTGACTTCAAGGCTAAAAAGTAAGTCTAGTGTGATTAAGGGTAGCCCCAATAGAAGCGGACAGTTTAAATAAATTTTTAATGCGATATATGTATATCGAAAAATATTAAAACTATCGACTTTCAAACCTGCCTCGTTTTGGAAAAAAATTGTGGGTAGCAGCAAGGGTAATGGCAATCCCCCTTTCTCCCTATACGATTTAAACCTGAGTGGTTCTAGCGTGGTTTGAAAATTTAGAAAAGAATAAGTTGGGTGGGAACAAATTAGGTTTATCGGTTCACTGGGGATACAAGAAGACCGCATGCATGGTCGCGGTATTATGCCTTTGTTCAGATGTTTGCAACACCTAAAAGTACTTGACTCAGAATTACTTGCTATGTCGATTTAAGCATTTCCTTCCGTCCGTCCGGCTGGGTGTCCATGTATTCTTGTGATCAAAGTACAGGTCGCAATTTTAAAAATTTTTTGATAAAATTTGGCACATACATATAGGTTTTTTGATATTGGTTAGCCCCCATACAAATATCCACCTGGAATAAGCATTTTTGCCTATAACTGATTTGATTATGATTCTATTTTGACAAAATTTTGCATATGTACGTATATCGTTTTATGTCTTTAACATTATCAGCTCTTTTTTAATATACATAGCCCCCATACAAATATCCTCCCGAAATAAGCATTTGGAACCATAAATGGCTCGAATAATACTTAATTTTAATAAAATTTTGCTACTAACTACTATACTGAATAACAATATGATCAGTCGATTTTTTGGCAAAGCCCCCATACCAATGTCCACCCGGAATAAGAATTTTTGCCTACAATTGGCTCGAATATTACTTTACCTTCACACATGTAAATCTTTATGCCACCTTATATTATACTAAATACAAATATTATCGGCCTATTTTTTAAAAGCCCCATGCAAATGTGGAATAGGGTATAATATGGTCGGGCTTGACCAACTATAACTTCTTATTTTTTTACAGATCAATTTAGCTGCTGCTTCAAAATCTGGCTCTCAACACAACTATTGCAAAATCACTAATATTAAGCAACAACAAAACTAAAATAAAAGTGATATTATAAATGATACTATCACACCAAAGGCAACATTTGTACAATTGTATATTATATAATATTGCAACAATAGCAACAACGTGATAAAAAGTTTTGATAAACTACAATAATTGCAAAACAACAACAGCTAGAAATAAACTACCCAAACAGCTAAAAACTTTTACAATAAAACAAAAAAAAAATTAAGAAGAAACTTTTGCCACAAAGATTTTTAAACAAACCATCGCTATAATTCCATTTTTTATAAAGAATTTTTTAACTACAATTTTTTATTATTTACAAAGTGTAAACAAAAAATTACAAAAATTTTTCAAGCATTTCATAGAATACTATTTACAACTACATACTCTTCCCTAAACGCCTAGAAAAACGAAACCACGTTTTTGAAATTTATTTTATTATTTTTTCTGAAAAAAAAAGCGTTAAAACAAATTATAACAGCCAGTTAAAATATCACACAATCTGTGTTGATGCAGCTCTCATTATCACTACGCATTTAATAATTGGTGATTTTACAAGACTTAAAGGCACACAATCGTTTACACATTTACAAGCCAACAAATTAATTAGCACTTAATCATGATATCATCGCCATCATTTTAACGAGCTTAAGGTACATACGTATGTATGTATGTTTGTATACGTATGTATATGCTGTTAAAATACATCATAATAAATCTATTGAAGCTGTCAAAAAGGGAGAAGACAAAAAAATAATTAATAGCTTCATAAATAAATTTAATCACTGTAGCAACTATAAATATGTCATCATTAAGTTTAACACGTAAACTACGTGGTCGTATGCGTTCAAATACCTGCCGAATTGTTTTACTCACTTCTCTAGTTTGGGTGATTGTGGACTTTGTTCTAATTGCCCATTACTCCGATTGTATTGGAAAAGATGGCTGGCGCTGCAAGCGTAATGGTGAATATGATTTAGAGGTGAGTTAAAATTTTATTTTCATTTGAGTTTTCTTTTTCCTATTTTAACGATTTGAATTTCTAAATATTTAGACGTTATAATAAAAAAATTTATTAGTTAATAAAAAAAACTGGCAAGTATTGTGCAAGTGGGATCTGAGGTTGCGGTACCCGATAAGAAACTTTTATCTGTACCTTTAGGAAAGAAGCCTGTTTATAAAGCCGCGTCTTTATTAACAGGCAAAGTCAGCGTGCCTTTTAGCAATTTTTTTCTTTACTAAAACTTATTTTCCAATTTATATATCCAAAATGCGATATACTGACATTATTTTAGGGCAATTTGAGTGTAGAATGTTTCAATATACACTATAATCCTTATCTTAAACCTTTTCTGGCAACTGTTGCACATCGCACCACTGTGTCTCAGAACCATATTAAATTGAGTGTTAATAAAATCCAGCCTTTTGGCGCATCAACATTTAGAAGATCGACTTATCTTGACAACAAGTTAAGTCAAAAAGTGCTGGTGGTAGGTAGATAGGGCGGAAAAAGGAGATATAAAAAAAATTGTCAAGTTCCACTGGGCATCACTTAATCCAGCGATCAGCCTGTTTTGCGCTTGTTGCAATGGACACATTATTTGAAGATGGGAGAGAGATTTACAGATTTTCGGTGGTACAGATGAATTCGCCATCTTTTTTTGGTATAACATTAGAAGTAATACAGTAGAGTTTAAGGTGTGCACTAGGAAGACAGTGATACAGGAAATGCTTCATCTATTCGCTGTCGTTTCTGCATGTTCTGCCATCGCTATTCTTAACAAGCCATATTTAATAAAAATGTGTTTGTAAGTTTGAGTAACCTGTTAGTACATTTATCATCTTATGAATTCAGGTTTTCTTAATTTCATCGGATCAGCTGAAAGGATTTTTGTCATTTGAAAAATGTATTATTTTACATTGTTCTGTGCGATAAGGTGATGAGCGATGAATTCCTAAAATCTTTGACTTTGTATTGAAGATCTAGAAACTAGAGATAAGGGCTAAACAAATTTTATCCAAAATTTTAAGGTATCTCCAAGCCAGGATTGAGGTGTTTTATTTCCCCTTATTAACACTTTTTACTAGGTAAAGAGTGGGTTTCTATAGCATTTTATGCCCTAGCTTAAGCAATGCCATTACAAAATAATGGGGTTATTTTTGTACATTTACTTTTTTAATACAGTAAGAATTTGCCTGGACCCCAGTTTTCACTGTAAGAATGTGGCAGCCCTGATTACTAGCAAGCTTCTGTATAAGTTAACTTCAGAGCGGATGTGACACGCCTTCCTCTTATGTAATCTGTCTTAAATTTTCCAATATGTTTTTTTTTTTACTACGGAGAACATACCTGGGGGAGTTACGGTTCAATTTCGGTCTTTTGAAAAACAGGGTGCACCCTAATATACATTTATATTGTTTGCTAATAAAATAACTTACTTGAATAGAAAAAGATAAAAATGTTTGGCCAAAAGCCAATCATCATATTCAAAGAAGATGACGAAGGTGACGAAGTATACATATTCATTGAGTTTCACACAAAAATTCATTGTTTAACAATAAGAAGATATTTTGCGGTTGCAATATGTGCCGCATGAAAATTTCACCAAACTTATTGTATAAAACAACAACAAAAGAAGTACGATATTTGAAGTTAAACTAACTATGCATGAAATTGTATTCCTAAGATATGTATTTTGGTTTAAGATAATAAGTTAATAAAGAAAACTCTAAATTAAAATTCAATTAAATTATCGTAGAAATTTGGCAAAATAAATTTGGAGTTTGGTGTGAATTTTACGTGTTAAGAGGTTAGTTAACATTGATAGTTGTCAGCTTGGCTTTATACATAAGCAAATATATATATTTGCATCTCCGTAAGTCAAGGGTGTGTTTATGCTTTATAAGAACTTATATTTAAACATAAGACATTATTGTATGAATAAAATTTTTTATTATAATCTGATAGATGATTTCATGGCATTTGTTGCACTGCCTTGTTAGAACCAAATGTCTTAGATGTTTTGTAAATTATGTTTCGGAAACGAAAATTCAGTCCGTATGGCTCGATAGCGACACCATTTACATAACACTACTAAAACGTCACGTCAGATCCTAGCTGATGTTACCCCACCAAAAAGTTGTTTTAAAATGATGATTCATTATTATTATAAGGATTGTCCTTGCTCCCAAAAAAATAATAACTGCACGAATTGCGTGCCAATTATGTTAATGGTCAAATGGACAAAAGACTATAAACTTGGCAAACAAATTTTTTTTTTTCAAAGTAAATTTCCACAATTTAAAAGCGTTGTTAGCATTGTCAGCTGTCAAACGATAATTATCGATACTGACAGTTCTCATGCAGCTATAAAAATGCCCAAAATATAAATTTTGTGTATTTATAGGTACCAAATGAAAACCGTCCAGTCTGTTTTTTTTACAAATATTTTTCGGAAACCTCCTATTCCCTAAAGACCCAGCTTATTTATTACATCTTCGCTATAATTTGCTTTTTTATCATCATGCTCGGTCTTAAAAGACTAAGGTTACGTAAGGTTAATTAGGCTGGTCCCACATAGACCCTTTAGGGAGTTATCAGGTAAAAATAACGATAAGATGGATATTTTAGTTTAAATAATTTGATATAATAAACTCAAAGGTGCTTAACACTCCCTTTCCAAATGCAATCAGTCTCGCCTTATTAATTTAGGATATTTAAGTCCTTGTACGCTTTAGCAATAAAGGATTAATTAAGGTTTGCGGGGATTGTCTTGATCGTCCTCTGAGGGTTAATAAACATGTTCATCAAAATATTTTTAGCTTTAGTAAATAAGTTGTACGTCTTTCGGTGAGCCAACTAGGTGCATTGCTCCGTACTTACACCCGTCATCAAATGAAGCTCTGCCATGACCGTATGGCAAGTGCATAAGTTGTACCATTGATCTCCATCGAGTCGCAGATATTTTAACAACTCTTTCTGCAACTATTTATATTAATAATTTCAAATGGGCGTCAGTTTTATAAAGTCCTGCAAGTCTATACGCCCTATTCAGGCGCCTGTGATCAACTTACTTTTCCAGTGCGGTTTGCCACAAGAGTATCCCATAAAATTATACAGGCTTACCCACTGCAGTGTATATTCAACGCGTAAGATTTGGCGTAAGACCCCATATATTATCCTGCAATTCAAAAGACATATTTAAAGATAAAAAATTTTTTGAACTAAAAATTTGTTTTTAAATTAAATCATTTGAAACTTTTGTAAAAGATGAAAAAAGGTTTGGCACAGGCTTGTATATCGCAATTACTTACTTAATATTATTATTTACCAAACAGAACATTTAAAACTCTTTAAACTACAAATGGCAATGTGTAGGATACCTATGCGTAATTTTATCGTTTATCGTTTTTATTTTCTTACGATATTAAAAATGATTAATTTTGGCATTTTTCTTGGCTATTTTCCCCCATATTCCCCATATTCTCAGCTATTTTCCCCCATATCTCTGTGCTAAGTTTTTTTGTAGATATAAGTTAAACAAATAAATTTTATTTTCGCATAAACTTTCGATAAACATTAGAGATTACACTAATTTTCTAGTATTTCAATGGGTAATCCAAATTCAATTACCTACAAAACTGGTAATTCGATCTCAAGAATTTGATGGGGATGCTATGTAGGGCATTTTTTAGAAAAATCGCTGGTTTAATAGATGGTATAACACATTGCCGTTAATTGCTGTTTAATTCTTAAAAAATTTAGGCATAAAACATACTTTTTCAAAATTATAAAAATGATCTTATTTTTTACTTCTATTACTTTTTCTTTTATGTATTCCTTTAGCTTTCAGATGCTCAAAGACAAATCGATCAAAATATGGTCGACGACAATGAAATCAATACAGAGAAAAATATAGATAATGCTGGCGATGGTGGTGGTGGAGGAGGTAATATCTATGTGGGAGAAATAGGATACGGCTTTGTGCCGGGTGGCATATCTCCAACATATCGTAGTACAATTTTGCGTAAATGGTATACGGCGCCTACGGTAAAAGAACTCAAAGGCAAAGCAGGTGAAATGGGGAAACCAGTTAAAATACCGCCAGAATATAAAGAATCAGCAAAAGAGAAATTTAAAGAGAATCAGTTTAATCTGGTTGCTAGTGATATGATCTCACTTAATCGTTCACTCACCGATGTGAGGCATGAAAAGTGAGTAATTAATTAAAATTTATTAATTAAAAATATATAAATAATTTTTTTTATTGTTTTGTTTCAGCTGTAAAAAGAAACATTATGCCTCAAAACTGCCAACCACCTCAATAGTTATAGTTTTCCATAATGAAGCCTGGACTACGCTATTGCGTACCGTTTGGAGTGTTATTAATCGTTCGCCACGAACTCTTTTAAAAGAAATTATTTTAGTCGATGATGCTAGTGAAAGAGGTTAGAACAAGGCAAACTTTAATTTTATGTATTTTTAATCTTTTTTTTAATATTTTTGTTGTGTGTGTGTTAATTTTTTTCAGATTATCTTGGTAAAAAATTAGAAGATTATGTTGCCACTTTACCCGTACGCACATTCGTTTTACGTACACAAAAACGTTCTGGTTTAATACGTGCTCGTTTGTTAGGTGCTGAACATGTGACGGTAGGTTTAAGTGATTTTTAAAATGGTATTTAATTTATGGAGCCAATTATGTCAAAATAAAAAAAAGGCATTTTCCAACAAAAAATTCATCCTTTCAAAGTCGGTCTGAGAATTTATTTTCTTAATTAAAGTAGTTTTAAGATTTTCTAAAAATTATAATTTTATATGTTTTTATTTGGGTTTTAAACATTTTTTTAAAGGGTGAAGTCATAACATTCCTTGATGCACATTGTGAGTGCACTGAAGGGTGGCTTGAACCCTTGTTATCCCGTATTGTACAAAATCGTCGCACAGTAGTGTGCCCCATAATCGATGTTATATCCGATGAAACATTTGAATATATCACAGCTTCGGATTCCACATGGGGTGGTTTTAATTGGAAATTAAACTTTAGATGGTGAGAACTAAAAGCCTCAGTCATCACTGAAAAATCTAATCTGAAACATTGTTTATAAATAAAAATTTCTTTCAAAAATTTTTAAGGTATCGTGTTCCTCAACGCGAAATGGAGCGACGCAATAATGATCGTACGGCTCCATTGCGTACACCCACCATGGCTGGTGGCCTATTTTCAATAGATAAAGACTATTTTTACGAAATCGGTTCCTACGATGAAGGCATGGACATATGGGGCGGTGAAAATTTAGAAATGTCCTTTAGAGTAAGTGTTTATGTGATTTTAACTATTTTTGTTTTAATGTCTTTTAATTTAAAAAAAAAAACTCAAATGTTGCTTTTATTATTTATTTTTTGAATTTTTAAGCAAAAGTTTTTATTTCGTAAAATTTATCATATTTATTTTAGACTTTTTGTATATAATTTTTTTTATAATATTTCTTTATTATTTATTATTTTTATTAAACAAAAAATTTACAAAATTTTGAAACAAAATCAAACGAAAAAAAATCTAAACAAATATTTAGATATGGCAATGTGGCGGTATTTTAGAAATTATACCATGCTCCCATGTGGGCCATGTGTTTCGCGATAAATCTCCCTACACGTTTCCTGGTGGTGTCGCCAAAATTGTGTTGCATAATGCAGCACGAGTGGCTGAAGTCTGGCTGGATGAATGGCGCGATTTTTACTATGCCATGAGCACAGGTTCGATATTTGCGATATTTTTTGTTACTAAAATTCTTCAACTACTTACTCGTATAATAAAAAAAAAAATACTTACAACAATACAAAAACAACAAATTTATTAAGCTTTTAATAACTTTTTGATTTTGAGCTTTTTTTTATTAACTTTTGTTAGAATTAAAAATTCTTTTTAAAAAGTTTTTAAAAATCTTACTGCAATAAAAAGTACTAAAAAATAAAATTAAGCAATTGCGGTGATGCTAAAGGACTATTTAAAATTTGATTAACAACAATTCCTTTTTAATACAAAAATAATATTAAAAAATTTTAAATGTAAGATATTTTTTATTATAAATTAAGTTTTTTTGGTATTATATTTTAAAAGATAATTTTAAATATGGACAGGGTGGTCCAAGTAATAGTATATTTTCAAATCACAATAGATGAGATTTTCTCTTCGAAATAAGTGAATAAATAAAAAAAAGTTAGTATCATACTTCGGCGGAGCAAGACACCTTATGGTTTAACAACTTTGGGGAATAGGGCAGTCTACACCATTTCCATTTGTACTTCAGAAGTTTCTATTTGTATTTAAAAAATTTCTAATTTAGTTTCAATTTGAGAAATTTTTAATTTATTTTTAAAATTTTGTTGTTGTATTTCAGAATTTTTTATTTGTATTTGAAAAGATTCTCATTATTTTTCATAATTTTCAATATTATATCAGAATTTTTTATATGTAATTTTTAACTGTATTTTAGATTTTTTAATTTTAAAGTTCTAAAATTTAATTAGAAATTTCTAAAAAACATTATCAATTTCTGAAATTGAATAAGAAATGTCTGAAGTTTATCTAGAAGGTTTTGCAATACAATTGTAAGAGAATGTAGACGGATCTTAAATTTGGGTTAAAATTAATGACAACTTTTGACGGAGCTCATTTTTGTTTTGGGCGCGACGGAAACGGCCTAAATCGCCGCATATCATAATTGAAAAGTCAAAACACCGACAAAACATCAATGTTTTGGGTTAATTTCGGATTCGTGGTATTATGTTGGGTTTTAAACAATGATGATACACGAATAACCCGAACCCCTATTCTTGTAGGTTTAAGCCAAACGCCAAGAAATTCTTGAAAAGATAGACAAATAGGCTACTGCAAATCAATCCATATTTTAAAAAAAATTTGTCATACAAATTTTGCGAATATTTTTTTTGTTTCTAATCAAGCAATAAAAAATTAAACGAAATTATGTTTAGTTTATGTTATATTAATTTAAATAGATACTACTTTTTGGACTACCCTGCCATGTTAACCCTCATATTCAAAGACAACTAGTTGGTAATTTAAATATCTTAAATTTGTTAAAGGTTTATTAAACGAAGCTTGAATTAATTTTAACTTTTCCTTACTTATTAGGCTCTAGGTCACATAGCCTGGGATATGAGCCTGATTAATTAGAAAACTTTATTTTAAGACGTTTTAAATTTGAGTATGTTTTATGAATATAAGGGTAAATCTTTAGAATCTATTCCGCCATTAATTTTTTAATCTTTATGAAAAGAGATTTTAACATCACCTTTTTTTAATTTGTTTTTAGTAACCAAAAACTTTTTTGTTTAATTTTTTTTTTTGATTTTTCAATGCAAAAATTGTTAACATACCTTTAATGCATCAGTAATTAAAACAACTATTAAATCCGTTGTTAAATGCACCTAAATTGTTGTAACAAAGAATAGCATTTTTTTCGCTCCCTTATTGTTTTTTAACTCAAAATAAATGTGGTTGAATTTTGTGCTCATATATTTTTTTTATTAATATTTTTGATGTCAGATTTTCTATATGAAAACAACACCTTTTTTATACGTGCAACTACCACCTCAATGTTGTATGTTTAAACAAACGAAAACCAAAAAATTATTAAGTAATAATAATAACATTAATTGTTTTATTTTTAAAACAACAGCAACAAGAAATCCACTAATAACACATTGCTAATAATTAATAAATATTATAATAATAATGATTGTAATTGGTATTGTATTGAAGTTTTAGTTTATTTTCCTTTTTTAATTTACTATTTACTTTATCGAATTGTTTTTATTTTTATTTAGTTTTCGTTTTTTATTTTGTAATTAGTTTTAGTTTGTACTTAATTCTTTGTAATTGTAACTAATTTAGTTGAAATATTTTTTTTTAATTTTAAACTTTTAATTTTAAACTATTATGATACAATAATGTTAAAAATATTTTATGCTTGATCTTTTCCATAGACGCAGATTGTCATACTTTGGTAATAGTTTTCAGATAGAGAAAATTTAAGTTTCTTAAAACAAAAAAAAAAAAGGGAATAACAGGACCGAAAAAAATAATTAAAATTTTTTTATAGAAAAAAAAGAAAAGAAAAAGAGAATTAAAAAATTTTTGCCTGTCTATTGATTTCCCAAGTATAAAAGCTGAAGGTTAGAACAAAAGTATATTAAAAAAGGAATTTCCTCTGTCTGTCTAACTGTAAGAGCAGACTTATGTACATAGGTTGGGTAGAACCAAGGCGCATGCATCAGGTGGAATCAGTTCTACAAAAACAACTTAACCGTCATAAGAATGTCAAAGACAGATAACAAACACTCACTAATTTTTTCTTCTTCTTTTTGAGCTTTTCTTAGAATACTACAGTTGTTGTTTGTAAAAAAAATACATAAATAAAATTTGACATATAAATAACGAAATACCGTTACTCAGCTTATTAACTAAGGCCCCCTGATATACGTGCGCCCTGGGTAAAACAGGCAGCTTTTGTGATAGCTGTGGAGGAGAGAAAGAGAGAGAGAGAAAGAAAAAGTCAATGAGATCAGGAAACTCCGTTAGTCAAAGGTAGAGGTTAATTCTAACAGTTGGCCGCTGCTATCTTTGATAAAGGATGATAGACTAGATATGCCAATCTTAGCCACAGCCGACAAAATGTCTAGGGCACAACACTTGCTGGATACTCTCAATCTTCTCTGCGTCTTGAGAGCTTGAATTTGAGTCATTGAAGGGCAGTTTCAATCTATTGGCATTGGCATCGAAAGTGACCGACATTAATTGAGTGTCCTCGAAGCCAACTCCGACAATTCCTTGTACTATTGAATCCATATTCCTGAAAAACATGTTAAGAGTCATGTTACACAGTAATGGAGATATAACTCCTCGCATCTGATCTCGTAACACTAGCTCGCCCCATTGTAAAGTTGTCAACCCTCATCTCACGTATGACCCTCTAAAAGTAATGGATTAAAGCTGTTAAAGGAAACTTCTTTGTACAGAAAGTACACAAGTATATAGTTCCTAAATTCCAAATACCTCTCCATATAACCAACCATACCGATAAAATAAACCATCGCCATCTAATGGATAGAACAAAAATTTGATCCCTGCCGAGTTCCTTCGGGCGTAGACTGCGTTAAGTCCATTCTTGACTCTTTGCTCGGTGTTTTGTTTTTTGTTAAGTTTTTGATCCAGTATAACAGCGAGAACTTTAACGCCTCTGATGGGAGCTTTTGCTCTATGTTATTATTTATCGACCCAAGAAAGTCCCCGATCTTTAGCTTCTTGGTAAATAGTACTGTCTGGATCGTTCCTGTCTTTATCCTTAGCCCATTGAAGTTTGTCCAGCGTAGCAGTTTTCCCAGTCAAGGTATACTAGACTAGAATGCCGTTGATAAACAGGAGCTGTAGTACAAAAATAATAGAAAACGAATATTATTTTATTATATGACAATCTGCAAATAAGTGTAGAGATCGACTTTAACGTATTGCACTGCTAAAAGCTTATTTGAAAATTCAATTTAGCCAACAGCTTTAAACAAGTTTTATTGTTAATCTTCTTTGCTTACAATTGCTATATAAAAAACAATATTTATTTTTTCGATTTTTTTTTCTTTTTTTCTTCTTTATTCACTCATTTAATTGTTATCATCTACATAAACTATTTCCTAATAATAAAATAACAACAACTACAATAACGTCACTAACCTAAAAAACCCAACAAAAATGGCAAAAAAAAATGTTTTAATCAACTTGGGATTTGAATACTTAACTAATTAAAAAAATATAATAAATCTAAACAACTCATATTATTAACGTAACGTAACGTAACGTAATGTAATGTATGGCAATGTAATGATGATTAGGTATGGATGTGTGGCGGTGTTTTAGAAATTGCTCCATGTTCACGTGTTGGCCATGTTTTTCGCAAATCAACGCCATATACATTTCCAGGCGGTACAACAGAAATTGTTAATCATAATAATGCTCGTCTGGTTGAGGTTTGGCTGGACGATTGGAAAGAATTTTACTACAGTTTTTATCCAGGTTAAAATAATTTACTAATAAAAGCTAAACATAAATTCATTTACATACATAAAGCAAATGGGGTCATTTACATATTTACATACTTATAAATACAAAACTATTTATTAACAAAAATATATAAACATTTTTACGTTCATACGTGTACGTATGTATGTATTTGTTGAATTTATTTCAATTAATTTTACTAAAATACGTTTAAACCTATTTTTTTGTATAAATGTCTCTTGCAACATTTCTTTTCCTGTCTTTTGTAACGGTTAATTTCAAAATTTCCTCTAAAGTTTGTTTTTAAAGGTTATGGTTTTGGCTTAATTTATATTTTAATAATGTTGGTTTATATTTGTGCTTCTTAAGTTATATTTTAATAACGTTGGTTTCTGTTTGTGCTTTTTTAGTATTTAGTGATTGTTTAAATCTAAAATTTAATTGCATGTTATCCAGAATATCCCAGTATTTCTTTGTATTTATTTTGTTGTATTGTATTTTTTATTTAATGTACATATTTGTTGTTGCACACATCTGTTATCCTTGTGTTAAGTCCATGTTTGTTGCATACGAAAACAACCAACCAAATCAATTAAACCCATGAGCACAAAACCAAACGCTTATTTTGTTAAGTTTTCCTTAAAAGTTTAAATAAATAACCTGCACAAAGTCGCACACTATAAATGTACATAAACATTGTTTTTTATTGTAAAAAAGAAAATTTATATAAATCTTAAAAAGGAATTAAATTGGAACAAAAGCTAATAGCACAATGGGGCTGTTGAAAAAACAAATGATATGAAAATTATAACTTATAGAAAACTGTTAAGAAATATTTATATAAAACTTTGTACATCTAAAGACAAAAAGTTAAGCTTTAAGGATACTTTGCTCGCAGTTGATCACAATAATACAACATTGACTTCCTTAAATGTTAATAACTTGAAAGCCTTTTTAAATTATTTAATTAGGGTATTCACAAGGTAGTCATAAAGTCATATGTCTTAAAAAAATAAAACGAAAAATGCTACTGTTGTGAGCATCAGCTCATAATTAAGTGTGTTATTCTAAATTTGAATCAGCTGCTGGAGAAAACAGAAAAATAAGAAAATTTCAAAAATATTTTAAAATTAATGACTGCGACTTGTTAATTATATCAACGGCTTCACTAAAGAGTTTTGGCCGCCCGGCTCAGGTTTCTACTGTTTATGACAAAACAATAAACATAGTTCAAAAAGTCTTATTATTATAAAACTTTTTTCTTTTAAGCACAACAACAATTTTTTTAAACTATTGTAAAATATTAAAACTTTAAGACAATATGCCTTAATGGCATACCGTTTGAATACCCCAAATAATTTTTGAAAATTTGTAACGTCAAAAAAAGGTACAAACACTAGTTTAAGACCATCTTGCTGTGTGTCCAGGACAGTTTATTTTTTTTTTTTTTTTTTTTTTTGAATAAGCTCTTGATGCAAATAAGATTTTTGGTAGAAAGAACCAATTCTTTGAAACTTGTTCTAATCGGTATATTATGTTATGCATATCCACTATGAAAATTTTTTCCGGGAATAAAATTTATCGTCTATAACGCCTAAGATATTATTCTGTCCTTATTTATTTTATCGTGATCGGTTAAAATAACTCTTCATGAATGCCTTACTTGCCGTAATCCCATCTAACTGCATAAGCGCTGCATAAACAGTAAAAAAATATTGGTAAATTGCAACTTTTTTATACCCTTTATATAATGGGAAAGGAAGTTTAAGTGGGGTGCATAACATTCGGCACAAAGCAATTCCATTTTAGTTAAAGATTTATTAATAATTCAGACATTTCAAATTTCTAACCTAAAAAAATTATATAGTTGCCATGAAAAATATATTTAAAAAACGTTTTTTTATTTAAAAGCAGCAACTAAATCTAGAAAATTGTGACTGGTGTGACCTTACAAGATTTAATTTTTTAGCAATTTTGAATTAAATATCGCATATTTTATATCGCAATTTTATAGAGAACCCGCAAAGTTATTTTGATTTATTTGATGGTTTTAAGTATATTTGACTGTATTTAAAACTTTATTTCTACAAAAGACAATTTTTATAAAGAAAATGTAACAGGTGTGACAATTCATTACAAAAGTAAAAATTAAAAGCAGCTAACTTAGTATGTGATCGTTTTAAACTCTTCCTCAATTAATTAAAATATGAATCAATTTATCTACATTTCGAACATTTTCATTTGTTTTTAAACGAAATTGATTGCATTTAGAGCCGTTTAATGTTAAACTTTCCCACAACCGAATAAAACATTCTAACTTGTTTTTTTATGAAATTTAGTTGTAGCAGTGATTAAAACTAAAAATAACGTCAAATTTGCAAAGATCATAATGTTGCCTTATTTTTCGGTTGTATAATTTGTCCCACTGTGGCGTTATTTTCAGCTAAATAACATAGTTTAGAAAGTAGGAACATAAAAGACCAACTCATTAGTTATTAATAACCAAAACGAAATCCAATAAGCTTAATAAAGTTCATAAAACATTTTATTTAAAAAAAAGCCCCCTCTGCAGAAAATAAATTTAAAATAAAATTTTTAAATCCATTAAAACCAAAAATGTATTCCTTTATAAGATTTATTTTTATTTTTTTTTTTTTTTTTGTTTTAAATGTGTTTATCTTTTATCAACCCGTTTATGTTTTTGCTAACGCTTTGCGAAAATGTTAAAAAAACGTCTGAATAAAATTTTAATTAAATAAACACAAAATTTAATTTTTTCCAGCACTAACATTCACATAAAACACACAATATACATATTTAAATAACATTTAAAAAAAAAATTTAATTTCAATTTATAATAATTTATTTTAAATTTTTTTTTTTTCTTTTTAAAATATAATTAAATCTAATTTAAAAAATATAGGTGCTCGCAAAGCTTCTGCCGGTGATGTTAGTGAACGCAAAGCATTACGTGATCGTCTTAAGTGTAAATCTTTCCGTTGGTATTTGGAAAATATTTATCCGGAAAGTTTAATGCCATTAGACTACTTTTATTTGGGGGAAGTGAGTTAATTTAAAACCAATTTTAAAAAATTTTTAAAAAATATTTTTTTTAAGATACGCAATGCCGAAACAGATACCTGTTTAGACACTATGGGCCGTAAATATGGCGAGAAAATCGGTGTTAGCTATTGCCATGGTTTGGGTGGAAATCAAGTGTTTGCCTACACAAAACGGCAACAAATCATGTCCGATGATTTGTGCTTGGACGCATCGGCCCCACTGGGGCCTGTCAATATGGTGCGTTGTCATAATATGGGCGGTAATCAAGAGTGGGTCTATGATGCAGAGGTAGGTTGCTTATAAATTAAAAGAAATATTTTCCAGAACATAATTTTTATGAGTTCTAAAAATTTGTTTCTCTTATTGCAGGACAAATATATACGACACACAAACACCGGCAATTGCTTGCAAAGAGCAACACGCGAAGATCCCACAACACCACTGCTACGTCCCTGTAACAAGTTTAGTCAGGGCCAACAATGGCTAATGGAATCAAAATTCAAATGGCAAGCTCATTAGTTGTAATTGTTGTTAGAGTTTCAAAAAACTTTAGTTAGTTTATAACTTTTTAAAATAATTGTGAAAAAAAAAATATTTCTTTAAAACATTATTTTTCCGTTTGTAAAAAGTTTTGATTTAAAAACAATGATTTTATCAAAAATGTTATAGTCCTTTTATGTTTTATTTTTATAAAATTAATTTTTAAAAATTCTTTGTAGCTTTAATAAATTCAATTCAATAACTTGATTTATAATAAACTAAAGATTTAAACTTGGTTACCGCATTAAAAGTAATTGTAACAACTGCTTAGAATTTAAATTAAAATTTTTAAAATTTTAAAAAAGAAATTTTAGAATTTAAATATTCGTTTTAATTATTTTTATTTAATAATTTTTGTTTTCAAATTATATTTTAGCTTAACTTTTAAAATTATTTATACAAGAAAAATAATATTTTCATATTTTATGTTTTAGTTTTAACTTTTATATATTTTAATTTTTTATAGATCTTTACAAAATAGTCATTGACATTCTGTTTAAGCATTTTCATTTATAATAAATTAAATTTATTTATTAATGTAAAAAAGGAAATTAATAAAAAAAACGTCTTCCCTAAATAATTTATTAATTGTTTAAAATCAAAACTATTGTTTAATAAAAAAAAATCTTAATAATTTTTTGTTTAAAAGCATAAAATTAAAAATTAATAATTTCCAAATTTATTAATTTATTTAAATTACAAGTAATTAAATAAAAAAATATTTCATTAAGAGAAATAAATTAATAAATGTAATTAGAAAAAAAAAACTTTAATAATGAAAACTTAAATATTTATTTTAAAATTTAAAATTTTTTTTAGTTGTAAGCTTAAGGATTTTGGTTGTTTAATTTTACTTGAAAAACTTACTTTAAAAACGTCAAATATTTATTTTAAATACTTTTTAAAAGTAACTAAATTAATTTTAATTACAAAAGTTATAAATGTTTTTTTTTAATAATAATTTTAATCAAATAACTGTACAATCGTGTTAAAATGTTACACGGAAATGTCTAAGAGGTTTCAGTGTTTTTTAAACTTTTGTTTTCGCGTTTTAGTTTTGAGTAAAAAATGAAAAAATTACAACGGAGCATTTTATAGTTTTTATTTTATTTCTAATTATAGTTTTTAATTATTTTCATATGTTCCAAAACTAAGACTTAAAAGTCAAAATATCCTTTTCATTGTTAATATCATTATAACTAAATAGGCATATCATAAAATTTTCATATAAAAAATTAGGATTAAAAAACATATTTATTGTAAATAAATTAAAAAAAAATAAATTCAATAAAAAAAAACAACAATTAAAAACATCAAATTAATAACTAGATATTTATAAATTTTTTAATTAATTAAGAATATAAAAGAAATGTAATAAATAAAGAAAATTTAGAATTTTAATGGACGATTTTTTTTCTTAATAAAAAAGCAATTGTGTTGTGATCAATAATTAAAAAATATTAAATAAATAAAAACTTTTCTTTCATACTACTTACTTTATAAAAATTGTTTTATCTCAGAAATCATTTTTAAAATAATATTTTTTCAATTTAGTGATTGGCAATTTATATCGTCAATATAACGTTTACAACTGATTACCGGTATTAACAAATACATATATCTAAGTTTTTTTTCTCGCAAACAATCCTTGGGTTATTATGTAATTGAATTCAAATCGAATTTTATACGAAAAGCAATTCGTATAATTTAATACGTTTCAGAGATCAATAGTTTAATGGGATATTTTAAGGAAAATATCAATTTAATTTGGGATTAAAAGGTGCAAAAAACATAGTGGCACCTTAAAATAATGCGGAATTATTCTATAAAAATCAAAATTAATTTTCGAACGTTTATAGATTTTTGAAAGCCGTATTACGCAATCCAATTTGTACGATCCGAAACTTATTACATAATTACAACCATGGTACTGTTCCCTTGACCCCAATGTACATTTCATTAATTTCCAAAACGCCGCATCGCACGTTAGTTTACCGTCAACCCGGACAATCTCGCTGGCCACTGTAAATTGACAAAATTAGACACAAGGAGGCCCAAAAAACTATTTCTTTTTTGGAAACAAATTCCTCAGTTGAATCGTTCCGGTCAAATAAAAGTGCACCATACATTTATTAATATAAAGTATTTTTTGAAAAAAGGTTTTAATGTTTTTCCATTTTTCTTTTGCCTTAGACAGTTGGGTTTGACTGACAATATGGTCACGAACACGGACTTAAGCATTTTATCCCGGTCAGAGAAGACTAAAACAACTAAAACATGCCCCAAAGGTGATTTTGGTGATACGCAATTTTAGGTTTTGCTGGGTGCCAGGACATTATGACGTTGCTGGTAATGATGTTGCCAATTAGCTGGAGTGGAGGGGGTTGTCTCGGATGTTAGCTGAGGATAGGCTTCTGTAACGGCTTAGTTGGGATATGGTCTTTGACACAGTTAGCCAAGCCTTGCAAGATTTTAAGGCTTCTGTAGCCCAGGAATGTTAGGAAGTGTGATCACCTGCTTCTCAAGGAGAGCGGAAGAGAATTAAGGAGCTCTCACATGGCACACCAATGTAAGATATTTGAATATAAATTAGGATAAAAAAACTTTAAGCTTCTACAGGTTGTGCGATGGTGAGGAGAAAATTGAGACTGAAGAACACCTTTTCTGCCACTAGTCAAGGTCCAAATCCGCCGGCAAGGGTGAGCAGGGAGCACTTTAACAGTCGACTTGATGAGATTCAAAAATGACAAGAGCGCTATTCATTAACATTGGGGTGTATGTTAGACGGTACCAAAAAACTAAACACGACTACGCCAACGCCAACCACAATAAGGGTGATTGTGTTGTGGAATAGGTATGAAATATTCGCCCTTATTCTGCATTTTGATTACGATATATGTATGCATGTATCAAAATAGAAATAAAAAACATATTTTTTAAAATTTTTCTATTAAGAAGCATACATTTTTAGTACGAAAAGATATAAAACCAAAATATACTAAGTAAGTTATTTATGGCCGGCCTAACTATTCCAAAGTAGAAAATACACGCCCATGTTCTGACTCTCACGCGATTGTCAAATCACATGCGATTTGTAAATCGCAAAAAATTTTTTTACATGTTCTGTAGTTCACGCGTTTTTTTTTTGCGTTTTGTTTTTTTTTTCGATGATAAAAACATGTTTCTTTTAAAAATACAAAACAAAAAACCAAGGAATATATAACAAATTGTACCTTTTTCTGCAACAACATTTTTTCTTTCTTGTTTTCCAATAAAGTTCATACATAAAAAAAGTAAGCGACTGAAAAATGAAGATGTACATAACTAACAGTTTTTTAAAATTTAATTTTTATTGAGACTGTTTACAAAAAATAAAACAAATCGTGAAAATTATAACAAAAACCCCATATATTATAATTATGCATAGTTTGATTGGCTGTTTTTAACCTAGTTTGGGCAAAAAACATCGGTTCACCTCATCTACCTCTTGCGATTTGAAGTCGCAAACTTTCTTGCGATTGTGAACTTCAGAACACCTGTTATGCGATTTCAAATCGCATCGCCAATATTTTGCGAAATGCGATTGTCAGAACATGGGCGACAGATTCGAAATATTCGCCCATGTTCTGACTCTCACGCGATTGTGAAATCACATGCGATTTGTAAATCGCAAAAATTTTTTTTGCATGTTCTGTAGTTCACGCGTTTTTTTTTTGCGTTTTGTTTTTTTTTCGATGATGTATTCGAAAATAAAAACATGTTTCTTTTAAAAATACAAAACAAAAAACCAAGGAATATATAACAAATTGTACCTATTTCTGCAACAACATTTTTTCTTTCTTGTTTTCCAATAAAGTTCATACATAAAAAAAGTAAGCAACTGAAAAATGAAGATGTACATAACTAACAGTTTTTTAAAATTTAATTTTTATTGAGACTGTTTACAAAAAATAAAACAAATTGTGAAAATTATAACAAAAACCCCATATATTATAATTATGCATAGTTTGATTGGCTGTTTTTAACCTACGCCCATGTTCTGACAATCGCATTTCGCAAAATATTGGCGATGCGATTTGAAATCGCATAACAGGTGTTCTGAAGTTCACAATCGCAAGAAAGTTTGCGACTTCAAATCGTAAGAGGTAGATGAGGTGAACCGATGTTTTTTGCCCAAACTAGATTAAAAACAGCCAATCAAACTATGCATAATTATAATATATGGGGTTTTTGTTATAATTTTCACAATTTGTTTTATTTTTTGTAAACAGTCTCAATAAAAATTAAATTTTAAAAAACTGTTAGTTATGTACATCTTCATTTTTCAGTTGCTTACTTTTTTTATGTATGAACTTTATTGGAAAACAAGAAAGAAAAAATGTTGTTGCAATTTGTTATATATTCCTTGGTTTTTTGTTTGAATTTTTAAAAGAAACATGTTTTTATTTTCGAATACATCATCGAAAAAAAAACAAAACGCAAAAAAAAAACGCGTGAACTACAGAACATGCAAAAAAAATTTTTGCGATTTACAAATCGCATGTGATTTGACAATCGCGTGAGAGTCAGAACATGGGCGCTAGTTTGGGCAAAAAACATCGGTTCACCTCATCTACCTCTTGCGATTTGAAGTCGCAAACTTTCTTGCGATTGTGAACTTCAGAACACCTGTTATGCGATTTCAAATCGCATCGCCAATATTTTGCGAAATGCGATTGTCAGAACATGGGCGATTAAAACGAAAGAACACAAATCGCCAAAACAGTAGCAAATTTTAGGATTCCTAAATTTTTTAATAAGTATAGTTGTGTTCAATAACTTTCCAGTAATTACTAGCAACGAGAGAGTAAAAAGAAATATTTTCAAAATTGCTCTCAAAAATATTTAAAAGTAAATGAACACTAGTTGTGTTCAATAACTTTCCAGTAATTACTAGCAACGAGAGAGTAAAAAGAAATATTTTCAAAATTGCTCTCAAAAATATTTAAAAGTAAATGAACACTTTTACAGTCAAAACTTGCAACAATGTGTATTTTGTTATTGTAAACTTATAAAAATTTAAAACATAAATTTTTTTCAAAGCATAATGACAGAAAGACTGTTTGAATAATTTCTGATAGTAAAATTTTTACTAGCAGAAATTAGGTGTGTTCATTTACAGAAAATTATCAATAATTTTCGATAATTATTACTAGTAAGTGTTCACGTACACAAAAAATTAGCAGCTAGAGAGCCAAAAAAGAGCGTAATATGTTTAGAAACAAAAATGTTTCTGATAATTTCTACTAGTAAAAATTTTACTATCAGAAATTATTCAAACAGTCTTTCTGTCATTATGCTATGAAAAAAAATTTTAGTTTTAAATTTTTATAAGCTTACAAAAACAAAATACATTTGCTTGCAAGTTTTGACTGTAAAAGTGTTCATTAACTTTTAAATATTTTTGAGCGCAATTTTGAATATATTTCTCTTTACTCTCTCATTGCTAGTAATTACTGGAAAGTAATTGAACACAACTATTATCAGAAAGATTTTTGTTTCTAAACATTTTACGCTCTTTTCTGGCTCTCTAGCTGCTAATTTTTTGTGTACGTGAACACTTACTAGTAATAATTATCGAAAATAAGTGATAATTTTCTGTAAATGAACACACCTACTTTTACAGTCAAAACTTGCAAGCCAATGTACTTTGTTATTGTAAACTTATAAAAATTTTAAACTTATATTTTTTTTCAAAGCATAATGACAGAAAGACTGTTTGAATAATTTCTGATAGTAAAATTTTTACTAGCAGAAATTATCAGAAACATTTTTGTTTCTAAACATATTACGCTCTTTTTTGGCTCTCTAGCTGCTAATTTTTTGTGTGCGTGAACACTTACTAGTAATAATTATCGAAAATAAGTGATAATTTTCTGTAAATGAACACACCTTATGTATAGAATAAAAAAGGTAATAAAAAATAATTTCCAAAATTAGAAGTTTTGTAAATGTTTTTAAAAATAATAAAAAATTTTTTTATAAAAATATAATAACCCCCTTATTTCCTAAAACGCAACGCCCTAAAACAAAGTGTATGGAATATTTTTTAAATTTTAATTTTTTCTATAGGTACAATTGTATGCATTATGCTCTGCGTTTTACATAATTAGGCCCTAAGTTTATTATAATAAAAAAAACAACATATTATGAAAAAAATTTAAATTTCTAAGCCAATAAACAAATTTTAAAAACATGAAGTACAATTTTTTAATTAAGGGAAAAAACTGTAAAAAATCGACTCGGTTCGCAGAGGGGCAGGGATCGCAATATGTATTTATTTTTCGATTTGTAGGTATATTTTTTTTTTGTCAAATTGCATGAAAAATAAAAACTTTTGAAAGTTCGTAAATAAATAACAAACATAATGGGCAAAATTTCGGTTCGAAACGCTGAAAAGGGGTGATTGCTATAGGTATATGCTCATAAATATTCTCGCTTTAAAAAACGTCGCCAATTTTCGATACGAAAATTACCATTCTGCTACAACGCCAAACTCAATTTGATGCCGGTTTTCAAAAATTTTAACAAATACACACCGTTTGTAAATTTCTTTTTAAAATAAAACTGAACACTTATTTTTGTCCACCATGTGAATAAAAAAATGAATATTTTATTTCTTCAATTTCATTTTTTCGGTCAATATTTACAACTGGAGCACTGTAAAAACAAGTAGCCAAACACAAATCGAGGCAAAACAGCACAAAAGTTGGACAAAAACTAATTTTCATACTTTTTGGGTTGTAAAAACTAAGAAAACTAACTGCTCCTTAAAAAATGTTTATTGTTCCTTGGTTTCACGAAGACGACGTACAGCAGAGCGTACGGAAGCAGCAGCAGTGGTAGAGTAAACCCAGGCACCACCAGCTACAACGCGCTTGCAACGCTTACATGACCAAATACCAACACAAGCGCGCTTCATGGAATCCTAGAATTAAATACAAATTGTAAGTTTTACCATTTTTCTTTTTATAAGAAGCTGGACAAACTTACCTTGCCACAGAACGAGCAGGTATATTTGCTGTGCTGTGTAATTTCCATCTTCTTTACCATTTTACGTAGGGAGGCACCATAACGGGTACCATATTTACCAACAATTCCAACCTTCTTAGTGCGTTTGGCCTTAAATAAAAAGGAAACAATTTGTTACAATTTTATAAAATACTTTGTAAGTGGTACAAAAACTGTATTTCAACCATTTTTATCTAAAATATTTTAATAGCAAAACGTTCTCGGGTTATCACATTTTTAAATTTAATCACTCCAATTCGGTTTTATACGACGATTTGCGTAAAATTTTAGGATTTTTTATTCGTACCATTTCTAAGTTGTTGATCTGTCAAAAATTCGACCGGAAAGAAAAATTTTCCAGCGTGAAGTTAGCTGCCTTTTGTAATTGACTCAAAACACGCTCTAACTACTTACTACTAGATGGCACTGCGAGACAAACACAATAGGTCTTTGTATTCAAAAGCATTTGAAAACTAAACAGATTTTTTTCAAAAGTTAAAAATATATTTGCCAAAAAGCAACAACATTTTTGAAGTAATACATACTTTGTATATAATGTATAAAAGCTTTGCATCTTTTTACTTGTTAGCTTTAATTTCGATGCGGAAGTTGTATCTAGTACCTATTTTCTTATGCAATGGAATAGAGTCCGCATAAAATTTTAGGAACGATTTCAAGTCGTTATTGCAAATTTATTTTTAGTGAAACAATTTTAATACTTAATAAGATTTTGATTTTTAAACAGCATTGTGGCTAAATCTATTTGGTTTTAAAGCCCACATAGACCCTAACAAGAATCGAAGATAAGCCGGTGATTCCAGTTTGGCTGCCTTGATTAAGTCAACCGAAGCTCGGGGTGGAATTTGAATAAGTACTAACTGCTGTAAACTTAAACAATTATCTTTTATTGTTCTCACATACATTTTAATTAAAACTTTAAAGCCAATAATTAAAACCAGGTTTTACCTTACAAAAAAATTTGGTTGAAATCTACTTAAAACCTGTTTTGATTTGGTTTTTAGTAGGCTTTTATGAAATACAACCTTGTTTTAGTGTACTTAATTTGTGCTAATGGGGGTTTTCACACAAGACTAATTGTGCTGGCATAAAATCGCAGTTTGTAGGCTTTTTCGGTGAAGAGAGCTGTTTTGGTTGGCATAATTTTTTCAACCAGCTTCAACCCCGCACAAGCAGAACAAAACTAACACATACACACTTGGCAAACGTAAAGCAAACAAAGAAACTACTAACACACACAAAGCTTTGTATACGTGCACAATTTTATGCCAGCATAATTAGTCTTGTGTGAAAACTAAAGAACAAAACTTGTGCGAATTAAAAATTAGTTTTGTCTGAAAACCACCAATGATTTCAAAAGATTTAAAACATCTGATAATAATAAACAGCACTCAATAACGATTGGGCTAGATGTGCCATTTTTATTTCTGAACATAAGCAATGACGTCGGCAGAATAAAGTAAAAAAAAAATTTTGTGTGTCTAGAGGGGGGAAACGTAAATGTGCAAGGACACAAACTAAAATTTTTTGATAGAGGTTGCTGTAAACATCAATAAAAAAATGCATGATATTTACTCTTATTAGCCTTTTTTTCGTTTGTTTCTCACTTATTATTTAATTAAAAATGTTTCTTTATTAATTTATTTTGAAATGAAAAATTTCATATCCAGTGCTTTTTAATGTAATTTTTCTGGGTATCAGTGCTTTATTAAATTTTATATTGCCAGCCCTGATTTTTTTATATAGCCATTTTTTTAAATTAGTTTGGTAGCACTACTCAAAATACAATCCAATTAACAGATGATTGTCATCAGGGTACACTTAACAGGTAGCCTCAGATAAACAGCTGAGTAACGGTATTTCGTTATATTAATGTCAAATTTTGTTTATGTTTATGTATTTTCTTCCTTTTATACAAACAACAACTGTAGTATCGTAAGAAAAGCTCAAAAAGAAGAAGAAAGATTTTGTGAGTTTTTGTTATTTGTCTCTGACATTCTTATGACGGTTTTAGTTGTTTTTGTAGAACCGCTCCTACCTGTTAAGTGTACCCTGATTGTCATAATTGCGGTTATACACCGGTTGAGTTGTTTTTGTAAAAATAAATTATTTTTTTCTTTGTGTGGATTGCGGTTTTTTGTTGTTATTTCACTTTATTTGTTTAGCATAATTATTGGTTTTACATGTATTTTCCTTATCATCAAATTAAAACATATTAAATAAGAATTAAAAGGAGCATAATTAAAATAAACCATTTTACGAAGGTTTGCTATATAAAAAGGTAAAAGGCAAAACTCATTTAACAAATCCTAAGTCGGTCTTTAGTGCCTCAGCCAGCAATTAGTATATTTATTTTTCTTTTTAGTTTAAATAGTTATGATCGTAATCAACTCTAAATAATACACTCTTCGCAGACAGGCATATATGTATGTACGTTCCCAGCAGATAAAAAACAACTACAAAAAGTTATTCGTTTAAGGAAGCATTGTACATAAACTTTAGTAGAGGTAAAAACCAAAATAGATACTATGAATAATATTAATTTGATTAGCAAATATCTAGCAATACCGTCAAGATATTAATTTTATTTGTATGATTTTTCGTTTTAATATGTGATTTTTTTTCCATTTATTTTACTGTGTGTAACATTTTGGCGTGAAACCCTGGTTGCATGACGAGTAGCATGTGTGAATGGCGCTGTAATGATTTGCTAAGTGATGCTTCCACGTATCAGCCAGACACGTTGGATTTAAATAAAGATGAAGAGGCAGCGAAATATTGGTTTCCCTGCTTTCATGACATGATTGAAAAGTTTGCCCGCCAAGCAGCCAAGTCACAGCGTGACAGTGATGCCACAGCTGATGACAGAGCAGAGAAGTTCAAGGAGACTTATATTAAAAAATTAGAAGAATATCAAAGTACCACCAAAGAAAATGCAGCTTGCAATCGTGTTTTAGGTATTAGGGAATTGTTAGAACTGAATGATAAACATCTACGTCTGTATGGCTTTGATGATCCGTGGATGGAACAAAAAAAATCTGAAAACAAACTGGCCTTGTCTTTGTTTACACAGCGTATTAAGGAAATCGATGAGATCGAAGATATTAACCAAAGGTGGACTGAATTGGTACGGGGCGTGTTGGCAGGAAATATGTTTGATTGGGGAGCCCAAGCAGTAACTAATATTATACAAGAAGATAAAACTTTTGGTTTGCATGCAGCTCTAGATCGCATACAAAAAAGGCCTTGGCTAATGGATAATCTGGACAGATGGTTGCAGCGTTTGCAAGGCGAAAGCCATAAATGTGCTGCAATTTTTGTAGACAACAGCGGCGTAGATATAATATTAGGTATTTTACCCTTTGCGAGAGAACTGTTGAAACGGGGTACAAAAGTAATATTGTGTGCCAACACTGAACCATCCTTAAACGACGTGACCAGCAGTGAATTAAGTGACATTCTCCAGTCCTGCAACTGTCAATGTTCCGTTGTTAGTCAGGCCATAAAAAGTGACAAATTAGTGGTATATGGCAATGGACAACATGGTCCTTGTCTGGATATGCGCACACTGCCGCAAGATCTTTGTAAAGCTTTGCAAAAAAATGAGACTGATTTACTGGTGATTGAAGGCATGGGACGTGCTCTGCACACCAATCTGTACGCTCAGTTTAAATGTGAGACTCTTAAGCTAGCGGTTGTAAAGAATAAATGGCTTGCACAGCGCTTGGGCGGTGATACGTTTTCAGTAATTTGTAAATATGAGCCTTTGAGCTGAGTGTAAAATGTTCTACGTTTGGAGCAATCATTGATTATAATTTTTAAATTAATCCTAAAATCTTTGATACAATTTTTGGAATTTTTTCTTTAATTTTTTTTCAATATATTGCCACTTGTTGTTGTTATTTCGTTTATTTAAATTTTTCTTTATTAAAATTTCGACTATTTTAAATTTTTAAATAATAAAAGAAATAATTAAATTTTGGTAACTATGTACTGTGTATAGGCCAATTTACATGATGATATTGTTCATGCATGATATTTTTGTTTGTAGAGTCTACTTTTCTATACTCCTCGCCCAGAAACATAAAATATGAGTGTGATTTCATGAAAAAAATTATCATATAAAACGGCTATATTACTCATGTTTAAAACCAGTTAAATCATTGTAAAAAAATGTTTAAGTTATTGTATTTTTAAAGCTAAAAAACAAATAAAACAAATGAAATCAATAAATAAAAAAATTTACAAAATCCAAACAATTTGTAAAAGGTATCCCTAAAAATATTTTTTAAGAAGATGCGAAATAACTACACTAAGACAAAAAAGTTATTTAAATTAAAATTTGTTTTATTTTTGTTGAACAAATTGTTTTTTAAAAAAATATTTTGCTTTTTTATTCTGGCTTAAGTTCATTATATAATTTGTTTTTATTAGAAGAAATTAATATTTTTCCGTTAATGTTGAAATAAATTTTTATTTGAAAAATGCAAGTTTTTTTCTACCGATACTGGTCGTAGAATGAATTTTCGAAAGCAGATACGCAATTTCATAATCAGTTGAGTGTGCCTGGGTGTAAGTATGTTCCGCAAAAAACTTTTTGAGGAAAATTAATGAGAATTGATTTCACATTGCACCCGTGTAGGGGCAGTTGTAGAGGTTTTATGTACAAGTTTTAGAGAAATAAACAGAGATAGTCGTGGTAGCTGGCTTATATCTCTGTCAGTTATCAGGCGATTATGCTGAATTTCAATAGCGGAATTCTTGTAAGTCCTAACCTATTTTGGTTAAATATAGAAAACGTGTTACTTGATTTTTTTCAAGATAACTTTTTATTGTTAATTCTGGCGAATTAACTATACTGCATTTCGATTCTAATCGAAACTTGC
Organism: Melanophora roralis; assembly: GCA_963583895.1. NCBI lineage: Eukaryota > Metazoa > Arthropoda > Insecta > Diptera > Rhinophoridae > Melanophora > Melanophora roralis. Next base: position 90,737,028 of record OY757188.1, on the reverse strand, counting down.
TCCGTCGGCCTTCTTCACTGTGGAGTAGCTTGGTCACAATTAACTTTTATTTAGTACATTTTGGATTTTTTGTCTTTTCATTCTAAAATCTTGTGCTTAATATTGAAATCGAAAAAATATATATTTGATTTCTATTTCGATACAAGCGTATTTGGATGCGGAGTCGTATTGGAAATGAAGAATAAGGACGATTGCCAAGTTCATAAAAAAAATTTTTTTTAATTGAAAATAAAATTTGTTGTCTCTTTTTATAAAACATTGAATTTTTATACCCTTCACATAGTGATAAGGGTACATATCAGTTTGTTATTCCGTTTTTTATTTCTTTTTTATCCATTTCAACCCCATAAAGTATTTGTTATATTTCATTTTTAAATCTTTTCAAATATTTTAATAGTTTTCTTATTAAAACCATTTATTTATTAACGCAACAATAACAACAACTTTGCTATTTTATCACACAGTGTTTTATATGTCTTATCTACCACTGACAAACTAATTAAATAATTTAAAATATGTATATGAAACTACAAATATATGTTTGTTTATCAACTGGGAGTGTTAAAATCGATTAAACTACGTGTGGTTTATTTGTAAAACATAATTAAATTTTTTAATCTACCACATGCATTTTTAATGAGTTAAATAAACGAATTTATATAAGTATGTACATACATAATAGGTGTATGTTTGTAACTATCAAATGTTTTTAAAAAACTTTAAAAATAAAAAATCGCTTTCAAACTAGGTATGTAGTTTTAAAACTATTTCAAACTATTTATAAACATAATTTTTGGTACTCCTTTTTTATAGAATTTTTTAATTCGTTTTTTTTCCGAAAATTGTACATTTATTTAAAATGATACATTTCGGGCTCTTTGTTCCAACTGCTCGATGAAGTCTAAGTCTGGAGTCTGCTGTGAATGTGGCTAGAAATTTGCTTTATAAACCTAGCCCAAGGCGAATTGATTACAAGGTCGTGGTCAAAGCACATTCAAACAGGTAATATTAAGAACCCAGCTGATAAAAATCAATTTGACGTTTATACGAAACAAAAATTAATTTTATATGGAATTTTTAATTTTTCTGACATTCTACCGTTCAAACACAAAAAAGAAATGCAGAGGACGAATTTTTTTAATTCGCCTTGAGTTTACCCTGTTGATTGTGCCTTGGCCCAGCTGTTTTAAATCAATTTGACATTATTACGTTATAAAAAATTAATTTTATATGAAATTTTAAATTTTTTTGACATAATACCGTTCAAACACAAAAAAGAAATGAATTCGCCTTGGGTTTACCTTGTTGAATGTGCCTTGGTTGTGGATTTCACAAAAACTAATTTGCGGCGAAGAAAATTTTCGTTGGCTGATTTGACAACCCAGCCTCGATTTATGCAAGAAAAAAGTAGATGCTGTTAATTTCACCTGGTCAGTGATTTCGCCCTGACGCAATCCATATCTTTACGTCGTGAGCAAACAGTTTGGAATTTTTAACTTGTCCAATTTTTCTCCACTGTACAAGTTTGCTTAGATCCCCAGCAGACAAGCAGCGCCAAAAAAACTTACCATGAGTGTAACAGTTTTAAGCTTATTGATAGTTTGTGGGCTTTTCTTTAATTTTAATATATTATTTAGGCACGTTCTCAAACATTTAACATGTTTGAACAAATTTTATTTCTGTCTGTTAAACCGTTCATTATTGTGCAATATTTAAACGGTTGCGATATATTAACGCACCCTTTAGCAAGAATATTCCCTTGATTAAACTTTTCGACTTACATACATAAGTAAATGCGTTTTTTTATGAGAACCTTAATTTTAGTCTGGCTCTGGCTGGACTAATGTTAATTATTTAGTTTTTGGATTTGAATACTTATTTATAGTTCGCAAAAGCGAAGATTCAGTAATAAAAATTGAAAAAAAGTAAATGCGTTCATGTTTGGTACTTATTTTAAATTAAACATTTTATTTATTTGTTTATTTTTATTATTATTATTATTTATATAGAAAACGCTGAATTTTTATAATAGAAGTTTCTAAGTATACCTATGTACTTGATTTTTTACAGCATATTTTATGCGCATAAAACCCTTTTTTATTAACATGTTTAGTTGACCTGCTAAAAACCCATAAATTAACGATTAATTAAAGTTTTTCTTTAAGGCTAAGGTGGTTATGACAGAAACATTTCTCAGCCGGTTTTTTTTATCAATAGAACGTATCATTGTGCATTGTAATTCTTTTTTTTGATTTCTTAATTGCACGTCTTGAAGAGACAAATTCATGCCTAGACTAACGTCAAAATCCAATTTAAAAAATCCGATATCCGTTTGTCTAGGCATGAATTTGTCTCCTCAAGATGTATAATTAGGGTTTTTAAATATATTTATAATCTATATTATTATTGTAATAAAACAATTCAAAATTGTATCAAATTAGATACAATGTATTGAATTCTGACAATAGGAGGAAAATAACCATTAATCCGCTGATTTGATGAGGCCACCTAAGGTGTATATATACAAGGTGGTAGCGTAAGTAATAAATATACAGCCCTAACTACCATTTGATATTTTTACATAATGCAAACAAACGTAAAGCGTGCAGCTTTTGACATCAAGGTGTTGAAGCAAAGCTAAGTAATCAATTATCAGCTGACGACATAACACCACCTTGTATATACATATATACCCTGAGGCCACCTATATAAAATCAACATACATACATATTAAGAAAAATCTTAATAATTTATATATAAACCCACACCAACTACATATAAGGTAAAGTAATTTTTTATATTTAAAGTATATTCACATGTGCTTATACATATATATGTATATATATAAAGTATAGGGCTAAAAATTAAAAAAAAATATATAATATTTGTAAATCATCATTATTCGCATGTTTTATCATTATTTCAAAATATACCAGCCAAGACAAATTTTAAAGGAAAAATGCATGTCCATTTGTCGAAGTACTCTTTTGCATTAGCGGTAAATACTCTTCTATGAGTTTCTAAAAAAAAACATTAAAAAATAAATAAATGAAAAATAAAATATGTGTTTAATGCAAACCGACTTTGTATTTTTTACAGTAAAGTTGGGCTTCCGGCACTCCGGTCTTCGTTATTCGTGTAAATTGCCAAATAGGATATAAGGGTACCTTAATATTTTCGGCAACCGAAGGTTTACTAACAACTTCTTCAATTTCATCGAGTGTGTGTGAATATTCGTCCTAAGTATTATAGATTAAAGTTTTTGAATAAAAAAAATTCTTAAGTTGAAGTTTAAGTGGTTTTTAACTTTTTAGTTAATGCTAGAGATGGTATCGTAATACAAAATTTTGAGTTATAAACGCTCTGTAGTAGGTCAGAAACAACATTTTTTGAAAAATCAAAGCCATTTCTAAACGCCTTGTCTAATAAGCATAACATTTTGCATAGACATTGAAGGGGAGCATTCGAGTTGATTTTGAGAAAAACATTTTTTTTTGTCTTTTTTTAAACACGCAAAGAAATTTATAATATTTTATTCTAAAAAGGCTAAATACTTTGTATTACCATGTAAATGCACCTTAAAGCCTTTACCAAGAAATAATTTTCTGTCGTTACAACCATTGGCGTAGCAAGAATTTTTTTTTGAGGGGAGTCAGAAACTTAAAGTACATGAACCAAAAAATTTGTTAATTGAAGATTTTTTCATGAACGTTTTTCAAATGTAAATTTTTGTAAGCAATAAACCTTTAAAAACACTCAATACGATTATTGATTTTATTGTGTTTAATTAAAAATTTATTAAATTTTTTATTCTTTCACGTTGAAATTGTGACAAGGCATGGATCGCCTCAACTTTTAGCTAAACTGAAAGAATGCACAAACCAATAAAAAAACTTTCTGGAGATATACAGAATGGTGGTATCTCTTAAGGAAAACTTTGAAAGTCTAAACTCGACTCCTCAGGCTCTCTGGGGCGATTAGTTAGATGCCTTAAAATACCGATATCGCAAAACCACTACCTTGTAATCTAGGAAGATCTTAGGAAAAAAAGGACGAAGTAAAACTTAATCTGTTCGAAAGTCATTTAATGAACGTGTTGACTTCCAAAACATATACTGACATGAGTAAATTACCGCGTGTTGTTGCTAGACGTCCTTAAGAAATACGTTTCCAAGTTTAGATGCCCTAAAGGCTTTCGATAATTTAAATTCTGAAAAAAGCTCCTGACTTTGATAAAATAAGCAACAGCATGCTTTTAAAGCTGCCTTGCAAAGCAAAAAGAAAAATATTTTTAATTTTTAACGACATATTGCGGCTTGAATATTTCCCGCCACTATGTAAAGTTTCCTTAGTAAAGATGATTTATGAGCTCTCAAAAGATCATTCGAAGATGGAGCCTTTAAGCTCATAAGTCTGTTGCTGATTGTGTCGAAATTGTTTGAGAAATTTCTTAAGACCAAGCTGACCTTGATCTTAAATGACAACAACTTCATTCCACACCAAAAATTTGGCAAACATAGTACCATCAAACAAGCCCACAGATTAGTAGAGGTTAAAAGAAAAGCCTTTAGAGCAAGAAGTATTGCTTTGTGCTTTTTATTGTTGTCACTTAAGCTTTAGATAAAGTTTGCCCTGAAGGCTTGTTAATCAAACAGTAGCCGAACTTGCGAGTAAGTTTTTTGAAAAGTGCATTTGTTATTGATCCAAAAATCGGACCCAAAATTTATTAATAATATTTTCTAAATTTGTTAGGGGGGAATGATGGGCAAAATAAATCCTTTCTACGCCAATGGTTACGACCTTTCTTCATTTTGTGAGGTTTAAACTAATGAGCGCTCGTTACACAAATTCCAAAAGATTTTCCTGGGTAGTTAAACGATGTACTTTGATCGAGTGGAGATGGAGTGAATGCTTTACACTACACAGAAAAAACTGAGTTGTAGAATCAGTAACAAATTTCAGAGAATCAGTAAATATTTTGTCTGGCTGAGGACCTACAACGAAAGTTGTAAATTTAGACAAACAATTTTGCAAGAATTTTAGCTTCTGTTAAAAAATTTTGCTGAGCTGGTTAAATATTTTATTTGTCTAGGCGAAAATTTTGTTTGATTTAAAAATCAAATAAAAATATTATTAGAGACGATTAAATAAATTGACTAAAAAAATAAATTATTTTGAACAAGAATTTGTTTGAAAAATTTTTTTTGTAGTTTTTTGTGTGTAGTTTTACTTTCCATCTCTATCTACTTATACTAGGTAAAAATAAATAAAAAACTACTTATAACTTACTTTTGGATCTTGTCTTTCTGTATCTTGAATGCACTGTATAATTTCAAAAGGACTTAAATTTGTACCGGCGATCCACCAGTCAGCGATGTCACCAATGTCACTATATAATTGGCTTAATGTTTTTAATCCATGTGCAACTTTATAAGCCATAAGAGTACCAATGGATCCAAAATTCATATAATTTGGACCTTTGTCAGTGAAAAAGTCATCGTTTAATATGTCCGCGAAATTTTCTGTAAAAAAAATCCATTTCAATAAAAGGTATACGAAAAAACCTAACATTGAAGCTGATGATAGATAATGTAATATTCTGCAAAAATCCATTTCAAGCAAGTGTTTGTGTCTTTTAAAAGTGCTTTTACACGGTATGTATTTCACATACTTTTGCAATCCATATTTCGGATGAAAGTAAAGCAATCTTTTATTGAAAATTTGTCATACGACAAAAGTATTTGGCAATATTTGTTCAATACAAAAGTATTTTCAATTTATGAGCTATGTACAAATGATGATGCTTAATGTGAAGTACCAGTTTTGTCTTTCAATTTTGTCTACTTACGTATATTTTTTTTCAGGTGATCAAAAAAAGCTTCAATAGAATTCGCTAAACGGGTTTTTTCATCTTTTGTAAAATCGTCCTTGCTAGCAGTCTTGCGCAGCTTGCTGAGTGCATTATTCGTACTAAAGATTTTCATCTTTAAGAATGATTCGAAATATTGACAGCTACTTATATCCAATTTCAAATAATATTCCTCCATTTTATCATCACTCAACAAATCATCGGGAAAAACCAAATTATAGTCTAGCTTGTTATTTGTCTCCTGTTCTTCTTCATTAAGTAAATATCGTAAAGCTCTGTGCATTTTTTGGCTACATTTCAAGCCACTGGCTGTAGATATTTCGTTAAAGTGTTTGCGCATGTAGAGGGAGCCAATTGCAATCGCTAAACTGTTTTTATCTTTAAGGTCGGTTTGTGGATAATTTCTTTTTTGTTTTGTCGAAAAATGTAAGAAAGAAAATATTTAGTTATTAGAATAAATTAAAACAAATAAATACAAATCAACCCCTTTGCACAAAGTTAATCTGTAACAGAAAAATCAGAAGAGGAATTATGATTTTGCTTTAGTGTCCAATATTGATACCAGATAGTCTTTGTTACTATTTAAATTAAAAAGGTGAAAACATAATGATGAAAATAAAAGGTCAAACCCGTTCGTAATATACCAACATTTGCCTTAAATGTACCTATGTTAAATGTCTATTTTCGGACTCACGTAAATAATGGAACGATGTTTACAAAATTTGGCAAAAATTTAAAATTGAGAAAAAGAGTAAATAAATGTATTTAGTGGATAGCAATATTTTATGCGGTTAAATTTAATTTTTAGGTGTTGCACTTGCATGGGAACCATGTTAAGCTATGCACTATAGGTTTATATATAACAACTGGGGACAAAATGTTATAAATATTTGTGAAATTTTGTGGAGATTAAGTCATATTCAAAGTAGTTATTTCCTAAAATGCTTATTCTTAATGGACAATCGCGCAAACTTTATAAAAAGTAGTCAAATTTATTTTCGTTGTTGTAGTTGCTGACATAAATATAACTTGCTTGTGGTTAGTCATTGCAAAACATCATACTTTTCAATGACTTTTGCATATCACCTACATCATTAAGAAGTTGTCAGAGAATATTATATTTCTAATATGACATTAAAGGAGACGTAAAATTTAATATTTTAAAGGAGTAAAGCATTTAAAAAAAGTTTAAAAAGCTAAATTATCCTCTGTTACTAGCAACCTGACATTAAAATGTAATAATAATAATCGAGTTTCTGGACCCATAAAGTCATAAAAGTAATAGCTTATAAAGGTACGTATTAGTAAGCAAACAGTGGAAGTACTTATGAGTCCCTATTTGTAAGCGAGCGTGGTAAGTACTTGCCTCTATTGTCATCGCCATGTTAATATAATAAGTTAAAATGCTAATTAGTGGAGATACGGCGTTTTTCGCATTAGAACTCATTATAAAACAACGTTAGTTTTTGATGAGGCAATACACTGGCGAAGTTTTGTATTGGTAGATTAATATTCATGGCAGATGTTTCAAAAGAATTAATTTCAACATTAAAGTACCGATAAAAGAGTGCTGACTACTCCCAGCAAAACCTTTGCTTACCTGGTAAGTTAGCAAATAATATTGGAGATGAGCAAGCACTAGTTACCTTTTGGCCGAAAAACTAGTTATTTTTCTTTGAGTTGTCCCGCAATTCACGAACCTTGCATACAAATGTGCTTACAGAGGTCAATCGAGTAACTAGTTACCAATGATTAACTGAACAAAATAACTAAAAATTAAAGGATTTGAAAACAAAAACATGCTATAAAGCCTGTTTCCTAATTCTTTTTTCCATATATACCTACACACGTAATTATTAACGCCCTTACTAAAAGGTAGTTTCTCTGTCGAAATTAACTCATTACCTTGTAACCAATGAAGTAATGACAGCTCATTACCCAAATTCAAAAAAAATTTGCTGGGCTACATTCACTCATCTAGTGTCAAATAAAGGCATTCACTTGTAGTAAATTTTTTGATGAATTAAAATTATAAGCAGAGAACGTAATATTTGTGCGAAAAAATAAATCACAAAATATATTTAGGGGATTAACAAGGTGTTCTATTTGTGCTATTGTCATAAACGCCTTTACCAACTATTGGACTCTCGGCGCAGGTGTATATGGACTTGTTGCGAGAGTTTAATAAGCATATTAAACGACGTTGTATTTTTTTAAGAACTACTTTTGTATGAAAGACAAAAAACCATTGTGAAATATCATAACAATAATATTAATATGGGGGATTTCATGTCAAGTGACCCAACTTTTAAAACCGATGTCTTTCGATTGGAAAGAAATTTGAACCAAAGTATGTTCTTGCAGAGAGTAGCATAGACACAATTTTTTAACACGATCGGTCAAGAACTCTCTGAGCTAGAGGGGTTCAAAATTTGACGTTTTCGGCAAATAGGTGTTTTTTCTCATACATGTAGTTTATTACCTTTTGCTTTTAACAAAATTCGTCCCAAATATTTTCGATAGCTTTTTCTTCAATCTTCCAGAAAAAAATATTTTTAAAATTAAAAAAATTTTTTTTTTATTTTTTTTAAAAAAATAATTAGAAAAAAATTTTTTTTTTCCAAATGTGCCCATTTTTTTTTTATTTTTTTTTGCTCAAAAGAAAGCTTAGGCCTTTTGCTTGAAGAACTTGGAGGTCGCTTAGTGGGATGCGAGTGGGATATCTATAAAAATAAATGTTTTGTAACTCAAGGCAGAGGTTTTCCAATTTTCACGTATATTCTACTTTGATTTTTTTTCCTATTAATTTAAAATTATCTCTTAAGCAAAAAAAAAATTATTTTATGCTAAGAAACAAAATAATTTAACCTTTCCGACGGTATGCATTAAAAATATTAACAAAATGTGTTCAGACATTGCCATATAAAAGTGATTTTATTCCAGAGGCCTACAATTTTGTTGGTAATGCAGTGTCGAGTGTATGAGACTTTATTTGGTACTTGCATACCGTCGGAAAGGTTAAATTATTTTGTTTCTTAGCATAAAATAAGTTTTTTTTTTAGCTTAAGAGAAAATTTTACATAAATAGCAATAAAATCAAACAGAATATACGCGAAAATTGGAAAACCTCTGCCTTGAGTTACAAAACATTTATTTTTATAGATATCCCACTCGCATCCCACTAAGCGACCTTCAAGTTCTTCAAGCAAAAGACCTAAGCTTTCTTTTGAGCAAAAAAAAATAAAAAAAAAATGGGCACATTTGGAAAAAAAAAATTTTTTTCTAATTATTTTTTTAAAAAAAATAAAAAAAATTTTTTTTTTTATTTTAAAAATATTTTTTTCTGGAAGATTGAAGAAAAAGCTATCGAAAGTATTTGGGACGAATTTGTTAAAAGCAAAAGGTAACAAACTACATGTATGAGAAAAAACACCTATTTGCCGAAAACGTCAAATTTTGAACCCCTCTAGCTCAGAGAGTTCTGGACCGATCGTGTTAAAAAATTGTGTCTATGCTACTCTCTGCAAGAACTTACTTTGGTCCAAATTTCTTTTCAATCGAAAAAAAAAGTTGGGTCACTTGACATGAAATCCCCCATATATATATTTATATTAACTTTTATAATTTTTGTCTAAAAATAAAAATATTTTTTTTTTATTTTTATATGTTGTCAAAAATATTTATCATTTTAAAATTTATATAAAAATTAATTATTTCTTTTCGTTTTATTTATTAGTTGAACTATTTGTTTTAAGACAATTTTTATTTTCTTTATCAGGCTCAATTCAATACTATACTAAATTCTCATTTATTTTCGAATGAAGAAATTGATATTTTTACTTTTTTATCTAAGTTGTAACACTAAGTTAGAGCGTAGCGTAGCCTTAACCATCTATCAGATGGTATTTAGAAGGCTACCATATTTTTTATATGTACGCTCTAACTTAGTGTTACAACTTAGATAGAGATGGCGTTAGTAATAAGAAATGGAAAAAAGAAAAAGCTTTGGTTTAGTTGGTTTAAGTGGAAAAAACTTCGTGCCGACTCACCTCGCCACATGGATCAGTGGGTTAAATGGCTGATGTTTTACAACCAAATTAATAACTAACAACCGAACAAAGAGTACTGATGATGAAAATCGTAGCTGTTTTTCGAAAATGCATTCTACTCGGCTAGTATCGGTAAAAATCTTGTTTTTTCAATAAAATTTTCCTTTCTTAACTAACGCTAATAAAGTAGTAAAAAGTAAAAATATTAATTTCTTCATTTAAAAATAATAGAGAATTTAGTATAGTATTGAACTTGAGCCTGATAAAGAAAATAAAAATTGATTATTTCTGCCAAAAAAAGATATTAATACTTTATTATTTATTGATAAAAAAAAAAATTTTAAAATTAATTATTATTTTATTAGGAAAATTAAAAAAATTTTAAATTCAAAAAATTTATATTAAAAAATTTCATATTTAAAAAAATTTAAATTTTAAAAGCGCTTGATAAACTTTACTTAAATTTTTTGTTGTTGTCTTGTACATGATTTTTTTCATTGAAAATTTAAAATATTTTCATTTACGTATCCGATTTTAAGTAACATAAAACAATGTTGCGCAAAGGGTTTGATAGTGTTTTAAAATATTAATATTACTGTTTAGCTTTGGAATTTTTAAACAAAGAGTATTTTGTATTTGAATTTAAATTTTATGAATATGCAAAATTATTTAAATATTAATCAATTTAAAAACATTTTTGTATTTACCTTCCCAAAACAGTATCCAAACATTCGCTCCATCTATCGAGGTTTTTTTGTTCGCCATAAACAGCGCTTAAATATATCAATTTTCTGTCGTGGAATTTTTTCGAAAGGAAATGGGCCGAAAAACTATGTATGCGCCACATTAAATAGTTAGCAACTGTACGTTTACTCGTTTGTTCTAACAATTCACCTAGTTTCAAAAAAAAACTTGGCTTCCTGATATAAACGATATCACTTTCATCAATTCTAATATCCTGTGGCAAAAGTGCGTTAATATAATCCATCCACTGGACATAGGGAAATACGTTTGACAGTTTATTTAAATTGAAGTAATTATACACATCACTTTTTTCACTGTTTAGATCACTGAATATCTGTAGAGATGTATACAATTTTAAGTATTAAGTTTTAAGTATTAAAAATGGGTATTTGTGGTCATACTTTTGCCAATCGTATTTCAAACTGCAAAGATTCCATTAATTCTGTCATTGCTATTGTCCTGGTGGCACCAAAGAGGACAGCCATATCAACCATGTACTCATAGTAGGCAGTCACCGACGAATCATTAAACCCCTTTAACAGAAATTTTTTACTTAAACCAAAACTAGGAGATCCCAACTAAAAAAAATAAAAGAAAAATATATACATATATACCAAGTTTATTTAGTACGGTAAGAATTTTTATATTCGTCGGAAGGAACAACATTTGTACATATGCAGCAAGTGTTTTACATTGAAATAGTTAATAAAACTTGTTAAAATTTTTCCTTAATATAAAATTTTTTTGGATTGTAAATAAAATTTTAGTTTTTTGTTCCTTTTGCAAGAGGCTATGAAATTTGTAGCAGGTAATAAAAAAGCCAGTAAGAAATTTTAAGTCGGTACAGCCCGACCATATAATACCCCATACCACAATTCATTTTATATCGAACACAAATATACTTATGCAAAGAGAAAGTAAAGGCCACTTGTCTAAAACGCAAAAGACAAACCCACTTTTTATTCCCGTAGATGGCTTAATAGGTATAATCCTGGCTTTTGTTTTGCATCACACCGCCATGACATGCGCCTTCAAGTAACTTTTAGTATCGCTATGAAAACCCCGAGTACCTCTGCATAACCCTAGATCGCTCTCTGATAGTTAAGAAACTTTGCCAAAAAACGTCTGCCAAGCTAAAAACGCGGACTAATGTCATTCAAAAACTGGCATTAAATTCTTGGGGCAGAAACGATTGGTTCTGTTGCACCAGGCTTGGTCTACTCCACGGTAGAATATAGAGCTCCCATCTGGTTTAATAGCAGTCACACTGAAAATATTGACACACAATTAAACACAACCATGCGGCTAATAGCCGGCTCTATTAGATCGACCCCTACGCAGTGGTTCCCAGTTCTAAGCAACATCGATCCACCTCAACACAGAAGAAAAAAAAAATTGATGAGAGAATTCCACAAAATTGAACAAAATTCAAGCCTTCCAGTCCATGCGTCTGCTACTAGAAAGGATCCCTACCCCGAAGCCCCGCACTAAGGACTGATTTCTCTCTTCATGATGTAAGCTTAGACATAAGAACAAAGTGAATGTCATCTTGATCAATTTCACAACCAAATAATGGTCACCAAATTACCAATCCGACCAACAGCGTTCCTGGACTTAGCCTGCCCAGGTCAATTTGGGCTCACCTTAATAAGATTAAAATCATGCATGGCCGATGCAGTGGCACGTTATTTCGGTGTGGGTTAGCTCCGTTGAGTGCCTGCGACTGCAGTGAACCGTGACAAACTATAAGTCACATCATTTCTAGTTGCCCCAATACCATGTTTCATGGCAGCGAGCACACACACTTTGTTTCTCGCTTTATATAAAAATGTCTAATTCCAAAAAAGAAACTCAGGCGGGCAGCTTTAATCCTTTTAGGAAGTGGTTCGTATTGCCTAAGCTTAAAAGCTCTTTTCATAAATGTATTATAAAATTTATTGTAATTGTTCTTGCTGTAAAGTATACCAAAGATTTTTAATATAAAAATTAACAATTAAAATCGCTATATTCGGCTTTGCCGAATCTTTTATACCCTTCACATTGATCTTTAAAGTACCCAGCCATATGATCTAGCCGAATGATTTCGTACTTCAAATATTATAATAAAACTGCTTGTGCATATCATTCTTTGGTATAATACTAATAATAAAAAAAAATAGAAATCATATAAGTACATGCATACACAGAAAGAAAACTCGCTTTCTAAAATCAAGAATTTTATTCTTGAATTTATCCAAAATCTTTCTTGAAATTTTTAAGTACGATTCTTACTTACATTTTCTTAAATCAAGCCTATTCGGATTGCTTCAAGCAGAAAAAAGCTTGTTGTTTTAATATATTATTTTACATTTGAAAGCAAAGTGTCTCGGTGGCCTAGAGGTAACGCGCTTGTACTGCAGTGCAGAAATCCCTGGTTCGAATCTCAGCTTCGGTAAGTACAAAAAATTTAATTTTTAAATTGTAAATTTTAAGTGTCTATAAAATAAAAATAAAATATAAAATTCTTCTTCTTTAATAAAGCTCCATAATTTAAAAAAAAAAAATGACATTTCGTTTTTGAAATATGTAATCCCGTTTACGGCTTAAATCAATTTTTTTTTCGGCTTAATTGTGGCTAAAAGTAAGAAATTCGTACTTGAAAAATTTTACTTGGAGTAAGAAATTTCGTACTTGATTTAAGAAAAACCGTACTCACCGTACTTTTGACACCGCTACGGCTTGATTTAAGTAAAGTTTTCTTAGATAATTTTTTGTGTGTACATACATACATATGTTTGCAGATTTCGGCATACACCAATATATGTATATGTAGTATGTATGTATGTATGTATATACATTTAAACATATAAACATACATACATGCATGCATACATACATACATACATATATACCTACGTCCAAGCATCCTAGAAACTTTTTTCGTATTTGGTAATGCCCATTCATTATACATGTTTAACAGCGCTGCCAGTTTTATTTGATACTTATTTTGCATGAGGTTTCTGTGTTTGGTAAAAAAAAACAACTGAGGCAAACGCAGTATTTTGCCTATATCTAGGTCCGTGGTGAACCTATCTTAATCACTTTAAATAGCGATAATCTCAGGAATATTTCTGATATTTTGGCACCAATGCCTGGTCCCTAAGTTGCTTAAATTGACTCCGGAAACTTGATTTCAACAGACGTACAGACTGACAGACGGACATGGCTATATTGACTTCCCTATGTAGAATATCTTTACTCCATGTGATCGCAAATAAAAATAAAGAAATTTTAAACGGGATGACAAACTAATATATACCCTTTTCACTTATGTGAAGAGTATAAAAAGGAAACAGAAAATTTAAAAAATATTTATCTTTTAAAACTTACACTTATTATACTTTTATTATCATTTTTTGAGTCCGCAGCAATCGAAAAGCCTATAATATAATCAATGCTGAAGCCTAATTGTCTAAATTTTCCAATAGTATCTTGCCAAGACCAAGAGTTGTCATAGTCCCAGAAATCGCCAATAATAACAGGCCAACCACCCAAAGACTTGGATAGAGTTTCAATTGGTTTGGCATCCAAGTATTCAATTAAATCTTTAAAACCGAAAATATGTTTAATGTTGCCTCTTAAAAAAAACTTCTTAAAACGTTACCTTCATCCATACAGGCCTCATAAAAAGTATTAGGCAGCTTTAAATATTTTGGATCCGTCCACGATCTCTCTTCTTCGACTACATCCATAAGTTGTTCCTGTAACTTAATAGAATAAAAAAAAAAATAACTCAGCAATAATTTTTTTTATATTGCACCTCAGAAAAATTTATAAAAATCAGGAAAGATCCTAGTTTTATTTTACTTAATACCTGTAAGGCAAAACGATCTCGTTCTGAATGTTGGCTATCACTGAACTGTACTGTATCGTTTAGTACTTCTACTGCCTTAAAGTCATAACCATTAAAAGTTGAGCTCTTAATATCTAAATAGAAGGATATTTTAAATTGAAGAAATACATTTTTGGTACGATTGTATGAAAAATTTTACTTTTACCTTGAGATTTTGAAGCTTTTTCTAAATGGCCACTTACTAAACCTTTGACCGAAATACAGGCAAATATTGACAAAAGGAGGAGCCACTTTTTAAAAGTTGTTAACCTAATTTAAAAAAAAAATAACAATAAATATAATCAAGCAGTTTAAATATAAATTTATTTGTTTTATTATTATTGATTTGAAAATTTATAAATAAACTAATAATCATAAATTTGAATTAAAAAATTAATTTTTAACCCCACACAGCATATGTATGTACGTGGTATTAAGCGTTTGTGCAGATGTTTGTAACGTCAAAAAATAATGATCTAAGACCCAACTTTAAGTACCTTGATCAACACAGAATGACTAACTGAGTCGATTAAGGCATGCCCGTCCGTCCATCTATCCGTCCGGCTGGGTGTCCATGTATTCTTGTAATTAAAGTACAGGTCGCAATTTATAAGATATTTTGATGGAACTTGGAACAGATAAGTTCTTTGACCCTGTCACAAGGCATATTGTCTGTGGTGATGATTTATCCATTTTTTGATATAGCCCCCATAAAAAATATCCTTCCGCAATAAGCGTTTTGAGCTGTAACTGACTTATATGTAAATCTATCCTCACAAAATTTTGTACGTAAGTCTTCTTTTATGTCATCAAGTGTTGTACCGAATAGAAATATGATCAGTCCGATTTTTGATATAGCCTCTATACAAATGTCTTCCTGGAAAGAACATTTTGGACTATAACTGACTCGAATTTTACTCTATTTTGACAAAATTTAATTTGTGTCTAACTTTATGTCATCAAGTATTGCACCGAATAAAAATGTGATTGGTTCATACATTGATATAGCCCTTATACAAATGTCCTCCCGGAATAATAATTTTGGGCTATTACTGAATCAAATATTACTATATCTTCAGGGGTTTTGCACATGCGTGTTAACCTATGTCACAAAATAGTATACTAAAGAAAAATATGTTTGGTCTATTTTTTGGTATGACCCCTATACAAATACGCTTCCGGAAAAAGCATTTTGGGTTATTAATGGCTCGAATGTAGCTAGATTTACTTTTTCTCAGGTTTGAAGTTGATAGTCGTCGAGATAAAGCGCATAAACGAATTCATAAAATTGGTCCATTTGTATGGGGGCTACTATTTCCCTTGTTACTATTAAACAAAAAATCATACTAAAATAACTTGATAGCAGTCATGATACAAAGAACCAGGCAGTCTTGTCGGCCCAGCTGATTAGTGCCAAGATGTCAAAATTGTGTTCTCCCTGTGGAAATAAAACAACAAAAATTATCGTTTTTTTCCTATTAACTGTTGTTTGACACTTTGGTACTAATTTGTAGTTGTTGCAGGGACGAGATTACCTTATTAGTTGTATCATGGTAGCAGTTTTGAAGCCGAAAGCTGTAACAGTTTTTGAGATAATTCGTACAAGAAATTTCATAAAATTTATGCAAATGTAGGCAGGGCCACTCAAGTTTAGCATACCGTCTATAGTGGCTATAATGGCCATATTTACTGAGAGGATACTGAACTTAAGTATATGAATAGATCTTGCCCTGAAAATATCGTTATTCAGTGGTTTTGTTGATTTTTAATAGTAATTTGCTTAGATACTTGACTCCGGAAACTTGACTTTGAAAGACTTTATAATTTTTTTTTTAATTGGATCACAAGTTAATATTGTAGAAATCAAGCGAAATAAAAAAACTTTATTACATATCCTTTACCTTTATCATTTGGTATGTGAAAGCAATAAAACAGAGTGGTTCAAGAAATTTTTAGTGTTTGTGAACGTGACACTTCCGATTTCTTAAAAAATTTTTACGAATAAATCTCATACAAATCTTTTAAAAATCGACCGAGAAAAAAAATTTTTATTTTAAATATTTTAACATTAGAAAAAAAGGCTTTATATGTATATGTGTACAAAGTTTTATTAAAATCGGCGCAAGCGGAAGTAGCAGTAATTTTTCTGATTTAAAAATTTCGACACAAGAAGCCATTCGCCACTTTCATGATTTCGACAAAAGAACCTACAAAGCTTAAAACCTGATGCGGTGAAAGTACCTATATAGAGATTTTTATTTATATGGGTGGCACACCGCCCATAAAAATTTCGACATTAACTTTAAAACAGTTAGTGCAATAGAAATTCCAGGTTTAATTGGAAAAAAAATTTTAATAAATGTAGGTACGGGAGTGTCTACTTTTTTTTGAAAAACTTTAAAAACTATTGAAAACTTAAGAAATCACATCTTTATGTTACAGTTTATAAGTGATTGCGTGAAAAATAAACAATCAAACTTACACTTCATTTTTATAATATAAAAATAGGGATATAGGGACTTAATAAGAATTAGAGAAACAAGCACATTACCTTTTTTTATTAAAAGAAATTATTATTTTTCGTTAACGTTGAAACAAAAATTAGATTTGAAAAAGCAGTTTTTTCTACCGATACTAGCTGAGTAGAATCTTCATCCGTACTCTTTAAACGGTAATAGTGTTTTTGGCTGTAAACATCACCATTTTAATAAACATGTTAATCAGAAAAGAAAACGGAATATATTCTTTTTTATTTGCTTTACCTTGTATGCTAGGACGATATCTTACTTTTCACTACACTATGCTGATTTCTATTAAAGTCTTTTTGACAACATCTGACTAACGGTTAAGCATCATCCACCTATCAGTTGGATTGAAACATTTTTTATTTTTGTGTATTATAAAATAATAAATTCTTCTTATTTAAATAAGAAATTCATATTGTACTTAAGCGAGAATTATCTTAATAATAATCCTAGTTATTCGCATTTAAAATAATAAAAAAATACAAATTTTAATGTTTTCAATTTATTTGCCTTTAAGTGCATTAAAATATGAATGTACTTATTCAACTATTTAAATTCTAGTAATAGTTTGCTTGAATAGAACGATTTCACATTCAACCTTCGGTAGTATCAAATTGAAAGAGTGCCGGTTGCCCATTCTAAGCAATAACAGTATTAACAATTAACTTAAAGCCAGATAAATGGACAACATTGTAAGAAAAAGAGAATTTATTTTGGTAAAGTTTTTATTGACTCAAGTTTGATTAGTGAAAAGTTAACTGTAGCAAATAAAAATAAAAGTTACTTAGAATTGACCTTAAAAACCAAATCAAGTTCGACGAAAAACTTTTGGATGTTAATGTGTCAAAATATATAAAAAACCCACAAATCTCTTACTACATCTTAAAATCTTTTAGGTTAGGAATTAAATTTTATTAGAAGTTAACTTACTTGATTACTGTCTCCATGTTAAGTATTTGTATGTTTAATGGAAGCCAACTAGGCTTAAATATAATTTTGCAAACTACACAAGATGAAACAAAAAAGAAACTCACTTTTTTTAAGCCGCAATATAGCTTTTAAATAAACTTTATGGAAAAAATTAAATCAAATGTTTAAAATAATGCTTAAGATTTTTTATTTTGTGGAGCAAAGAAACTAGTTTAGTTAGCAACACATTTTAAACACCTAAATATGCCTTAATTTACTTTATAATTCCTGTAGGCAGTTGTATTGTTATTTCTATTTCTATTGTTTTTAACACGCTTAAATATTCTTAATAGTTCTGACAACTATTGTTTGTGTTTTAAGTTAAAACAAAGCAACTGGCTTCCTTTTATATCTAAAATTTCGCCAATTAGAATCACACGTACACCAACGATTTGTAGTACAATGTATGATCTAAAAGCGGAAATACAAACAAAAATGTTTACAATAACAAGAACTTAATATTGAAAATATGCATCAAATCTATTTTTACCTAAAAAATTCACATTGATCAAATTAAGTACAGTTAGATAGCGTAGATAAAATACTAGTTTTAATGAAAAATTTAACTGTCGTACCTAAATATTAGGGTTTAGTCAGTCAATATTTAAACTCATACTTTGTTTCTTTTTTAAGCTTTTTTCCTTGTTTCATGGTATTTTTGTCCTTTTTTTTCTTTCTGTAATAAATGATCGCTCTGTATATCCAGTGAGTAGAGTTGTGCCTTACTCTCCAACTTTTCCCAACCGAGTTCCTGCAGGCATACAGAGCATTCAGTCCATTTTCACCGTTTTCTAAATGTTCCTTTTTAAGTTAAGTTTCCGTTACAGTATAACACCCAGGTATTTAGCTTCCTAAAGGAGGATCGGTTCAAGATCTTATTTCTTTGGGTGAAAGACAGTCAGGGTAGACAGAAATCTACCTCTAACAAGTTTCACCACCTCATCCTCGTGGGCTACCACTCTCCTTCCCACTCCTTGAAAGGTTTTAAAAATCCTTGTAATAACCAGGAGCCACAGTACTGGTGAAATCACTCTCCCTTGTGGTGTGCCCTTAATGAAAAATCTCCCTACGTAAAACTCACCTACGTTTGCATTGATTACTTTTCCATTCGGCAGTCCAGTCCACAAAGCACGGACTCTAGCTTAACCTTATACCCTTTTGATATCCACTGATGTCGAGTCGGAGTTCGCTTTGTCACGTTCTATGCAACTGACCCCCTTGTAAAGTGGATTTTCAATGATTATGCGTTTGATGTAGGCATTTTGGTGTGTACTTAACAACCTCGCTTTTGGATCTGTTGAAGCTTGCCCTATAACCAACCCAGTCGGTCGCTTGTTTAGCCCTGTTGGCTCTATTGTACATCTTCCTAGCCTACTTTCTAAGATAACCTAGCCCTCACCTCTACCAAATCGGCCCTGATCTATTTCCTAGATATGAAAAAGGGTAGGAATCTTGGAAGCTCTGAGTCAAAATTGCTGTGAGCTCTCTTACTGCCTGTGCAAACGTTTTGTGGCCAGTCTACCCTTCTAGGGCTTTTGAAGGGTTTCCGACATTCTTCAGATACTCTTTTACTTGTCTCTCAAGTCTCTTCGTCACCGTATATCTATCACTTCCGTCCTTTCCATAAATTGAAAGGTTGTGGTATTCCCTCTATTAAAATTCACAAAACAGTTCGTGAGATGAAGTTAAACATTAACTCATCTCTTTTTAATTGATGTTGTTGCTACTCCATTAAATGTGATAAGCATTGGCATTTTATCCCAGGCTTATATAATTCCCATGCGAGGCTTTGCTCACCAGTTTACAGACATCAGCATTGAGGGGATCAGTTTCATCATATGGCATATATACAGACGCCAGGATGATTAGACGTCCGAATCCCTTTTCTAGTTTGGCTACTGTCATGTCATCATGGCTCTAATAAGAGAGGTGGATTAAATTCAAATTACTTCTAATAATTATGACAATTCTTACCTTTGTTTTCTTCTGTGGACCAACCAGGGTCTACCTGGGATCTAGTGAGGGAGAGAAAGAGTTTTTATGAAGCAGTCTTGCGGTGGTGCAAATTTATTTGCACTTTCCCGAATCTCACTGTTCAAACGACTAAAGTAAGCGGAACCGAAGGGTTCCAAAGCCTAATCTTACCCGTTTCTCACAGTTTTTCAGAAATTTTTCGGATTCCTCATCGATCTTTACTGTCAGATCCAGACCGCCATTTCCCGCACACACGGTGGATGATACAAACAGCCAGTTGTCTGTGCAAAGACCAAAATTATGCTTCTCGACAAGTTTCAGTATCTTGTTCTTCTCCTTTACTGGAGGTAGAACCTACTCTGAAACTGCTAGTCTGAATGGAATGACAGCTGATTGATACTTCCTCCAATAAAGTCCCTGGTGAAGAAAATTAAAGATCTTCTGATTGGCACAATCAATGGCTTTAACGTCTTTTTGCCAGGAGGCTCCATGGAAGAGTACCTCCGTAAGTTCGTCCTCGAATCGCAACTATTACTCCAGATTGATTTTTTTAATTGGCCCTGTCAAGGACCATTTTTATGTAAGAAGTGGAGCTGGCAAGACCGTGTTTCTTAAGTAATCATTGGATTGGCCGTTTCGAAACGGGTAACTGCCTTCCAGTTGTTTTTATCAGCCCTCTTTTTCTCTCTTAAGTCAGAGTAAAATCCTTATTCTTAAGTTTCTGAAGACAGGCGCATGATATCTTGTGGCCGTCTCTGGCCCTCTGCTCTTTTGTCTTTTGCTATTTTTCTTACACCAAGTTTTCTGTGTTGTTGGTTTGGACATTTTCCAAAACCTTTACACTGCTTCTTGTCGGACCAATACTGCAGAGCTAACGTTGGTAAATTCACGCTGCTCTAACTTTTTGCCATCCGTATCAGTGGTGATAGCCTTTTTCTTTACCTTTACACGCCCCTCTGCTACTATACGTTGAAATCGGTACCACAGTGGCATTCAACTCCTCATTGGATAAAGAAAGGAGGTCTATAAAGTTAACGGAAACGCTCTCCTGACTGAGACTTCGATAAAGACTCCTTATCGTTGGGGCAGATAACCCTCGCTATAGTTCGCAAGCCTGCCTCACTAAAGCTAAATGTAACGAGTCATAAACGGCGTCATATCGCTCGTCTTAATGGCCACTGGCGACACGCAGAACAGGTCCTTCACCTGCACCGTGCCCGAGGGAGATTGCCGCCACATCTCCCTCCAACGTTTTAATTTCCATTTATCATAAGTTTTTGGGTAGCCCTTCGTTGAACCGCCTGCCATAAATTGCGTTGGATCTTAAGGCCAGACCAGGAGCAGTAAATCATTGTTGTGCTAAACATTTCCAAACGACAGCATAACATGCGCTACAAGACCCCATGCATAGCGACAAGATGACTACTTATCGCAGGGGAAATTCGAACTTAAAGAGACCGCTCTTCATAGCTGCTTTATTTAAGACAAATAATATAGAGGTAACTAAGAAGACTACGGCATTCCTAGGAAAAGTTTCTGGAAGGAATTTTTTCAGAAATTGTAACCCTCAAAGTTGTAAGACTTGTATAAAGCTTATTAAGTAACAGTTGACCTACTCAGAAGTGAAACAAATAAAACAATGTTTAACTATTTTAACTAACAAACTTGCCTGTTTTTGTTGTTGAAGCCAAAGTTACTGAGATATTTTAAGGTATATGCATGGACTATATCTAAAAAAATTAGTACCGCTAGCTTTTTTTAAAATGTAGTTCTAAACTTAACTGATATTGTTACTCAGCGACCAGTCTAGGGGTATTTCTGATAGCATTATACCAAGACGAGATCCGTGAAAATTCCCTTGGGTTCAGAAAATTGATTTCAATAGGTGGACAGACCGATTATATGGACTTTGTTATCTATGAAGTTTCTATATATATACACTTTATGGGGTCACAAATAAATGCTGTAGAAATCACAAACCAAATGACGAACTGACTTATACTCTTATCACTATGTGAAGGGTATAAAAATGCGCGTAAAACAACAGCACTTATTGAAAGATCTAAGTAGTAGGTACATAAATATATACATACAAGTATACATACATACATATACAAATAGGCTTATTTCTGTTTTTTTCTAGTATTCAGTTTTATGCAAATAAAATTTTTTATTTGCTAATAATATTTTAGGAATAATAAACAAATTGACACAATTAAAAATATTCCAAGGTGATTTGGAGGTGACTGCTTTCGCTTTTTAAATTTTTGGGATACGTGATTCTACACACACATTGGTCTTATGCCCAGAATTTCAACAAGTAAATTTTTAGTTGTATGTAGATACCGATGGTGTAAATAATTTTTCATATCATCAGTTTTACCTAAAAGCTCGCTCCGTACTTAACTGATCTTGCTGACCAGCGAGCAGTCTAGGGGTATTTCTGATAGCATTACACCAAGACATGGTCCTTGGAAATTTACTTGGGTTCAGAAAATCATTTGAATAGGTAGAAAGACAGACTAAATGCACTTTTTTATCTATGAGGATCCTAAATATATACATTTTATGGGGTCACAAAAATGTTGCGAAGTTATAAACCGAACGACAAACAGATATATACCCTTTTCAATATGTGAAGAGTATAAAAACACGCGTAAAACAAGAGCATTCATTTAGAGATCTACATAAGTAGTAGTAGGTACCAAAGATTGGCTTTGAGTCGTTTTCCTTTATTATTAGTTACTCATGAAATTTGAGTATAAGGGCGTATAAGTCTTTGAAATTTAACTGAGCTGACGTACGCTTACTCTCAACCACGTTGATTTTTAAATACAGCTTACAATGAACAAGAGTACTACATCAAACTCAAACTTACACCGTCCCATATATGTTTGATGCGCAAAAGTACCCACGTATATTAATATTTTTAAGAAAATATTAATATTTCTCCGGTAGGTACATACATACATACTACATATAAGCATAGCTACTTTGTTTTTAAAAACAAAAACGCGTAAATTTTTGTTTTTGTTACTATCTATTGTTCTTTTTTTAAGCATTGAATTTTATGCAAATAAAATTTTTTGTTTGCTGATAATGTTTTTGGAATAATAAACAAGTTGACACAATTTAAAATATTCTTAGGTGATTTGGAGGTAGCTGCTTTCGCTTTTTTTAATTTATCGAATGCGTAGAGTACACATTGGCTTACTAATGCCCGTTATTTCAACAAGTAAATATATAGCTGTGTGTAGATACCGATGGTGTAAATTATTTTTCGTAATCTAAACACGTAGGTTTGTCCTGCTTACTAAATTTTCCAACATAACTGTACCAAGTAGGCAAAGATACCCTGCAGGAGATGTCAATAGTGAATCACTAGAAATTCCCTATTTTTTAGAAAATTGTTCGTCATGCATTGCACCCGTGTAAGGCAACTGCGAGGTAATTGTAAAGGTTTTCATTTCAAATTTTAGAGAACAAAACAGCCGTAGTCTTGGGTTTTGGCTTCTATCTCCGGTTTAAGTAGCGGGTTGCTCGCAGATATTTCTGATAGTTTGATACCACTTACGGGTCTGTGCGATTTTGGGGGGCTTCAAAAAGTTGATTTCATTTATAACACGAACAGACGGACAGACAGGTAGATTAATAAACGGACCTCGCTTATTCGGCTTCCCTATTTATATAGACCAAGAATATATATACCTTTTGGAGTCGCAGATGGATATTAAAGAAATTTCAAACGGAATGACAAAGTTATATATGCCCTTGTCACTTAAGTGAAGGGTATAATAAGAAGTTAGTTTGTTTGTTTGCTACTTGTTCGATCTTCTACAGCTTTGTCGACGGCATATAGTTTGAAACTTAAGCGCTTCCAATCATGGAGGTTATAGTCTTTAAAAAAAGGTCTTTACACTGGCGCTTTTACTGCATAAGTTTTTCAAAATATATAAGGTCGGTTCCAGCGAAATTATAAAGCCAAAAATACACGTGGCCACGTCGAAAAATTAAAATTTCAAAACCGGTACTTTTTAAGTACAAATCTTGCTTCTTATAACAATTTTGTGTTTGTCATTTTTCGATAGTTTTGTCAAATTGCCAAAAGCAAAAAAGAAAGTGATTTGAAAACAAAAATTACTAAGTACTTCCGTTTGCATGTAATTATGTCATTAATTGAAAGCCTGTTTTTGTTTTACCCTAAAACATCAAAGCTTAAAAATAGATAATTTTCTAATTTAATTTTAGAAATTTCTAATTCAGAAATTTGAAAAGAAATAAAAATAAATTTTTTTTAAATATTTTGTTTATTAATACTTGTCCCTTCATATTAATGATTTATTTTTACGGCTTTGATACACCAACTGAAGTGATTCCGAAAATATTCTGTGGGGTTTTTATCTTTTAAATCTTGGTTCAAAAATTTTGTTAAAGTTTTGAATTACGTGACCAGGGAAAACCATTATTTGTAAAATAATCTAAGCTTTATATAATAAAAAGGTTTTAATCTTAGAATGAAAACTTTTTAACGAATTAAAATTAAATTAACCATCGACCGTGAATCAGCTCCTATAGTCAGGCTATCTAAGTATATAATTCCACCATGTACTTAATAAAATTAAAATAATATTAAAAATTCTAAATGATGTACAAGCCCAATTTAAATATGACATAAAGTAATTTTAAAATCAAAGTTCAATCATATCATATTTATTAAGTACACTTAGAGCTAAGAGTTAAGAAATATAATATATTAATTAAAGTCAAGTCCTTATTTGACTTCAGTATTACATATTTCTTTACATATTTTACATTTTTATTTACAAAACATAGATAGTAAGGGTTCGTGGATGGCCCTTTGTCGGCAAGTTAATTTGTATTGTTGAATGTGTTTGATGTTAGGTATCGACCAGGGTTACGTACTTTTCTAAGTGTTTCTAAAAAAAAACATTAAAAATTAATAAATAAAAAATTAAAAAAAAGTTTTAATTAAAAACTAACTTTTTATTTAAGATAATAAATTTCGGAAGCCGATACCCATAGTTTTTGTTGTTGTGTGCACTTCCAATAGTTAGCCAGTTAAGGCTCCTCACCCCTCTCAGCAATGGATTGTTGGTGGGCCAAATAAAATTGTGTTGTGTCAGCAAGATCGTTAAGATTAGCAATATTTTCACTGCGTGTTTGCAAGAGATCAAGCTAAATAATAAAAGTTAAAGTTTCATTATACAAAAAATTTTGCCATATCTTTTTAATTTATACTAAAGATAGTTTCGTTAAATAAATTCTTAATAAAAAATTCTCCATAAAATACTAAATTTTGGATAAAAAAGGATAAAAGGCACTATTTGTTTTAATTGATGTGTTTAAAAAAATAAATCTATTTTTATTTACGCCACATGTATTTCCAGCTGAGATAGAATTGTTATGTTATGGTTGCATATACCGTGTGTATGTGTGGTAGCAATATTTTTGACAACCTATCTAGAATTTAGCTACAACAAAATATATGCTAAATTTTTACAGGAAGTTGTTGCAGGTCCGAAGCCACCTTATTATTCCACCAAGGCACACATATTAAAAGCTTTCAAGCTTTTATATTAATTGAACACAATTAAATGCAGGGTTGTACTTATAGTTTAACTCAATTAGTGAAGCAATTTTTTATTAATTGCTTTATTTTTTTATTGAAATCTTGAATGGTAAATTGAGCTCAATTAAGGCCTTAACGGTGTTTATGTGCTAATTATGCATTTATCGCCTATGTGTGAACATGGTATTAAAGTTTTTAGGCTTAAATTAAGCTCTTTTCGTTATAATTTACCCAACCAAGAGAGAAATTAATAGAAAATTGTAAGAGAGCATTGTACTTCTTTTCTAAAAATATTCAGTTGTGCCACAAATAAAGAACATTTGAGCAACAAAAGATACAACTTTAAATAAAGTAGAGTATTCCAATAAGTCCCTTACCTTCTAAAAGCAGAGTAGCGTCTGGTTAAGGGGGCCGGGTAAAGCTTTGTTAATTTTTTTTCAAATTAAATTTGCACTTGGGAGGTGTGGAATGCGAGGTGTTTAGGGCATCCATCCGGTTCACTGATTTCGTGTTATCTTCTCCTCAAGGATTCTTTTCCTTTGCTAACTTACTAACCCACTGCTGCCAAGTTACTGGTTTTCATCCTAAACTTAGGGGTTTTTTTTTTTTTGATATTTAGGGTTATTTTTGGGTATAAAGCTTATTTAGGGGAAAAATTAGAGAGCTGAATTCAAAATTTTTAGTTTTGACAATGTTTACAGTTGGATTATTAAGTAATTTTCTAATTTTTGCTGGATTATTTCAACTCTCTTTTGAATTTTTCAATTAACTGCTATATACCTATAATTTCTTAAGAAAGAAAATCAGTCCAAATTTAAAAAAAAAGTACTTGACTAGTAATAATATCTTTTCATTAATCGATCGGTGACTGATCAAGTTTAAACTTTACTACCTCCACTGTCTATATCTAGCTACTTGTACTTACTATTTGAAAATAATATATTTAACTTACTTTTTGTTCTGTCTGTATACCAGTTAAGTTAACATAATGGTTTATGATGCACTGAACAATTCCATAATGTGAAATATGTGTACCGACGTTCCACCAATAAGAAAAGTCATCTATGTTATTAGATATACGACCTATATTGGTTAGACCATTTGCAATTATATAAGCAATATTAGCACCAATAGCTCCAAAGTTCATTAAATTTGAACAGTTGTTATTGAAAAAGTCACCTTGTAAAAGGTCATTAAAAATTTCTGTAAAAAATAGAATTTTAAACTACATAATAATATTAAAATTTCAATTATTTATATTAAAAATTTTAAATTTATTAAATTATTTACATCACATTTCTTTTAACCAGGGGTCGCAATAATTGTGCCAAAATTTATAAATCTCAAAAAATAGTTTTTAATTGTGGCATTTATTTTTTTGTCAAGAAATAAATAATTTTGTTTTGATTTTTTATAAGAAATAAAATCGTGTTTTTTTGTGATTTTTAACACCAACTAATAACATAACATTTATTTCTTCCAGATAAAATAAAATAAAAATTATTTATAGGAAAAAATAACCAAAAAATACTTATTATTTTTTGAAAAAAAGTTAAAAATCAAAAATTTGAAAAGTAATTGACTTTTATTAAATCTGGCTAAATGCCATCAAGACGTACTTCTATTGACTCTTGGATTTCGAAGATAAATATTTTTTGCAGTCCCTGCTTATATCACTTGTTGGCATTAGAAAAGTAGCAAAACAATAAAAAAATTGTATATCGTTACCCCAAAATAGAAAGGCCCTAAATCGTATTTTTAAGTCGAGATGTATGGCTAATTGTAATATATGTGCAGAATATTTGTCGAAATAAACGAAAATCTGGACTTATAAAAAATACGAGTTAGGATCTTTTTATATTAAGGTAACGATATGTATGTGTGTATGTAATGGAAGTGATACATATCAAAACAATGTAGGTATTTAGAAAAATTGTTTGGGAATAAAATAAAGGGGGTTAGTTTTTAATGGTGAACAAAAATTTGATCGGACCATTTTGTTCATTAAGCCCTATTCAAACGTAGTATTGGATACCACATGGTCCGGCTTTAATAACTATAACTTTCCAAATTGTTTATTTTCTTATAATAACTTTTTTAGTTTTATCTCTTTACAAACCCAGCACTGGTTATCAGAAACTTTTATTATTTAAATTTCCATATTTAAAACGTGTTTTTAATTGATGTAACAAAATTTTAAAATTTTTTTAAAGGAAATTTTCGTTTTATATGTAGTGTTAAGAAGTTAGGTAAATTAGAAACAAATTATAGCAAAAATGTACTAAAGAGGTTAAATTTTACATCAAAAAAATTTATTCTACTTACGTATAGTATTTTTGAATTGAAAAATAAAAGCATTAATATACTCTGGATCATCATATTTTGTCAAATCGCCTTTCTTTACGGTCTTGCGTAGCTGGCTTAGTGCATTATTTGTGCTAAAGACTTTCATATTTAAGAACGATTCGAAATAACTGCAACTACTAATATTTAGTTTACGATAATATTTTTCGATTTTATCATCATTCAGCAGCTCATTAGGAAAAACCGCATCAAAATCCACCCAATCCAGCCTTTTGTTTGCTTTATGCTTTTTGTTGTCAGTACTATATTTATCTTCGTTAAGTAAATACCGTAGGGTACTGCCCATTATTTTACTCAATTTCAAAGTACTGGGCTTAGACATTTCGTTAAAGTGCTTGCGCATATAAAGGGAAACAATTGCAATCGCTAAACTGTTTTTATTTTTTAGATCAGTTTGTGCGTATTTTCTTTTTTTGGTTTAGGAAAATTTTTCGTGTGTTTGTGTTAAGCAGTAAAATAAAAAATAATAATAATAAAGAATAAGCAAATGTAAAAATTTGTATTTAAATTTATATAAAAATAAAATTAAAAACACGATAAGATTTTTAGCTGTACTTATTACTCTAGCAAACATTTTTTTATATACCTGCCCGAAACAGTATCCACACATTCCTTCCATCTGTCAGTCTTTTCTTGTTTGCCTGACACAGCACTTAAGTATTGCAATTTTCTGTCGTGAAATTTTTTCGATAGGAAATTAGCTGAGAAGCTATGTATACGCCACATCAAATAGTTGGCAATGGTACGTTTATTTGTCTGTCTTAACAATCCACCCAATTTCAAAAAATAACTCGGCTTCTTGATATAAACGATATCACTTTCATCAACCTTAATGTCCTGTGGCAAAAGTGCGTTTATATAATCCAACCACTTCACATAGGGAAATACGTACGATAACTGACGTATATTAAAGTAATTATACATATCGAAGTGTTCCCTGTTTAAATCACTGAATATCTATAAAATATTAAACATAATTTTTAGTTAATATTCCTATTTAAAAAGGCAATTTCTGGTCATACCTTAGCCAAACGTATTTCAAACTGCAAAGATTCTAAAAGTTCTGTTATTGCTAACGTTTTAGTGGCACCAAAGAGTACAGCCATATCTACCATGTACTCATAGTAGGCAGTCACCAAAGAATCACTAAAACCCTTTAACAGAAATTTTTGACTTAAACCGAAAGTAGGAGCTTCTAACTGAAAATTAAAAAAAAAATGTAAACGATTTCTGGTTTAATCAGCATAGAAAAATCTCTATTCGACCTACAACTTTAAGTACATGAAGTAAGTCTTCGGATTATATAACATTTTTTGTTAGTGTTTTTTTTGTAAATAGTTTCTTAAACTTTTACAATACTTCAACTTATGTTTTTGGAATTTTGCCGATTGTAATTTATGGCTTTAATCTTTCGTTCTTCTTCTGCAGCAGGCAAAAGTTGTAACAACATTTCCATAATTTTCTCATAACAGTAAATAAAAGAAAAACTAAAAAATTCAAAAATATTTTTCTTTTAAAACTTACACTTATTATATTTTTGTTAGCATCATTAAAATCCGTAGCAACCGAAAAGCCTATAAGATAATCAATGCTGAAGCCTAACTGTCTAAATTTGCCAATAGTATCTTGCCAAGACCAAGAGTTGTTATAGTCCCAGGATTCGCCAACAATAACGGGCCAACCACCCAAAGACTTGGAAAGAGTTTCAATTGGCTTGGCATCCAGATATTCAATTAAATCTTAAAAATCGAAAATAAGGTTTAACCTTGTTTTTTTTAATAAAACCTTCAAAACCTTACCTTCATCCATACATGCCTCATAAAAAGCGTTGGGCAACTTTAAATATTTTGGATCCGTATCTAATCTCTCTTCTTCGATTATATCTTTAAGTTGTGCCTGCAGCATAATTTAATACAAAAAAGAAAACAAATACATTAAATTTTGATATTAAAAAACCCATTGAGGAATCTTATTCCCTTTTACTTAATACCTGGAAGGCAATGCGATCATACTCTGAATGTTGGTAAATGTTTGACTGCTTCAACGTATCGGTTTGTACTTCCTCTGTCTTAAGGTCGTACGTTTCAAAAATCGAACTTTCTATATCTAAATAAAACGAGGTTTTGGGTTAAAACTTATAATTTTTTGTGGAAGTAAAAAAAAAATCTTAATCTTACCTTCAAACTTTTTAGCTATTGCTAGTTCACTATTCATTAGACAAGTAAATATCGACACTATTGGCAGCCATTTTTTGAGAGTTGTAAGTCTGCGTTAAAAAAATTGTCGGTTAAATAGAAAAAGTATGAATAAATTATTTTAAAATAGAAAATCTTTTTGTATATTCGTAGCTTGGAGCGTTTCACAAAGTAAGACTGATAACGGAGATAAAAAGGTAAAATACAAAAGCAAAGGGCGCATCTTTTGTGACGAGTGTGGACATTTTACTTATAGTTTACATGTAACACGAACAATTTTTTTCATATAACGCATTATTTAAAAAAATCCCACTTTTTTTAATTAAAAAATTAATTGTGCCAATTAACGACTTAGTTGTAATAAAAAATTTAATTCTAACCATGATGCCAATTTATAAATTATTAAAAAATAACACTTTTGCATAAAAAAAACGAACATGAAAGCTACATAAAGAAAAATTTAAACTTTGAAATATCACATAGTTCGTTTGTCTAGCGGTAAAATCCCAGCCTTACAATCAGATGGTGCCAGCTTTAATGCTAGACTGGATCAAATAATTATTTTAATTTCTATTTTGTCTTTATTTTTGGTCTTGTTTTGTTAGTTTTTACTTTCTTCTTTGTATTATTTTCTTGTACCTAGACTTATGTTTTTCTAATAATTTTTTTTTTTTAAACTTAACTTGTTAATTGCTTTAAGTAAATTAATTGATAGACTTTAATTTTAACCAAAAACTTAAAAGTGTTTGATTTAAAAAAAAATTCTTTTCTTTCCAGTTTTTGAAAATATTTTTTTACTTTTAGGATAATATTTATACAATAAATATGTATGGTGACAAAGGCGATATACTTTTAGAGCGCTCGCACACTACACAATCAGTCAAGGCTCGAACCCCAGCCGAGCCAAAAAAATTTATTCTTATTATTTTTGCTTCAAACTAGTTAATTCCTTTAATAAATTAAAATCTTTGAAGTAAATTTAAGTTTTAGTTATTTCAGCAATCAAAAACTTAAAACAGTTATATTAGATAAAAATCGTTATTTTTTGGTTTTTACAATTTAGGTAATTAATGTAATTATTTTGGTTATAGGTGCAAATATAAACACTTTACTATGTGATTCAATAATTTTTGTAATTGAGACCATTTTTATAGTAGTTCTATGAAGCGTTTAATAGTAAAAAAAAACACTTATAGAAAATGTTATTTAACGCATTCACTGCCAACTACGAGTTATCTCGTAGTCGACATCCGTATCGATAAGGCCAGCTACGAGATAACTCGTAGTAATTATGATTTCTTTATATATAATATAATTTTAACATGGCATGTGAAGTTGACTTTATTTATGTGTTTTGGCATAGAGAATTGTCTGATTAAACTACTGAAACACGCCCTACGAGATAACTCGTAGCTAAAGCTTTTTTATGCAATATTATCGCATTGTTTATCATTATAAACCAAAAACTTAAGCTGGCCCCAGGGGTTGGTTTTATATAAACAGCCATGGCAGTGAATGCGTTAATCAAAAAGGGAAGAAAAACACATTTTTAATAATTATAGTAATAAACCATAAAATAAAAGAGCAGAGGGGTTTTTCGCATATGATTAAATTAAACTCTTGCCAAATAAATAAAAATGTGTACCAATTAGTTTTATTTACTTTTAGACGTAAATTAATCCGGTTTTAAAAAAGAAAATGATTTTCCCGCTTAGAGCGTTTTACAAGAAATTGGCCCATATTCACTTTTGAAAAATTTATTTTGTGTATTTTTTAAATTTAAATTAATTTTATTGAGAACATGAAGTCTGCTTTACTAAATGTGCACAAAAAAAATAATCGAGGTTATGTTGACTAAGCTTCGGTAGTTAATTTCACAAAAAACTTAGTTTTACTAACTAAATCAAATAGAAGATTTCAAATCGCATATTACAAAAATTTCAAGCTAGTGTTACTAAGCAAATAAGGTATCGTCTTCGAAATAATTTTTTACTGTTTGTTTTTGTATTTAGTTGTCAATGGTAAAAAATGTTTTAGAAAATAATGGTACGTAAAAAAATTTATATAAAATAAAATAAAAAATTTAGAATTTGAATTTTTTTATGCAGAAGCAATCCATAGAGAGGATTTAAAAACTAAGTAATCTAACACATTTGTTGCACCTCAAGATTTTAAACAAATAATTTTCTTATCAACAGGACTGTTCCCGGCAGCCAGTTCAAGAATCAATGCAGTAATGTACTGAGAGCAAGTTTGGCTCCTGAAAAATTCAGACCTTGTTTCCTGCTTCCGAAAAAAGAGAATTCAAGATTTCCTTTGAAACCAAGTAATTGTTTTCCTCTAAGGTATGTTCCAAAGGTTAACTTTGTTTTGTTTTTGAAAAAATAGCATTTAACCATGAAAGCTTTTTTCAAGTTTTGAAAGGCTTTTTCTCGTTTATTTCAACTTTCAAAACAAATTAACCTCTAGAGCATACCTGCATAAATAAAGTTAAATGTGTAATATGGGCAAGGTTTTTTTTCTAAAATTTTCAATAAAATATTGTGAATCAAAATAAAAACATTTTAGTTTGGTTAGGCGATTAGCTAATTAAAAAAAATGTAAATTTTGCTTAAGTTATAAGGGCAATGAACTTTGCTATCGTTGCTAGTTTAATAAAGTTTGTAAGTATTTTTGATTAATTGTTTAGTTGATTTTTCGAACATAGGAACCAACTAAAAGTTAAGGCCTATTACCTTAAGAACATAGTTACTGCCATTCTACCCTTTTTTTTAGTTGAATTTATACTATGTTTTTAGGAAATATAACCTATAGAATTTTTTGTGTGTGGAAAAAATTTTGGCTGTCGTTGTTTAAGTGAAAAACTTACTTTTTGGAAACCAAAACATTGATCAAAAAAATAAGGTCAGACTTAGAATAAACAAATTAAAAATAGTTATGTACATAACATTAGTTAGACAAAACCTATGAACGTATACTTGTATGTAAAAATAAGTAGTTGTGCAAAATACATGAAACTCTTAAAAGATAAATTTAATTAGCAAAACTTATAACAAAATTAACTTACTTGATAAATATTTCCATGTTGAGTGCGTTTATGTTTAATAGAAGACAGTTAGGTTATAACAAAATTTTGCAAACTGTATAAGAAGGAGTGAAAAATAATCCACCTTATTTCATCCAATCGGCCTTTATATAAGCCTTAATATAAAAACAAGTCAATTATTTAAAACAATGCTTCATAGTTATTATTTATGGAAACAACAAACTAGCTAAGTTAGCAACACATTTCTGACACTTAAAATACAATAAATTTTCGGTTTTTTAATAACTCCTTTAGGCAATTGTATGATTATATTTATTGTTTTTAACACGCTTAAATATTCATAATAGTTATGACAACTACTAGTTTTGTTTAAAGCTAAGTTATATCTAAAATTTCCTTGAAGAGAATCACTTGTACACAAACAATTTGTACAAAGTACAAAGAACCATCTACCTTCAAAAACAGAAAGAAAAAAAACATAACAAAAACAAACATTTTATTTAGAGAAGACACATCAGAATCTATTTTAACTAAGTTAATTCGCATCGTTTCAAATAAGTTAAAATGGCAAATAACAATTTTGTTTGGGCTTAACCAGCTACGTGGTAGTGGTGTTAAGCGCTTGTGCAGATGCTTGTAACTCCCAAAAATAATAGCCTGAGGCCCACCTTTTGTTATACCGATCGACTCAGAATCACTTTCTGAGTTGATTAAAGCAGTTTCGTCTGTACCTTCCTCTAAATATCACTTTATCTTCACAAAACTGTGCCTATGGACCGTCAGACAGAATTTGTTATGATTCGTTACAGACATCGTTATTTGTTGTTAAAGGCCACAATAATTGCATTTATATGGATATACTTACAGTATGTTAAAATGGAATTATGAAATAGACTTTGTAAATGGTATTTTTTTAACTTTATAAACGTATTAGAAACTTAAATTATTACTATGCTAGTTTTCAACAAATTCAGTGAAAAAGTACCAATAAAATCTTAAAAATTCAATTTTTATATTGGCACGAATGCTATAATACAAAGAGAAACGTATATGTATTAACAAAAGTTAAATATACCTTAAAAATGTTTTTTTAATATCGTTCTTAACTAAATAATAAAAAAAAATCACCTAAAACAAAAACACCTTATTAAAGTTCTCCATTTAAGAAAAATACGTACATACATTGCTAGTTTTTGGCTTAAAACAAATAATTTGAAAAAATTATGTTTTTTTTTCTGTTTGTAACCAGCTATTGTTCTTTGTGTTAATATTGAACTTTCAATTGTCAATAATATTTTAAAAATAAAAAACAGTTGATACAATACATACCAAGGTGAATTAAAGGTGACTGCTTTCGATTTTTCATTTTGCACTAGCATTTAACCCACTATTTGCTAGGTACTTCTGAAGTGCTTTGTGTGGAAAAGTACTATTCGCATAGAAGCCTACAATTTGTATGATATTTTATTGAATCTTGGGATTTAATCTCAAAGTTTTCTCTAAATAAGCAAAAAGGTACTAAAAAACTCAAAAAAGTACCTTTTTACATTTTTTTAAATACTTTTGACCACAATTTGTGTTAAAAATTTTTATTTTCATATCTTAAGACTCATAATCTCAAAAAAATTAAAAAGTAACATTTACAAGAAAAAAGTACTTTTTGTCTACTTAGGTAATCTCGGCCTTAATCGGGGTCTATAGCTCTTTCTATCATATTTCTATATAAAAATCTGCAAAAAAACTGCAAAAAGTATCCTTAATATACTCAAAAATATATTAAACAAAATTTTTGCTTTTTATTTTGGCTTAAGTTCATTAAATAAAATCTTTTTATTAATTTTATTAAATAATACTTCTCCGCTGATGTTAAAAGAAACTTTTATTTGAAAGATGCAGTTTTTTTAAAATAATAGTTTCCTTCAACATTACGGGAAAAATATTAAGTTCTTCTAATAAACATCTTAATATAGAAAGGCCCCTAAGGCCCATGTTTTTCTTTATTTCAATAAATAAGCTGCTCATAAATCACAATAAGTCAAAAAGATCTCTACTTAAAAGTCAGTAAGAAAGTTATAGTCGGCCAAGTCGGACAATATTATACCCACCACACCGCCACAAATATAACTATATATACATATATACTGCAGTACATGTATTTAGTAGACAAATTGTTGGCATTAAGTTAATTACACATGCGAAATCACGACAAGATAGAGTAATATTATAGTTTTAAATGCCAATTTTAGGAGGGCATTTATATTAGGGCTATGTCAAAAAATTAACCCACCATCATCACAAACCGACCATTATCATTAGCCAAAAACTTATCTGTCCAAATTTTTTTTTTAAATTTTTAAAATTTTGAATACAAAGCCGGACGGACGGACATGCTTATATTGACTCAGGAAGTTATACTGTATCAATTGGTTTACATGAACTTGGGTCTCTGACCATTATTTTTGGTCTTTGCAAATATCTGCACATACACATAATAGCCCAACCACGTATGTGATGTGGTTAAAAATACTAGTTAGGGCCTTTCTATATTAAGGTAGCAAAGTACAAAATTAATTAGTTATCTGAAGTATTAATAAAAAAAAAACCACTAACACTACAAAAGCGATTGCAAAGCGAAAATTTCACTCTTAAAAGCTTTCTCAATTTTTTGCTGGCTGAAGGTTACAAAGAAGTTCTGTCAGGACGAACTTAGTTCAAAAATATCTCTACTTACCGTACTGTGACCCAGTTACAAATTGAGTTAAGTTAAAAATATTTGAACTTTTTTTTAGTGTCTACAATATGACTGCATTTCCTTTTAAACTTTTCTTCCTTTAAGTTGTTTTATGTTTAACTTGAATTTTTTATTTCCATTTTTATCTCAAGTAAGTCAATTGTTTTAACATTATGATCAAGTTGTGTTGTCCCTTCTAAGTACTCGAAAGTGTTTGACAAGTGCATTTAAATAAATTAAGTTTAAGATAAAAATAAAACAAAATAGTTTAAGAAAGTGACAAAAAATAAATTTTAATGCAAAGATTTTATTAAAGCCTTTTAACTAGTTGAAAGTTTAACTAAGATAAAGATGATTAAATAAAATTGAAAAAAACTATATAGTACAAGTATTAAAGGGGAAACAAATAATGCTTATGGGGTATTTCATGTCAAGTGACCCAACTTTTAAAACCGATGTCTTTCGATTGAAAAAAAATTTGGACCAAAGTAAGTTCTTGCAGAGAGTAGCAGAGACACAATTTTTTAACACGATCGGTCAAGAACTCTCTGAGCTAGAGGGGTTCAAAATTTGACGTTTTCGGCAAATAGGTTTTTTTTTCTAATACATGTAGTTTGTTACCTATTGCTTTTAACAAAATTCGTTTCTAATACTTTCGATAGCTTTTTCTTCAATCTTCCAGGAAAAAATATTTTTAAAATTAAAAAAAATTTTGTTTTATTTTTTTTATAAAATAATTAGAAAAAAATTTTTTTTTTCCAAATATGGCCATTTTTTTTTTTGCTTAAAAGAAAGCTTAGGTCTTTGCTTTGAAGAGCTTATAAGTCGCTTACTGGGATGCGAGTGGGATATCTATAAAAATAAATGTTTTGTAACTCAAGATAGAGGCTTTCCAATTTTCTCGTATATTCTATTTTGATTTTTTTGCTATGTATGTAAAATTATCTATTAAGCAAACAAAAAAATTATTTTATGCTAAGAAACAAAATAATTTAACCTTTCCGACGGTATGCATTGAAAATATTAACAAAATGTGTTCAGACATTGCCATATAAAAGTGATTTTATTCCAGAAGCCTACCATTTTGTTGGTAATGCAGTGTCGAGTGTATGAGACTTTATTTGGTACTTGCATACCGTTGGAAAGGTTAAACTATTTTGTTTCTTAGCATAAAATAATTTTTTTTTGCTTAAGAGATAAAATTTTTTTTTTAATTTTAAAAATATTTTTTTCTGGAAGATTGAAGAAAAAGCTATCGAAAGTATTAGGGACGAATTTTGTTAAAAGCAAAAGGTAACAAACGTCAAATTTTGAACCCCTATAGCTCAGAATGTTCTTTACCGATCGTGTTAAAAAATTGTGTTTCTTGTACTCTCTGCAAGAACTTACTTTGGTCCAAAATTCTTTTCAATCGAAAAAAAAGTTGGGTCACTTGACATGAAATCCCCCTTATATACATGATATTAATTAGCCCCTAGATGGTCACGCCCTTCTTTTTTTGTCATTTATATATATACACCATGTGCAAATTCAAAGTTTCAATATAAAAACCCTTAAAAACTATTCTAAATTTGACCAAAATTGGCAGTGATCACAGATTTATGTTCTCTTTGCTCCAACTTTTCTAATTTACGGAAAAACGTATTTGAAATTTTTTTATATGAAATTGAAAAATTAGACTTTGGGACAAAATGTGGAATTTCCGAAAAATGCGTTTAAAGTTTCCCAACAAATTTTTTTTTTTGAATTTGAGTAATAAGTTGTTATTACATTTGTAGGTATATGTATATGCGAAAAATAATAAGAAAACAAGCTTCATAGCATGTTTTTGCTTTCAAATCCTTAAATTTTTATTTATTTGGTTTAGTTGATCATTGGCAACTAGTTATTTCATTTATTTTTGTAAGCACATTTGTTTGCAGGGGTCGTGAATTTCGGGAAAAATCAAACCAAAATAAGTAGTTATTCAGCCAAAAGGTAACAAAGGCTTGTTCATCTCCAATATTACTTGCTAACTTACCAGGTAAGGGAAGGTTTTGCCGGGTGGTTTTATAAAATTTTCGACTTTAGGCAAAATTATTTTCCGAAAATACGCATTTAAAGAATTCGAGATACAAATTCCTGAAAAAATTATGTCTTGGGTAAAATAGGCATTGATTACAGATTTATATATAATTTTCTATATTTCTTCCTTAAAAAGCGTATTTGCAATTACAGATCACTCAACCATAGTTCTTTATATAGTGTAGGATACAAATTTAAATGCGAAAACAGTCACCTTAAAATACCTTAATATTTATGCAAAACTGTTTATTATTTCTATAGTGTTATTGGCAACTGAAAAATTTTGTTTGCATTAAATTCATCAATTAAAAAAGCTAAATACTTAATACAAAAGCAAAAAAAAAAAAACTATTTTATTTTAAAAATCAAGCATTTTTTTTGTGTGCTTATGTCTTTAATAAATAAAACTTTACACAAGTGTTTTTTTCTGGTTTAAATGATATTTTCTTGTTGCTAAGCTAAGAGCGATATCCATACAACAATCTTGTGGTTCCCTTTGATTTAAGTCAAACACCAGTGATCATAGTTGCCAGAAATTTTTTTTAATAACGTAAAATTTTAGTTCAAAAATTGTCAAAACAACATTAAAATCTTCAAAGAATCGTCAACCCTAAAGTTTTTCTTTTGAGAAAGCCGATAATTTTAAATTTTTTAAAATCGTCAACAGCCTATTTTTGCACACAAAAATCGTCAAAATGACGATTAATCGTTAAATCTAGGAGCTATGCCAGTGATGCAAAGAAACAAAAATGCGTTTGTATTGGTGAGAAAAATCGAATTTCCTGCACAATAGGTAATTGTAATAAAAAGGAAAAAAGGAATTTATAATTATATAATACTTATTTTTAAAACTAAAGATAAAA
This sequence comes from Melanophora roralis, assembly GCA_963583895.1. Lineage (NCBI taxonomy): Eukaryota > Metazoa > Arthropoda > Insecta > Diptera > Rhinophoridae > Melanophora > Melanophora roralis. The sequence continues at coordinate 90,698,174 of OY757188.1, read as the reverse complement.
CGAAATAAGTAAAAAAAATATTAATTACAAGTTTTAAAACAAAATTTTTAAGATATTTGGTAATTTTTTTAAGTAAAGAACAACACATTTTTACTTTTAAGTAGCAGAAATAAAAACAAATGTTTTTACTTATTAATGGAACAACGTTTTTGGCTAAAGAGAAATGTATTAAAAATAGTTAATTTAAAATTCGTTAAAGTATAATAGTCATTCAGCCCAGTGTGCAAAAAAAAAAAAACAAAAAAACGAGTAAGCCCACATGTTCATTAGTCGCCCTCTCATTGGCGACTAAAAAAAAGATCATAAGAGTACGTGTATTTTTATTTTTCTCAATTGAGGTATGGGTTGCGCATCACTACTATAAGTAGAAGTTTATTGCTTTGTTTTAACTTAAAGACTAACTAATTACTACCAGAGCTACTTAGAGTATTTTATCGTATTGAAAACAAAGAAGAATTCAAAAAGAAAAAAAACAATTTTCTACAAAATAACTAAGTACAAAACAAAATTAGTGGTATTTTTTTAAAGCCAATTAAAGTGTTCTGTTAAATAAACAATTTGTTTATACAATTAAAAATTTCAAGCATTGTTTAAAATAGTTGATTTATAATTGTCTAGAAGAGCTTATTTAAGGTTATTTTTGAGTTTTATAAAAGTGTTCTTTTCTTCTTTGTAGTTTGCTGCTAGGTTTTAAAAAACTTAACTGAATTTTATTAAAGACTTAACAATTTAATATGAAGACAGTTATCAAGTAAGTTTATTTTGTTACTATTTATTGCATTTTTAGTAAATAACCTAATTGAAGTAAGTCTCCTTGTAAAGTTGTATTTGCTTTGTATTTTCTTTTAAGCAAATTTACATAAAAGATATTGTCAAGTATTAAAATTAAATTTTATGTGAATTTTATCATAAGCGCATTCAAAAATGCAAGCTTACGATATAGGTAATGTCACCAAGCATATCTTTTTAACTTAATGCTTTGTAAGTAAAATTTTGAATAATAATTAAAACAAAGTACGATATGCAACAGACTTACATTAAAAAAAAATTTAAATGTAAAGTTTGCATGATTTTTCGACCCATTATTTTAATTCGGAAAATCTAGTTTTATATATGTATTTGATTCATCATTGTACAGCACAAACGCATAAAGCTAGATACTTGAAGTATGGATTGTGGGTGCTTCTACCGATGTATTAATTTACTAAGTAAGGGATTCCAATCCTTGGAAATTAAAAATTTTGCGGACCAAATATCTGTTTTTGTGTAATTTGTATTATAATTAGAATAAATTGACGGCCTGTGCCTGGCCCAGTTTTGTTCTTTTTGGGATTATGAGTCTTGGATTATAAATGTAATTTTTTTTTAACCTAGACATGAAACTAATCACTTATAACCTAGATTAAAGTCGAAAGTTTTTTCACATTTTTGGTACTATTTTTTTTAATTATGAGCTTTAATATGTGAAACTAAAACCTTATACTCAGGTGGAGATGAAAAGGAAACAAGGATGTTAAAAAGGTACCTTTTTTCATTTTTGATACTTTTTTGGGGTTTTTAAACTATGAGATTTTGAAAAATTTTTAGATTTAAGTAAAAAAAGGTATTGGCCTTCATAAAGGCCAAAAGTCCATTTAGTGCAGAAGAAATATTTTTTTGCACATCTGGTGGTTTTTTGAAAAGTCTTGAAAAGTACTTTCTAGCCACTTTTTTGACTTTGGAACTTATTCTGGGACAATAAACGTAAATTTCATATTAAAAACTTAAGAAAAATGGCAAAAAAAAATAAAAAATGTACTCAAAAAGTCTTCAAAAGTATTTTTGGCCTGCAAAAAGTATAAATGAAATTTTTTAACTTTTTTATAGTCTGTGACCTCTAAGTTCGTATGTCAAAATAAAAAAATATTTCGTTTTGAAAAAAATGCCAAAGCTAAGAACAAAATTTGTACTTTTCAAAAAAGTAGCAAAACTGTGTTTATATTTTTAAATGCCTATTGAATTTCGCTTGTTTGTTGGTATGGAAGCTACAAAATGCACCTTAAAAGTATCAAATGCTTAAAACTAGCAAAGCGCGTTCATAATTGTTCTTTAATTTTTTTTAATTTCTTAAAACTTTTGCTTTTATCTTTCTTAATTTGCTTAGAAGTTTCAAAAGTAAGTAAAAGTACCAAAATGAATTATGTGCCCTTTTTTACTTCTTGCCCCTAAGAAACGTTAAGGAGAACAAAAATATATTCCTATATTTTTGTAGACTTTATTGTCTTAAAAGTACAAAAAATTCAAATTAAATTTAATTTATTTTTGAAGTACTACTTTTTCGTTTATTTTTTTGTGAAAAATATGCTACATTTTCTGTCCTGTTTCAATAGTGTATGACATACGTGATTATAAACGCTCGAATATTCCCTTTTCTTCTCTTTAAGTACTAATTTGTGAAATCTCTCTTAGCTAGGTAAAAGTTCGACAATTTTAGTAAATAAAAAAATAAAAAAGAGGTAAAGAGGCTCTTAATAAGTAATAAAAATAAGTAATAAATCTGTTTGTAGTGATGTTATGTTTTGGAAGTTTAAATTAAAATAATTTATTTTTAAAACTGTTGTACTATTCTATTCTTTTTATAAATATGTTAATAAATTATATTTACTTAATTTTAATTATATTATTTTATTTTATTTATTAAGTTTCCTTTAATTTAAAACTTAATTTTCAATAAATTAATTTCTTTGGTAATTATTACTAAATTTGCAGACTCAAAACTTCTAGTGAATGGCTCCCACTTGTGTCAATATTTGCTTTAATAGTCTTAAATAATTTCGTAGGCGGATACCGATCTAGACACGAAAGCCCTCAAAGTAAAGTTGTTTACTTTTAGATCAGCAAGTTGTCTGTTTCAATTTAAAATTTTATTTATTTTAGAAACAAAAACTCCGTCTTTTGAATGGTATGACTTAAAAGCAGGCGGAGATCAAAAAAACAGTCTTACGCCATGTCCTGTAATATTTGAGGAGTTTGATGTTTGCGAACCTACGGAGTATGATCGTATTGCTTACAAGACATTAAGTAAAATGAACTTCCAAAAGGCTCCCTGCGATGATTTTTATGAGTTTGCTTGTGGAGCTCATATTAATCAAAATAAAACAAATTTATTTTCGGAGACGACAGACAAGTTGCAAGAACGACTAAAGGAAATTTTTGAAGAACAGAGACCGGATACAGATCCAAGGTATTTGAAATTACCTAATGCTATATATGAGGCCTGTATGGATGAAGGTAAGGCTTTGATGTATTTATTTTTGTAGAAGAAGCAATATTAAACTAATTTTTGTTTTGTTAGAATTTATTGAATATCTAGACGCCAAACCAATTGAAAAATTTTCCAAATCTTTGGGTGGTTGGCCCCTTATCGTAGGCAAATCCTGGAATTTAAATAATTTTTGGACTTGGCAAGATACTATTAGCAAATTCAGAAATTTAGGTTTCAACATTGATTATATAATAGGGTTTTCAGTTGCTGAGGATTTAAATAAAACCAGTAAATATATAATAAATGTAAGTCTTAGAAAAACTCAAGTTATTTAATATTCTGTTAATGCCAAATAAACAAGGGTTTTAATAAAATTAAATTTTAAAAAAATTTTTTAGTTAGAGGGACCTAACTTTGGCTTAAGTCCAAAGTATCTGTTAAGGGGTTTTAATGATTCGTTTGTGACTGCTTACTATAAGTACATGGTGGATATGGCTGTTTTTTTTTGGTGCCAACAAAAATGAAGCAATGACTGAATTAGCAGAATCCTTGCAGTTTGAAATACTATTGGCTAACGTAAAATCGCAAATAGTTGTTTAAAGTTAACAAAATTTAATACTGAATATACATATATCCAACTTTTTAGATATCCAGTCATCTAGATCCAAAACAAAGCGATCTACATAAATACTTTAGTATAATTCAACTGTCGGATGTCTTTCCTTATGTCCAGTGGTTGGATTATATTAATGCACTTTTACCACAAGGTATCAAGGTTGATGAAAATGAAATCGTTTATGTAAGGAGCCCAAGTTATTTTTTCAAGTTGGGTGAATTGTTAAAACACACAAATAAGCGCACTATTGCTAACTATTTGATGTGGCGTATACATAGTTTCTCATCTTATTTCCTATCGAAAAGATTCCACGACCGAAAACTGCAATATTTGAGCACCTTGTCGGGCAAAGAAGAAAAAACTGAAAGATGGAAGGAATGTGTGAATATTGCTTTAGGAAGGTAAATTAAAGCAAAATATTTTATACAACTATTTAAACTTGCAATAATTTTTTTTGTATTTTTTGTAAAGAAAGTTTTCAATATTTATGTGAAAAATCTAAATTAAAGCTCTATTAAGATAGCCAGCGTAGTTAGGTGAAGCGAAATTTTTTTTTAATTGAAGTTCATCCCTTCTTTTGAAAGATTGGTATTGCAATATATTTATAACTACTTTCTGTATAACATTCCTTATGAATTCCATTAATAACATTTTTTAGTCAAAGCAAGAAAAAACGAAAAATAATCCCTTTTTTGTTGTGTTAAATTTTTTTTTTAACGTTTTCTGTTCTCTTTATCTTACAAAAAAAAAATCATATTTTAATCATATTTTTCAGCAAACACAAAAAATATTCACATGTTAATCCCAAATATAAAAGCAGTTTAGCGATTGCAATTGGCTCTTCGTATGTGCGCAAACACTTTAACCAAACAACTAAGGCCAGTGTCTTTAAAGTAACCGAAAAAATACGCATCACCTTAAGACAGCTACTTGATAAAGTTGAGTGGATGAGTAATAACATTAAACAGGAAGCAAAGAAAAAGTTGGATTCGATGACCTTTAATGTAGGGTTTCCCGATGAGCTGTGGGATGAGGATAAATTAGAAGAATATTATCGTAAATTGTATGTTAGTAGCTGTAAATATTTTGAATCGTTCTTAAAGATGAAAATCTTTAGTACGAATAAGGCGTTAAGCAAGTTACACGAGACTGTTGAGAAGGAAGATTGGACTCTTTTTGATAGTACGGCGTCTCTCGATGCTTTTATTATTCACAATAAAAATTCTATACGTAAGTAGGATAAACTTTGTGAGTAAAAACTTAAGCTAAAATATTTATTTAATAATGTATAAGTAAAAATGTATAAGTAAAAATTCTGATGTATTAAAATTTTGAAGGATTCCTGCTTATTCTCTCGCAGAGTTCCTACTGCAAGGGAATATTATAAACTTATGAATTAACATTTTTATGATTTTAAATTTCCTACCTCTAAAAGGATATATTTTAGGAGATTTTTTTCTTTTTGTGTACGACTTTTTTACTCTTATATGATTTATAAGAATATTATTTTAAAACTCAAATTTAAAAACAGAGGAGTTTTAAAAAAAGCTTAATAATAAATGGGTACATTTTGTCAAAAAAGGACAAAAAATATAAGCAAAATTACTTCCTAAACACTTTGTTGACATTTGGCCTCAATCAAGGCCAAAAGCTCTTTTTTTGTGTCAGTTGTTTTATATTTCAAATTTTCTAAAAAAAATGCAAAAAGACTAAAAACATAAAAATATAATTTTTCCATTTTGTTGACTTATAGCTAAAAAAAAAAATTTTAACTAAAAAAGTACGTTTTGTCCACTAAGTTTATTTTAAATCTAAAACCCATATTACATTAAAAAAAGGTACCAAAATGTGGACTTTTTGCACACTTAGTTGACTTTCAACTTCTATATGCAATATTTTTTGATTTTAAATTCTAAATTTTATAGACTTTTTGGTTACTTAGTCAATTTTTGACCTCAATCTGAGTCTGTTACCTTATATATCTGAGCTTCCTATCTGAAAACACCAAAAATTACCAATATCTTGAAAAAAGTACTCTATGTTCATCTATTTGACTTCTGGCCTCTATAGGGGATATTTTTGTTAATGCCATACTTCTGGCTTATTATCTTGAAAAGACAAAAAAATACTTTCTGCTCTTTTGCAACCTTAATAAGTATGATCATTTATTCATACTCTTAGACTCATTATTTAAAATAAAATCCAAATAAGTACAAAAACTGTAAAAAGCAATTTTTTGTTAATTTGATTGCCCTTTGACACCTCTATATGGGTAAACAAAATAAAAAAAAAAGGCAAATATATACCAAGAATACAGAAATGCACTGCTGTCCACTAAGTTGCTGTCGAACTTTAAATGGGTCAATAATTATTAGTTTAGTACTTCTAGATTTTAAACGCAGAAAATGCAAAAAAATATGCATTTTGCCAACTTTATTGACTTCCAAGCCAAACAAAGGTTGATTGTCCTGCGTTTCACGTTTCTAGACTCATAACCTCAAAAATTACAAAAATTGTCTACCTTGTTGACTTCTGACCTCAACAGGGGTCCATAATCCCTAATTTTGTGTTTCTAAACCATAATCTCAAATAAGTACTAAAAATTTAAAAATAAACATTTTGTCCAATTTTTTGGCTTTAGAACTCAACCTAAGTCAATCCCCCTTAATTTCATATTTCTAGGCACATTCAAAAAGTACGAAAAATTAAAAAAAAATAATTTTTGGTTCGACTTTTTTCGGGGTTAATTATTCTTAGAGTAATATTTTAAGACTTATCATAACGAAGAAGAGGTCCAAAAAAGTATCAAAGTTGGGGAAAAAGTACTTTTTGATCACTTAGTGGACTTTTCTAAATGGGCCAATAGGCATAATTTTCTAATTTTTTGGACTTTTAACCTCAAGAAAGGCAATAATATGACCAAAAATGCAAAAGTGCCTTCCTTGAGTCCACACCTATTAGTTTTATATTTCTGGACTGATACCCTCAAATTGCACAAAGTACCATAAACTGTAAAAAAGTACTTTTTAATAACTTAGTTTACTTTTTACTTTAGTTTGGGTTAATAGAACTTAATTTCTCCAAAAATTATTTCAAATATGTTCCAAAAATGTTAAAAGGGCCTTTTTTCCAATTTTAAATTTAAAATTCTAAGATGCAATCAAAAAAACTCTTGTTTAAATAAGTAAAAATACATATTTAAAATTGTTAAAAATATTAAATGTTTTATTAACAATATTTCTTTTACAGAAATTTCTGCTGGTCTTATACAAGGTGACTTTTTTAATGTTAACGGTCCAATGTACATGAATTTTGGAGCATTTGGTACCATTATTGCTCATGAAATTGCACATGGTTTTAACACCTTGGGTCGTTTATATAGTAATACCGGTGACTTGTCTTACTGGTGGGATGTCGACACACATATGGCTCATTATGCAATTGTGCAATGTATTATAGATAATTATAACAAGTATAGAGATAAACAAACTAACTGGAAAGTAAGTTCAATAAAAATATTAGTTTAAATACCATAAACTTAGTGACAAATATAAGACATATGATATATGTACATTGGAAAAGAGGTTGCGTTACACTGCCGAATATAAAGCATTGTTGAAAGCAGATTTTGTAAAGGAATTATTTTGATATCTCTATGGGAACACGTTTAAAATATTAATGTTTTTCCCTTATATCTTTGCCTTTTACAACTTGACTTTTTAGGCCAATGTGCCCTTGGTTTATATTTCTACAAGGCCAATTTGCTTGCACTTAAAGACGCTTCCCCTAATTTCCTCTTAAAGAAAAAAAAAGTTATTGATTTTTTAGAATCAAAGTACTGCTGTTATGTTGCAAAATGCTGTTGGACAGTGTTTTAAAGGCTTCTGTGCAAGTTCTATGTATAAAATGTATCAATCCAATTGTACAACACGTTTTGTAAAAATAATCTGCTTTAATAGAAAACGTTGTAGAAAGTAAAAGGCATAAAAGGAGGACTAATTAAATACTTTCTATCTAAAGAAAAATTTTTAAAATCATACATTTTTTGACTCTAATTTTTTGTTTCGATTTTTAATATTTAGATCAATGGCTTACGTACGCATAATGAAAATGTTGCTGATATTGCTGGCACAAAACTGTCATATTTGGCCTACCAACAGTGGGTAGCAGAAAACGGTAAAGATTTTAGGTTGCCTGGCTGGAAATATACGCCGCAACAAATGTTCTGGATATCAGCTGCACAAATGTATTGTCAAAAATACAGTAATGGTAAGAAAGCTTGTGTTTTAATTGTCAGTTTTTTTTTCATAATTTTTGTTGTTTTAATATATTTTAGAAACATTAAAAAGCTTATTATTAGTTGACAAACATCCACCATCAGGCACTCGGATCCTTGGAACATTCAGCAACATAAAAGAGTTCGCCAGTGATTTTCAGTGTCCCAAAGGGTCACGCATGAATCCAGCAAAAAAATGTCCACTTTGGTAGTTAAAAAAATTTTTGTTTTAACACAAAGGCAACAATAAAGTCAAAAAGTGTTGACCAAAGTACTGAACATAATATATTTTTATTTTTCTTTATTTCTTTATTTTTAAAATATATATGTGTGCATGTGTATAAGTATACTTAAAACTCATTTTTATTTAAAAAAGCAATGCCTGAGAATATTTGTGTATTTAGTCTATACACAAATTTGTTAAATAATCTTAAGCTAATCAGAACTTCCAGTACCTAAGAAAGTAGGAAACAAACTTAAGCTAAATTAAATGGGTTATGTTTGGGGTAAAAAAGAAAAGTATTTTTATTAATTGATGCCCGCCAAAATTATCCGCAATGTTTCGGAGTAGATAATTAAGTAATTAAAAAATTGATAGAAGCCTTTGGCAGGTGAAATGACAATGCGGAGTTTCGCAGTTTGGACAATTTTCCCGATTTTAATCTTTGTAATATTAGAATTATAAGTGTGCAAAAATAGTTGAAGCCTGCGAAGCCTGAGCTAAGCAAGATAACGAATGTGCCGACGGATCACCCAAACTTACCAGCACACCTCCATTAGATAGACGTTGCAGAAAACGACGAGTGCAGGGCAAGAATTGATGACATATAAATGATGGAACAGTAACTGTTTTTTCAGAGTCTAATGTTTTATGTCCAATATTTTACCAGAAGTTGGTATATTAGGAGCATCATCGAATTTCTCTTAACTTTTTCACCAAGACTTTTTTCCTTAATATGAGCGCACAACAAGCCAATCACTGGCTTGCGTGAATGTAGAGCGGAATAATTCTAAGCTAACCTAACTTGCCTTTACCTAACCTAACCAAACCGAACCTAACCTAACCTAACCTAACCCAACCTAACCTAACCTAACCTAACCTAACCTAACCCAGCCTAATCTAACCTAACCTAACCTAACTTAACCTAACCTAACCTAACCTAACCTAACCTAACCTAACCTAACCTAACCTAACCTAACCTAACCTAACCTAACCTTACCTAACCTAACCTAACCTAACCTAACCTAACCTAACCTAACCTAACCTAACCTAACCTAACCTAACCTAACTTAACCGAATCTAGCTTAACCTAACCTAACCTTACCTAACCTAGCCTAAACTAACCTAACCTAACCTAACCTAACCTAACCTAACCTAACCTAACCTAACCTAACCTAACCTAACCTAACCTAACCTAACCTAACCTAACCTAACCTAACCTAACCTAACCTAACCTTACCTTACCTAACCTAACCTAACCTAACCTAACCTAACCTAACCTAACCTAACCTAACCTTACCTAACCTAACCTAACCTAACCTAACCTAATCTAACCTAACCTATCCTAACCTAACCTAACCTAACCTAACCTAACCTAACCTAACCTAACCTAACCTAACCTAACCTAACCTAACCTAACCTAACCTAACCTAACCTAACTTAACCTAACCTAACCTAACCTAACCTAACCTAACCTAACCTAACCTAACCTAACCTAACCTAACCTAACCTAACCTAACCTAACCTAACCGAATCTAACTTAACCTATCCTAACCTTACCTAACCTAACCTAGCCTAAACTAACCTAGCCTAACCTAACCCAACCTAACCTAACCTAACCTAACCTAACCTAACCTAACCTAACCTAACCTTACCTAACCTAACCTAACCTAACCTAACCTAACCCAGCCTAATCTAACCTAACCTAACCTCACCTAACCTAACCTAACCTAGCCTAACCTAACCTAACCTAACCTAACCTAACCTAACCTAATCTAACCTAACCTAACCTAACCTAACCTAACCTAACCTAACCTGACCTAACCTAACCTAACCTAACCTAACCTAACCTAACCTAACCTAACCTAACCTAACCTAACTTAACCTAACCTAACCTAACCTAACCTAACCTAACCTAACCTAACCTAACCTAACTTAACCTAACCGAATCTAACTTAACCTAACCTAACCTAACCCAACCTAACCTAACCTAACCTAACCTAACCTAACCTAACCTAACCTAACCTTACCTAACCTAACCTAACCTAACCTAACCTAACCCAGCCTAATCTAACCTAACCTAACCTAACTTAACCTAACCTAACCTAACCTAACCCAGCCTAATCTAACCTAACCTAACCTAACTTAACCTAACCGAATCTAACTTAACCTAACCTAACCTAACCTAACCTAACCTAACTTAACCTAACCGAATCTAACTTAACCTAACCTAACCTAACCCAACCTAACCTAACCTAACCTAACCTAACCTAACCTAACCTAACCTAACCTTACCTAACCTAACCTAACCTAACCTAACCCAGCCTAATCTAACCTAACCTAACCTAACTTAACCTAACCTAACCTAACCTAACCCAGCCTAATCTAACCTAACCTAACCTAACTTAACCTAACCGAATCTAACTTAACCTAACCTAACCTAACCCAACCTAACCTAACCTAACCTAACCTAACCTAACCTAACCTAACCTAACCTTACCTAACCTAACCTAACCTAACCTAACCTAACCCAGCCTAATCTAACCTAACCTAACCTAACTTAACCTAACCTAACCTAACCTAACCCAGCCTAATCTAACCTAACCTAACCTAACTTAACCTAACCGAATCTAACTTAACCTAACCTAACCTAACCCAGCCTAATCTAACCTAACCTAACCTAACCTAACCTAACCTAACCTAACCTAACCTAACCTAACCTAACCTAACCTAACCTAACCTAACCTAACCTAACCTAACCTTACCTAACCTAACCTGTCTAACTAGCTTACTGCGCAAAAATATGATCGGTCCAGTTTTCGAAATAGCCCTAATTCTTCTCGAAATGACCATTTTGGGCTACAAAAAGCTCGAATTTTACTTTATCTTTTGGTGTCTTTTTGCCACCAACTACTATACTAAATACAAATATTATAGGTCTACTTTTTCATATAGAATTTATACAAATGTGGCTTAGGGTATAATATGGTCGGTCTGAACTAACTATTACTCTTTACTTGTTTAACCCTAACCATACTGATAACACTTATATACGTAAACTCCTAACAAGGGTACCCGGGTACCCGTATGTGTTCATTTGTCCGTTGGGCATTCGAAGCCTACGACTGCGTCCAAAATAAGGGAAAACATATCATCGAATTCTTTAGATCAATTACCATGGCGAAATGGATATCCTAATATCTCCGCGTAAGTTTTCTTTTCGTTTATTTTACGAGTTTGTATTAGATTAACTGCAGAAGATATTGATATTTTATGTGAAATGGAAGTAGAGGACGACGACATGATAAACCCAACCGACTATGAGTGTTTTAGTGATGAGATATGAATTCCTGATGCAGATGAAGCTTCGGATATAGAAATAGAAGGTGTTCTTGAGCCCGGAGAAAAATAAAAAGACGACGAAGAACTAAACGAGGTATTGGAATTGCGTGATGAAGTTTCAGTAGCTGCTTCAAAATATAAAGCAAGTGATCAGACTGAATGGTATTTCCAAAAGATACCAAATGCTAAAGCTCCATCCCAAAATATTTTGCGCGTTAAAGGTAGATTTTATTCTATACAACGATATATTATGGTGTAATATATTTTTAATGCACACAGGTGGACCACATCGAAAATTTACTAAAATGATGACTGCTGAAGAAATATTTGGTGAATTTTTATCGAAAAATATTAAGAATTAAATCCTGAGACTCAGCAACAAAAGAGGCAATAAAATAGCATTAGATTTCAACCAGAAAAATGTAACGGATATTGCAGCTTTCAAAATAAAACCTCGTCAGTTTTGTTTAATTTCAATGGAAGAACTTAATGCTTTTATTGGAATATTATTGGTGATGGTGTAAATGGTGGCAGCGATGATCCTCTTCCCACTCTTTGGGGAAATTACAGTTACCCTTTATACAAAGCATCATTTAGTCGCGATATATTTCAGCAAATACTACGCATAATTCGTTTCGAAAATGCTTTTACAAGATCGTCACGCACACAAACAGGCAAAGCTGCTCCAATCTCAAATGTTTGGAATATGCTGGTACAGAATCTACGCTTGAACTATTTCCCAGATGAAAATGTGACAGTTGACGAACAGTTATTTCTATTAAGAGGCAGAACAAAATTTACTCAGTACATTCCATCAAAACCAATTAAATATGGAATTAAAATATTTTGGTTGTGTAACACAGCCAATAGCTATCCCTTGAATAGAACTATCCACAGGGGCAAACTGCCTTGTGGGCAGCGATAGTGGTCCGGCGGATTTGATGTTATGTCTAAATATGGCACCAAACGAAAAAGTAATAGATGGCCATTGGCGGTTTTTTTTAACATGATTGACGTAGCTGCGTTAGGTGAATTTTGTGTATTCTCTAACCTCGATCCAAACGCAAAAAAAATCGAAGCTCTCGTCGAGGATTTGTGACATCACTGGGCGTGTAGTTGGCGACTAAAAAAATGAACAAAAGAGCCAGCGATAATCGAATAACACGATACGCGAACTTTCGGGCAGCTCTCGAGCTTATGACAAATAAAACCATTACTACAGAAGTTTTCAAGGATGCTGCAAGCCAACTAGATACAAATAAAGGGTCGCTGCTACATTTGCGTGACTACTGATTCAAAATCTGATCGAAAAACACGCAAAATATGCGATGGATGTAAACGGCCAATGTGCTACACGCATAGCAAAATTATTGTTCCACACTGCACTGGATGTTAATTTTTTATTATTCTTGTATGCAACTTTTTTTGTACAATGTTTTTTTTTACAAGTAAAAAGTTTTATGTAAAGTCCTTTTTTAACTAAACAACCAATAAAACGTATCAAAAGTATAATTTTTTTTTCTTTTTTCATACAAAATACAATGGTTGTTTAAGGGTACCCGGGTACCCTTATCAGGAGGGAAAGGACTACTTGACTTTAGGTGGCTCCAGAGCCTACCCAAACAAACTAAGGGTACTTTAGATGGAAAATAACTGTATAAAACGGTTGTCTTTAGGAACTTAAGGAACCTCAAATTTGTATTTATTTTTGTTTAAGTAAAATTTGATTTCAAAGTACGTTCGGGTACCGGGGTACCCGTGTCAGGAGGGTTAGGGTTAAATATGTATGTTCATTTAGAAATAAAAAATTAGAAATTTTGGATTAATATTATTAATGTTATTAAGATTGTATGAAAAATCATAACAATTTTACCTTTTTTTTGGTTATGGTACTCTTTTGCATTTAGTACTCCTTAAAATAAATGTAACTGCACTGATTAATTTTTAGGCAAGTAAAATTTAAGAGATGGTTAGTTAGGAATCATTGAAAATTATAGTTTAAAACTTCTTTATTATTGCGATATACTTATATCTTAAACATGGTAAAAATGTTCAAAAATACGAACAAAAAAGTTGGTGTTTTTTTAAATTAATCTTAAAAACATTTTAAGGCAAATTCTATGTTTTAAAATATTGCTTAATTTTGTGAAAATATTTTTTTTTAATCTCAGGTTTAATTGTGAGTCCAATTCATTAACGGTGCCTCAATTGACAAAAAATTTTAAAAAGCTAATTTTGCTTTAAAAGCATTTGCTATAAATCATATGATTGTTGTTACTAATGTTTGCTTATACTTCCTTTAAGCATCAAACGCCAAAGTCTTCGCTATTTTTGACTTACCTACTACACTCTTCTCTGGAAAATAGTTCTTAATGCTAATGCTTTGTCGTATGCAAAATTGTTTACACATCATTTCCGTTTCCGCGTTATAAACTTTGTTTAACATAAATATTATCTTGTGCTTTTTATCACCATCGTTAATAACGCTTGAGGTTTTCTCTAAATAAATTTGTATTTATGTTGGCAACAGATTTGTTTGCACCCTCAGTGAAACAAAAAAAAAATAAATAAAACAATGACGCAGCAAAAAGTATTTAAGATTGCTTACCATAACAACAGTAAAAAACCGCGACAAAATCTGAATAACAAAGTTAAAGACGAGAGTCTTGTTTTATATGTTTTTTTTTTTGGTTTATCGTTTACAAATGCATACGTTTTGTCAAAAAACAGGCATTTAAAACTATATTTCTTATAAGCCGTACATATTATTTATAAATGTTTAAATGTATATACACAGGTATGTTCCCTTTAGAAAATGTAAAAAGTGAATCTGAAGTTATTTGACCTTGTCACCAGTTGTGCTGACAATCTATGCAGCAGATATTGCTTTTTGCTATTAAAATTCAACACGTGCGTGACATGGCGAATGCACTTGTAATAAAAGTAACAATGATTCAGTACTTCACTTGGGGACATATATAAACATTGGAACCAGATACTTACTATAGATACTAGTACTATGTAGGTACTTCTTTTGGGACATATGTAAACACTATAGCGCCATTGGAAATATTGGCTTTCAATACGTTTTACAATGTTTCGTGAAATAAAAGTTTTACGCGTGCATATCGTTGTGAATGCACTAGTGCTAAAAGTACTTCTGACTTAGCTTTCTACTTGGAAACATATGTAGACTTTGGATCCAGATACTTATCACAAGATGGGCCAAGTGGCGGACAATGTAAAATACAAGTAAGCAAGCCATGGAGCGATATACTCCCCAAGAATGCATCAAAGTTCGTCTGTAGTGTTGGCGCAGCGCAAATTCAGACCCCTATTTCACGGTCGTCCGGAGTGCCCATTCTGCAGAGAGTATCGCCGCTGTTGGCAAGGATATTGATCTGTCGCCAGAAACACCGACTAGATGCCGTGCCCTACGATTAGCTATCAGCCGGTGGTTCCTTAGGCGAATTTCGGTCAAAAACTTGCGCATCTTCCCGTAGAAAGTCCAGTTCGTTCATCAGCCGCTGGCTGTTGACCGCCAAATGCGTGTAATCTATACCCAAGCCATTCTTAATCTCTAGGCCGATGTTTATGACTTTTTGACAAAAATCATAATGGGCGATGAGGCTCATTTTCACTTCAGCAGGCACATGAACAAGAAAAATATAGCTTCTAGGACACCGAAAATCCACGGGTGATGCAAAAAGAGCCCTTACACCTGCTCAAAATGACTGCACAGTGCGCTTTTCACGCTGGAAAAGTCTTTGAGCTATTTATTTGAAGGACGCCGCTGGTCAAACAACAACAGTGGTCGGTGCGTGCTTTAAGGCCATTTTAGCCAAGTTTTTTCTGCCGCAATTGAACGAATTAGTACTGGAGGACATGTGGTTCCAACAGGACAAAACATCGACATACACTGCATAAATCACAACGGATGTTCTGACGGCGGAGTTCCCGGGTCGCCTGGGATTTGAACCTGACTCTCCAAACTGCAACACCAACGCAACAATATCCAGGCCACCGAGACTTTTTGTTTTTAAATGCAAAAATATATATAAAAAAATTCAAAGTTTTTTTGCTTGTTTTTTTTTTTAAATAATAATCCCAGATTCACTTGATTAAAGAAGTCTAAATATGGATCCTACTTAGAAATTTTAAGTACGATTTTGGATAGATTCAAGAATAAAATATATGATTTAAAAATTTATTTTTTCTTTCTGTGTGTATACATAAAACAATAAAATAGGGTACATATTTATCTTTTTAATTGAATTTTCTAAATTATTATATTATTATCCATGTTTTATTTTATATTTTTTTTGCACAACTTCCTTTTCCCTTCACAAAACGGCGTTGCTAAAGACAGCATTAAGACGCATATTGTTGCAGTCACAGAACGAAGCCCAAGCATTTCTATTGACGGCGGTAAAGTTAATGGTGTATACGCTTTGTTAAAAAAGTCAATGAAAAACGTGTTGGCTTGGTGATAATTATCCCTCCCCCCCCCCAGGCTCCTTCTGGATTAAATCATGTTATTTACAACAAAACTTTACAGCTAGTTGTGACATTCCACCCCAAGAATGTTACTTTTCATTTCATTTATTAATAGTTGTTTCAATTAATTTTATTTTGTTCTTGCTTTGATCCTTGATTGTAATCTTCATTACAAGCCGTCATAATTTATTACTTTTGTTAAACCGAAATGAATGTTTAATGATGTAATAAGAAGATAAAGAAACAAAGAGAATTAGTTATTAGCAGATTGTATTTTATTTTAATTGTTTTTACCTTTTCGTATTCTATCTGTTAAAGCATTTAATTGATATTTATAGCCAGCATCCGTAAAATGGAAATATTAATCAGTTAATTAGTTACAATTAAATCTACTTGTAGATAACTACTTCACTAAGAGTAATCAAAGGAAAGCAAAAGCAATAAAACTTTTATCATTAAAATTTGGATTAAAGGCTTAGTAAGGCAATTAGAGATGACGTATAACCTGGAGCTTTAACTGTATGTTTTAAGTAGATTTTACGCCTTGTTTATGTGTGGTTTGAAAGACTAAATCAAAAGTTAACCTCCGTTAAATTTACTAAATCAATTTGCAACACAAAAATATTTATTTTTTTGGTTTTATTTAATTTTTTGTTAAATATATATATTTTGGATGCCATAACGAGGCATGGAGCTTATATATCGCTTTAGAAAGGATCCTAGAAAACTAAAAGGAAGTTCACCTTAAAAACATTTAAATATGGGTTGGAGTATTAGACCTATAAGGCACAATCAAAAAAGAAAGTAAATCTGTATTTATAAAGCCAAATGGAAAGGTAGTTGTTTTTTTTTCAAAAATACTTAATCGATTTGTATGATTTTTTCTTTAATATTATTTTTCACCTCCTGAACGGAAATGAATTTATTAATTTTTTCCTAACTTTAGTTAAGCAAAGTACCCCCATAGAAATTAAATGGATTTTATTGAATATTTAAAAAATAAAATTGCTATCTGGAAGAATTTCGTGAGAAAATTATACAAACAAACACGCTATATGTGCATGCTTATGTTTATCCATACTAATATAATAATGGAAAAAAGTTTGCTTGTAGGTTTTGATTTTTTTTCGGAACCTCTTTCCTCCCGAATATACATTTTTTTGTTGTATTTTTACTTTAACTCGGCGTAGTACCTTCCATACAAATAAGATGGAATTGATTGTATATCTCCAGAACTATAATCGCCATCTGCTTTAAATATTAGTTTACGTTTAAAAAAATAGAAATCAGATTGATCACGTCATCATTGACAGAAGGCACTTTTCAATTGTGTTGTATGAACCCTTAATTTTATATGCCGAAATTGGCTTGGAATTTTACATCGTCACTAAATTACGCATGCGATTGAACTTACAAACCCTTTTGCGTGGAAGGTAAGGCGTCAAGCAGTTCCAGTCACTCGATTTCTCCAGGAGAACACAACTTGTCCTGATAATGTTTACACTTGATAACAAAACATTACCCACTCTATAGGGTGTAAAGACTTTATTTGGAACCAGTTGTGTGATAAGGAGTGCTGCACTTAGCATTTTTAGAAATGCAATACAGACTGTAGAAAACTGAGCGGAATAAGAAAAATATCAGAAGAAAAGGAGAGAGAATTAATGCTTTTGAAAGCAAGATAAATACATAGAAGGATAAAGCGCAAGGAAATCGAGATGTGTAGGATGATAAATAAAGAAATAAGATTAAACATTAGGGCTTTAGGGCAGGCATTTTTTATTGTAGAGCTTAACAAGGATCACTCTTCCTAGTTGGCCATAGACCACCCTAAAAACCAGAAGCCTAAATCAGAATAGCTTTTCATGTGCATCAATCTAAAGCGCTTCGCCTCTAGTTGCCAACACAAAGTTTTTCGAGATCTTCTTTAGCTTGGCTCTTCCTCCAGAGTTTGGGTCTTCTTCTTCTACGTCTTTCTTCAGGATCGAGTTTGAATGTTTTTTTCGCTGCAACAATTTTAACAATAAATATGATATGCTCTAACTAGTGCAACCATTATACTTTGATGCTTTTGTTTCTTAACTGCTTCCTTAAAACAAAAAAGGAACATTTAGCAAGAATAGTTCTTATTTTATTTTTAAGCTGATATTATTTGTTTGATTCATGGCGGTACCGAGAGAGATAAAGTTGTTCACTACATCAAAGTAATAGTCACTGACGATCACATTTTGACACACATTTTTGTTTAATCTTCGTTCACTACCAAACCTACATTCTCTACCAGGCCGACTTTTTTTTTGATACTGGAGAATGCTGCAGTGACCCCTTGCAAAGTCCGCCTGGTGATGTCAATATCCTTGGTGTTAGCGAGTAACATACGCTTCCTGTCATACATCGTGCCTGTTCTTTTTACTGTAGTACTTTGCAAGATTTGTTCTAACAAAATATGTAATAAATCACAAGCTAAACTATCGCTTTGTCTAAAACCTCCTTTGGTATCAAACATCTCGATGAAGCACTTTTCAATCTTAACCTGCGATAGCGTATCAGTAAACTTCGATCCGAAAAAGCGTTTTAGCCTTGTGGGCTTTAAATACCTCAGCTCGTATATGGCTGTTTAAAGCAGCTTTGAAGTCGCTGAGCAGGCAATAAGAGTTAATATATTTTTTTGAGTCTGCTCTAAGATTTGTCGTATTGCAAATATCTGGTAAGTGGTCATTTTACCAGGTCTAAAGCCCAATTACGAGGATCCTATAATTTTTCTGGCTACAGTTTTCAACCGTTAATACAATTGATGGAATTTTATATGCAATAGAAAATAATACCTCTTTAGGATATAGCACGCTGAGGTTCCAGTCATCAGGTGTGCATTCTTCTAGTCAAATCGTTGTAACAAATTAGTTTTTATTCCTTAGCAACTCATATCTTCCAGCTTTAAATAACATTGGGGTAGATTATGAGCACTCCAAGTTTTGTTGTTTTTTAGGCTAATTTGCTAATTTTATCTCATTTTAGATAAGTAGTGTAGAGAAAAGAAGAGTTTTTCATGATGTCAAGCCAAATTATTGATTTCTTAAATTTTTAAATTAAAGGTTTAAGTATAGGATAGAAACGAGTTAAAATAATTCTCCCATAGCTCAAATATGGGTATATTCAAACAGAATCTACTTCTAAAACCTTGTCAAATATCTGGAGCCCAACGGTTTGTTATGCGACACCCAGTATGGCTTTTATAGAGGACATTCAACGTGGGAACTACTGGCAAGTTTTTTCAAGGGGGGTTTTAGGCCTGATGTTCAATCAAACTTTGTCGTTCCGTTCTTTTAAGCTCACAACTTTTTTTAGGTTTTAAAGACAGTTACCCCAGGTGACACTACGGGAAGGTAAGTGCTCACTGTTGAGATGAAAGAGAGACCAAGTTTGGTTAAGACTTTGCCAAGTTAAAACCAATCAAAGCCGTTACTTGGTATCCAGATTATTCCTATATTCTTATATTCTTATATGTCTTTCAAAAATAGACCAGATAAGTTAATATAGTTAACCACAAATATTTATATTGGCAATACGCAGAGAAAATTCATTATTAAGTCGCACAGGTCGAATGTAGAATAAATTTTTAAAAAAAGCATTTCTTATCACTGTTAACATCAAGAAGTTCAAATTAAATGGCCACACACACTATTCCATTTATCCGGCTTCCCATATCCTATAGGGGATGTCTCTTGTGAGTGCTGGTTATTACTAAAAACTTTTTTAATATATTTTTTATTTTTTGTTGAACTAATTGTTTTTATTAGTTCATTATATAATTTGTTTTTATTAGAAAAAATTATTTTTTTCCGTTAATGTTGAAAGAAATTTTTATTCAAAAAAGCATTTTTTATTTTTTTACTTAAATTCCAAAAAAACCACAATTTTCAATAAATATTAATGCCATCTTCAAAGATTTTAGATAGTAAAATTATAAATGCTTTTATAATTTATTTTTTTATTAATGAAAACTCTTATAAACTATCAGTTATGCGAGTAATATTTTCAATGTAAAAACACTTGCCGCTAAACGACTAAGTCAAAAACTAAGAAAGAAGTTTTTAACGTTATATGTAATCCTTCTACAAGTATATACATATAACATTTCTTAAACTTAAAATTTAATCTTTACATTTTCTTTATTGCCATACTTAGCGTATGAGAACTATTTTATTTGTCTGCTCAATTCCCAATAAATCATACGTTGCAGTGACCACAAATATAGAAAATTAATAATATTGAACAAAATTGAAGCAAACACATAATTCCAACCAAAATTTACAATTCGAGTATGTGACTTGAATACAAATTCTATAAAGTTTCACTTAACAAAGTAGAAATGCAAGAATACTGTAATAATTTATGGAATTTTTTATGAATATATTTTATTTTCTTTTTTATTAACATTTAAACTAATGTATATAGTTATGTGAGTTTGTGTAAACCCTTTTATCGTTGTCGTAAGTATTACTTTGGTTTTATTTTTACCACGAAAACCATTTAAGCCCAAAGGAACCAAATATTATATATATTTTTGAAAAAGGAATTTAATTTCCTATTTTAGACCAATAAACTTGCACTAAATCAAAAAGTGCGGCTAACCAAATAAAACATAATTATTTTAGCTTTAGAAAATATGGAAGACATTTTAAAAACCATTATGTTTTAGAGCACGATATGCTTGGCAATATTTCTTAATATAAAAACTGTGGGTTAGATTTTTAAGTATATTGTTATGAAAATTTATATTTAATTAAGAAAACGTAATGAATAAAGATTTTGTTGCTTCTAAATTCAATTAAAAAAGGAAATGAGCGGAGGAAACAGCTGAAATAAATTTCCTTAGATTTAGCTGTTTTTGTAGTATTTTAGGGTTTTTCATTATAGCTTCAAAAGTGTCTAAATTACTTCAGTACAACAGGATGGGGAGGAGGAAAAAATATTTACATTAAAAATGTGAAACTTAATTTTTCCACAGCTACTTAACCCTGTGAAACAATCTAGCTCTAGTAAAAATCAGTTTATGTAAAAAGTAAAGTAAAAGGCGAAGTATTAATGTAAGGGAGATAAAAATTGTTGTTGTTCGAAAATAAGGTGCAATAACTGCTGAATGCAATACGATTTTAATGTCTTTTAAGAAGAATCCAAGTGTCTTGGTTATTTTGAAACAATGTGAGAATTACACCATTTCCAATTGTATTTCAGAACTTTCTAATTGTATTTCAGAAATTTCTAATTCAATTTCAGAACTTTCTAATTGTATTTCAGAAATTTCTAATTCAATTTCAGAAATTTCTATTTGTATTTCAGAATTTTCTATTTGTATTTCAGAATTTTCTAATTGTATTTCAGAATTTTCTGAAATACAAATAGAAATTTCTGAAATTGAATTAGAAATTTCTGAAATACAATTAGAAAGTTCTGAAATTGAATTATAAATTTCTGAAATTGAATTAGAAATTTCTGAAATTGAATTAGAAATTTCTGAAATTGAATTAGAAATTTCTGAAATTGAATTAGAAATTTCTGAAATACAATTAGAAAGTTCTGAAATACAATTGGAAATGGTGTAGTTTACGCCATTTAGTTTTCTTAATATTTTTACCGCCTTTAGTATTTCCGAACAAAAGTAAAATAAAACTGTTTTGTATAGACCGATCCCCCAGAGCGTATTTTAAAGCTACTTTACCGTGACAGAAGCGGGTAAATGTACTTGTAAGTGTTTCTGAATATCTGACCGCATCTGCTCAGTAAAGCGTCTTGGAAATGCGGGATAATTTTCAATAATTTTTTGATAAAATTGTGGATTTTTTTTGAAGAAATCAGGGATCTTGTTTATAAGACCTGCATTTTTTTATTTGATAAACATTTTTCAGGAAGACTCAACCATCTTTATTCGACTTTCAGTAAATTGCACAACAAGCTGCACAAAAAATTTGTTGAAAGGCACAGTCCATTGTTGAATTAACCTTCCTAAGATGTATTCTCTCCCTTGGCTAACGAATTTTTTCGATTTTAAAATGTATAAAATAAAATAATTTACGTTGTTTTCAATCAGTTCTTATGTTTCGGTATTAAGATCCCTATATTGCCCCCCAGACATTTTCCTGACAATCATTTTTTCCTGCCTGGACACATTCATTTTGAAAAAATCTTAAATATTTGGATTTAATTGTAGATTTTTTAAGTCAATGATGTAAAAGATTTGGCGCAGCTAAATATAGCAATATTACTTGTTTTATTGAATATAATTCAAAAAGTAGATTTAATTCCAATAAAAAGCATCTACAATCATTAAAAGTCTACGAGGAAATATCTTCTTTTAAATGCATCTTAGTTCTTAAGAAACATGATTTTGTAATTAAAAAATTTATTTGATATCTGTGCTTTGTTTGAAATTATAATGTCCACAAAAATAAATTCTTTTAAGTCAGTTTTACATTAAATCTTTTTTAAAATATTTTTTATGAGCTGCTAGAAAACAAAGATTTATTATAGCTTTCTTGCCTTTTTACGTTTCCACTTTTTCACTTGTCTTATAGAAGCATAAATAATTTTATCTCTGTTACTCTACTGGGTAAACAATTTTTTATGCTTTTATCATAATTTTACAACCACTAGTGGGTTAAATATTCATGTGAAGCCATGAATAAATTCATTGTATAATTTTTTTTTTAATTTTGTAAGCATTTGTCCTACCCATGTGGTTGTATAAGTAAATGCTTAAATAGTTGTATATTTTTTTTTATATAGAAATGCTTGTTTTTTTGTGCTAAAATAAACGTCAACTAAATGGCTTATTGTTAAAAAAACTGTTTTGTGTTTTAAATCATACATATAGAACTACATCACCTAAATTTAATTTTAAAGAGATGAAAAAACTGAATGAATATTTAATGCACATATTAAAAATATTACTTTTTTTATTCTTCTCATTAGTGATAAGATAACAAATAAGTTTGTCACTCCTTTTTAAATTTTTTTTAATATCAATTTTTGAACTATAAAGTGTATATTTTTTTCTTTCTTAAAAATAGGAAAATTGTTTTAGTGTTCCCCGTCTGTCCATCCATCCCTTAGTGTGTTGAAATTAAGTTTTTAAAGCCCCTTGATATTTCTCGGACATATTTGTTATACCAAAAGGTTAGGTACAATTGCAGAAATTTTTTTATTAAAATTTTTTCAAATAGCTTAATAAGTGGAAGAGATATAAGCCAGCAACTACGACTACCTCTGCTTATTTCTCTAAAATTTGTGCATAAAAACCTGGGTGTAGAGTAAGACCGATCCCAATTAAACAAAAATTTTTGTGAAACATACTTACCTCCTATCTCCAGCCCCGAACAGGTTTAGCAAACAAAATTTTAAAAAATAGGGCAAAAACCCCGGAAGTCACCCTCAGAAAAATAAAATGTGTAACTTTCCCAGAGTCAGCATTAGAGAAAAAAGGTGTACGAATGAGCCTCATAAGTTTCCATTCCCAAACATTTCCCTAGAGCATAGTTACCCCGTATCACCACTTTTTATGGATGTTGTCAAACTAAATTTAAACAAATTATGATAAAATTCCTGTGAAGGGTATATAAAAATCAGCACATCAGAATATAGTGCTCTTACTTGTTTTCTACCCAAAAAATTGGCATGTGCCGTTGACAAAATTTGTACGGTTACACTAAAGTAAGTATTACTTCATAAAAACCTACACTCACAAAGAAGAAAAGTCATTAATATGTTAAATTACAAATATTTTAAAAAGGAAGGCACAGCACACCTGTAGAGCACATAAACATGTTAAGCTTTAACCTTTGTTATTTTCTTTGTACTTTTTACTCTTCACAACCTCTGTATCGTAGTTTTATAAGAAATATCCCTTTTAAGCAACAAACACTATGATATTATTTATGTATATACCTTGTCAGACAAAAAACTAATTTTAAAGTAACTTTAAGCTCATTATTTTTTTTAACTAGTGGCGACGAAAGAAGCAAGCCATAACGACGTGACTGGATAGTTACTTACCCGGTTCTTTTGTTCAAACCAAGCTGCCGCGGAGAAACTCGATTAAAGAAAGACTTAGGGATGCCATTTTGCTATTATATTTTCGATTTTCTGTTTTTTTTTTAATCACTCTTGCTTAATGGCAAATTTAAAATCAGTAATAATTACAATTATGACCAGCTCTGTTGTTAAAAGCATGAGTAATTTTATATCTCGGTATTAGAGTTTTTTTGTTTAAACGTATTTTGGAGGGTAAATTAGGTTCGCTAGTTTAGGCAGCCATGGAAAGAAAAAAAACACAGTTCCCTTATTTGGTCTTTTGGGATAACCGCAGAGAAAAATAGAAAGAGTGGAAATAAAGTTGAAGCTGAAATTATTCGATTTTTAGAAGATTAAGATGAAAAATAGGTTAAAGTAGCCTCTCCAGATTCTCTGATGGGAATCAAGCCTCCAAACCTGAACCAGTTGACTTACACACTTAGCAATTAGTCTGCCGAATAGGGTAACTATTTTAAGCACCCATAACGGCAAAGCAGGGTAAGTCCTTACAAATAAATAAAACAGTAAAATAAAATTTTAGTTATAATTCATTATTACAAAGTATAAATTAGAAAAGAAAAAAATATTTAAAACTTTTTTAAGGAATTTTTCAAAAAAAATTTGGAAAAAAATATAAGGAGAATATCAAAAAAATATCCCCAAAATGATCTCTGAATTGATTTCAAGGACAATAATTTAAAGTACACTTTAAAAACTATTACATTAAAGGTTCAATTAAATGTGACTTACCATAAGGCCATAACCATAACCGTTACCTTAACAACCAAAACTCCATTGGTTTGTGTGGTTATGGTTATGGCGTAATGATAAGTCACATATAATCAAATACAGTGTTGCCCATAAGTTTGGCTCGAACAGCTGTTTACTGGGGTATGGTTAAGTCACGTATAAATGAACCTTAACTGACTGTAAGTTATTTAGGAAGTATTCCGTAAAGTTGTTTTTGAATGAAAAAATTAAAAAATTTAAAAGGTTAGGTAGAACAGGCAGCCGTTGAAGGAAAGGAGGATACAGCTCACTTGAGTCCGCTTAATTCGGTACTTTTGTGCTAAAAAAAAAAATTTGATTATAATATTTTTTTTTTTTAAACTGGTTTGAAGGGTTATTCAAAACAACTGCAGGAATATATTGATTTTCAGTTGATGATAATTATCACAGCTTTTTTTGGTAATATTTAACTTTGTTAGTTTTTTTCAGATAGTTTGTGTTTGCTGTAAATGACAAAAAATTTGTTAATTTCAAAAAGTTGATTTTACAAAAATAATATTTTAAGTATATTTTTCAATATTTGTTTTTACTTAAGTAGTTTCGTCTTAACCTAAAAAGCTTAAGCGTAACCCATTTTTTCTAAATACAAACATATAATGAAATAAAAATATATGTTTTTAAAGATGTCAAAATAAGCAAAAAAATAAGACATTTTAAGACAGTTGAAAAACAATGACTAAATTTGTGTTAATATCTTACCGCGAAGTGTAAGAACACTATAAGGAATGAGGTTAAGTTTAAGCAACTTATATCATTCTACGTCTACTTTAAGCACACTCCACTTAAAAACACCTAGTTGTACCTGTCACTGATAACTTTGTGGCAAACTGGCAAGTTAAGAAATTCAGCATAAAAAATGTTACTTTCAACACATTGAAATTGTAAATGCTGCTGTGTTTAAAAATCCCAAGTGATATTTTAATATTTTAGCATAAATTTAAGGAAAAAGAAAATTTATATTCAATGTGCAAGAAGGTATTTAAACGCGCGTGTGTGTGTTTACATGAATGACGGCAAACTTTTTGTTATTTTTGTTTAAAGTTTAATAAAACATTCATATAAAAAATAAATATACACCAAGATCTCAGAGGTGTCAGCAGTTTATTTAATAAATACCTATATTTTACGCGTGTTTGTGTGTGTGTGTGTGAGCTATAAATAAAATTTATGTGAGATCTACCGTAAATAGGAAATAACTGCAACAGCAGGAGAAAACGGAATACAATGAAAGAAATGAAATATTTATTTCTGTATTTTATTATTACGAAGATAAGTTACTAGTGGGTCCTATCAGTTAATGTAAATGTAAACAGCTTACAAACGGGAAGAAAATTTAATTGTGCATTTTACGATTGTTTCTTAAAAACTTTTTAATTATATTATTTACCTAAAAAATGTTTATAAATTTTTTTAGAGCTATAATATTTTTGAATCAAACTTGAACTAAGCACAATTTATTTATTAATAAATTTTCTCTTTTGAAACATTAAAAAAATTATTTTTTGAAAGTCCTTAAAGATTTAAGCCTTTTAACAAAGTTGTTTGTCTTCAATCTTTTTGTAATCTTAAAATTAAAAAACTGTAATATTTGGGACTGACCACTTGATTGAGCAACTAGTTCCTTGTCGTACGGCTCAAACTTAAAAATGGTTCAAATTTAGAAAAAACCGGAATTAAAATATTTTTTTTATTTTAAAACTTAAAAAATTCAAAGTAAATTTAGTTTCTTATAAAAAAGATATAATAAACGTACTTTTCCAGTTTTTAAACTGTGAGTTTCCTGTTCTTTTATTATTGCAGTCAATACATGCTTTTGTGTCTACAAGTTAACGTACTTGCATTTGTACTTATCTCTTTATGTGTGCATGTTTAAAAATAATTGTGCACAACTACGTGCCCCGTAGCAAATGTTCAAAGATAAAAATATTTGTAAGGCACAGATATTACCACTCTTTAATAATTTGAAATAACTTTACCACCAACGATTTGTATAATGGAAAAAAATTTCAATCCTTAAGAGTTTAAATATTTTGCTGAGAATGGGTGTTTAGCACTTTTGGCGTCAAAATGTATTTTGCTATTTGTTTTATCTGCAATCGACAGGAAGCACGTTTTGCGAAAAAAATGTACAGAAATAATATTTGCAGCTAAAGAGAGATCTTAAATTGAAGGAAAGATCTGAGCCATTTACTATTTGTTAACATAAACACTAAGGTTTTAATCGACGACTTGCTTTTAAAGTGCTGAGTTTAACGAAAATTTATTATACGGGTTTGTAAGATATTTATGTTACAATCATTTATTTTTCAAAAAAATTGACTTAATTGCTTAATCATAATTTTAAGTAAGTTTTTGCTAACAAAGATTAAATTGAATAAAAAGTCGCAAAATAAGACAATTTAAGTTATGTTACGAAGGGTGTTACGCGCTGGTTGCAACAGAAATAATAAAAATTGTTACGGATTTCAATTAACTTACTTTGTTTAACCGATAATAAAATTTTTGTTAAGAGGCATGATAATAGGTTTCCCAGCTAGCTATAATTTTGGCGATGTGGTTCTTAACCCGTGTATTTCATTACGCGTAAGCACATAACACTCTATACATGCCAATAGAGTGAAAAAAAAATTGTTATATATGAAACTCCTATCTACAAATTTAAAATGAACCATGGCTAGTTAGGGTGCCATGTAGGGTACAATGGTTCCCTCCCACTGACCTAAAAGTCAGACACCTAGACAGAAAGAATTACCCGTATTATAAAAACTGTCTCTTAATGAGACACGATCAGTACCTACTGATATTCATATTTGACGTTGGTTATCATTCCCCGTTCTTTTAAAAATTTACAAATTCATTTTTAGTGATTTAAAAATTACAAAAAAAGACATATTTATTTGCATTTTCAATATATAATATAACAAAAGAAACTATACGTAACTTTATATGTAATTTCAAAAAATAAAACTACGAGAGAAAACGTTATAAAAAAATATCATTCGTACAATATAATTTTTCATATGGCAATCAATGCAAAAAAAATTGAGTATATTATATTTATTATATATATAGTATTGAATTAATTCTTAAGAAAGGTTAATTTTACTTACAGTTTAGTTGTAGGTTTGTAATTTTGTTGTTTGCATTTACTTTACGTTTCTTAACAGCGTCAATCGATGGGCCCAGCAATCACTGCATGATAAAATCTCTGCAAATGTTAACTTACGCTCGAAGAAAAATGTTAGTACTAAACTGTAGGTCAAATTTTAACAACTGGTTTTCAATATATTATTTGATTAAATTCTTGACAATTTTAAATATTTGGCAAAATATTTATGTAAAAATTCCTTTGTTTTAATTTACTTTTTTAAGTTTTTAATTAAAATTATAAATAACCTTAAAAATTAGGGTTTCTTTCATTAGTTTTTGAAAATAAGCTAAAAAAAAGAAGTTACTGTACATGTTACAATATCGTTTTCTTATCTTTGATTTTTTTTTCTTTTTATAATTGGTATTATTTAGTACAGTTTAATAATGGTCTCGTTTACACTTTCTTATGACCTTATTTGAAAGTTATTTTATTCTTCAAAATTTTCCTTTTAGGACACAAAAATATCTCTAATTGAATTATTAATTAATATTAAAGATTTCATTTTGTTACAATTTGATCATTAAAACAATAGAAGGCAATCAAATACAAAAACTTTATTACCACGTGATGCAAGGTAACGCCAAATCCACGTGTGCCCAAAAAGACATGCGGCTTTCTCACTTTTCCAATTGAGGTTACAAAAGTTGATGTCGTTCTTTCTGGTTATCCTGCTGAGCGATTGTCCCATCATTTATAAAGTAAAACTTCCAGGAATCAAACGTGAGTTTGGTGTCCTCTTATTAACAACTCGTCTCCTCTTTATTACTTAGAGATAACTTCAGTGCAGGAAAAAAAAATATTTTTTTTAAAAATAAAATAAAGTTGTAATTTCTTTCGCTTAAGCTTGTTGCCTTTGTCACCACTCTTCATTCATTAACTTTTATCAATGATCTGACTGAATATCGAGCCCTTTTTTTCTCTAGAAATTCTGTTGCAATTGTAACAACAACATACATTATTTAATGAACGAAACTCCATCAATGAACATTTATTAATGTGAATGAATTTTTTTTGTTAAAGAGCAGTAAACGACAGAGAAAACGATCTGCTTTTTAAGAAGGTCAAGAGAAGGTCGAGCTAATTATCCAATTAAAAACAACAACAATTATGGTGGTTCGTTAAGTTTGGGTCACACTCAAGAGAACTGCTCAAAAAATAAACTTATTTGCAATTTTTGTAAAATTCAGCAAAACTAGAGAGTGATTGCTCCAACATGTTTACATACATTTACACAAATTATTGCATGTAAAAATGTATGTGGTTATTATTTATAACCTTGACATTGAAAAATATTATGTACTTTAGAAAGTATGAGGGAATGAATCCCTAGAAACAATAAGGTTATATAAATTATATTATAGATTTGTATCTGTTTCTAATATAATTCAGCAAGCAAATTATTTTTATTTCAATACTAAAAGTATCTAATAATTAAACAAATCATTATATGATTTTTTCCTATACAAAATATTTGACATACGTAAACTAATTTTAATAAATATTCAGAAAAAATCGCAACAAGGGTGGTGAAGAAATACCAGGTTTTCATACTCGCAGGCATCCTGGTTCCATTGTTCACTATGCGGCTTTAATTAAAAAAAAAAATCGTCAGAAAGTTTCTTATCAGTATACCTGCTGTAACTAATGACAAATTTAAAGAAATCAGCAGCTCCCCTAAGCAAAGATGTTTTTTTTTCAGGATAAGACAGTTTTACCCGATGATTTCGGATTAAAGTAAACAAAAACCATATTTATTACTATTAAAGGGTGTTTTCTTGTCTATGCTTTCAAAAAAATGTTTTTATATAACTAGCTTCTCATCAATAAGGTGAGTCAAAAGAAGTCATCCGAAGTTGTTTGGCTCTCATTTTTTTCTAAATGAAAAACTTCAATTCTGTTTTTTGATTTTATTTACTTTTTGGTTAAGTCGAGAAGATGATATCGTCCAAATAGACGCCGTCACAATTGCTTGTTTACGAGCTTGTTTTATGGCATATTTTTTATCACTTCGGCAACTATTTCGGTCGACAGATTCTCGCACTCGTGTCGAATGTTGCCCTTAAGAACTTCCAGGCCCTTGGTCATGTAAGCACGGGATTTAAAAAATGTCACAAAAAAGTCTGGAACGGTTATATCGGGCAATATTGTGGGCCAATATAAATCGTCCAAAACGAGAGATGAGGCAACCCGGAAACGCCGCCTTCAGAAAATTAGTTGTGGCTTGCGTAATGTGTGTGCCGTGGCTCCATCCTGTTGGAACCACATGTCCTCCAGTCCAAATGTTTTCAATTGCAGCAAAAAAAAAACCCAGCTAACATGGCCCTATAGCACGCATATTCCACTGTTGTCGTTTGACCAGCGGCGTCCTAAAAAATATGTCCTGATAACTCCTCCAGCGTAAGCAGCGCACCATGCAGTCACTTTTAGCGGGTGTAATGGCTACTGGTGCATCGTTCGATGACTTTCGATACTCCAGAAGCGATATTTTTTCTTGTTCTTGTACTCGCTGAGGTGGAAATGAGACTCATCGCTTATTACATTGTATGGTCGACATTGTATGGCAGCAGCTGATGCACGGACTGAAGTTTGTACGGGAACAGGCGCAGGTATTTGACTAAAATTAGCCTTAGGGACGAAAGAAATTAATTTTTCTTATAACTTCAGTCGACGATCAACTGAAAACTTTTATTGGTTTTGTGATTTTTCTTCTTCAGCAAGATTTTTTCTTTTCATTTATTTTTAAATATTTGAAGACGGTTTCAAGAAATCTTAACAAATCAAACTAATTTTTAAATCGAATTAATTATTTGCTAATACTTGTAATATACTAGGGAAAGATCTGGGTTCATTTTTTAGTCGCAAGTGTAATATGTGCCAGTTTTTGGGGAGTAAAGCGTAAAACTCGAGTTACTTCGTAAAACACCTAAAGGCCAAAGAACTTCATTGCAAAATAATAGTTTTTTCTGCTTTAAGAAAACGTTTAACAACATATGAGTTAATTAATTAATTTATGTATTTTTAAATGAATAATTTTTTGTTATAAACAGATTGCAACTATCAATGCTTATGAGTAATATTAATTGTGACATATAACTTATACGCTCCGGAGGCTTATGGTAAATCAAGCATTTGGATGCAAAATTTAAATTAAATTATAACAAAGTATTTATTGTAAAAATTTTTAAGTTAAACATAAAATAACAATAGGATTTAAATATTTAAAAAATATATATTTTAACCAATAAGGGCAAAACCAGTGTAGCTTCGTAAGTACTTTAGACTTCAATGTGATAATTAAAATAATTTGGAAGAGTTCCTTGAGAAATTTTTTTAGTGCTTAAAAAATTTGTTCCTCTAGATAAATTCGGTATAATTTAATCACAGAAATAATTTTTAGGCAGATAAAATTTTTTTGTTTCAGTTTTGCTACCAATACTATACATTAAGCTTAAAGATAAAAGTTATGAATCCTTAATTTAAATACAGAGTAAAAAGAAGAATGTTTTTCTTCTCTTTCTGAAAGTTTTCTATTAAAACAAGCGCCAGTGAACATTGCTTAAAATATTGCAATGTAGTATATAGAAAAAAGCCTTAGTAGGACACATTTCACATACATTAGTTAGACAACGTACACAGAAAAAATACGACAACCTAGTGCCCATATTAATAAAAAGAAGATAATTGTAAACACAATGATTGCTTTTTAAATGGCAATAAGCACAAAAATTGCATATAAAAAAAAAATATTTTTGTTACCAAAAATTAAAAATGAATTATAAACAAAAAAAAATGCAATTTTTTCTGTGGTGTATGGCGTAAAACGCTATACTCCTAATGGCATACGAAAATATTTACTTTTTTTATACATAAAAGAACAAAAATGATCGATAAACTAAAATGCTTACTATGAATACTACTAAAGGCAATATATGCATGTTGTAAGAAGAAAAATATATAAAAATGCTGCTGTTAAAAAGATAAGGAAATGAACATTTGTTAAAGTGTTGAAAGTATCGAGTGCATATTAATAGCAGATGAAGTAATCACACCCAAGCTCAAGTATAGCTGAAAGTGCATTCTCACACACGTTTAAAATTACCGTTGAGAGATTCTTACTAAAAAATAAAAGACGTGTTAAGTGCTGCATTCAGGTTGACTGAAGAGGGTGTGTAATTGTTTTAGAGCAAAAAAAAAATATTAGACATTCGATGAAAGCATAGGATTTAATAAAATATTTATTGTTTAACATTTTTCTTATTGCTTAAATGTTATTAAGATGAGAATTTTTTTGGTTGTTGAAGTTTAGAAACATTTTTTAAAAAATTGTTTTTATAAAAGTTTTGTGATTTTGATAATTTTTAGTATAAATTTGGCAAGTTACTTTTTAAAGAAAAATATTTTAATACAAATTTTTGATTTTTAGTTTGGCTTTAGTTCATATAATTTCTTTTTATTAGAAGAAATTATTATTTTCCGTTAATGTTGAAAGAAACTTTCAATTTGAAAAAAAGCTGATTTTTCTACCGCTACTAGCCGAGTAGAATGCATTTTCGAAAGCAGCTACGCAATTTCATCATCAGTACTCTTTGAACGGTAGTAGTGTATTTGGTTGTAAACATCACCTAACATCATCTGAGAGATGGATAAATGCTTGTCCGTTAGTCAAGTGTTGCCAAAGAGACATTTAATGGAAAAAAGCATAGTGTATATGAAAAATAAACTTCGTCCTAACTTACAAAATAAAAAAAACAAGAAAAACACTGATACCGTATACTTTTCTCTGTTACGTGTAAATTAAATAGGTGATGTTTACAACCAAATACACTACTACCGTTCAAAGAGTACTGATGATGAAATTGCGTAGCTGCTTTCGAAAATGCATTCTACTCGGCTAGTAGCGGTAGAAAAATCAGCTTTTTTTCAAATTGAAAGTTTCTTTCAACATTAACGGAAAATAATAATTTCTTTTAATAAAAAGAAATTATATGAACTAAAGCCAAACTAAAAATCAAAAATTTGTATTAAAAACAATTAGTTCAACAATAAATAAAAATTAACAGAAAAATATTTTTTAATTTTTTGGAAGGTGGCAAAAACTTTATCTCTGAAATCGTAGGAAATTGTTTAATATATTATATATTTCGGTATCCGGTTATATCTTTCATGTATGATCAAGGCTATCAATATATAATTTGCCGTGGGGAATCCAGTAGATTTTCATTCTGCTTATGTTGTTGGGAGACTTTCTACGTTTATAAGAATTTAGCACCACTTATGTCTAGATAATCTTACTGAATGTATGTTTGGTGGGACGTTTTTCAGAGATGTATATCGCGTAGAAACGGTAGTCGCCACCTGTTTCTTATTAATAAATTTGTAATTAAGCTTAGAAGCCAGACTTTAGAAAAACTTATTATAGTCATAACAAAAGCTATTTTTTATGGAAGTACAGGGATCGCAACTCCTGCACAAACTTTTTAAAAATATAGAGAAACAAGGACATAGGGTAGCTTAAAAATTTTAGAGCTACCCACTTGAATTCTGATAAAAATTTTTTGGAGGTTAAGTAAGGTAAATTATGCTCAGTAGTTTATATTCATTTATTATATTTAGATTTATATCAAGCTATTTTACTTGTCTGGGACTAGCTTATTAGTGCAAAACCCCAATCGCGGCTCTAGGATTCATTGTTTCCAGGTTATTAGGGAATGCTTAGCTTAGTCCTAGTTATAACGGCCTAATTACCTTTTCCCCACTTCTGATCCCCCAAAGAAACTAAGGAATGTAAAGCACCCATATCCTTGTCTTTTTAGAAGTGATACTTAGAAAGCTGTAGCGTTACCTTCTTTTATGTCAATGGCCCGGATGTCCATCAAGAACTGGTCGGCAATTTTTTTGACAACTTTTTCCAACTGAAACTTAACATAATCTGAGGGTGAACAGGCTAAGAATTTTATTAGATCCAATCTAGAAATAATACAATTTTTCCTTTAAAGTTTTAATAACGACCTGATTGTTTACATAAATATTGATTGCTTGAAATATTACAAAAATGGCTCCAGCACTCTACAATTGTTCTACTAGTATTTAAGACAATCTTATGTCCACATCGGTTTTGTTGCCTATATTTATCTTAAATTCATCAATAAAGCTTAAAACCTTCATTTTTGGCTAGCTCTGTGGCCATTGGTTGGTTGGTTATTGGTAGTTCGCTGCACGAAAACTGTCAAGTAGAGTCTAAATGACCCCGTTTTGACAACACCACACCACTTGATAGGTGATTGGTCCCCTTAGACAGTGGTCCAAGGGAAAATGGAGTACTAGACCCACCCTGTCGCATTAAGGTATCTCAAAAGGTCATTTAGCCCAATGACAGATACACTCAGTACATGATGGCCCAGGAATCTGTGCCTCTTCATAGGCAGAGCAGGGCATTCGTAAAGAAGATGGAAAACTGATGCCTCCTTTTCCCTATTCTTGCACCTGCGACAGTGATCGTTGAACGTCAGGCCGATTCATTCTGCATGCCTTTGCAGCATCCAGTGACCCGTTAGCACCGCCATCAACGCCGAAATTTCCACGCGATCCCGGTTCATAAGTTGCGTGATACGTCCGACATTGAAAGAGGGCCACATTTGCCTGGCGGCCCTAGACGTATCTAACCCCCTCCACATATCATTTGCAGAAAGAATCGGAAGATGCTGTTCTTAATAGTCTGCAGCGGAACTGCGACTGTATTCACATTGAAGATATTCAGAACATATCTTTTCTTAGCCAGCTCATCTGCTAGTTCACTAACATTCATTAGCCCCCATGCGCAGAAACCCAAACCAGAGTAATGTCAGATAGCTGCCTTAGCTTATACAATTCTTTCCTACACTGACTGACCATTAGTGACGTGGTAGTGTATGATCTGAGTGACAGAAGCGCCGCCAAACTGTCGACAAAAATACCAACATTCCCGCTGATATTTCTGTCCTGAAATACACTAAATTCATTTGGAAGACGAAAAGAAGCATTTACACCAAGCTCCTCTGAGAAGACACCGGATCCAACTCCGCAGTCCAACTTAGAACCACCTGTAAAGTTCCTAATTTAATAAGCTTCCCCAAGGTAATCCCTACACTATTCGCCCCTGGATGGAATTAGAACATCAAATACCCCATCAAAGTCCGTGTAGGGAGCAATATAGTTAGAAGGTTGGTTCACGAGTGGGGCCTCCATTTCCAATATCCAGTTGATCTAAGCCTTACTGCAGTGCCAGCAGATATGGCCTTAATGTGAAGATCGATTAGAGCGACATGCAAAATTGTATTCAATACCTCAGAAGGACTAGTTCGCAGTGCGCCCGTAATTCCCATGCATGCGGATCTCTGGATTTTGTACATCTGGTCCAATTTGTATCTTCGCTCCGTAGCAGTCCATTAGACCAGAGATCCATAGGTGAGTATCGGACGTACTTTGGCCGTGTACATCTACCTAACAATTCTGGGACTAAGTCCCCATCCTGCTCCAAACATTTTTCGGCACGTGTAGTACTTAGGCTACCGTAGCCCTCTCGGCCCTATGCGGGATGTTCTGTTTTCATGGCAGTTTCGAGTCCAGGACAATTCCCAGATGTTAAGCACTGTCCCTTAACCGCGGGAGTCTGAAGCTCGGAACCTTGGTCCTCCTTGTGAACAGTACCAGTTCCGTCTTGCCCGGGCTTACTACTAGACCGCTATATGCAGCTCAGTTGCTTAATAATTCTTTATATACACCGAAATTTACCTAGATCCTTAAGGTCAATATTTTATTATATCCTAAAGTGCTCAATATGGGAACCCTTTTTAATGCTAAAATTTTTAGTTTGACTTGATTTTTTGCAGCTACTTTGATAACCTAGAACTCAATAGGTTTCGCGTGAAGAACTATGCCTTGTGCAGCCAATAGGAGTATATCAATCTTTAAGCTTTATCAGAAAAATTTTTTTTTATCAGTTTTTATCACCTCTTGCCACAAAATACATACGTGATTTAGAAGGCGTATTGCAACTATTGTTGAAATTTAGTCTACCACATTAAGCTGCATGAAGAATTATTTTAAAATCTTTATTTTAATTACTAGTGGAATTTTAGAAATTTATCTGTAAAAGTTTATCTTTAAAATTTCTGAATTAAAAACGGAGATAAATCAGGGTTTATTTAATAAAATTAACGGTTTCACTTAATAAATGTGTTTTTTTTTTATCAGTATTTCATTATATTTTAAAAAAGTTTTTATAAATTTAAAGTCTGTTTTAATATGCTTATAAATATGAACTATAATTTCTTAATTATACTAACCAATTCACTCAGTTAAAATTTTTTCTAAGACAGATAAGAATTATAAAAAAAATAATTACCAAAACTTTCTTTTTGTTATTTTGCAAACAATTTATTTTATTTTAACACTCATCTAAAACATTTTATTGTTATAGTCTCGTGCCAAAAAAATAAAACAATTTGTATGTCAAAACTTTGGATTTGTTCACTTGCATAAAGCTAAAAAGAAATATGAAAACTTTATCGTAACTAAAAAATCGCAATAAAATCATTTGTCTTACTATTTTAGTGTTTTTTATATAATATTAAGAAAATTTTATTGAACATTTGTAAGAACAGTGAATACATGCTTAACTGTATGTGTTTGTATTAACTCAAATACATTATAACTTCTTAAAAGTATGAAATGGTTTGAAAAGACTTAGGCAATAAATTTTCTTTCGTCATCGTTTTTCTTTTGTGCTTTTGCTCATTCATAAAGTTTTATTGTAAATTGAATTATTTGTAGGTGAAATTAAAGAAATTTCATTGAAACATAATGAGGGTAAACGATAAAATTGAGAAAGAAGATAAATAAGAAAAATTTATAGTTTACTTTTAAGTTCGATAGATTCTTATGGATTGTTATAAAAAATTTTATATTTTAAGATTTTATTAGAAACTAGCTTTAAATTGCATAAGGAATATGAAAAACATGAGGCATAATAGCATTGGCGCTTTTAAAAATATGTATTTTAAAAATATTGATAAGAAAACTGACTGCTTACCTAAAGTAGTTTTTATACTTCAAAAATTTTTATTTATTTTATATAATTTTTTTGTATTTTTGGTATTACTACATAATTGTTTAATCAGAAATGTTAACTCCATATAAATTAAAGATTTTTAAATAAAAATTTTCCACTACGTATGAGTGATATATAATAGATATAATTTTCAAGATATTAAGCATACGCTTCTGGGCCTTATGCGATAAATTCATGAGTATGAGACAAAAAAAGAAAAACAAAAACAGTAATATAAATTATTGATTAAAAAACAAAAACTTTAGCAATAATTTTTTATTTGACATAGTTTTTTGTTCAATAAGTAAATTAGTTTAAAAATAGCAAAAACAAAGGAAATTTTTACATAAAATAAGGGATTTAAACAAAAATTTAGAACAATTTTTAAATGAATTAATTCCTTGGTATTACTGTTAGCAATTATGATAATCGACAAAACTGCAAAAATAGCTGAAATAAAACTTTGCGTGCCAAACACAAAAGAAACTTTTTTCATTTGTTGTATTTAATTTTTTCTCTTTGTTAAGTTTGTTCAGTAGTTAAACGTCAGAAAAATTGTAGATATGATGTATTATTTATACATTAGTAAAAACTTATATAATTAAGTAAATTGATTACTTTGTCATAATACGAATGGAAAGGCGTATATTTAAATGGTGGAACATGTTTTCGTTTAATGACTAACTAAGGAAGAAAATTTGTTTTTTTTTTTCGGGGAAAACAATACACAAAAAGCAAAAGCAATAAGCTACGAAGAAAAATTAAACATAGACAATAAGATATAATAAAAGAGTAATTAATATTAATTTTATTTTGTTTCCTAATACAGGTTTCGTAAATGATTTTTTTTTCCAATTAGTTAATCTTAATTTTAGAAACCTTTTAACTCATTTTTGTATTGAGATAATTTTGCAAATATTTGAATGAAAGTGCTGTTTTATAAATATGTTTCGCATAGAAATAAAATTTTTAGAAATTTTTATTTACAAGAAAATATCTATTAAATTTAACAACTAAAAGATTTCACAAATTTTTTAAAACCTTGAAGGTGTTTTTTATTTTTAAAGTAATTTTGAAAATGTGAACTTGGTATTTAAAAAGCCCTTAAACCCTGTTCTTGAACCTTTTTTAAAAAAGCAACAAGCTTTTAATGTGCTTTAGTAAATAGTTAAACAAATTTTTGGCATTATATACGGTTTCGGGGTATTCCCCATATACTGCAAAATAGCTTATGTTACGCCGATCCCCAAAAAGGGAAAGGCGGAAAACCCTGAAAATTGCCGCCCAATAGCCATTTGTTGAGCGCTTTCCATAATTGTGGAGATCATGGTTAACGTCCACCTGAAAACTATCT
Organism: Melanophora roralis; assembly: GCA_963583895.1. NCBI lineage: Eukaryota > Metazoa > Arthropoda > Insecta > Diptera > Rhinophoridae > Melanophora > Melanophora roralis. Next base: position 90,659,530 of record OY757188.1, on the reverse strand, counting down.
AGAGACCAACGATTTACTAAGTGACCACCAGTAGAACTTTCGCAGAAGACGTTCTACGGAGGACGTACTGGCTTTTCTAGCGGAAAATAGTGTACTTAGATTTATAATTTTGCCAAAATAAAGTGGTGGTTTTTGATAGTTCTAGGGTATTTGATAAAGTCTGGCATTGTGCGATTCTAACTGAACTTGTTGTTTTTGGTGTTGGTGAAAATTTTTTTGATTTATATCGATCATTTTTAAAGATTGCCCTTTTTTGTTGTTATAAATGGGATATTTTTCAATGAGCTAAAATTCAATTTAGTCATCTCTTCTTCTCTATTCCTTGTCTTTCCTAATGACCTTCTATGTCAAACTTTAGCCCCTTTCTTTTCCTTTACAGACATCAGCATCATATGCAGTTCGTACTCATTTGACATTACGCCTATCACTTTGAAAATTGAAAGTAAGAGGCATAGTATAAATAAAACACTTAAAAGCAAATTGAAGCTTTCTCCGACTGGGGCCATGCAAATGGGGTCAATTTTAATTCCCATAAGACCCAATGCTGTCTTATGACACATAAACACAGAGTGGATTATGTTGACAAAAACTCTTGATGTTTTTGGCATGAAAATCCAGTGCGGTGTCCGTTAGACGGAACACGTATTTCTTGCATCGACCTTTTTACTTTTTTTGCCCCTTATATCTGGCCAAAAATTTAATAAATAAATCATGTATAGGCAGGTGTCCCAAAGTTTATTCCTGGGCTACTTGACCGCAAACAGGAACAAGCAAAGGTACTCATAAATGACGTTGTTTCTGATTCCAACACAATGTAATGCATGTATAAGGCTAGTTATTATATAAAAATTAGGAAAAGGCTTAACGTCTGAGGTCCACCCTATGGACCAAATGCATATTTGGCACTGGTGGTAATTTGGCTTGTTAGTTAGGCTTTATATAAGGAATGTTCAGATTGGAGTTAACGCGTTGATTTTATTTTCATAACAAGTAATGATACGATGCGAGAACGATTTTCTTCTATGGTATTGAGATAGTATTATGAGCGTACAAAGATGGAGAAGTAGATAGATGAATAGATGGACAAACAGATGAACATACGTGCTGTAATCGACTTAGCATGTGTTTTTTTCTTCGATCAATATAATTTTGGTCAGATTCTTATATATTGTGGAATAACAAACATATGCACAAACGCGTCACACCTCTACCATAAATAATGATATTACAGAGTACCTTTTTTCTGTGCAGTTGTTGTACTTAATTATTCCTTTAATATTTTTGCTTTATTTTCAAGTTTCTTGCAATTCTATTCATCTCGTCGCCTCAATTAAATATTTGCTCATTAAGAGCATGATTCCCTAATGACATTTCAACAGCTTTGCTTGTCTCATTATCATACTTTCTCTTTGTTTTTTTCTTTTTTTAGTTTAATTAAAGGCAATCAGTAAAAAAATTTAATTGGAGTTGAATTTGCAAACTTTAATTTTGTATCTTTATTTTTTTTTTGCTTTGAATTGTGTAATAAAAAAAATCTTTTTGGTTAATGAGGGAACTAAGAAAATTACTAGATGATTTTAAATAGACAAATTATCATTAAAGCGAATTTCGTGTTTTTGAAACTTTTTAAGGTCTGAAGTCAATATCCAAAATTTTTGCTTGTAATTCCTATAACAATAATGACTTAATACATCTGTTTGGTAGAAGAAAAATCTTTAACTTTCATAGGTTAATGACTAAAGTTATTTAGAAAAAAAACTTTGGCAAAACTTAATGGTAAAATATTACAACAAGTTTGTTTAGTATTTATAAGCGAATTCAGCTTTTAATAAAGTCTTTAACATAATAAGGGAAAAACAGGAATGCTTGAAATATATCTAAAAAGTTTTCAATAATGGCTTATTTCAATTTAGTCACGTTATTTTGGAGTTTATTTGTTTTGCATTTATTTTTGCTCATAAATGATATAAAGATTATGTCAATATTAAAAACTATATTTTTTTCTCAGCTTTGCAATTAGTTTTTGATATAAAAGCTTTTGAATTATACGAAACCTTTAATTTTATTTTTAGAGATAAACTAACAAGAATATTTATTTTTATAGTTATATGTTATTATTAGTTTTTTTTGTAAAATTTTACGTTTTCAGATGGTACAGAATATCGTGAATCTACAATATATGATGTTTACAAATACACAAAATTTTAAGCATAAGTCTTTTTTTTATTTTAAAATTATAATAATATATACTATAAAAATAGTTTTTTAAATAGTCTTTCCAGTTTATCTTTTTAATAATAGTTTTTATAGAAAAAAATGCTGGAAATATTATTATCCTGGTACAACTTCTCGTCAGCCCTTTTTGAACAAGGCATAAATGTTGGTAAAAAACTTGCATTAAAATAAATTTATAGTTGAGTTCTATAACATAAATATAATAATTCCAATTTTTATTTTTTTTATCAATATAAAAATCTCTGTGAAAAGAGCACCATTTCCAATTATTTTATTATTACAACACTTTTAATTTTTTTTATATTAATTTTTTCGAGAAAAGTATTTGCAGATGTGGCTGTACATATATTTTGTAGTAAATTTTAAGTTGATATCTATAATAGTAAACGAGACTTAGCGTATAAAAATTTCATAAAGATGTTTAATTTGTATGGGAACTACTACTCCCCTTACTTCAATTCAACAAGTATCTTTTTCCAAAAGGTAAAAATTATAAATTTATTCCGTAGCAAGTTTGTTTAGTTGTAACACTTTCCCAGATAAGACGCATAAAAAATTTTATAAAATGTTTACAATAATAGAGGATTACCTTTGTTTTTTTCTGTCAAATCATTTAAACAATGAATTTTTTTTTAAATCACTTAATAGTATTACGAGCTTTGCATTTTATATTTCAGAATTAGAGAGCCAAAAACAAATAATAATCATCGAAAATCACTTTATTGTTTTTCAAAGTATTCCTAATAAAGATCTAAACACTTTTACTTGCGTTTGAACCAACTGCCGAAGCATTTTTGCCACTCTAATTGAGGTGTCTTTAAAACATGCATTCCGAATACAGTAAACGCTTCTTCACGTGTCGAAAAACGTGGACCTCTAAGTTTGTTTTTTACGAACGGGAAGAAAAAGAAAAAGAAGGTGCCAAGTCAGGACTATACGGCGGATGACTCATGAAACCAATCAATTGGGTAATTAAAAATTCAGTTTCTCTCAAACAATCTACACGAGCTTTTTTTAACGATTGACAGATTGTGTGGGTTCAAGCGCAAACAAATTGTTTTGACAGTCAAATGTTTATGCAATATTGAATGTATGCTGGTCCCACTAATGCCAAGGGTTGCCTCAAGCTTACGATAGGTCACACGATGATCTTGAACGACCTTCACAAAATTCGTCTTAGAGGGAACTACGACCACGATTGAATTTACCATACCATCGACAAACACTGGTCCTTGATAGCGCTTCATCGTCAAAAATAAAATTAAGTTCATCCATGCACTGTTGCTGAGTTAATCAAAGTCGAAAGTTATAAAATATAATCGCACGAAAATGTTCACGATTCAATTACCTTTTTGGGTCGAGTCGAATCTTTAAGTTACTGTAAACAACACAAAAAGCGCTTGTATGTCAAAACGTTCTAAGTACGGTTAATCAAGAAAATATCAAACCTTGCGATAGAGCTGCCAATTGTCAGATTGCAACACTAGTGTTGCCAAATACCGAAACATAAAAGGTTACCCTCGTATATGAATAAATTTTGTTGTGTAAAAAGTCAAATATTTAAAATAAATCATTTCATACTATTCCTTTAATTAAGCCATTAGGTTTTGCTGTAACCTTAAAGTTATTTTTATGAAAAAAGTCAATATAATATAATCTCAAAAACTCAGTACAATAATTACTTCTGGTTTAAAATTATTAAATTTTAGTACACACATTTTGAATCAGTATATCAAGACAAAAATCAGTACATGTGCTGATGAAATCGGTATTAGTGGTCACCCTATATTTAACAACGCGACTAAGACAACACGTGTAGATAGCAGCAACATATTTTTGTTACTAAGCATTTATGTTGATAGATTTGTATTTTTTTTTGCTCAAACGAACATTTCCTCTTATCACTTCCCTCTAATAATTTTCCAACTGCGTTTTAATGTTAAAATTTTTACGTCACAGAAATAAAAACATACACAGAAAGAAAACACATATTCTAAAATCTAGAATTTTATTCTTGAATTTATTTAAAATTTTAAGGTTATCTTAAATTTAGTCTCTTCGGATTACTTGAAAAATCTAGCAAAAAAAAAACTTTTTATTTTTGAACATATTTTAACATTCAAAAACAAAGTGTCTTGGTAGTTTAGATGGTAGGGTATTGGTATTGCAATTCGAAGGGTCACTGGTTAAAGTCACAGCTACGGAAATTACAAAAAAATGTTTTTTATATAATAGATATTGAATATTTATAGAATGAAATCAATATTTTTAACTTATATCAAATACGGCTTCAAATTTAAGTCAATCCTTTTTAGCTTAAATGTGTCTAAATATAAGACTTTCGTACCAAAATAAATCAAACTTTGTTTTAGAAAATTCGTACTTCTGACACCACTATGGCTTGACTTAAGTTAAAATTACTTGGTTTATGTGTGTTTATGTGTAGGCAATACTTATTACAAGTCTGTTTTAAGACATTCTGCTACAGACTTCCTATGTCGAGACCAGCAATCCAAATCTAGAAACACAATAAAATATAACATATTGTTTTATTCAACAATACGATTTGTTTTTGCTGACGATGTTTTTGTTGTTGTTGCTATTTTTCTATTATTTTCTTTAATGCAAACAAAAAAAGGATATGAATCATTATTTTTTCAATATAGCAAATTTATAATATTATATAGTTGCCAAGCACCAGACATATTAAATATGTATGCGGATTAGAATGTAGACACATAGATACATCCATACATGTAAAGAGATAGTAATGAATGTACGTTCATATGTTAAACAATATAAGCGAAGCAATCTATATTTATGGGGTGATAACAGTATAATATATTAAAGTGTAATAGAAATTCTTAAGTATTAGTTGTTAGTTATGCTTACACATGCTTTTTCACATAAGTATCTACATAAGCATTTTTATGAAAATGTATTTAGTGAAAGGTATTAGCGCTTAAGTAGTGGGTTTCCCTTAATTTTTAACGAGATTTTTTGCGGGTTCGTGAAAAATTAAATTATAAAAAATTGTTCTTCGGCATATTCAAACCAACTATTTATGCTTTATTTATTTAAATTTTTCAAAGGAGTTTTAAGGCATTGGTTTTCTAAGAAAATATTTAATTTAAGTAATTTTTATGTCAAGGATTAGATATTTTTTCAAATAATATATTAATGTATATGACCCTCTTTTGCTCAAACAAGGTAATTAGCTATTTTAAGAAAAATGAAGTTGAAGTTTTTGATTTGCAAACAGTTACAAAAAAAAAACAAGTGGGATTTTCTCTTTTAACGTAAGATGTAGAAACAATTTTAAGATGAAACTCATATACATTATAAGGCATAGCATTTCCCACACTTTTGCATCGTTAATTAAAAAAATGCATTCTTTGAGTTATACTGTTGTTCGAGCAAATGAAGAATACATATATATTAAAATCAATGTCTTAGTTTTAGTTATATCATAAAAAACCGATAATGATTCAAAATTTTTTTAATGGGCTCTAGAACAGTGATCGGCACAACACGCATACATTTTTATGTTTTGATTGTGTTGATTGTTTGCTTTTGACCGTAATTTATTGTCTTCTATGGTACTGGTTCAAAGCTTAAAATGTGATAGAATTGCATTGAAAAAATTCTAAAATGTTGTATTTAAAATTTAGCCAGTTATGTTGAAGCAAGAGTTTCATAGATATTTGTTGTATATTGACAAAATTTTATGCGAATAATATCTTTGACATGTTAATTACTTAGATTTTTTCTGATTTTGCCTTTAATTATTTTTTATAATAAAAATTAAGACTCGCAGGTATAAGTTAAATTAAACATTTTGTGTAATTAAAAAATTTGCCCATTTAACATTTTGAAAGTCCTAACTGTTTACACTGGTCGTTTGGCATAAGAGACTATAAAATCAATTTTTAATTTTTGCTCTCTTAAATGCTCAGAAAACACTCACACTCGTGTGGGGTTTTGCCGATCACCGCTTAAGAAAATATTCATATTTTCTACATTCATATCGCTAGAAATAATACAAAACAAATAAATAAAAATAAACAATAAATAACGTGTAGTTGTAACAAAAGTTAAGGCTCAGTTAAGCTAGCGCTTAAGTTAACAATATAGAAAACCATTAAAATCACTCAGAAAAACTTACATTGCTTTGTTATAAGTTTCAATACAAAAAAACTACTTATTTATTAGCAATTAAACTCATTACTTTAACATGGCTATGACAGAAGAGGCAAGTGATTACCATGCTTGCTTACAAAGGGGGACTTGTAGAAGCTATTGACTTATTAGCATTAAAATAACAATTTCCTTGGGTCACCTATTGCTCATTGTTAATTAAAAATTTTTTTCTTTAATGTTTTAATTAAAACTGCTTTGAAATATGTAATTAAAAAAAGATAAACAAATTCTGAAAGTATTTTCTAAATTTTAAATAAGAAAAAACTCAATATCTCTAACAACTCTTAAGTAACGCAAACAGTAAACTAAGAATATTAAAGATAACATATACATATGTACAAATTATGTATTTTACATTATAAAATTTATCAATTTAAGCCAGGGTAGGAAAAATTTCCGCTCGCGAGCGTAATTTCTATTATAATTCGCGTTTTTGGAATTGTTATCGCGAGATTTAAATTAAAGTTGCGAGTGGAATTTTTATTTTAAGATCTTTGTTTTTTTCTCCACTCGCGAGTCGAAATCTATTTATAAATCTCGTTTTTAAAGTTGTTCTCGCGAGTTTAAAATTGAAGTTGTGAAGGGAATTCTATTTTAAGATCGTGAAGTTGAAAATTCAAATCGCGATGCGAACGTAATTTTTGTAAAAATTGTTCTCGTGAAGCTAAAAATAAAACGCAAAAAAAAATGTACAGATGCATATGTGTGTATGCGTTGGTTTTGTTAATAAGCAGGTATGTATTGGTTATAGTTTATTAGGGTGTTTTTTTGGCTTTTTGTTACTGTTGATACATATGTATGTAAATGTAACAAGTATAATAAAAAAACACTTAGATATTATTCGTTTGATTGTTTGAGCAATTAATAATTGATAATAAAGTCAGTGATGAATAAAGTTTTATTTAATTTTAAATTAAATAATTTTAAAATAAGTCATTATTTTTAAAATATGTTTTACCGAGGAAACGGACCCAAGTGGGCTGCACAACTATTACTTCAACATTTCCGCAGCCGCCTGTTCAACCTAACCTAACCTACTAAATTTCTTCAATATTTCTTTAATAAATACGTAAATAATAATTAAAGTACACAGGCATATAAACGTATGTTTTAAATTGTTAGCTAAACCTACATTTTAATACAATTTTCTTAGTACTTTTGGCTCAAGTTATTTTATCCAAATTTTTTAACTACGATTAAATAAATTTCATAAAACTGCTTATTAAAATCCCTAATAATATTTTTTCTAATGTGACAGATATAAACGTACACGCAGTCATATAAGCATTACATAAAAAAAATCTTAATAACCAAAAACAAGCATCAACGTACCAATACACATGTACATACATGCACAAGAACATAAGTAAAGCATTCGAATCGTTCTTGTTGTGATCGCAAAAAGATTTAAATTTTTGTTTCTGTTGCGAGTTTAATTTATTAAACTCGCGAGTTCAATTATAAATCTCATAATCAAACATTTAAATCCCTCAAATTAATATCGCTCCGAAAACAATTTCTATTTTTAAATCTCGCAAACTCAAATATAAATCTCGCTTACAAGATTAAAATCTTTGAACATAATGAAACATTGAAATCTCTCAAATTAATATCGAGCGCTCTTCCTACCCTGATTTAAGCTTTAAAGAAAAAAAAAACATTTATTTTAACAAAAAATCATATATAACTTTTTTGTTAGCAATTTAACAATTTTTCCATTTTAAAGTTGTTTTATCACTAAAAATATCATTTTTGCCAACTCAAAGCAAATTTATTTTCATGGAACGGGAATCTCGGGACCTCAGGTACTTACAAACATTTTTCCGCAATCTTGCTTTTCCGGAAAACCAGAAAACCCTTCGCTTAAAACTTATGCTTGTTTTTTGGTTATATATTTTCTATTCTAACTATTTATATTTAAGAAACATGAGTTTAAATATGTTATAATTAAAAAAATCAATAGAAATTGGGAAAAATTGTTGAAGTCTAACACATTTCCATTAAATTGTTTTTTAAGAGCAATCTATTTTACAATATACCTCCCCTTTTTAAGACTTCCAACAAGAAAAAAAAATAACTCCACTTTAAAAAAAATTATTTTTACAACAACTTTTGGTCAAACTGTTAGATTGTTGTAGTCACTGTTATTGTTGGTGTCAATGTTCTTGTGTTTTGCAAATTTTAAGTGTAAAGTAATGCTTTGATTTTATTAAACAATCACATTTTTTCAAAAGAGTTCCTATCAATAAAAGCCATTAAACTTTGTTGAAGTACAAGCGAATCAGGAAAGTTTAAAAAGGGGGAATATTATACACATAAATCAAACACAAAAAAAAAACGTAATGATATGCATAAATAACAGCAACAATAACAATATTAACGACAAAGAAAATAAAATAATAAGCAAAGAAAAGAAGAGCAACAATACTAATATTAACAGAATTACAATAAAGTAAAAATCACAAAAAGTTTAAAGAATAACAACTTAAGCAATTTAAAATGCTAAATAAGTTGACAATATAAGTTTCCACATCATTAGTTAACACATTGCCTTTGTAAACATGTAAAACATTAATGTTTAGAGTTTTTGAGTCTTGACGTGTACAAGTTTTATGCTGTGCTTGTTTGTTACTTTTTGGTTTTGTTAAAGTTGATGGTTTTATTATAATGTTTGATAAAGTGAAGTGGTAAACTTCCACATTATGGGTTATTATTAGAAGTTACTTAAAAAGTTTGCATAAGCTTAAATTAACTTAAGGTGAAGTAAATAAAGAAGTATCGTTTAAAATTTTTTGTTATGAAAACCTTATTCTGAACAAACTGAAATTTTGTTAAAAATATGGCAACACCAGCTAACAATACCATATTGCTGACAAGTAATAACTGCAAACGAAGAACAAATTTTTTTTTTTTTTTTTTTTTTTTTTCATTTTTTTTATTATTGAATCTTCTCTTGAGCGAACTAACAATAAGTATTCAAATCTAAAAACTAAGTAATTAATACTAGTCCAGTCAGTACCAGACTAAAATTTAAGTTCTTACAATAAAATTATCTTATTTCAAAGGATTCATCTAAGAGCAATAGTATCCCTTCTTTTTAGGCGGGTGTGCCCACTTTGTTGCAGGATGCTTCGAGCAAGCGGATTTGGATGTGATTCCAGCTTATTTAAATACTTGTTCACATATTTCAGGATTTCGCGTTTTACAAGTGGAACTTCAAGATCCTTGTGGATGTTGCTGTTTTTTATACCAAGGAGCACCAGTTATCATTCTTAGAATTTTGTTTTGACGGCGTTGAATCTTTTCTATATTGGAGGCGGAAGCAGTGCCCCATAGTTGTATCCCGTAGCACTAAATTGGTTTTCAAATCGAGTTGTAGAGTAGAAGCTTACAATCAAGATGTAGCACAGAGTTTCTACCAATTAGCCAGTGGATTTGAGCAGCTTTAAGTTTCATTTGAGTCAGCTTTGCATCTATATGAGGCTTCCATGTAAGGCGGCGATCTAGGTGAATACCAAGATATTTTGTCTCAGATCGTTGAGGCACATTATGGTTGTTGATAGTGATTGGAGGGCACGTTTCTTTGCGTAAGGTAAAAGTTACGTGAGTGCATTTTTGTTCATTTATCTTTATTCCCCATAACTTTGCCCATTTCTCAATTTGGGTTACGTGTTGCTGCAGTTGGTTCGAAGCCTCTTTAGGGTCTTTATGAATACTAAGGAAAGCAGTATTCTCAGCAAATGTCGACGTGTGCGTAAAACTGTTTGTTGGCATATCTGCCGTGTTAAGCAAGTACAAAATTGGGCCTAGTATACTTCCTTGAGGGACACCAGCCTCTATTGGTTGGGAACAACTTATTTGGTTTCCCTCTTTAATCATAAATTGTCGGCCTGTTATGAATTTTTCTAAAAGGTTGAAAATATTATCTGGAAGGTTGAGCTTTAGTTTGTTTAAAAGGCCTTCATGCCATACTTTGTCGAAAGCTTGTGAGACATCGATAAAAAGCCCGGAGCAGTACTTCTTTTCCTCAAAGGCTTTTCTTATAACCTGTACCAACCTGTGAGTTTGTTCGATGGTACTATGTTGACTTCTAAAGCCGAATTGGTGATTTGGAATGCAGTTGTTGTCATTCAGGATCGGATTTAGCTTGTTTTTTTTAGCAGTTTTTCGAACATTTTTGACATTGTGGGTAACAAACTTATGGGCCTATAAGATTCTACCTTCGAGGGATCTTTGCCAGGCTTAGGAATCATCTTTACTAAGGCAACTTTCCATATAGGCGGAAAATGTTCAAGCCGAATTATTGCGTTAAAAGTAAAAAGAATGATTCTTTTAGCAGTAAGAGGCAGCTCTATGAGCATTTTGTTGCTTATTTTATCAACGCCAGGAGCTTTTTTACCATTTACGTTAGCGATAGCCTCTACAACATCTGCAAATCGGAAACGTATTTCTAAAGGACGTCTGGCAACAACAGGCGGTAATTTCCTTTACGTCAGTGCATGTAAAGTGCAAAGTGCAAAGAAAAAACAAGTAAGAGCGCAATATTCGGCTGTGCCGAATCTTATATACCCTTCACATTGGTCTTTAAATATACCCAGCCGAGTAATTTTGTACTGCAAATAATATAATAAAAAACATTGTGCGAGTTTTAAAGTCCATAGAAAACTATACAAAATTTTAACGTTCGTATGAATAATAGAAATAGATGAAGAAGATTTGAGGTCGAGAGTTTTTAAAGTTTTCGACATTATTCATATTTAAAGGTTAATAAAACTTATTAGATGTTCTAGTCCCTCTGCTCTTCACCAAGTTTTTCACCAAAATGTATGAATTATTTGATTATTACTTTTTGTAGAATATTCGAAGTCGATAGCTGTAATAGTTTTCCAGAAGTAGCGTATCGAAAATTGTTTAAAAATTGTTAATTTGTATGGGAGCTACCGCTTCTTCACCCCCCATCCGAAAATCTTTTTCTTCAGAGCGTAGCCCTTAATGTCCAATTACTTTTTGTAGAACATTTGATTTCGATATATGTTATAGTTTCTGAGATATAGCATATCGAAAATTTAACAAAAATTGTTAATATGTATGGGAGCTACCCCTTTTTTTGCCCCCACTCGAAAATTTTTTTCTTTAAAGCGTAGACCTTAGCGTGCAATTACTTTTTGTGGAACATTTCATTTCGATATCTGTTATAGTTTCCCAGATATAGCTTATAGAATATTTTATTATAATTGTCGATTTGTTTGGGAGCTACCCCTTTTTTTGCCCCCACTCGAAAATTTTTTTCTTAAAAGCGTAGCCCTTAGCGTGCAATTACTTTTTGTAGAACATTTCATTTCGATATCTGTTAAAGTTTCCGAGATATAGCGTATCGAATATTTAAAAATAATTGTCGATTTGTATGGGAGCTACCCCTTTTTTTGCCCCCACCCAAAAAATTTTTTCTCTAAGGCGTAGCCCTTAGCGTGCAATTACTTTTTGTAGAACATTTCATTTCGATATCTGTTAAAGTTTCCGAGATATAGCGTATCGAATATTTGATAATAATTGTCGATTTGTATGGGAGCTACCCCTTTTTTTGCCCCCACCCAAAAAATTTTTTTCTCTAAGGCGTAGCCCTTAGCGTGCAATTACTTTTTTTAGAACATTTCATTTCGATATCTGTTATAGTTTCCGAGATATAGCGTATCGAATATTTAAAAATAATTGTCGATTTGTATGGGAGCTACCCCCTTTTTTGCCCCCACTCGAAAATTATTTTCTTTAAAGCGTAGGCATTTTTGCCCAATTACTTTTTGTAGAACATTTCATTTCGATATCTGTTAAAGTTTCCGAGATATAGCGTATCGAATATTTGATAATAATTGTGGATTTGTATGGGAGCTACCCCTTTTTTTGCCCCCACCCAAAAAATTTTTTCTCTAAGGCGTAGCCCTTAGCGTGCAATTACTTTTTTTAGAACATTTCGTTTCGATATCTGTTATAGTTTCCGAGATATAGCGTATCGAATATTTTATAATAATTGTCGATTTGTATGGGAGCTACCCCTTTTTTTGCCCCCACTCGAAAATTTTTTTCTTTAAAGCGTAGCTCTTAGTGTGCAATTACTTTTTGTGGAACATTTCATTTCGATATCTGTTAAAGTTTCCGAGATATAGCGTATCGAATATTTGATAATAATTGTCGATTTGTATGGGAGCTACCCCTTTTTTTGCCCCCACCCAAAAAATTTTTTCTCTAAGGCGTAGCCCTTAGCGTGCAATTACTTTTTGTAGAACATTTCATTTCGATATCTGTTATAGTTTCCGAGATATAGCGTATCGAATATTTGATAATAATTGTCGATTTGTATTAGAGCTACCCCTTTTTTTGCCCCCACCCAAAAAATTTTTTCTCTAAGGCGTAGCCCTTAGCGTGCAATTACTTTTTGTAGAACATTTCATTTCGATATCTGTTATAGTTTCCGAGATATAGCGTATCGAATATTTGAAAATAATTGTCGATTTGTATGGGAGCTACCCCTTTTTTTGCCCCCACCCAAAAAATTTTTTCTCTAAAGCGTAGCCCTTAGCGTGCAATTACTTTTTGTAGAACATTTCATTTCGATATCTATTATAGTTTCCGAGATATAGCGTATCGAATATTTTATAATAATTGTCGATTTGTATGGGAGCTACCCCTTTTTTTGCCCCCACTCGAAAATTTTTTTCTTTAAAGCGTAGCTCTTGGCGTGCAATTACTTTTTGTGGAACATTTCATTTCGATATCTGTTATAGTTTCCGAGATATAGCGTATCGAATATTTGATAATAATTGTCGATTTGTATGGGAGCTACCCCTTTTTTTGCCCCCACCCAAAAAATTTTTTCTCTAAGGCGTAGCTCTTAGCGTGCAATTACTTTTTGTAGAACATTTCATTTCGATATCTGTTATAGTTTCCGAGATATAGCGTATCGAATATTTGAAAATAATTGTCGATTTGTATGGGAGCTACCCAAAAAATTTTTTCTCTAAGGCGTAGCCCTTAGCGTGCAATTACTTTTTGTAGAACATTTCATTTCGATATCTGTTATAGTTTCCGAGATATAGCGTATCGAATATTTGATAATAATTGTCGATTTGTATGGGAGCTACCCCTTTTTTTGCCCCCACCCAAAAAATTTTTTCTCTAAAGCGTAGCCCTTAGCGTGCAATTACTTTTTGTAGAACATTTCATTTCGATATCTGTTATAGTTTCCGAGATATAGCGTATCGAATATTTGATAATAATTGTCGATTTGTATGGGAGCTACCCCTTTTTTTGCCCCCACCCAAAAAATTTTTTCTCTAAAGCGTAGCCCTTAGCATGCAATTACTTTTTGTAGAACATTTTAAGTCGATAGCTGTTATAGTTTACGAGATATAGCGCATAAAATATTTCACCAAATTTGTGCAATTATAGAAAAAATACCCCTTCCCCTGGTTCTATCTGAAAAAAATTTTTCCATTATTAAGGTCCCTTCTTTAGGAGTATCCGTGCCAAGTTTTGTGGCAAGAGTGACTATACTTACTGAGATATATAGGGATATATGCACGGATTTTGTCCTAAAAAAAATGGGTTACTCTGGGTTTTCGCTTATATCTCGGTCAATAGTGAACCGATTTTATTGATTTTAAATAGCGATTGTCTCCAGGATATTTGTGATCGTTTGACACCATTAACTGGTCTGTATCTTTTTATTTGACTCCGGAAACTTGATTTCAACAGACGGACAGACGGACAGACGGACAGACGGACAGACGGACATCGCTAAATCGACTTCCCTATCTATAAGGATCCAGAATATATATACTTTATGGGGTCGCAAATGAATAATAAAGAAATTACAAACGGAATGACAAAGTGATATATACCCTATCACTATGTGAAGGGTATAATGACAAGAAAAAACTATGCAATTAATTAAAAATTTTTGAGCAAAAAATTTAATGGATATAATTTGCTTCTTATCTTTTTTCTTATTAAAATTTTATGATATTAAATTAATGTGTTATATCAAACCTCTTTAAATTAGTTTACTTGTAAATTTGAAAACGGTTTTTATACGAAATAAAAAATATAAATTTTTTTTTCTTTGATACAAATGAACTTTAATTTTCTCTGAGGCCTTAAGTTTTATAATTAAAAATGACCAAGTAAGGCGTTTTAAAAATATTTGTGAAAATAATAAGGGCACTATATTCCGCGCTATATCTAGCCGAGTTGATTCTTACTACAAATATTATAAGAAAAATACTTTGTGCGGGGTCAAAGTCGATAGCTGCCCTAGTTTTTGAAATAGAAACTTTTTCAAATTTTAACGTTTTATTTACATAAAAAAATGCAATTTTAATGGTTTGAGATCAAGAGTTTAACAGTTTTCGACATTTTACATATTAAAAGTTTAATAAAACTTGTTTATTTGTACAGCCGGTTCCCCTTTCAATATGTAGGCCTTATGGTTCAATTATTTTCTGTAAAATATTTGAAGCCGATAGCTGTTAAAGTTTCCAAAATTGAGCGCATCAAAAGTTTGACAAAAATGTTTATTTGTGTTGGGCTCCTATCTAATATTTTTTTCAAAATGTAGGCATTACTTTTAAATAACTTCTTAAAGAGCACTTAAATAGTTAAAAGTGAACCGCTTTTGCTGATTTTAAATAGAGTTTGTCTCAGATATATTTCTAATTGTTTGATATTAAAACGTTTTCTGTGCGACTTTATTTGAGCCCAGAAACTTGATTTCAACAGACTCACAGACGGACATGCTATGTCGACTTCCCTATCTATATGGATGCAGAATATATATATTTACACCACCTTAGTTATCATTTGAGCTTCACAACTAAGACTCATTTGTATAGTGTAATAACATGCCTGTTTTTATTTGTTAATGTGTTTGTCTGATCTCAGTTGAAAGAAAAACGTATTCTATCTTCAAATCATTTAACGCCTGAGTCTTAGCTGTTAGTTTTTTAAAATTACCGTATTAAAAGCTTGTTGTTTGATTGCCATATACTTCATACCAGTTTAACAACTTTTATAATTAGCCGAATAAAACTAATTCCTTAGACATAATGTAATACTAACAATGAGAGAGTTACATTGTTTTTTGACACTAATAAAAATTTAAACTTATTTTTTTTTCACTCAACTCAAATGAGAACTTAGGTTGTGTAAATACAGCTTTAAGTACATTATCGCTGCATGAACACCAAAATATAAAACAGACTCTCTGAAAAAAATTAGCAATTTTAAGCCTTTCTAAGCAAATTATGTTGGTCGTTTTGTTTAGCTATTATACACCCTTTTCAATTACAAAATGAGCATTCGCTGAGAATTTGACATGGTGTGCAAATTTCAACAGGTGCTCATGTATTGTGGAAAAACAGTCAGTTAAAGTGAATAGTTTAAATGTCAGTATAACCTACATACATGGTTGCACTAACATTTAAGCAAATTAAATTAACAGCGAAGATAAATATAAAAAGGCCAGTAAAATGGAGTTAGTTTTAAACAAAAATTAAAGAAAGTCATATGTTTAATATCAACTAAAAATGTAAATAAAGCAAAAATTATATTAAAAAAAGTATCGGTCTAGTAAAAGCATCCCAATTAAAAAATAATTTTTATTTAAATTTTTTTAAAAATGAATTTGTTTTAAGAAAATATAAAAGTTTAACTCTGGCTTTTGATTTTTTACATAGTTTTTATAAAATTTTTGTGCACTGTCTGCTTCTTTCATTTTTTTAAAACACAAAAGTTTTAACGAGGCGGAGGAAACAAAAGAGTGAATGAAAGTCTGCTGTATTCTTTCGTATTTAGGTAGGTATTTTGTAAGTATTATTTGCCATGACAAAGATAATTTATGAAAGAATATGGAAGCTAATGAGCCACGTGGAATCTGCTTTGAAACTTCAAACTAAAACGCAAATGTATGAAGAGCAAAAGGCGCCTTTCTGGAAACCCCTTACAAATAAATCATACATAAAGAATTAAGTATAATCACGTACGTACAAGAAGTCCATTCAGATGGTATTAAAAGCTTAACGAGAAACGACATACTATTAATTTAGCTTAGGAAATATAATAAAGGAATAATAAAGGAATAACTAAAATACATCATATCAAGTTGTATATTAATGAAGTAGTGTATTATTTTACAGTTTAATTGCTAATAATAACAATACAATAATTACAACATAGTGATAAAGATTAATGAAACACCTCTACTCTTAGTGACACAAAAGAGTACTGCTTTAAGAAGGTTAACTGCAATAATCTAAACTTTGTTTCTTACCAATACGAACTGTAGTGGTATTTGAAGGTAGTAGCTGCCGTTGATAAGGTAACTGAAAATTTTTATGATATATAGCTTTGCAAGAATTAGATTTTATAATAACACCGCACATAAAATCAGTTATTGCTTCCATGTGGCTTACAGAGTTGTTACACAGAGCATCTCAGTTACATAATTAATAATGAATTTAAAAGTTTAACGATTGGTATTTAAACAAGTAAGAGCGTTATATTCGGCTGTGCCGAATCTTATATACCCTTCACATTGGTATTTTAATATACCCAGCCGAGTAATTTTGTACTGCAAATAATATAATAAAAAACCTTGTATGAGTTTTAAAGCCCATAGAAAACTGTACAAAATTTTACCGTTCGTATGAATAATAGAAATAGATGAAGAAGGTTTGAGGTCGAGAGTTTTAAGAGTTTTCGACATTATTCATATTAAAAGGTTAATAAAACTTGCTAAATGTTATGGGATGTTCTAGTCGCCCTGCTTCTCACCAACTTTTTCTCCAAAATGTATGAATAATTTGATTATTACTTTGTGTATAACATTTCAAGTCGATCGCTGTTATAGTTTCCCAGATGTAGCGAATCGAAAATTTCATACAAATCGTTAATTTGTACGGGAGCTACCCCTTTTTTGCCCCAACTAAAAACAATTTTTCTTTAAAGTGTAGGTCTTGTTGTCCAATTACTTTTTGTAAAACATTTGATTTCAATATCTGTTATAGTTTCCGAGATATAGCGTATCGAAAATTTCATACAAATCGTTAATTTGTATGGGAGCTACCCCTTTTTTTGCCCCCACTCAAAAAGTTTTTTCTTTATAGTGTAGGTCAGATTGTACAATTACTTTTTGTAGAAGATTTCAAGTCGATAGCTGTTTTAGTTTCTGAGATATAGCGCATAAAATATTTCACCAAATTTGTGCAATTGTAGGAAAAATACCACTTTCCCAGGTCCTATCTAAAAAAAAATTTTTCGGTATTTAGGTTTCTGCTTTAGAAGTATCCGTGCCAAGTTTTGTGTCAAGAATGACTATATTTACTGAGATATATAGGGATATATGCACGGTTTTTTTTCAAAAAAAAAAATGGGTTGTTTTGGGTTTTCGCTTATATCTCGGTCAATAGTGAACCGATTTTGCTGATTTTAAAAAGCGATTGTCCGCGAAATATTTCTAACAGTTTGACACCAATGCCTGTTCCGTATAACTTTATTTGACTTCAGAAACTTGATTTCAAAAGAAGTACAGACGGATATGGCTATATAAACTTCCCTATCTATAAGGATCCAGAATACATATACTTTATGGGGTCACAAATGGATAACAAAGAAATTACAAACGGAATGACAAACTGATATATACCCTTATCACTATGTGAAGGGTATAAAAAGAAAAACTTGGAAAGTAATATTGTTTATAGGTTTATTGATATCAAAAGGACTTAACAGAAACATAAGAAGCGGAATTTAAATTTTTGTGGATTTTTTAATAAATGTTTCAAAGTAGTTAATTCCTTAAAAATCTCTGAGTTTTTAATGTTTTTCGTTAATTGAATGATTTCAACTTAATTGGCTTTTGGGTAATATTTTTTTTTGCTTATTTATCTCACTTTAAATTAAGCTTTTTTTCTAAGTTTCTGGTCATTTACTTGCAAAATAAGATTTTTTTTCTTAAATAAATTTTTACAGGATTTACTTAAACACGCTGCAAAGAACCAGTTCTCTGCTTTTAAATAGACGCAAATTAGTATAAAGCAAAGCCATTATTATATAAAATAAGCAACAACACATCTTTGTTACGTTTAAATCCTTAATATCACTGCAAAATTTTTGTAAATTTTCTGATTTCTCTTTTGGTTTGTTTGTGTTGCGACATGTTAAGTAAATAAAAATTCCGACATAATCCAAAAATAAAATCTGCTTATTTTCTTTAACTACCATAATTGATTTTTATTTATTCTGAGAAAAATGTTGCATACAAATTTAAGTGTTTAAAGATAAGAAAACGAAATAAAAATACAAATAAAAAACACTTTACTGAGCCAAGTTGTGAGACAGCAAACAACGAAACAAAATAAACTGGCAGTCAACCAGGGACATCTGATGTTGTTCTTTCATCTTAATTTTGTATCAGAAAAACAGTCAGACAAAATCTCAAATGCATCGTCACACACACACACACAAACACGTTATTAAAACAGATATTTATGCAGCTTTTAAAATGCTTTAAAGCTCAGACAGATACGAAAAGGATTTTGCACAAATTGCATTTACAAGTATTGCACTTATTATTACTGTTGCACAGTCATCAATACTCTTAAAACGCCAACATGGCAAAGTACAGTTTTTTGATTTTTTGCTACTTTCATTACATTTGTCTACACTTTACCGACGTGTTACCAACTTACAGCCTAAATGGGCGGTAGAAAGTAAGTGCGGGTACGTGTAAGAGGTAAAAAACGTAAGAGGTAAATTGGTGTCATCCACTTTGAAGAATTTCTATGTGACTTAAGACATACCAATAAATATAATCATTGCAATTTCAAAAGTAAATGTTTGTACTTAATAATTTGAACTTGACATTTGGAGTTGGAACACAATAAGCAAAAAGTATGAGGTATTAAATGAGGTTTGTTTTTTGAAAAAAACTGTTGGCACCGATTTACAATTTATTTATATAAAATAGGGGTTCAGTGGAGTTAGCCAAATTACGTTGATAAGCATAATTCTTGCTAATCGAGTGATTGGTTGCAATACATATTTTTAGCTACAGCTACAAAAGGTTAGTTCTGAATTGGTATTACGAAATTAAAAAAAAAAATTATATCAAAAAATCTTTTCAATAAAAAAAAAAAAATAAATAAATCGATTGGAAGCGTATACGGCTGCAAACATTTATCTGTTTTTATGCGTCTATAAATAAATTGCCTTTGAACCGATTAAGAGCCTAGGTGTATGATCAACGGGACTTAAAGCCTCATGGGTTTTAGCTTTGCTTTTTTATAGGAAAATTTTAATTGCTATTTTCATCGAGTTGTTACTTGCTAATTAGTGACAAATTATATGTTTAAACATTCATGTAAGTTGTGGTAAGGTATGTGTCAATAAAAAATTGTTGGTCAAATTCGATTTTTTCTAAAAAGTTCATTTTAAACAGGATTAGATTTGCATTATCTGCATTTGCATTTGTATACATTTATTGAACTACTAGATACACAAAACACAGGGTGTCTGATGGCAAACTTATATTTTAAAATACGAATATTTGAAGAAGTAATAAACGGTGTGGAGGGTGGATGGCGCCGTTAGAATTATCGATTGTGTGGATTTGTAAAGTAACCTCGCTCATATGCTGTGGTGAATTTTTTTTTTAAAGTAATGATTCTAACGTAATTGCTAGTCGAAAATTTCTTTAAAATTTCAAAATTTGGCGAAGCCGTGATTGACCAAGTGAAAATTTAATTTGTTTGTGGGTACAGAGACTTCGCGCTACTGCTTCGGCTACAAATGTACAACGGCCAAGGCCTAGTCGATTTTCCAGGACTCCACAAAAACATTGAACTGGTTAGAAGCAGTTTACGTGTAAAATACGCGACTTAAAATACGGAAAAAACAGCCTCATTGCGGCTTCCAAGAGCGATTATTCATGAAATTTTAAAAAAAGCGTGTAAGGTTCCATCCATTTAAGTTTAAATCGCTTAAGAGCTGAAAGAAAGTAACCTTAGCTTAAGCAAAAATTTTTGCAAAACAATGATGGAGCGTTTTGCACTGTTAACCTGTAAATTTACTTTTGGAAAATTTCCTCAAAAATGACCAGTTGCTTTGGGGATATCCCAAGGCCACCCTGTCTAACTGCGATACATTTTTTATGGGACTACCTCAAAGAGAGGGTTTATAATGACAACCCCCAATCTCTTGTGGCTTTAAAGGAACATTTTCTTCGAGAAATCAGCTCAGTTAAACCAAGTTTGCAGCAGAGAGTAGCGCAAAACACAAGGCTCCGTGTTGGACAGTGTTTTCAACTCATCAAAAGACACCGGGAATGACATACTCTTTAAAAATTAAATCTGCATTTCTATTCTATCGTTCAAAGCATTAAATAAAAAGTTATGTTAATTATTACGTGCTTTGTTAACTTTGAAAATATAAATCTGACACAGACACAGACTTCCTGTTTTTGAAGATTTTTCTAATAATATTTTAAGTTTTCTATTTTGTTAATTTATAAGTATCCAATTAGTTCTTGAATTTTTGCAAGATTTACAAAATCCTCGTCGATTTAATTGGGCTATATGTTACTTTTTTACTGCAGCAATAAAGACATTATAAGGCAAACATTGCGAACAGAAACTTCCACTTTCGAAGAAGCCAAGAAAGGAACAGTAGTTAACGCACAAGACGTCCAGTCGACTTGGACACACAGTGGAAGTTAGCAAATATAGCTTTGAAATAGTCAACGATTTGATCTGCCTCGGCACCACCCGTTCAAATCAAACAACATCAGCTTTGAGATAAAAAGAAAAAAATTATTGGCCAACAGTTGCTACTTTGGACAAACAAAAAACACTCTCGACAATACACTGATACTACCTGTAATTATTTATAGTTCTGAAGCATGGGCACTTTCGAAAACAAACAGAGCAGTGCTTTGAGTTTTGAAAAGAAGTTTTTTCGGAAAATCTATGGACCAATCTGCATTGACGGAAAATACAGGTGTCGAACCGCGAGCTGTATGAGCTATTTTGCCGACATTGACATAGCTACACGTATCAAAATTCAACATGTACGTTGGCTAAAGTCATGTTGTGAGAATGATGATGAATGATGCTCCAGCTAGGAAGTTATTTGAATAAAAATCTGGTGACGAATCACGCATAAGATAAACGAATCTCTGATGGAAATATTAGGTAGCGGAAGACATTTCAAAACTTGTTGTCTGAGAAGTGCCTGAAGTGCCTGAGAACCAATTTCAAGTTTGGCTAATAAGTAGAACACAAGTTTTGTAATAGCCATCTAGGTAAGTAAGCAAGCATTTAAGTTAAGACTTATGGTTCTTTTTACAAAAACTTTTTAAAATTTTTAGTAAATTATATATCCATTGTACTAAGTTTTTTTTTAAATTTGCATACTAAATATTGTACCTTTTATCAGTATAAGTGAAAATAAAAGTAATTTTGCTTTAATTACTTGTTACAATTAAGAAAATGTCGAAAAAAATTATGAGGATAAAAAAATTTTGTAATTAGGTAAACAATATATTTCTAAAACTTTTTTAGTTTTATCAAAAAATTTTATGAATTTTTAATTTTAAATTCTTTTAACTTTTTGCTCCAAGGAAGAAGATATTCAAGGCCAACGATAGCCAGGTTAACAAGTTTAAAGTCACCAATTATTTAAAAATATATTTAAGGGCACACCTAACTCTCTCTGTTTCCCTTTAGGGAAATAAAAAAATCATAAATTATATTGTTTGTGCTTAAGCAACACAATACCTCACACACAACTAACAACACTAACAACACAGTGTACAATCGCACTCACAAAAACAAAAAAACATTATAAAGATTGCAACAAAATAAACATATCCTATTTTTGGGGTGTCTCTAGGAAACCTAATAAGCTTAGTGATAATAGTGATAATGAGGTTGAGTCTGCTGTTGCTATGAATATCTCACTGACAATAGCTGGGTTTAAATGAAATAATTTTAATTAAAAAGAAAAAAGTAAATTATTTTTAATTGCAAAAGGGTTTAAGTATCATGATTTTATATACGGATAAAAATTTTAACACAAACCTGTGCACATATCGCTTACTAAATAAGAAATGGTCACAACTGAAATTATTATATTTTAAATTAGTTTTTTTTATTTGCAAAATTATGTTTTCAATTCTATAGTTAAATAAATAAATTTAAATGAAGTCTATTGAAAATCAAACGGAGATTTTGTGTTTGTTTCGGAATTATTTTAGGAACGGGCTTAAGGAAACAGAAATGATTTGGATGCATTTTGAATTATGATTATTTCTGATTAAGTAGTCTATATGTTAACATTTAGCCCACAAACAAATAAAAAAACCAAAACGACAAAATATTATAACGACAAAAGCTTTATGTTGGCTGGTTGCCGTGGTAAGTGCTTGCATAATTTTTAAAAACCACGAAAAATATTTAAATGTAAAATGTTTTATTTAGAACCAGTGTAAAACTGTAAAAGTGTATACTTTTATTGTTGAAGTGAAGTTTGTGACTCCGTATTTTCTTTTAAATTTTTAATTATATTTTTTTTATTTTGATTTAAATCCATTAGTTACCATTGCTTGGTTATAAGACAATTATTTTTTTATTAACTGATAGTTTTAGGATACTTTCAGAAAGAAAATAAATGTAAAGTAGCTAAGTTGAGGGCATTTTTGACACCGACATTATATCCCCACCATCATCACTTTTTGAAGAGTTGAAAGTAAATATCTAATTTGGTGGAATATATTTAAAAACTGCAATCAGCTGCGGTCATTATATGTTGCCGCCTATTTTTTTTTAAAGTATGTGTTTTGAATTTAGAGACGCTTTTTTTATAAAAATTTTTTTAGTCCTTTTTGTATTTTGTTTTGTATTTTCGGAAAATGTATCCTTTATTATACCCTTCACATAGTGATAAGGGTATATATCAGTTTGTCATTCCGTGTTTAATTTCTTTATTATTCATTTGCGACCCCATAAAGTATATATACTCTGGATCCTTATAGATAGGGAAGTTGATATAGCCATGTCCGTCTGTCTGTCTGTCCGTCTGTTGAAATCAATTTTCCGGAGTCAAATAAAAAGATACAGACCAGCTATTGGTGTCAAACTGTTAGAAATATCCCGCTAACAATCGCTATTTAAAATCAGCAAAATCGGTTCACTATTGACCGAGTTATAAGCGAAAACCCAAAACAACCCATTTTTTTAAGGGCAAAATCCGTCACTCTTCCCACAAAACTTGGCACTGATACTCCTAAAGAAGGAACGTAAATAATGGAAAAAGTTTTTTCAGATAGGACCAGGGGAAGGGGTATTTTTCCTTCAATTGCACATATTTGGTAAAATATTTTATGCGCTATATCTCGGAAACTATAATAGCTATCGACTTAAAATGTTCTGCAAAAAGTAATAGTACGCTAGGGCCTACTCTTTAGAGAAAAAATTTTTTAAGTGGGAGCAAAAAAAGGGGTAGCTCCCATACAAATTAACGATTTTTATGAAAGATTCGATACGCTTTATCTCGGAAACTATAACATATATGGAAATCAAATGTTCTACAAGAAGCAATTGAACAACAAGGCCTACGCTTAAAATAAAAACTTTTTTGAGTAGGGGCAGAAAAAGGGGTAGCTCCCATACAAATTAACAATTTTTATAAAATTTTCGATATGCTATATCTCGGAAACTGTAACAGATATCGAATTCGAATATTTTATAAAAAGTATAATCAAATAATTCATACATTTTGGGGAAAAAGTTGGAGAGGAACAGGAGGACTAGAGCATCCCAAAAAGTTAACAACTTTTAATTACCTTTTAATATGAATAATATCAAAAACGTTTATAACTTTCGACCTCAAACGTTCCTCATATATTTTTTTATTACCCATACGAACGTTAAAATTTTGTAAAGTTTTCTATGGACTTTAAAACTCGCACAAGGTTTTTTTATTATATTATTTGCATTACAAAATAACTCGGCTGGGTATATAAAAAGACCAATGTGAAGGATATATAAGATTCGGCACAGCCGAATATAGCGCTCTTACTTGTTTTGAATAAAAAATTAACTTATGTAAAGTATGTGTTTTTGAATATAGAGATGCTTTATTATAAAGATTTTTTTGGTACTTTTTGTATTTTGTTTTGTGTTTTTTTTTTCAGAAAATGTATTAATTAGAAATTTAATAAAAATTCTATAAAAACTAGAAAAATATCCTAAAGTAATTTAAACTAAAAAAATCTAATATGAGTTTGATTAAAACGGGTTTCACCAAAAAGAGGATTTTTTTATATTACCTAAAAAAGAAAAAAGCGGAACAAACTGAAACTTTGATATAAAAAAATTCCGAGAAGCAATAAGTAACAAAAAACTGAGCTAATTGAAGATCCAAAAAGCAAAAAATAAAAAGAAGATCCTATGAAGTTAAGTCACAAAGGTTTCTTGTTTCTAATAATTACATCTCAAAAGCGGCAAAAGGTTGTCTTTTAAATGCTTTGTTAAAAATCCACAAAAGATTTCATTATATTTAGTCATAGAGTTAATTCTCACATTCTTATAAAAGCGATCCATTGTTTCTAAAGCGTTGATACCATCTTTCTTGTATGGTAGAACAATAAAAATGCTTTTGCACAAGCAATGTTAATGGTTAAAAATAATATCAGCTTAAGTATTCTGAGTGTTTTATTAAAAAGCTCTGACATTTAGTTAGTGATACAAGCTTTCTCTATTTTTTTTACATAAAAATCCATAAAATATTTTGCTACTGACTCGGTGACTAAGTTTTGTTAAGAATTTTTTCTTTATGAGCAACCAACTCCGTTTTCCATCCAAAATATTTGTTATTAAGCTGTTAAGTCAGCTTAGGTCATATTTTTAATTATAAATTGTTTGCTTGTTTGATTTAATAAAATAAAAAACTACAGTTGATAGCCTTTTGATGAAAGAGGGAGTTTTTAGGTATTTCTTTCATTAAGCTTGAGGCCAATAATGCCCACATTCACATTGGATGAATCCAAAAAGCAAACAGTCATGTCTATATTTGGTGTCTCAGTTTGGAATTTCACTCCATATTAATTGTGGCCGGTGCTCACTCTGACATAGTTTGGTGAAAATCAAGTCCTTATGTTCAATAAAGGCACGCCATTGAATTATCATTTCTTTTTAATTTTGGTCGAAACTTAAATTCAATATAACACTGGACTTTTATAACTATTTGATTTGCGATACGACATAGACAAGCGGCCCTTAGCAGTGCGAAAAAAATCTAGTGCTACAACTGACATTGGTAATCAAAATCGGGCAATCGTTCTTTAAGCAGATCTAGCCGTGAAATGCCAAGGTTGAGTTTTCAATTTTCAATTCGAACAGAATTAAAATTAAAATTTAATCAACCATGAGTTATTTTAATAAATAATAAAATAAAGCCAAAAGGCAGTACTTAAAACATTAAGGCTACAAAGTTTGAAGTTGTAAGGGCAATATTTTAGTGCTGTGAAAACTGTTAAAGCTGTTTTTTGTGAGGAAAAATGAATGGAAAATACCAACTTAAGTAATAAAAATCGTGAATATTTTCTAATGAAAAAGAAATTTTTTTTTAAAGTCCAACCAGATGACTTTTTGAATTACCATCGCTTCTTGTGTTTAACGTCTGCCTAAAATATTATTACGATAATTCACAAAAAAAGTGTAACCTTAACTTTCTACCACATTTTATTACAAATTAAGCTTATTTGTTGAAAATATTTATTTATGTTTTAAAGGCGCTTTTACATTTACATGAATAAATTACATTTGTTAGTCGAAAAAGCATGAATTAATTTAAAAATGTTGCTCTGGGTGTACTTTTGTGTAGAAGCTTCATAACTTCTATGGCAAATGTTTTAATATTATGCAAATGAGGTTGAACTAGGATTATAATTTATTATCTGTATATTAAAGTATTTTCGCTTAAGGCTAAATATGTGCATAATTATATGTGGATAAGTAAAGGAAAAACTCATATGTATTGCGACAATGACATAAGATTTGTTGTACGAATTTTTATTTATTTTCAAATGAAGTATTTTAAGAGAACTTAGAAAGCAAATAAGAATTGTATTTTTTTAAAAAGATAAATCAAAAAACAAGTATTAGAGGGTTAGACAAAGACAAAAACATCTGGAAACCCCTTTTCTTATTCATTTGAAAACGGGTTTAAATTTATTAATCTTATTAATATTAAACAAAGGCGATATACAGTTTTTTTTCAATAATTTTTATGAAATATTTATAGGGTTTGTTGTTGGTTAAGTTTGTCTATATGCATTTCATTGGTTCTTACACCAAATCATCAGTAGATTTCAACCCAAATTCTTAAAAAACTCATGAATATTTTCTGTCTTTATATAATAACCTCAATAAACAAAATGAGAATTACAATAAGCAAACCAAAACTTTCGAGTTTTTTAAGAATCCAACAAACCAATATTCGCTTTTTTGATTTTATTTTTCCCCTTTACATTTGAATAACCATTGGTTATTACTAAATGTATTATAAGGGCTACCGAAAAACAAAACCTTGTTGTTTAAAAACACTTTTTAAATATTATTTACAATTTTATACCAATTTTCTTTTATATATATTTTTTATAAAATGTTTGAGCACTTAATGATTTTGCATTGCTCAGATTTTTTACATGCGTTAAATTAATATTTATTCGTTAACAGACTACGGCAATCAGGAAATATAAAAAGTTAAAAAAAATAAAACCCAAATTAAATCACTTTCGGAAAAAATTATATATAAATGTTTTAAAATCTATTTTGCCTGGTGAATTAAATTTCCACAGCCAATATAAAGTGCATTCATTTTGAATGCTCACATTTATCCTCTACTCTACACTTTACCTATAGAGGAAAAATATTTCAAAATAAATGCAAATATCAATACATGTTTGGGTTACACAAACTTTCTGTTGCAATTGAAAATTTCACACAAATGTTTGCTTTTTAATTTGGCTTAAGTTCATATAATTTAAAAAGCAAACATTTGTAGTTCAAAAATAAATAAAATAGCGATTTTATTTAACTTCAAAGCCGATTGAAACAAACAAATGTCACAAATATTGTGGTGCAAATGCCCATTATTATTTAGCTTTAATGTTTATTATTTTAAATAATGATCACAAAATATACGTTAAATAAATAAACTTTATGGAAAATAAAGGAAATATATAAATTGAATTATAACGCGTTTCTGCAATTTAAACCACACACTCACAACTAAAAACCTGAACCACCCATTTTGGTGTTTAACCGGATACGTATACGCAATAACGATTTCTTTGCAATTAATTATTGCTCATACGTGGAGTTGTTTATTATTGACTTTTCTACACTTGGCTTGTGCAAAGAAATGCAACATATATGAATAAATAAATGGCTACACCTAATGGAAAGAAAAGAAAAAAGCCATGACAAACAGAGCATATAAGTAAAAAAGTAAATATTCATGTGTTTCATATAAAAAGCTGTATTTACATATTGGCGCCACAATTTAGTTAAGTGGAGGCTTAAAGAAAACAGAATTGGGCAAATATTTAAAACGGCAATTTGGATTAAAATCCTAAAGCTTAAGTATTTGGAAAGAATGCAATACTTTCTATAAAGCGAAATCTCTAAACTTTATATAAAAGACGCTTAAAGAGTATAGTTTTGAAGAATATTCAACCGAAAACTGTGTTCTGAAGAACATACACAAATATTTAGATTTTTTAATACGATAATTTTGAACCTTTGCCAAGTAAATAAAAATCAATTGCAAATAATATTTTCTCTTACTTATACATCAGGGAGAAAATAACGGCATTCGATTCGAATTAAAATTGAAAAATTCTTAATAGAATTCCTATATTAAAATCAAAGACAACTCGATCGACCGAGTAGAATTTCGATTCGAATCGCATGTTGTAATTTTCCCTCAGGCAAATGAAATTCTCAAATTGTTTTGAAAAAAAATTTGACTTATTACAAATTATTGGATTTTGAAATATTTATTAAAATTTATTATTTAAATTATAAAAAATGTTAAGGCTAAACTTAAAATTTAAAAATATAAAAGCTATTTCATATATAATATTTACTAAAAAATCAATTGAAAAATATTTTTTATAAAAAAATTGCTTAGATTTAATATAATACCAAAGCCATGTGTCATATTAAGCATGAATGGCTTAATTGTGAACTAAATAAAATATAAATATTTAGAAAAAATGCTTTTAAAATTTATTCCTAAAACTGGGGTAGAAATGTATAATACTGGATTGCTTAAAATGCTTGATGTATTATACACTTTGAATAGTAACTAATAGCAACATTATCTTAAAGTCAAATAAACAATGAAAAATATTCAAAAATATCTGTGATAAAATATTCAAAGTTGCACAAAAAAACTTGGAAATTCTAAACAAACAAAAGAAGTAATTTGTAGCTGTAGAAACATTTTTATAAAGAAGTTTCGTTCCTAAAAAATTAGCTTCATTTGTTTTGTTTAATCAAAAAAGTCTTTGTTGTCTGTGTTTGTTATAAAACTTTAAAAGTAAACTTTTTATTTTGTCTATTAATAAAAGTTTAATTTTTTTTTCTTTTTAATAACTCTTGAAAAAATTTCCAAAAACTTTTTTCTATTGACTTATTTTATTAAGTCTTATAACAGTTTGTTTAAAACAACATTTGCCTTTTTGTAGGGAATGAAAAGTTGGTAAATGGAAAACATAGGCAAAGAAAAAATAAGAAAATCTTTCAATAACCTACTTGTATATCAATTTGTTGTAAATAAACATCCGTCCATACATCATGTCGCATTAGTTGTGGATGAAGAACTAAAAGTTACAGCAAAGCAAATTAAAAAAAGTTGGTAACAAATAAAAAAAAACTATTCTAAAAAAAAACAAATTCAACTACAAAAATTTAAAACAAAGTTAGTCAAGCAAAACCTCTTGTCAGGCAAACCTTATTATGCGATAATATATCACGAAGATAAGTGCAGATGCCAGAAAGATAATATCCTTCTGCTGAGTTCTAGTCTGGTGAAAAGCCATGAATTTTATCGTGAATCGTCAGAAATTTTTTTTAGAACGATGCACAATATAACAATTTTTTTAAACAGTACTATAAACTTAATTGCAGCTAAGTTGTTTTCCACCTTTTTAATTTCAGTGGATATCTTGGTAAGCAAGTTACTCCTGAATTTCATTACAAAATTGCTTGATGCGGTTTAACAAGAACACAAAAGAGGGTATTAGTTTCTTTGATTTCTTTAAGGGTAAAAGGAACAAATCACCTTCTTAGCACCTACCAACCTGGAGATTTATATAGACGGGTTAGAAGGGAAACTGTTGTCGACTAGTTTTTATAATTAAACATGATTGATGTTTTATAAAGTGCAAAGATAATAACTCAATGAACGACATTTCCACATCTTTAATTATAAAGAAACATTTCTAAAACAATTGTCCTTTTAATAATACAGACTTTGTAATAGCTTATATTAATGTTTAGAAAGTTGCTAAAAGAATTCGCTAATAACGCTGCTTATTACGTTTTGTGCTCTCGTAGTTTACAAAAAAGTGTTTGTTATTAAAAGGTGACTTTTTGTTACATTTTTGTGTGTGCTACTTATGCGTGTGTTGAAAATGGCTTTTTAAACCATGAAAAGTAGAAAATAGAAGAAATATATTTTATAAAACAAAACTTCCGTTATATATGCACACATACACTTGTATGTATGTGAGCACATAATTAAATTCTTAACAAAAATTTATTTTATTGAAAAAGATTTTGTTAAATTAGTTCGTTAATTTTTTATATTAAAAACTTAATTTTAAATTCAATCGCAAAACAAAAAGATAATTGGTTTAATCATTTTATAAGTGATAACTTGTTTATAAAAATGCATGGGATCTGCTTCGGACAAATTGATGCGCAGACATCTTGGAATTGAATCAGCTAACGAATCTGGGTTAGTCGGATTTATTAAAGGTGGGACACATATTAATATCTTTGGGTGTCATAAAATTCTTCTCTACCACGCGACGTTGAAACGAATTTCAGAAGCTTCCGTCATCCCACTATAGACACAACAAGCTAACTGTGTCATTGGGTCTGACGAGTATTTAAAACAATCTATTTTAGCCATTCTCAATGGGTTATTATTAGACTTTAGTTGAGTGAATTGTAAATACTCTGATTTATAGCTCCAATCTTTTAAAACTGGACCTGAACTCAAATGAGCATAAATGCCTAATGCAACTGTAATATACGCAAAGGAGCTGATATAGTTCGAGTTTCAGCATGTGAGGCCTTTTAGAAAAATAGTAAAAAGTAAATCAAAGGGCAGGCAATAAGGTTACTTTTTTTTTGAAGAGTGCTGAACATTAAGTTAGGGTGCTTATTTTAACATTATATCCTTTCTATCACATGAGAATACCACGATACAATATACGTTTTTAAAAAGGTCTTCTTATCGCCCATCTTAAACTATGGTGGTCAAATCCAATTAACTTAACGATTAAACTAAAATTCTGAATTGGCCAATAAATATTGTAGAGTACGTATGAACTGTATGAATTCTTAAAAAAATGGATATAACAAATTTTATTTAAATTAAAGTTTTAGCTTAAAACCGAAACCTCAAGAATAATTTTTCACTAATTCTTCGACAAAAAATTGTCTAAGGAAAAAAAATAGCAAGAAAGTAAACAAAAAGTATTTTTATTGTAATACTTTTTCTGCAAACTAATTTAAACATTTAATCGTATTAACTTTTTTTGTTTTTTTAATCTAATGTTTTTTGTTCACGGGGTTTGTTGCCTTGATTTTATTTTTAATAAGCTTTTAAATGTGAGCATACGTATCGCATACTGAATCAAATACGGCTGTACAGCCCCTAGTTCTAATTAGGTTTTCAAAGTAAGTTTAGCAGTAGCAAAACTGCTTAGAATGAAGTTTGCTGAAATCTAAATGAAAGTTTCATGTGGTTTAAACTTTAATCTAGAAATTTCCTTAAGAAAAAAGAATAGATTTTAATAAATTTTAAGTTGTGTCTGTTATTAATTAAGTATGCAATACTTGCTTCTGAGCGGTTACAAACAAATATGTGTATGTCTTTATGTAAGAAAATTTTGTTTGCAAGTGTAAAATTACACCGAAACATATCTGTTTTACCACAGGAAGTTTATGTTGCACTAATTAGTTCTAAGTTTGTAGCAAAACAATGTACAAATACATGTATTATTAGAAACGGATAACGTTGCTACACACTCAGGCAAGGATTATATGTTGATGCACATGTGCTTATGCTGCAGCTTTAAATTTTAGTATAGTAGTTGTAAGCATACATTTGAACATATAAATACCAGCCGTATACAAATTTTGCCTACATATGCACAAAACATTAGTGAGTTTTGTAAAAGAGTCAAATAAAAATGTGCAATTGAATACTTATTATCTGATTAAATGATATATTATTTTTTTCCGTAACAATTATAATATCTTAAATAATATTTTTTTAATAGTCAAACTGTAAAGTCAAAAAACAACTGAAACAAAATGCCTAAATTTTGTGTGTATAAATAAAAGATTAGAAATAAGAAAACTAAATAGCGCACTTAAAAACAACTTAGAATTTAATCTACATTTTATATTTTTAGTTCTTATTTGAACTTGTTATGTTGTTCAATATAATAAATCGCACTCAGGGGATAGTATTTATATATGCATTGTACTGTGTTGGTATCAGGAAAAGAGGTTATGGGAAGAAGGATAAACATAGTAGTGTTTATGGATATTTGTTTAAAATTTCTTAATTTAACTGTGACAGGAAATACACCTTTAGAAAATTTATTCCACATAAAACTCACGAGGCTAAAGAAAAAACTTTATCTGTAATGCGTAGTGCGATTCAAGGGTCAGTCGACAAAAATTTGTGTTCTTCTTGAAACATTAGCTTCACGAAAAAAATCCCGTGTTTCAGGAGTAAGTTGCCTGATTTCTTCAGAGATATATTGTAGTTTCGGTGAAATAGTAAAGCACAACCTACATTCCGACGATGATAAAGTGGATCGACGCCGTTGGACACTCCAAAGCAAAAGTACTTATTCTTCGCCCGTTACTGACGTGGTCAAGTATCTCCAAAATAGATTTTGGAACCCCTGCTCAAACACGAAAGAAGATCAGATGGCACAAAATAATTTATAGCCGTTTCAAAAAGCTTAGACACTTGAATGCTTCTTTCGATACAAGAAAAACGTAATCCATCCAACAGACTTTGCACTGGACTTTCATGCCAAGACTAAGTTCCTTGATTTCAATCTCCCCAACATTTAGGCCACCCGTAACATAGACGATCCAATATGCGTTAATGTGTCACAACATTGGGTCCTACGGACATTCAAATCGACCCTTGCGCACGGCCCTAATTGGAGATTAGCTTAAAACCACAGTTAAGTGTTACATTTAATATGAAATTCGGTTTTTTTTAAAATTTTGATTCAAGTTCAGTGTTGTGTCATTTTTTTTTTGAATAAGACTTCAGCAAAAATTGCCTTCAGTTAGCAGACTATAGACATTTAAAGGCTGTAAAGATAAATTTTGGTTAGTTTTTTTATAACGCTCAGATTTGTTTGGGCACTTCTTATATTTTGACTAAAATTAGGTTAATAAGCTGATATATGTCATCGTAACTTGAAAGCCATTTATCTGATTTCTTTTTTTTATTTATAGTTGAACTACTTTTTTAACACAACTCTTTTTTTATTACCAGTTGACTAAAATTCAATTCTAAATAAATTGTAAATTTTATCTAATGAACATGTTTATTTTGTTTTCCTTTTTACTCTATTGCCGTTACTTCGGAAAAGAAAATTTTTATTGAAAAATAAAGTTTTTATCGATATGAGCCGAGTAGAATGCTTTTTTAAAACCATTTATAGTTTTCATCACCAGTACTTTTTGATCGGTTGTTAGTTGTTTGGTTATAAATATCAGCTATTTAACCCACTGGCCTACCGTGGCGAGTCAGCAAAAAGTTTTTTTTTCCATTTCGAACTAACAAATCAAAGCTTTTTATTTTCCGACACTAACGCCATCTAGGTGTGGGTAAAAATTTTCTTTCTCAAACTAACTACACCATTTCCAATTGTATTTCAGAACTTTCTAATTGTATTTCAGAAATTTCTAATTCAATTTCAGAAATTTCTAATTCAATTTCAGAAATTTCTAATTCAATTTCAGAAATTTCTAATTCAATTTCAGAACTTTCTAATTGTACTTCAGAAATTTCTAATTCAATTTCAGAATTTTCTAATTGTATTTCAGAAATTTCTAATTCAATTTCAGAAATTTCTATTTGTATTTCAGAATTTTCTATTTGTATTTCAGAATTTTCTAATTGTATTTCAGAATTTTCCATTTGTATTTCGGAAATTTCTATTTGAATTTGAAATTAAAAATTCTGAAATACAAATAGAAATTTCTGAAATACAAATGGAAAATTCTGAAATACAATTAGAAAATTCTGAAATACAAATAGAAAATTCTGATATACAAATAGAAATTTCTGAAATTGAATTAGAAATTTCTGAAATACAATTAGAAAATTCTGAAATTGAATTAGAAATTTCTGAAGTACAATTAGAAAGTTCTGAAATTGAATTAGAAATTTCTGAAATTGAATTAGAAATTTCTGAAATTGAATTAGAAATTTCTGAAATTGATTTAGAAATTTCTGAAATACAATTAGAAAGTTCTGAAATACAATTGGAAATGGTGTAGAAACAACAACAATTTTTGTGTTAAACAGTAACGTTAAAGTTAAGTTAACTATTTATAACGAGCAAACAAAAAATTTTAAATTCTATTGCTTTAACAACGGTAGCTTACTTTCTTAAATTATTCAATTACAAATTATTTATTTTCGTTCCTAAAAAACTGCTGGAGCGTATATGAAACATAAGAAAGACACCAAAAACCATAAGAGTTAAGAGTTATGCTAAAGAAAAAAAAATTTTTTAATTCAGTAAGTAAAAAAGTAACACGTATTTTTTTTAAAAATTAATTAATTGCCCTGAATATCCATTTACGCACCTTACAGATATATCCTTTTTGGTCTTAAAATTGTGTTGTCTTGAACTTATTGTGCACACTTTATTTGGTATATTTTTTTGTAAAAATTGATTTTATAATTTGGCTGGCTTAAATAAATATTTTATATATCATTTAATGA
This sequence comes from Melanophora roralis, assembly GCA_963583895.1. Lineage (NCBI taxonomy): Eukaryota > Metazoa > Arthropoda > Insecta > Diptera > Rhinophoridae > Melanophora > Melanophora roralis. The sequence goes on along the minus strand of OY757188.1, from coordinate 90,624,754 downwards.
TACCAAATTTTCAGATTATTTTCAGAAAAGAAAACTGGCTGTAATTATATATTTTTAATGGCAAAAAATAACATATTTTCATTTTAAAAATTTTACAAGTAAAAATATATTCTTTTATCGTATAACCAGTATAGCTTAAGTTATGAAAAAAACTTTTAAATTAAAACTACTTTTTGTTCTTTATTTTCCTATTTTTCGTGTCGCTAATTACTCTTGCAATATGATGGGGTAAAAAACAGTGTCGAAAAAAAATCAACATCTTGACATCCTCTGTAACAACCTCATGGTTATCAGGAGCAAAAGTTCATTGTAGCAGAAGAAGAAGTAGAACTAATGTAAGTGTCATTGCAGAAATGGAACAAAATAAGAGTCTTCTTTCTTACAATATCTTTTAAGTAAAATGAAGGTATTAGAAATTGGAGCAGCATATAATGTAAGAAAGAAAGTTATTAACATATATTTTAACGATGTTGAAGCTGATTTTAAATACATGTTATTAAAAACGAAAAATAATGTTGAAGAATTAAGAATATTTTTAATATAAAAACTTGCATTAAACTTTAACAAATTTTAGCAAGAAGATCCATACAGAAATAAATATTTGGATAATTTTTGCACAAATTTAGGAAAAACTGACAAACGAGTGATCTTATGTGATACACAAAAATTAAAATTAATTTTCCCTAGTTTTCCTGTAAAGTGCTATTTTTCACTCTATATTTTTCTATAACAAAAATTTTAAATATTGGGCGTTTAAAGTAAAACCCAATGTTGTGTTTTGACACATTAACGCACAGTGGACTATCCTGCATCGTTTGTATAAATAGATGGTATAGTTGTTGGGGAGACAGGAACTCCTGATGATCTGGGTATGGAAATCTAATGCAAAGTCCCTTGGACGTAATCCGTTTTTCTTGTGTCGAGAAAGGCATATTTCGGGGTTTTTCAGATCATTTTACGCCATCTGATCTTCTTTTGACTAAAAATAGCTGGTGCAATAAAGTTTATTTTAGAACTACTTGTTCCTGAAACCCGGGGCTTTGTGCGAGACAAGGTTTTTTTAAGAAAACCAGTGGATCGAACCACGCATTACAGCGAAAAATTAGTCGCACAATTTATATGTCAAATAGGCTTCCTAAAGATGTTTTTTCTTTCACAGTAAATTTGAGATATTTAAAACAAATGGCAAGAAATATTACTTCCACTTACCTCTTTGGCATTACCTGTTTTCCTAATACCAATTCAATTAAGTACATATACAGTTGCCTTCCCTTACTGCTGTCATAATTAAAAAAAAAAACAAACAAATAAAAAATCAATGCTGGTCGAGCCAGGCCATATTAATCCTTTGAACAAAAGTTATTTTAAGAAAGTACTAAAATATCGGCATCATATCCAATAGTAAAGGTAGTAAACAAGTTGTACAGAAGAAAATTTGCAAGGAAAAACAAGCTTATGGCACCGTTAATAAATATCGTAGGCAGAAAATTATTTCAACGCTCACCGTGATTTTCAACAAAGACAAACGTGAGCAGAGTAAAAGTATTTATTAATCCTAAAATCTCGATTTCAATTCAAAATCTTTAAAACAAAAAAGTTCAAATTACTTTGGAGTTAGAGTTTAGAAAAATGTAAATAATTTCAAGAGCTTATTATTACTTAACTAAGGCATTTCCGAGACCAGCTTCTAGCATTCCAAGAGACTAGGCAAGCCAGATAATATATGGGGCGCTAACGCAAGAACGAGCTGCCAAATGTGGAATACCTCTTAGCAAAAATAAATCCATGTTAATTATTAAAAAATAATTGAAACTATTTAAAAATAGGTCTGAAACTATTTTAATATTTTAACCATCATTTTACATTCGTACATACTTAGGATATTTCTTTTACTATTAAGATCCTAAAAAATAAATCAAAGTGAAAGTTATTATTATTTGATTAAAAAATAATAGGTTAGGTTATGTTTGGTAGAACAGGCGGCTGCGGAAGTGATGAAGTAATAGTTGTGCAGCCCACTTGGGTCCGTTTCCTCGGTCCCTTTGTGATACCTGGGGAAGAGAAAAGAAGAAGATAAATTAGATTAGATCAATAGAAATAAAGATAGACAGTTAGAATGAAAGTTAAAGTTAAAAAATAATAAGTTCTTATTTCAAAATTTTAAGGTGGGTTTAATTATATGAAGAACAAAATTTTTTTAATATTAAATTTTTTTTAACTTTGAAAAAATTTTCCTTTCAGGTTATGGTTATATTTGATTTGGAAATCTGATTCATATAACTTTAAAAATGATAAGATAAAAAAATAATAGCATTACTTCAGATAGGATTTTATATAAATGCAAAAATTAAATTCTTAATTTTATGTGGACTTTTTCAGCAGAGATAGTTTAAACGTGGGCTGAGCCTATATATTTAGGAACTTATGCCGTTATATATCCTTGTTTAGTAATTTTCTTTTGTATTTTGTTGCGTAGAATCAAGTTAAATCAAATTTCGCTTAAAAACATATTATGATCGGTGAGAATCGACTTTAGTTTGTTACTTGTTTTTTCTTCGTTTTCTTTGCCAAATTTAGACTTTTCTAAATAAATAATCCGAATGTTGACTCGTTTGTACATTGAAATTAGCTTTGTTCTTGTTTTTAGAATTTAAAGTAGCAAAATTTTAAATAATTAAATAAAAATGTCTTTTAATGATGCGTAGGCAAACTAAAAGAAAAACACCATAACCAACAGGATCATAATGAATGTCCTTTGGCAGTTAGATTGCAAAAAATTATAGCAAGATAATGTCTATTTCATACGGAGCATAAAATAAAGAGAAAGTATTTTTTGAGTCAAGCAGTAGTAGTCTTAAAAGTGCAATGAGTATGGATACTATTTAAGCAATTTAGGATTTTCACAAGCCAAGTACGATTGGTTAAGTACGAATTTTTCACTTATAGCCACACCTAAGCAAAAAGAGGATTGAACGTACTTAATATATGCTTGAAATTTTTAAACGTAAATTAAATTAATATTTTGTACATTTTTATATAATTTTTTTATTTTTATTATTGTAAATTTTTTAATATTTTCTATTCTTGCGCCACCATCTATCTATACCACCGAAAGAAGAACTTTTTATTTAAAATGCCATGCCTACGCAAAAAATAAAATAAAATAAAATAAAATAAAATAAAATAAAATAAAATAAAATAAAATAAAATAAAATAAAATAATATAAAATAAAATAAAATAAAATAAAATAAAATAAAATAAAATAAAATAAAATAAAATAAAATAAAATAAAATAAAATTCAAAACAAAATAAAATGAAATAAAATAAAATAAAATAAAATAAAATAAAATAAAATAAAATAAAATAAAATAAAATAAAATAAAATTAAATAAAATAAAATTAAATAAAATACAAAACAAAATAAAATGAAATAAAATAAAATTAAATAAAATAAACTAAAATAAATAAAAAAAAATAAAATAAAATAAAATAAAATAAAATAAAATTAAATAAAATAAAATAGAATAAAATAAAATAAAATAAAATAAAATAAAATAAAATAAAATAAAATAAAATAAAATAAAAAAAAAATAAAATAAAATAAAATAAAATAAAAATAAATTAAATTAAATAAAAGATAAAAATCGTGTTGCCTTAATAAGAAAAACAAAAAGAAAATAAAGGAGGAATTCAACCGCAGCAGATTTTTTATTCTTGATTTTTAAAAGTTATCCCGACTAGACTTAATTTAAGAAAATTAAAATTCTAAATCTAAAGGATTATACACTCGATTTTAGAGCTCGTTGCTATGAATATTTCAACAAGTCCTTAACTACACATTCTCTTAATTACAGATACTTTAAATAAAGTTTTAAAATACAAAAAGTAAAGTAAAACAAACCATGTGCAATAAATATATTGCTATTTAAGCAGCATAAACCATTGTGACAAACATTGCTAAACATTGCTTTCTTTCTTCTTTTGTTTTGCTTTATGCTTACTTTTACCTTGTGGCCAAAAGATTTTATTTTGGCAGATACTTAACGCTAATTGAAAAAAAAAAATCATGAAGCAAACTGTAAAATCTTTAATTGTGCGCATAATTGTAAGGCGAACAGGGAAAGTAAAATGTACAATAGAATGCAGTCAGGCACAAAGCCAAGTTTGAGTTTTCTTTAAGTAAAATGCAGCAATTTATTCCCGCATAATGAACGAATTTAAAAGCAATTATAGGTTAAATTTTGTTTAATAAAAAGGAGAAAATTTGTTAAAACTTACAATTTATTATATGTATTTACTTAATGGTTTATTAAAATAAAAATACAACTTATAAAAGGACGAACTAGAGAATGCGTTTAAAGCTTTTTATTTAGTTTTTTTAAGGGAAATTTTTAATTTTACAGCACATTCTTTGAATTCAAAAAACTTGTTTATTATAGTCTTGTAAATTTTTGTAACCCTTCGTTTGTTATTGTACATAAAAGTTTTTAGCACCCTTAGTCAAAAACATTTTAACTAAAATTTGGGTGACTTTTTTGAAGAAAAAATTATTTCAGGGAATCAATATGTTTTTTTCTGTTTGATTTAACTTTAGCAAAGGTCAAACATTTTTTATTTAAATATATTCCACAACTAAAATTAATTTTTTTTATACCCTTTCTCATTCTTTACAATACTGTGTTTGTTGTAACTCTTCATTAATTTAAATGTTTAACAAAGAACTCTTTTATTAATTGTTGTTATTGTTGCTTGATTACTTGTTTGTTTGCATATCCATTTTTGCCAACAAAAAATTTGCATTACAATTTTGTTGTTGTAAATTATAATATTGTTCAGTGTGTTTAAAATATAAAAAAAATATTGTTTATTCCTTTATCGGATCAACATCGTCATCATTAGCGTTAAAGCAAGAGTAATCAGATTCACAATAAAATTAAATTAAAAAAAGGAGAGCAAATGAATGGAATAAATATAACTTGTAAATTGTGCACAAAAATATACGAAAATAAATATTTTAAAAGTTAATTTTTTTTTGTAAAACGTATTTTTTTAATTTGAATGCTTTGGGTAAATAAATTTTAATTAATTGTGTGGAAACTATATTTGTTTTATCATTTTGTGAAATACATGAATAACTAAACGGATGTATGTGTGTGTGTTCAGTAGAGATGCTTTACATTTTACGGCCGGTTAACTGGTAAGATTTTTGTACCTGTAAAATAAAAAAAATAAATAATGAAAGTTTAAGAGGAATCTACCAAAATGTGAATAAGCCCAAAAACGATTTCCTGAACATTTACTCAAATAAAAAGAAAAAAAAATTTAAAATTTTTTTTAATTTGCTATTTAGTATTAAAACTAAGAAATAAAAAATCTCTTTTCTTTGTATTTGAAGAAAAAAAAAACAAAGATGTGCAAAATTTAGATTAAACCCATTCTGTTTATACTGCTTGTTTTAAATCATTTCCAGGCCAATTATGTTTTTTATGATTTACCCCAATTTAAGTTCGCTTAGTACAAAGAAATATAAATCTGACCGGCAGTTTATAATTTTTTTAGGTAGAAACATCTTTAATGTGCGGAGACAATTGTAGCACTACATATAAGCATACACGTTTTTATTTATACGCAGTTTAATAGTCAAATAACTTCTCAGGCCATATTTAAAAGAGAATAAAGTTTAGGCCTCTCTAACTTTTTTCTTTTTTACACACTAACGTTCGGAATGTTTTCTTCTGTGGCTGGGAAAGTGTCAAAATCAAGAAAAAAAAGGAAAAAAAATGACGGACTAAAAAGATATATCTTTGTTGCTGAGACTTGACATCACATTTGAACTTAAAAAAAATAATTAGTTGCGACCCGCGGAAAACTTATTAAAACAAGTGCAATTAAAGCTTTAAGCAAAAGATCTAAACATGTTTTGTTTCTATCTAAAAACATAGTATTTAAAAAATTAATAGTAGTTTAAGTAGTTTAGTGTAATTTTATTAAAAAGTTTCATTCGCTCCAAATAATTGCCCTTTGATTGAAAAAATCTATTATTTATTTAAATGAGCTTGTATACTTTTAAATTTAATTAAATGAAATACAACTCGACATAAATTAAGTTTTTATAGTTTGAAAAAAATATAAATGAGGATAGTAAAACAATTAAAGGAAATAAAACAAGCATAAATTTAGTGCTAAGGAAAACTTTAAGCTTATAAATTATAAGAATTTTTTAATTCTGTAAATTTTTTTTATTTAAACTCGTTTTATTGAATACAAATTCGTGTTGAACAGTGTAAGAATATTACAATAAACTTCTAAATTAAATTATAATGTTTCCAGCACTTCTACAATAAAAATTATTTGGTGCTAATAATAAAACTTTTTATATCTAAGAACGTATACTTAAGTGTGATTTATTGAACTATATTGTACAATATTTTTTTCTTTTAGTCAGCATAAAATATTACCAAAAAATATATTATTAATTAATAATATGTATATTTAAGTGCATTAAACAATTTTATAATTTAAAAGTTATTTCCGTGCACACAATTTAAAGCGCTTTAAAATTAGGAGCGTATGATTAATATCGAAGAAGTTTTTTATTGAATATAACTCATACGACCCGACACATATCATTGAAGCAAAGCCACTTTTAAAAATTTTAAAAAACTGAGATAAAATTAGTTACATTTTGAAAAAATTTTAATCTGGTACATTAGCAGATCTCTTTTGGCCACTGAGATACATTAAAAATATATAATTTCTAGTTAAAAATAATCTTTATACACACAATATTTGTAATAAGTTGGCTTAGATTACAGGTATGTGTGTGATTTGTTGTGCTATTGACATATACCGGACAATTTTTTTCACATCGGTACTTCCATAATTTAATTTCAGTTAAACTATAAACTCAAAAAAGAGATTTTGTGTAGGTACAAAAGGATAACATTAGGATGATTTTTTGTAAAAAAATGTAAAGCAACAAATCTTAGAAATTTTTCAAAAATAATACAAAAATCATATCATTTCTTTTTGATAAATTGAAGCCACAATTGCAGTTTTTAATAGTTATTCCTTTTTTGTTTAAAGAATATTTTTTTTGAAATGAAAATGTCAATACATACTGCAATAAATAATTATGCTAAAAAAGGTAGCAGACCTTAAACAAATAAAGTTTCGTGCTTCTTGCTTTTAAAATGAAAAAAATGTAAATTTAAGCGGTAGTGATTGGAAACGATATTGTAGCCATTCAATATCATTATACCCTTCACATAGTGATTAGGGTATATATCAGTTTGTCATTCCGTTTGTAGTTCCTTTATTATTAATTTGCGACCCCATAAAGTATATATATTCTGGATCCTAAGTATAGATCACTAAGTATAGTCAATCTTGCCACAAAACTTGGCACAGATACCCCTAAAGAAGGGACCTAAAGTTTTTTTTCAGAAACGACCAGGGGAAGGGGTATTTTTCCTACAATTGCACAAATTTGGTTAAATATTTTATGCGCTTTATCTTGTAAACTATAACAGCTATCGACTTAAAATGTTCTACAAAAGGTAATTGTTCGCTAAGACCTACACTTTAAAGAAAAAATTTTGAGTGGGGGCAAAAAAAGAGGTAGCTCCCATACAAATTAACAATTTTTATAGAATATTCGATACGCTTTATCTCGGAACTATAACATATATCAAAATCAAATGTTCACCAAAAAGTAATTGGACATCAAGGGCTACGGTCTGAAGATAACAATTTTTGGATAGGGGGGGGGGTATGGGTAGCTCCCATACAAATCAACAATTTTTATGAAATTTTCGATATGCTATATCTCGGAAACTATTACAGCTATCGACTTCGAATATTCTACAAAAAGTAATAACCAAATAATTCATACATTTTGTAGAAAAAGTTGGAGAAGAGCAGGGGGACTAGAACATCCTATAACATTTAACAAGTTTTATTAACCTTTAAATATGAATAATGTCGAAAACTTTTAAAACTTTTAAAACCTCAAACCTTCTTCATCTATTTCTATTATTTATACGAACGTTAAAATTTTGTAAAGTTTTCTATGAACTTTAAAACCCGCACAAGGTTTTTTATTATGTTATTTGAAGTACAAAATTACTCGGCTGGGTATATTTGAAGACCAATGTGAAGGGTATATAAGATAATAAGAATATAGCGCTCTTACTTGTTTTTATTTAAAAAGGAAGAAATTAATAATCTTAAGTTTTTATCAGTTTACTGAAGTGTCTACTTCATTCAAGTGATGGCTTTTAACATATTAAAATAAATCATTGAAGCCAAAAAGTATTTATAAAAATAGCCAGAAAATTATATAAGGGTCGTTCAAAGTGCCTTATTGGAAAACTGTTATTATTAAAAAAAACCAATAACTTTTCCTATACTCAGTGTACCAATATGTTTCAATATAATTTTGCGAATATTTACGTAAGATAAGTTCTGCTCATTTATTTCGTCTTGTTAACGAAACAAAATAATTTAAAATAAAATGAAAATATGTTTACTGTTTAATTTTAAAACAAAATATAATGTGTTTTTTTTATTTATTTTAAGTTGAGCAAGACAATTTCATTTTTATATTTGGGCTCAAGTTTTATTATTTTGCAAAATAATTTTACGTTAATTAAATTAAATGCAAAACTTATTCTATAAGAAAAAATTTAAAAAATTTTTAGCTTTAAGTATGAAAATAAAGGATTCAAGTTTCACAGTGCATCACTTTTTTATTAACAACAACAGCTATTAATTGTTTTTTATGTGGATAAAATATCACTAATATGGATGCAAAAATATGTTGTTTATAACAGGATAAGAAAAGCTTAGGTATCCGTCAGTTGAGAACAACAAAACAAGTTTTAAATGAAATATTATTTGTGGTTTCTTTTGAAAAAAATCTTCTAACAAGTATATTTTTTTAATAAATTTTAACAGTTTTTAAGTTTGATATAATTAGTCGCTCATGCCTATCATATTTTAAATATCCCCTTACTTGCTTTCTTAAAATTTAAGAATAAACATGATATTAAAAATTATTTTTTACACGTTAAAACAAATCTTGTTAATAAACAGTTTAATTATTTAGACACGTGTCTAACACGCTTCTAAGTTGTTTATTATTTAAATTAATATCATTGTTTTCGTTACGCTAAATAACCATTTATGTAACACTTTAAGGTTACCATAATTAAAATAATTTGCATTATCATGCCGTTTTTATAACACACACACAAAAGTGTCGACAAAATGTGACCTCAAAATATTTCTATTAAATTGTTAAATTACCAAGGTTAGAGGTTGCAATTAAAATTTGGGAATTAAAAAGACCTTTCGCTTGTATTAATTTGCTTAGAAGACATTCATTACTTGATGTTTTTTTAAAGAGAAGGAAAAGTTTCAGTAAAGAAAAAAAATTTTAGGTTACTTCTTTAAAATTCTGTAATAAATATAAAAAAGACACAGGAATATATTCAATAAAAAACTGTCTTAAAATACTTAAAAAAACTTTTGTTTTTTGTTTTTTCGATATTTCGCCACCACAATGGGAAGCTTCGTCAGGAATTTTTTTTATTTTTAATAAACAATTCAAAAAATTATTTAAATATTATTAACAACAATTTCAAAGGAAACGGAAACAGAAATTTTTTGACATACTAGTAAAAAACAAAAAACAAAAGATCTTGAGCTTGAATAAATAGGACAAAGCATTAAAACAGAAGATCGAAGAAAATAGGTGAAAAATATACTTAAAAAAATTTATTTACAAAAAAAAACTGTAACGTGTTACATAATAAGGCATAAAACGAATCATAAACCACTTGCCAAAAATTTGCTAAGAAACTTTTAAATTTGCCCTATTAACAATCTCCGAATATTGGTTTTCTTATTAATTTCATTACAATGTGATTTTTTAACGCAAAAAATGGTTTGATGACATTTGGCTTAATTGTGCAAAGAGACAATGGATTGGACTGACATCTTTTCATATAAATAAAACTCATTAATATACGTATATTTGGTGCGAACAACTATATATGATTCTAAAGAGTTTGTACTTTAATAACAACATTAGGCTTTGAATTAAAGGAAGCGAAAGTTTTTTTTTTAATTTTTTTTAACTTAAAATGTCTTAAGCCTTGATTATGCTAAAGTAAACATATCAAACAGTGAGCAAAGGTTTATAAATTTAACTATAGGAAAAAAAAAATATCACTTTATTTAATGTTGGATAAATATTCCAACCAAAAAGACAAAAACTTAACTGCATACTAAGTTTGGTTTATTCTCTTAGTTAAAATGAACTCCACTTACTAATTCTATGAATTTTTGATTTAAAACAGTCAAAGACATTTTGAATTCATTGAGTTTTTCTATTAAAGTTGGCCAAGAAAATTAGGGATTTCTTTTGTTAATTTTATTCATATTTTTCTTGTTTTTTAGACTAAGAATCAGCTTTTGCCAACGTTTTGTATTTTATTACATAATTTTGCTGCAATGAGGATTTTCACATTTATCTTTTTGTAACCCTTAAGGGGGAGAGAAGGACGTGTAAAACTTATCTTGTCATTCATTTTGGCAACCGCAAGCAGTTAAGTAAAACATTTAATAGAACATTAACTGATAAATGTGTAAAAGGAACAACAAAAACACTTTTTTGTATGCTGAAACAAATTATGTTGCTACAAAAAGCAAGTTGGAACTGGTAAGGAGAATATTGTTGTGGAATGGGCTATTGTTGTTGAATAACTTAGATAGACTTTATGTGACATTATGAAAAAAGATAAGCCATTCTTTTTCAATTTTAAATTTATTTATTTTGTTGATTTCTTTTATATTTTACTAAAGAACAAATTTTAAAAATATTTCAGTTTTTTCTTTTCTTAGCGCCTCAAATGTAAATGTGTTTTTTATTTAGATTTCTCGCCTTCAAAAAATAACACAGATAAATTTTTTTAAACACATTCGGGGTTGCTTTTCTTGTTAAATGACAGTTATTTGCCTCTGCCAAATTTATGTAAAAACAGAATAAAAAACACAATACAACATAGTTTAACCAAAAAAAAGGAACTTAATTTTTTCTTTAACGTTTCCCTGAGCCACTTTCCTTAAAAAACATTCAACAAAAAAAAAAAAACAGAAATGAACAATTTACGCCCATTGTTTAACAAATTTAAATAACATTTCAAAAACTCCCCATAATCCCTTGTGTCTTATGAGATGATGGAATTTTGACTTACTTCCTTATAGGAACAGCAATAATTTAGTTTAATAAGGGGTTTCCATATATTTTTATTGACGCCCCTAAAAATTTTTATGAACCGAGGAATAATTTATTAAAGAAAACTATCTATCGAGTCTAGTCTAAATATGCTTGAAAAACATTTTATTGAACGCAAATATTTTAATCATTGAAATTATTTTGTTGCCAGATCAAGAAATATTCTAGTTATGTTGTAATAATAAGAACAAAATTTCTTATAATTAGACTTTAAAATAATATTATAAAGGCTCCTTAACTTTAAAATCTTAGTATGACAACAAACAAATGATACGAAAAAGGTCGAATTTTTTTAAAAAATTTTTTCAGTAAAATCGAAGCTTTAAAATTTTTTAAGCTTTTAAATGTTGGAAAAATTAAAAAAATATATTAACCAAATAAAATCATGTCTTACCCCTACAAACTTATACACTTTTTGAATATTTTACTGATATACTTAGTGTTATATTGTAAGAGATTACAAATGTTTTTATGTTTTTTAAATCGCTTCAAGTTTTCCTCATTGCTTTACATCCACCCTCTTTGCAACCTTTTTTTGATCTTTGTTTTCGAGAAGCCTTTGTGCGAATGTCTACATTCGTTTAATTCTTATCTCTTTTCAACATTATTCATTATAAAAGAATGTATGCTTTGCTTTTTTAATATATTTAATTTTTATTTTTTTGAATGCTATCTCATATGTAATATAACACCAAAAATAACAAGTAAGAGCGCTATATTCGGCTGTGCCGAATCTTATATACCCTTCACATTGGTCTTTTTTATACCCAGCCGAGTTATTCTGTACTGCAAATAATATAAAAAAACATCTTGTGCGAGTTTTAAAGTCCATAGAAAACTTTACAAAATTTTAACGTTCGTATGGATAATAAAAAAAATATATGAGGAACGTTTGAGGTAAATAAAAGTTGTTAATTTTTTGGGATGTTCTAGTTCCCCTGCTCTTCTCCAACTTTTTTTCCAAAATGTTAGAATTATTTGATTATTACTTTTTGTAGAATATTTGAAGTAGATAGCTGTTATAGTTGCCCAGATGTGGCGTATCGAAAATTTCATTAAAATTGTTGGTTTGTATTAGAGCTACCCCTTTCTTCACCCCCCACCCAAAAAATTTTTTCCTCAAAGCGTAAGTTTTGTTGTCCAATTACGTTTTGTACAACATTTGATTTCGATATCTGTTATAGTTTCCGATATATAGCGCATAAAATATTTCACTAAATTTGTGCCATTATAGAAAAAATACCCTTTCCCCTAATCCTATCTAAATAGCTTTTTCTATTATTTAGGTCCCTACTTTAGATGTATTTGACTCCGGAAACTTGATTTCAACAGACGGACAGACGGATAAGCGGACAGACGGACAAGGCTATATCAACTTCCCCATCTATAAGGATCTAGAATATATGTACTTTATGGAGTCTCAAATGAATAATAAAGAAATTACAAACGGAATGACAAACTGATATACTTATACCCTTTTAACTATGTGAAGGGTATAAAAAAAGACTCTACAAAGAAACTGGAGCTCGTTGAATTGTAATGTTTCCTTCGAGGGTATCAGCATCATGTTTAATAAAATAAAATTATTTTCACAGTTTTTTTGGTTTATGAAAAGAAAAATGCAAAATTTTTTTTGGTGGAGTTGTGACATATTAAAAAAAAAGATCAAGATTTATTAAAATAAAATTTTTAAGGCTTTAAAAATTTGATTATAAAGACAGATATTTTAGTTGAATTATAAAAAAAGTTAAAAAAAGTTAAATAGTTATGCTCAGAAAGGCTAAACCATTATAAACTTAAGACAGTTTCTATATTATTGCTTTAAAGTTCACCATATGGTTTGAAAAAATCATCAAGTGGCGTTTACCACAAAAAAACTAAGTTTAAACATTAATCAATGTAGACAATTATGCATTAATAATGGCAAAAGTGTTAGAGAACTTTTTAACAACCTCTTCTTTGGTTTTAATCATTGAATCTTGAAGTTTAGTTTCTTAACTAAACTATTGGTTAAAAGTTATTTTCAAGAATTAATTTCTGGACAGTGATATATCCTAGAGTGGAGTTGAATTTATGTTTTTGGGCAATTCCATTGTGTTGGGTGTGATACGTTATTTCTAAAAACTTTAAAATTTTAATTTAAAAAGGCTATGAATTCAAAGGATCGTATATTTTAAAGTGTTGAGAGCACCCTCGTACTTTAATTTAAACAAACAACAAGGGAGCTGACCCGATAATGCAAGTCAGCAGTTTCACAATGTTGTTGACCCGAAGTCAGCATGTTAGTTTAATATAAATAGTAGATAAGAATAACATTAAGTCAGATTGTGTTTTATAGTTAAATAAAGAATACCTGTTAAAATACATCACAACAAAAGCCCTTGTCGGTAGACAGATCTGAAAATATACGATTTCTGCTTGAACACTAGAAAGCTGTGACGGCTGTCACCCAACAACGGATGTATTGTGTTATATAAAACATTTTGGGAAGGTGTATGTAGGAAAAAAAATAATAAACACACTTATTATTTAGTTATTTTAATAATAATTCATTAATTTATTATATTTAAGTTACAGATGTAGTTTATAGTCTTACAAATATAGTTTAAAGTTATTATTTACACTTAGCAACTCAACTTTAGCTTTACAGCTCTACTTTACAACTCAACAACTTCTTAACAACTTAACTTTATTAAGATAGACTTCAACTATCTATCCTCAGACGAAAAGTTCCGTCTATTTATACTAGAAAGTTACTCGTTCGTCTGTTGTAACTTTCTAGAACAATTCGGCCAACAATGCACTTGTCCTTTTTCCACCAATGTCATATCCTATTCAGTCATAGCTAAATCAGTAGTCAGTTCGTAACTTTACTCGTCAACATACCAGGAATCTTCTAGAAATTAATAAACGGAGATTAACCCAGACATTCCCAAACAATTCTTTCTGTCCAATTAAAATCTCATCCCACATGTATATATTTTTTTCTTACAGGACGCTTAAATCGTATTTAATACCATATTACTACCGAAAAAAGTTTTTTCAAAAAAATCCTTTTAAAAAATATGACGGCTGTGTCAGTTATATAAAAATTAAAAAAAAAGGAAGCCTATTTTCAGCAAACGACAATTTGAGGTTGCTGCCAAAAAAAAAGAAAAATTAAAGATGTACCAGTTTGCCCACAATAAAACATGAATTCCATATAAAGACCATTGCATCAATGCCCACCTTGCTTGCGTTTAAGTTAAATATGGGGGATTTCACGTCAAGTGACCCAACTTTTTTTTTTCGATTGGAAAGAAATTTGGACCAAAGTAAGTTCTTGCAGAGAGTAGTTTAGACACAATTTTTTAGCACGATCGGTCAAGAACTCTTTGAGCTAGAGGGGTTCAAAATTTGACGTTTTCGGCATATAGGTGTTTTTTCTCATACATGTAGTTTATTTCCTTTTGCTTTTAAAAAAATTCGTCCAAAATACTTTCGATAGATTTTTTTTCAGACTTTCAGAAAAAAATATTTTTAAAATTAAATTATTTTGTTTCTTAGCATAAAATATTTTTTTTTTTTGCTTAAGAGATAATTTTACATAAATAGGATAAAAATCAAAATAGAATATACGCGAAAATTGGAAAATCCCTACCTAGAGTTACAAAACATTAATTTTTATAGATATCCCACTCGCATCCCACTAGGCGACCTCCAAGTTCTTCAAGCAAAAGACCTAAGCTTTCTTTTGAGCAAAAAAAAAAAAAAAAAAATGGGCACTTTTGGAAAAAAAAATTTTTTTCTAATTATTTTATAAAAAAAAAATAAAAAAAATTTTTTTTTAATTTTAAAAATATTTTTTTTCTGAAAGATTGAAAAAAAAACTATCGAAAGTATTTTGGACGAATTTTGTTAAAAGCAAAAGGTAATAAACTACATGTATGAGAAAAAACACCTATATGCCGAAAACGTCAAATTTTGAACCCCTCTAGCTCAGAGAGTTCTTGATCGATCGTGCTAAAAAATTGTGTCTAAACTACTCTCTGCAAGAACTTACTTTGGTCCAAATTTCTTGCCAATCGAAAGACATCGGTTTTAAAAGTTGGGTCACTTGACATGAAATCCCCCATATATATTCTGCAGCTTTCTTTTCTCTCTAAAACAATAGGATTAGTATAAGCTGAACCTGATTATATAACACGATAACTTCAGCTTATAAATATTTGCCCTTTATTTCATTTGTTACAAGAAATTTTTCTAACCCACCGTACAGAGAACTGAAAGACTTTTATTTTAAAGCGCTATCGGCATACGTGATAGGAACTTCTTTCTCATCTGAATATATACGTTTGTTAAATTTTCACACCGATAAAAAGCAAAACTAAAGCCAAAAAAAAAAAAAAAAAATACAAACGAAAACATAAAAACAATAAAGCTTCTTTGCATACGTGTCACATAGTGACTACAAATTAAGACTACCGGCCATGAGATGGTCATAAGTATTTTTGCATGATTAGCATTCAAATCTGATTAAAATATTTTACTACAACTCAATTATTATTCGCTAATATAAAATTAAGGTTAACTAAAATGCCGACTTTCAAACACATAAAGGTATAAAAATCCCTAATTTTATTTTTTTTTATTTTTCGAGGTTTCTGTTTTTTAAGCTGTAAAAAATTTCTGCGTGTAATGCAAAACAAAGGCAAATAAAACAGGATAAACCTTTTTTTTCTAAAAAAAATTTAAAAACATAAAAAATTTAAAAACATAAGAGAGAGTCAATACCATTAATATATATAAGAGATTTAAAACTTTCAAAGTGCCACTGTTCCTTTGTAAATCAAACAAAAAAAAAAAATATATTTAAATAAATAAATAAATCACTTTTTAGCAAAAAATTTAAAACAAGTAATAAAAGTTTTTTTTTTCTCCCCACATTTTTTGTTGTAGCCAGAGAAAGCATATTATTGGACAAGTGCTGATTGTTTGGTTTTCATCAATTGGTGATTATAAAAGCATAATTTTAAGCTGATTTTCCTTTTTTTCAGGTTTGGTATTTTTCTAACACAAGCTTTGAAGGAGTAGAGGAACTTGTTTTCTTGCTAACGTTCAACAGTTTTTGGTATAACTAGAAATTTATTTCTGAGCAAAAAAAAAAAAAAAAAAAAACATGTTGAATTTGTTAATACTTTAGATAAGAAATTGTAGATTAAATCTAACGTTTAAGCAGTTAACTCTACTAATCAGAAATATCATAGGTAAATAAAAAATAAAACTATTGCCACTTAGAGTTTTTTAGTACTCAGAATGATTTTCTAAATCGTTTTAAGCAAGTCTTTTGCAATTTTGTGATCAAAGTCTTAGTAGAAATATTTAAAATGTAAAAAAACTTTTGATACTTTAATTTTTTAATGAAATATTATTCACTTGACTTTTTTAAAATAACTAAAAGGCAAGTACTTACTTAAATAAATCACAGCAGACATCAAATTAATTATTAATTTATCGTTTGTTATTCCAAGAAGATACTTAGGGTTTATCTATATCACAATTAAAATGTGCCTTTTAAATATTCTATATCATACCACTTTTATTTTATTCTTTTTTTTAAATGAATTTTTTCTAAACAAATGCATGAACCTTCTCTTTTTATTCAATTTAAATAACATTAAATCCATCTACGTGTTTAAGTGCCACTTACACGATTTCCTTTTTATCCCATTGACTTTTGTGTTTAGCTGTCAGTATATTTTTTTCAATTTTGTAATATTTTTTTTTCTTTCATTTAAAAAATTGCAAGGCTTAAGGCAGTAAAAGTCATTATGGAACACGAAAGGATAAAAAAATTGAAAGAAAAATCCTCGTTGATATTTCTTAACATAATATGAGGTATTTATAGAGTTAAAGAGTTTAATACATTTGAAAACAACGCTAAAATATTTATATTATTTTCTCGATAAAATTATCAATGCTCCTGGTGGAATTAAATATTGTTTTGTAAATGTCTTAAGCGTGTGAGATTTATGCAAAAGTTAATATGTAACTTTGATCATAACGCAAAATGCACTTTATTTAAAACTTCCACAATCCTAGGTGACCTGAAGTTTTCTGTAAAAATTTTAAAAATACATTTTAATTTTTTGAAAGCCCGTACTTTTTTCTTATAAAGGGTTAAACAGACCCATTAAAAGAGGAGAAAAGAATTCTCCCAGACTTTAACTTACTGTATTTTTTTGTACTGTATTGTGTCGTAATTTAAAAATTTTAAACATTTTCCAAAATAACGCTTTAAAAACAAATGATTGATAAATTGCGCCAAATATTAATCACCCAATTATGAACACTTTAACATGTGATATTTGTTTATATCTGTGAAAATGCATACATATTTAGAAATCTTGATTAAAAAGGAAGAGAAAATTTAACACAAAAGCTGCAATTTATGGTTTTCATTATGAACATTTATATGTTGGTTTCTGTGTTCAATTTTTTCATTTTCATTGAACTCTGTATCAGTTCAAATGCGGCATTACTTACATTCATGAAATGAAATGCTTTCGTTGTCACTCAGTTATATATTTTTTGCTGTTGATAGAATTTAAGACCATCCGACATCAGAAAAATTTATAAAACTGTGTCTCTTGTTGTCAAAACTGCAACCATTAATATCACCATGTACAAGATTGGTCAAAAGAAGTCATCCGAAGTTGTTTGGCTCTAACTTTTTTTCTATGTGAAACGTTTACATTCTGTTTTTTGGCTATTTTTATTCTTAGCCTTTAAAATTTAATTGGTTAAGTTGAAATGCTGATGTCTGCCAAATGGGCGCCGTCACAATTGATTGGTATATTTCATCACATCCCAAAGTTGTTTTTAAATTTTTTCGAAAACTATCCTAAAAAAATTATTTTATCGAAAAAAGGTGTACTGAACCTAAAAAGAGAAGCAAGTTTGTTAAGAACTTTTAAAAAAGGATGATATTCTAAAATATAAATCAGGCACTAAGAATTTTCTCCGACTTTAATTTACTGCATTTTTTTGATTGAGTATAAACTCCCTTCGACTTAGACATATAAATTTAGGCCAATATAAAAACTTAAACCAACTGAAAATTTAACACAAAAGCTGCAATTTATGGTTTTCATTACAAACATTTATGAACATATATGCTGGTTTCTGTGTCCACTTTTTCATTACTATAGAGATGTGTATATAAAGCAGATGGAATGTGGCATTACTTTCATGAAATGATATGCTTTCGTTGTGACTCAGATATATTTTTGTTTGCTGCTGACAGAACCATCCGACATCAAGAAAATGTATAAAACTGAATTATTGCTTTTGTGTATCTTTTGTTTTTAAAACTGCAACCATAAGTATCATCATGTACAAGGTTGGCCAAAGGACGTTATCCGATGTTGTTTGGCTATAATTTCTTTGCTAAATGAAGCACTTGTATTCTATATTTTGATTATACTTACTTCAAGCTGGACTGGCCAAGTCAAAAAGTTAATATCGGACAAATAGGCGCCGTCACAATTGATTGCTATACGGACTGGTTCTATGCCATATTTTATTACTTCGGCGAGAACTTCGGGCGACAGATTCTAGCACTATTGTCGAATGTTGTCCTTGAGGTATCTTTGGGTCTCGGGATTTTTCATGTAAACGCACTACTTTAAAAAGCCCCACAAAAAATTTATGGAACGGTTAAATCAGGCGATTTTGCGGGCGACCCGGGAACGCTGCCACTCCGATCTGATAAAACCACATGTCCTTTAGTCCTAATTTGTTCAATTGCTGCAGGAAGAAACTCGGCTAACATGGTCCAATAGCTCGCACCGTCCACTGTTGTCGTTTGACGAGCGCCGTCCTCGAAAAAAGTGGCTCAATTACTCCTCCAGCGTGAACAGCACACCATGTAGTTTCTTAAGCAGGTGCAATGGCTTCCGTGCACCACTCGTGGATTTTTGGTGCCCCAAAAACGATAAGTTTGCTAGCTAAGGTGGAAATAAGCCTCATTGCTAATTATTATTTTGGTCAAAAATAGCACACGTTTGGCGGCAGACAGACGGAAGCTGATGCACAGAGTGGACTTTGTACGGGAATATGCGCAGGAATTTGACTTAAATTCGCTTATGGACGATGGCTAATTGCGGGGCACGGCGTCTGGTTGACGTTTCTGGTGACAGCTTGACATCTTCGCCAACAAAGCTGACATTTTTTGCAGAACGGGCGTCAAGGCACCGATGACTCTTGGCAGCGCCTCGCCTTTTTTCATACTCCTCAAGATTGGTGGCCAATTGGCACAATGTTTGCTAAGTCGGTGCCGGACTACCGAGGAATCGGTAACTGAATTCACGCTGCGCCAACATTACAGATGAAATGTTGCGCATTTTTGGGGAGTGTATTGTTCCATGGCTTGTTCACTTGTATTCTACATCTGTTTGGTTTTAAAATAATTTTAAAACAGATTTTGATTCATTTATTTTGGCCCACCTTGTACTTGCTATATAAAAAGCATAAAAAGTAGTAAAATATATACAATTTTTAGATAAAAAAAAATTATGGGTCAATTTAAAATTAATTTTTATTTTAGACAATGGACACCAAGTACAAACTTAACTTTTTGAGTTTTATAGTAATGCGATGTATTCAGAAATTAAATTTTAATTCCGCTGAATACAAAAATTAAGTAATTATTGTCAAATATACTATTCTTCTGCTAACAGCATGAAAACGCAATCAGAAAAGTGTCAAGTACGAAGTGATGGAGTTACAAGAGATGATACCAAATTAAAAATTAGGTCCAAAATAATTGCTGTCAGTTGGTCAACCGAATTAAGAATTTTTTTCAAAGAAGCTTATAAAAACGTACACCTGTTGCTTGCAAACAGTATGGTTATATGGTTGCCATCAATAAATAAATACCACGTACGAGTATAGCGTAAAAGTATTTAAGGCTGAAAAATATTCACAAATAAAGATAAAGGCTCATTGGTTCTTTCTTGAGTCACGAAGAGTATTTTTCACAAATTTCATTTAACTCACTAGTGACATATTTTTTTTTATTGTACAGTAGAGAAATCTAAAAAACCAATAACTTTTAAAAAGAGTTTTGTAAAATTCTTTTTACAAACAAGCTTATCCAAAGAAATTCCCTTTATTTATGATTTACTCTTTTTTAATTTTTGTTAAATAAATATTCCTTTAAAGAAACTAGTTTTCTAATAATTTTTAATATGGGTAAAATTACTAAAAATAAAGGCGGTCGGGGATTTTTTCTAATTGAAATTATTTCTAAAATTTAAAATTTCTCTTTAAAAGTCTTGTTTGACATTTTATATTTAATGTATTTAATCGACAGATTTCATAAAGATAAACTTAACAAGCGAAACAGAAGGAAATGATGTAGAAAAAGAAATAAAGAAAAACATCCGCTTTTTACTGCCAAGTTTAGCAAATTTGTGATGTTAGAATCATAAATCAATGTCAATCACGTTTGATTTGTCAAATATTTTCACAACCTTTTTTTTTATCCCAATTACTTGTTTGAATAGACGATGATTTTTTGTTATTTAACATGTTTCCTGTTGTTGTTCTTTGTGCTCCAGCACGTGGAAGTGCTTACTCTACAATTTTATTTATAAGCTGCTTAAAATTGTTATCATTTTTCTTTTCTAAATATATTTTAAAAATTTGTTGTTTATTTGTTTGCATAACACTTAAATGTTTATATGTTCATATGTGTTTATAAGGATTTAAAAGTATTTTAATACATATAAATATTTTGTAGATTCTTTTTTCATGTGTTTATGTGCGACATATCTAATGTTTTTGACCTGTTTAATGCCATTGTAAATACCTTAACATATAAAGCAAATTAAATGAAGCAAAGATTGACAATTTATCGCAGATTTGTTCAATGGATTAAAATGAGTTTTCTTTTTTTTTAATATAAAAATGTTTGCTAAAGACAAAATTATTTAACATTTGAAGTTGTTAATATTTAAGGATAACAACGTAAGTACACATGATTGGGCTTATCGAATATAAGTTGTTGCTAAGATTTGAATCATTTTTAAATAAAGATTTATTTAAAATAAAGATAGAGAAGTTACGGTGAAGGTAGAATTCTATACTTTCATTAAAAAGGGGATACATATGAATTTCTATTTATTTTATTCTGACTTTATTTCGTAATATAAAACAGTTAAATTTATTAAATATTTATATTTTACATACTCCGGAAAAAGGAGGTTTTTTAAAATTTGTTTCTTAGTTGTCCTATAAAAAAGCACAACAAATATCGATACTATTACCAGCAGTGAGTGTATGTTATTTAAATTTTCTATTAGTTTTGATATCGAAATTATTATAATTTTGTTAAGCAAAACAGCGGATTTGCGAAAACTGATTCAAATAATACCGGAATTATTGTATTTTTGCATCTAAAATTAATCTTGAAGATTTTTCGTAAAATACAGTTTGAGGAAAAAATCCTTATGTTGGCTTTAAATTACTTTATATTAAATAAATAAGTTATTTTAAAAATTCCAAAAGCAGTAAAACCAGATTATCTCTCTAGCAGCCCAGAAACGCATTCTTTAAAGTATGTAGTGTTGAACGTAGTACTCTAAATGAATTATTATCACTCCTTAAAGGACGTGCCCTCTTGCCACAGGTTATCAATTTGTGGCAATAAAACATACTTCTAATGGTTATCTATTGCTTAACAGGCTCAGGCGCAGGGATACAATTTGACTTTATTTTATTTCGAGAAGTTACTTTAACTGAAAAAACTGGATCTTTAAAATCAAAGTGTTGGTTTTTAGTATTTGAGACGCAAAAAAACAATATCACCGAATCGCTGACTAGTGCTCAAAATATCAGAGCTAAAATTTAAGCGACCATCGTAACAAAAAATAAATGGCATCCTTTGATAGAATGAAGGAGATATTAAAAGTATTAATAGTCGGCCTATAAAGCTCAAAAAGTTTTAAAAATATAGAAAAATCTTATTATTTGCTTAAAAAACAATTTACCTGAGGACACTGGAAAATAGTAGCTTAAGCCGTTTTAAAAATGCGAACGTCCTTTTTAGCCTCTAAAAAAAATACAGGGTGTCTGGAAGCAGATTTATATTTTCAAACTCAAATTAAAAACGTAATAACTGACTCAAATTTAATTGAGAGCACTGAACGATAGAATTGAAATGCAGGTTTTAGTTTTTAAAGATGTCTTCTGTCGAGTTCAACATACTGTTCAAAACGGAGCCTTGTGTTCTTCGCCACACGTTGCAGTAAACTTGGTTCAATTGAGCTGGTTAATCGACGAATATTTCTTTTTAAAGCCACAAGAGATTTAAGATTGTCATTATTAACCCTCTCTTTGAGGTAGCAAAAAAAATCAATGGGAGTTAGATCGGGAGACTTCGGCGGCTATTAGATGTCCTTTAAGCGACTGATAAGTTTTTGGGGCAAATTGTTCTGAAGCAAATTCATCAAAGTTTTGGCTGTGTGTACAATCCCCTTATTCTATTGAAAGCACGTGTGTAAAGAGCACGATGAACGAGTTCACAGGCTTTCGAAAAAAATGGTCAAATTTTCTCATGCGTGGGTAAGGCACACCAAACAGTTCCCTTGGGGCAATGCAATAATTTTTAATATTTCAATCAAAGGTTGTGGGTTCTTGGAGACAAATACGGGCAGTTTTGGTTGTTGGCTTGGCTGTTTAAATAAAAATGAGCTTTGTCACTCCAAAAAATGGGGTTAACAGTGCAAAACGCTCCAACATAATCGCCCAACAATTCAGAGCCTTTTTTAAAATTTCATGAATAATCGCTCTTTGAAGTCCTAGTGAGGCTGCACTTTTCCGCATTGAAAGTCAATGATTTTCAAGCAAACTGCTTTCAAACAGTTCGATGTTTTCAGGAGTCTTTGAAGATCGAATAGGTCCTGGCCATGGGACGTTCATAGCCGAAGCAGTTGCGCGAGTTCCTTGCAAGAACGAACGAAAAAAATCTGCATTCGAAAATCTACCGAGTTTTAAACAAAATTGTCAACGAGCAATTACATAATAATCATAACGCTTTAAAAATGTCTCCACAGTGAACGCGCGATGCTCACTTCCCCACAGCGATATCGTGACAGACAAATCCGCGCCATAAATAATTCTAACGGCGCCACCCTCTCCGCACCATTTATTATTTTTTTTAATAATCGGACAAAAATAGTGCCTCCAGATAAAAAGCAAATCAAAACAAATATTATGGATAATATTGAAGCAAACATAAAATCACTACAGTTCCATTGCTAGCTTTTCCAGCGATATTGACTAAAGCCGAAAGAGAATTAAGTTTTCGTAGGTAAAGGCACCAGTGTGAAAAACTATATTTTTATTGGCCTATTTTCTGACATATGTATAGTACAAGATAAAAAGTAAATAAATGATAAATTGTAATAAATATTTGCCTTTTCTTGCAGAAAATTAGCAAAATTTTTACATTAAATAATATTCTTTTTGTTATTATTTAGGCACTATACATGTCATTTTCTATTTAACCTCTTTCACTTACTTGCCATTTGCGTTGCTTAATGACTGTTAGTTTGGTTGCGTATGAGTGTTGTATTTTTCATTTCAGTAGGTTAGACTGTTAATTGTGGGTTTTCAGTAGAGTAGAATCGAGTGATTGATCAAAATCTAAGTATAAAAAAGCGGTTAACTAAATTTTTGCAGTTTAGCTTTCGTTAAGTGTTAAGAAGTGACAATGTCACTCAAATTTGAAAAGAATATTTTTTTTTGGTTTTACTATGATTAGGCTTCGTTACATTCAATAAACCATAAAACGAGGCTTAAAAAATAAGGGTTAAATTATAAATAGCGAATTTAAAAATTATGCAACAATTAACTTCAATTTTTAAGTGCTGCAAAAGGAAATGGAATTTAATTTTTTGATTTTTATATTATCTAAATTATATCTTATTATTAATTTTATTTTATTAAAAAAAGTAAACATTTTTAAAGCAATTGTTTTGTATAATAAGTGTAAAAATATTAGAATAGTATTTGTCATTTGACTCACCAGTGAGTCGTTTTTTAAACTTGAAAGAAAATATTATTTTCGGTTCCTTACTTTACCTTTAATGAGAACAGATGTCTCACCCCCCCCAAACAAAATACCACACAAAAAAAATTTAGCTAACAGCTGTTTGTATGTATCAATAATATGTGTAATTAAAATTTAAATAATTTAGCCAAATTAGCAATGTGTCTTGTATTGTAAGAACTTAAAATTTTTTAAAAAATTTAAAGTTTACAAACATGGCCATTAAGAAATGAATTTTTAAACTGTTTTCCTCTCCTTACCTCTTTTCGACTACAATAACAGAAGTACTTGAAACGTTTCTGTACTGTCATCTCTAAAAGCACACACACACACACAAACACTTTTATAGAAAAACCAACCGTTACACTGGCACAGATACAGCCGTTGGCAAAAGCAACAATGTAACACTTCCACTACATAAAACACAAAATGATGATTAAATATCATTCAGCAGTTATAGTGGCTGTTGTCTTTGCTTTTTACTAATACTTATACTTACATTGGTGTTGTTTTGTTACTGTTGTTAGTGATGGTGGGGTAAGTTGTATGGATGGCTGCTGCTGTGTAGCAGCGTCATTACTCTTTTGTTAAAAACACACCGATATTTAAAACAAAATATGTAATAAGTATAAGTGAAAAAGCAAAATAAAAAAACTAAAGTTGCAATAACAACATTAAATTGCAGATACAACATTTGGCATAAAACTAAAAATAAATGAGTCAAACTAAAGGATGCGTTTTTTTTTGTTTATTTACTACTTAATATAAGTAATGTTTAAAGACTTACTTAATTCTTGGAAATAGAAAAAAAATTAATCAGGGTATTATAGCTTAAAAAAGTTTTAAAGGAAAAAAGTAAATAGAAATAAAATAATATTCGAAGGAGCTATAGCTTATAATGTTTTTTCCGAAGGGCACCTTTACCAGTTTGAAAAAGATTGATCTCTAAATAAATAAAAAGTATTTAATATTTACACATATGTTTGATAACAGTTTTAATTTTAAATAATCTACTTTGACGTGATCTATTTCTTTGAGATTGCATTTAAGTATATTTAAAGTCTTTGTTGCTTCCATTTAGAAATCTGGGTGTTCCATTACTTATTGAATAATTTTTTATGGCACCATTCATTTTCTTTTAGAATCAAATATGATTTTTTCCCCTTTTGCTTGATATTTTTTTTCTGGTAGGAGTTTTAGCCAGTATCGTATAATTATTAACTATATATCGAGGGTTGATATTCAAAAATTGCTATCAAAAATTCACAATTTTACACTATTTTCTTACTAACAAGACAGCGTGTGCAGATAGCACAAACGCAATTACTAAATAAAATTGTTTTAGAAAAATATATACATATTTTTTTAAATTGAAATATCATGTGATAGCTAAGTAAGGGAACACGTGTCTATTCAAAACCATTTTGATCAAAAGTTCAGATAGCACTTTTTAGATAAGGGCCCTCGATGCACTCCTTTTATACACAGAAAAAAACCTAAAAAACCTTTTTTTTTAATTTATTGGTTTAGTAGACAATATTTTGTTAAATTCTAATAAAATTGTTATTTGGTTTTTATGCCAAACAAGAAAAAAAACCACAAAAAATTAAAATACTTATTTGTCCAATGAAAACAAAAGGATTTTTTCCAAAAAAATTTCAACTTTTATTTAAATTGCTTATCTGTGCCTCGTTTCTGTATTGTATGTGAGAAGTTCTTTAGTCGAAAAATGTATAGTTGCCCTGTCGACGACAGAATGAATTATAAAAAAAAATAGTTTTCTGTTCAGTTTAAATTTTTATTATTTTCAAATTATATGAACCACACTGTTAATAACTGGGAAACTATTGTAATCTTAAAATATTTTTCGTTGTGAAAACTGTTGTAAAAACTGTTCGCACGACTTTGTTTTTAGGACCAATTTTATACGAACAAGTTATTGATGATATTAAATGTCCTATAGATTTGCATCGGTTACATCGGCCATCTATTATCTGATGGAGATTACTATAAAATTAAATAATTCTTTTGGTCCCTTTAAAATTTTCAACATTACTGATATAAAATAAATTTTTTAAGGAAAATTGCCCAATAAGCCAGAGCTCATCTTAATTCTGAATTCATTCAAATGAAATTAGGCGGTTGTTTTTACACATTTTTTAATAATTTCAAAACTTTATAAGGCTACACAGAAAAAAATAAAAATAATTTTCAATTAAAAAATTTGTTAGTTTGATTGAAAAAATGTTTAGATTAAAACTTATCAAGAGATTCGCATATTTAATTAAAAAATTTTTAAAATTTTAAATTTAAAAAGTAATTAATTGATTTAATCAAAACACAAATAAATTAAAAACTAAATACCAAAAAATAAATACTTCTTTTTAATTTTTTTATATTTTCATCTATTTATTTATGTTTATATAATTCAATTTTTTATGAATGTTTTATGTTTAATTTACATTTATTTAATTAAGTATACATTACAAGTCTAAGCAGCGGCTCGAACCGCAGCCATATGGATGCGAGGCGTTTTCTCTATCCAGCCAGCCAGCATTCTATTTTTTAAAGTGTTAAACTTAGTTTTATTTATTTACCTCCACATTCAAAAATGCAACCCCAGCAAGTGAATATGAGGTGAGCTTTGCATAAGCAAAGAAAAAACCAAAAAAGCTTTTGGCAATATTGCAGCTTTTTTGAAGACCTTGCAAATAATTAAAAGTTTAATAGAAAAAATTAAATGTTTATTTAAAAATTTAAAATTTTTTGATTAATGAGATAATCGAAAAAAATGTTGGAATAATTTAGAATTTAAACAAGCATTGCGATATGTTTTAATATTTGTTCTTAATTTTATTTATTTTTATTTAAGGGGCTTTTGATTAAGGGTCTTTTAGTTAAAGGCAAACGTAATCTCCTTCTAAGTAAATAAAGCATATCAAAGGCAAAAACTTCATATTTAAATCACATCTTTAATCTATTTTGTCTTTTTTTCCTTTTATAGAATTTATTGTTTACCCTAAAAGCCTTATCCTATAACTATGCCCAAAACTTTTGTCACCTACTAAATCATTTTGTATTTCAAACCAACCCTAAACAACCACAAGTATTGATTCGCTGACTTTTTTTATGAAGCATGAATATTTCTTAAAGTTTTACTTGTATGATGGCTTTTTAGTTTGCCAAAGCAACCTAAAAAAAACCAATGAAAAAAATTGTTGACAAGCCTAAAAACATAAACGAAAACATAAAAAAGCAAACTAAGAAAAAAACAAATAAATTGAATCCTGTAAATGGTTTAACAATCCCTTTTGCGATATTGTTTTCTATTTATAGTTTTTCCCATTTATGTTTTATGTTGGTTCTAGTGATGATAAAAAACTTTTTAATCCAATTGAGATTTCAGCAATAGTGGTTCTTAGTATCAAAAATAAGGTTAAACAAATCGAACTTTTAGTTTATAAAAATATTATAAAGGAAATTTCGCATACAAAATCGGTTTTATAAAAAATTAAAAAATATAAGAAATAATCATTTTAAATTTTAAAATAAAAACCCACATCAAAAATTTTTAAAATTTTAAAATGTTTTTTTAATCTTTTAAGTTTTTAATGTGAATTATTATTCTTAAAATTTTTCAAAAATATAAAACAAAAGGTTAGGTTTTTTTTTATTCTCTAACAATTTTAAAATATGACGAAGGGGTTGTTTGCGTCTTTAGGCAATTCTTTTTGAAGGCCCCTACAAAGAAAAAAGTTTGAAACTTTACTTTCCCCTATGAATCTAATCCTTTTCTTAAAGAAAAAGGATTTTGATACCTGGAAGAAAAATTGACACTGGAATAAACATGAAAGTATTTAAAGCATGCCCCAACTACATGTATACCCAGCTTTTAAAATTTGAGAAACAAAGCTGTAAGAAAATTCCAACAGATATTGCAGTACCAAAAGGAGCTAATTTTAAGTTAAATGGTGCCTAAGAACACCCTTAAGCTATACGCTATAATCATGGCATATTATAAATGGCTAGCCATTAAAAAAAACATGCAAAATAGTACCAAAAAACTTTGAAAATGGCACAAGAAAGGCATAAAGTAAAACAAACGAAAATAAATTTTAGCATAATTCTTCAGTATAAAATTATTCCAACATTCATAAAAACCAAAGTAGGGTCTATGGTATAGTTGTCAAATAAGCTTCAAATAAGCCTACGTTAATGATTATGAATACGAGCGTTAGACATTACATTAAGAGCAGGTTGATATATAATCCAATATACTTGTAGTTGCTAATTTTCCTTTCTGAATTACCAGTTGTATTCCATTTAACATTAAAATTAATAACTGCTAATGTAAACAGTTTTAAGACTTAAAAATCAATTGTTTAAATTAGTTTGGTCTCATGCCTTGTTAAAAGAATCGAGTCCGTAATGCAGTTGGTAACTCCTTTTGCAAAAATTTTTAATAACGTACTCCATTACGTTTTTTAAATTTTTTGGCTTGGTTATTCTATTAAATGTTGATTACATATAGCTGCGGTTTTCAAATGGTATGCTATCAAGTCATATTGTCTTAAAGTTTTCATATTTTACAAAAGTTAAAAAATATTGTTGTTGTGCTTAAAAGAAAAAAGTTCTATAATAATAAGATTTTTTAAACTGTGTTTATTGTTTTGTCATAACCAGTAGAAACCTGAGCCAGGCGGCCGAAACTCTTTAGTGAATCCGTTGATATAATTAACAAGTTGCAGTTATTGATTTTAAAATATTTTTGAAATTACTTATTTTTCTATTTTCTCCAGCAGCTGATTCAAATTTAAAATAGCACACCTAATTATGAGTGGATGGTCACAACAGTAGTATTTTTTCGTTTTATTTTTTTAAAGACATATGACTTTATGACTACCTTGTGAAAACCCTAAATGTGTTTTTTTTTAAAGTTTTTAAAGAAAAAAATCTTCTTTTGTCAAAGAAGACAGTCTAACACATACCGAATATTTGTTTGACATCAGTAGTTGTTTCTGGAGTAAATTTGAATGCATTTAATTCAGATAAAGACCAATTTTTATTAAAATAGATGTAATTTTTAAATTTTGTCATGTTTTTTAGTATTCTGGTTGATAATTTGAATCAAGTTTCAATTGATAATTTCATAAAATTTATCGACAAAATCATCCAGCAGGCATGATTTTTTTTTATCTACTGTTTCTCACTTTATCACTCACTTCTAAACTTTTCTCTATTGAGATTCCTTTGGATTGCAATTATAAAAAAACGGAAAAGAAAGAACAAATAAAATATGTCTTCCTAGTTTCACTTATACGCTACTTGCTAAAATTGTCAGAATTTACAAAATAGTAGAATAGACAATAAAACAGAGCAATATAGGTTTGTATTTTGTTCTGGATTTTACCAGCGTAAAATACCGATGTACTACCAGAGCGTTCCAAAAGGCATTTTATGCCAAAGTTGATTATAAATGACTTTTTTTTTTAAATAATTGAAAAAACATGGAAAAATGGCATTAAGTGGATACCACTTTCAACTTGTCTTGGTTATAATAATAATAAGTCTTAAATGAAGCCTTTTTCCCTAATAATTATTTGTTTTTTTAAAATTTTGAAGTAAAGAAAAAATAAGGTTTTTACAAAACCGTTTTGGTAATTTTGATGCAATTTAAACTAACTAAAAGTCCTCAATTGCATGTCCATTAAACAGAATATTTTTAAGTCTTTTTTAATAAGTGATACACAAATTAAAAAAAATTTAACACAAATCTAAAAACCGTTTGGATTTCAGTTTTAAAAAAAGTAAACAACTTTTTTTTCGATATTTTTTATAAATCGTTAAAAAGATAAGAAAAAAATATTTAAAGGTTTTTGTACTGTAGCAGGCTTAGAACTAAAAATGGGTCTTTCAAAATACAATAGTTCAGTAGTCAGCAGCATTGACTTGCCAAAGAAATTTTAGTTATTATCACCAACAAATTTTTTTTACAAATCCTTAAAAGGCTTGTGTCAGTTTCTTACTATTAACATCTTTAAATACAAAATATACAATTGTGCTCATAACCAAAATTTAATTATTTTTTTAAAGATAAGTTGTTAAGTCTCTTACTTATATTGGTGTGAGCTTCCCGTTACAGTTTTTTTTCCTGAATTTGCTATTAAAATAAAACAAAAATTAAGCCGTAAAAGTTTGAGCTTAATGTATATAATTAAAGTTAATCGCCTGGCTAATGAAGGAATTAGTAACGCCTTACGAAATAAATTTTGTGGAATTTTTTTGTTTTTCCTTTTATTTTCTTTTGAACAGCTAAGACATATCGGCATAGTTGTAAGTTAATAAACATATCTATATGTATATTCTTATGTATGTTAAAACGCATGTGTTACATGTTTGTTATTCTTGCAAAAAGGAATCAAAAAGTTTTTTTAAATTTTTTGCTATAATTGTTGTTTGAACGGAACCTTAAGAGAAGAATTATTTATATTACAAGAATCAGTTTACGTAAAAAGCATTAACAATTTTTAAAAGTTACTGCAGAGCGGTTTTTTTTTGTAGTGAAAAAAGTAAAAGGGTTTCTTCTACATTAAGAGCGTTTTAATAAGGATATTAAAATTTTAAGGGCAATAACCTTCAAAACAACCCATTGATCTGTGATACAAGCCTAGGGATTCGATTAAATATATTTAAGATTTAACGCAAACATTATATTTATATTATATAAAACTTTGTTAGAAAACTTTACAAAATTGTAACGTTCGTATGAATAATAGAAATAGATGAAGAAGATTTGAGGTCGAGAGTTTTAAAAGTTTTCGACATAATTCATATTAAAAGGTTAATAAAAGTTGGTAATTTTTATAGGATGTTCTAGCCCTACTCCTCTTTAAATTTTTTTCCAAAATGTATGAATTATTTGATTATTACCTTTTGTAGAATATTCGAAGTCGATAGCTGTTATAGTTTCCCAGATGTGGCGTATCAAAAATTTCATAAAAATTGTTAATTTGCATGGGAACTGCCCCTTCCCCTACTCTTATCAAAATATTTTTTTTTATATGTAGGTCTTGTTGCTCAATTACTTCATGTAGAAATTTGAAGTCGACAGCGGTTATAGTTTCCGCGATATAACGTATCGAAAATTTCATAATAATGGCTCATTTGTATGGTAGCTGACCCTTTTCCTGCTCCTACCCAAAATTTTTTTCCAAAATGTTAATTTTATTGTCCAATTAATTTTTGTAGAATACTTGAAGTCGACAGCGGTTATAGTTTCCGAGATATATCATATCGAAAATTTCATAATAATTCCTCATTTGTATGGGAGCTGCCTCTTTCCAAATAATTTGTTCTCCAAAATGAAGTTTTTATTGTTCAATTATTTCTTGTGCAACATTTAAATTTTGAAGATGGTTGTTATAGTTTCCCGGATAAAGCGTATTGAAAATATCACAACAATTGTTTATTTGCATGGGGGCTTCCCCTTTCCCTGCTCGTACACAAAATTTTCTTTTAAATGTAGGTCTTATTGTCCAATTACTTTCGATAGCTGTTAAAGTTTTTAAGATATAGTGCATAAAATATTTCACAAAATTTGTGCAACTGTAGGAGACATACCACTTCTCCTGATTCTATCTGAAAAAAACTTTTCATTTACTTAGGAACCTTCAGTGTATCCGGGCCTAGTTTTGTGGGAACAGTGACTATGTTTACTCAGATATATAAGGATATATGCACGGATTTTGTTTTAAAAAATGGGGTATTTTGGGTTTTCGCTTATATCTTTGTCAATAGAAAATCGATTTTGCTGAATTCAAATACCGATCGTCTCAGGGATATTTCTAATTACTTGATTCCAAAACTTTTTCTTTGCGTTTTTATTTGAGTCCGAAAACTTGATTTCAACCGATACACAGACGAACGGACGGATAAGGCTATATCGACTTCCCTATATCAATAATCCAGAATATATATCCTTTATGGGGTTGCAAATAAAGAAATAACAATAGTAATGACAAACTGATATACATATATCCTTATCACTATGTAAAGGATATAATAAATGTTAGGCAAATGATCTTTCAAGTCAAAGCCTTTCATTAAAAATTTGTAGATTTTTATTTTTTATTTATACAAAAATAAAAAAAGACGATTCAACGTTATTTATCAATTTAAACTTATAAATTATTTGGGTCTTATGAACTATTTAGGTTTTTAATCGGTTTTGCAGATTGAAGTATATTTGTATTTTTATTCTTTTTGTTGTATAAAATAAATTTGCATTTTTTTTTGATTGCAAATACCAAATGATCTAAAGTGTTCATATATGTTGTGTCAGAAGTGATTAACCAATTTCAGCATAAATTTTCCTGTTGTTTTGTTTCGCAGCCATCCAAACATACATGAACAAAAGTGATCAATCAACCAATAGCGTAAATTAAATTATGAGTTGGTTTTAAAAACCCCTTCCAATAGTTTGTATTTAAGTTTATTATAAAAAAAATAAATATTAATAAATCACTCGTTTTTGATCAACCAATGAAACACAGGAAGATTATTTTATTACAAAATAAAAAACTGTTTCTTAATTGACGGATTTAAAATCTATGCTAGTCTGCCCTTACACTAAGGCACACACTTTCTATACGAGTATCATACGACAAAATTAAAGCATTAATGCCTTAATGTTTGTTGGATTAATGTACTTCTTTCCTTCCATTTTAAGTGATAGTTTGCAAAACTTTCATTACAAAAATTTGTTGGCATCATTGTGATAAAACCAAGTGAAGTTTGGTCTATGAAATAAAAAAAAACAATTACCCAAAAACAAGAGTCCTTACACAAACTGACCAGCTTTAAACAAAAATCATTTAATGCTTCATGCTGCACAAAAAGCAGGCCTTTAAATATATTATCTGTTTTGATATTAAAAAATCTTAAAAAAATTCATCGCCAAAAAAACAGCAAAAACATAAGCCTAAAAGTTGTATGAATTGAAATATAATTAACTTATCAATACATTTTTATTAGGGTTCATTAAAATACGCAAATTCAATTTGTGCAACTGAAGTAGTTTTCATATATTTTCCGGCCAAAAAAATATTTTTTTAAAGATACAAGATCTTTTATATGAACAAACCTTTAAGCTTCTGGATAAATCAATTAGGAGATGCGTAAGTATACCAAAGGAACACAAGACATAAAATCCCCAGAAATAAATAGATTATGGTCAAATGTGTTCAAGATCCGACTAATTGCAGAACAATACTTAAACCAAGAAACAATAAAACCATGCTGTGTTTTATATACGTGCCATTGATTTAATGTAAATTGTGCATTATCCAACACATTGTATAAGGAAAATTGTATGCATATACTTATTACACAGAAAGAAATTACGAATAACTAGTTTTTATATTAAATTTGTAAACGAATAAATATTTTTGTTTCTAGCCATTGAAAATGAATGTTTGAAAAATTAAAACCAACGAGAAAACTTTGAAATGCATTAAATAAGTTTAACTTTTAAAAAGTAAATTTTAATAAATTCTATCTAAACTTGCTGTTTTTGGGTCGGTGATAAATTTTTTCGATCGAGTTTTACCAGAGTTCGCACTGTCCTTGTTGTTATAGATGGGATCTCTTCCAATAAATTTAAAACCAATTCAGGGAGGCATCGTCTTCTATTTTGCACTAGTTTTTATCTTTCTTAATAATATTCTATCTCAGACTTTGGATCCTTTCTATGCTTTGCAGACGATAGCAGCATATGCCATTAGTACTCATTTGAATACAGGCCTACGTCTTTAAAGATTGGAGCTAAGAGGCAGAATATGAAGGAAATTTCTAACCGTGGCTTGAAGCTCATCTCTGATTGGGGCCGCACGATTATGGTCGATTTATTGTCTTATGAATCATTAGGATGGTAAAAACAAGAACCTCCAATGTCCTTGTAATGAAAATCGAGTGTGATGTCCGTTGGAAAGAACACGATTTTTTGTACCTAAAGGGGGCTCCAGGGATCTTGTTTGTTTGAAACGGTGCAGAGATTATTTTATGGCATGTGATCTTTATACCACTTACATTCGGCCAAAAATGGAATATAAATCTCAGGTATGGGCAGGTGCTTTAAAGTCTATTTTGGAGCTACTTGACCACATACAGGAACAGACGAAGATACTCATGGTTGACGCTGAGGCATCCAACCGCCTCGATTTACTTGAGCATCGTCGCAATGTGGGTTGCGTTTCACTATTCTATCGATACTAAAACGAAATTTGCTTAAGGAAATAAGGCAGCTAGTTCCTGAAATTTAGGATTTTTTGCCTGATACTCGCCTTTTTTTTCATTTGTGGTC
The DNA here is from genome assembly GCA_963583895.1 of Melanophora roralis. NCBI lineage: Eukaryota > Metazoa > Arthropoda > Insecta > Diptera > Rhinophoridae > Melanophora > Melanophora roralis. Next base: position 90,589,994 of record OY757188.1, on the reverse strand, counting down.
GACGTGCCAGTTAATCGCATTTTTGATTACAGAGACAATTCGTTTTTTAGTCGCACGGTGTGTATGTGGAAAAAACTTCCTAAAGACGTCTTTTCTGTCTCAGTTAATATCAAAAAATTTCAATTAAATGCCCATTAACACTTCACGCTCTATTCTCCTTCCCCTAACCTATTTTCCTGATACCAACACAATGAAATGCATGTATTAGGACAATCGCCTTAGTGCTTGTATTATATAAAAAAATAACTTTCTTTCTGTTGCAATTATTTTATGTATGGCAAAACTCAAGGACTTTATCTTAAAGTTTCTTTATTAAAACCTAAAAATATTTCAGAAAAATAACTAACTTTATCAATAAGAATGTTTAAAAGAGTCTAAAGTGTATGAGTGAACCTCTGACCCAAAAAAATCAGTTTTAGATGGCTCAGGAAACTTTTCTCTATCTTCATGTTTTTAAGCACTTTGTAGTTGAAATAGCAGCAAGAAGAATACATAGTATACAGAATGTGGCAAAAAGTGGCTGACTCCTGGGGCAATTAAGTATTCTGTCTATACGACAATAATTGTCCGCCTTAAGATATCCTAAAAAATAACTAAAACTGTGGAGGACTAAATGGATGCAAAACTTTTTGCTGTTGAATTAAAAATTAAGGTTTATCTTAATATATTTTTAGGGAAATCCTGATTTTATATAGATATTCAAACGAGTATGCATGAGAAATCTGGTTGGTGATGGGGGCCATAGATCTAGCCACGAGAGTTGTCTAAAGCAAATCGCAGTCATGCCAAACTTAAGACTCTTGAGAAATATTGGTTCAATTCTAGACTTTTAGTGGCTGTATATACGCTGATAGTAAACCATGGTGACAAACAACTTTTAGCCCTGATGGATTCACAAGAAATTGAGCTTGATTGTAAACTGGTTAAACTCTTGTTGAATTCTAATTTAAAAAAAAATAGAGTCATTGCTATTAAATAAGTTCGAAAAAAAGGCAGGGGAAATAACTTGCTTTTGAATGACAGCATAACAATTCTAAAAAAGACTAATAAAGGGCGTTGTATTTTAAGGCATAAAACTAGTTATTAGTTGTATGAATACTTATAGTTTCTGCATGTTATGGAAGGATAAGGATAAAACATAAACTGCAGGACACCTCGCCTGCAACTGCTCAATGCTAAAAAACACTTTTTCCATGAAAGTGATAAGGTTTTTGATTGAAGACTTAACGCCAATGTTTGAAGTGGCTTCTTAACAGAAAGCTTAAGTTGGGGCTGGTGCATAACTAGCACAGGCTGATTTCATTTTCTTCTCATAAATGAATTTTGTTTTCTTTCTGTATATTATTTTGCTTAATTTTTTTCATTTGCCTTTGGGTGAAGATAGTTATTTTTTTTACGCTTCTCAAAAGTTTAAGCCCACTTTAGATGGATTTTGCCGTAAGCCAATTGCAACATAAATCTGTTTCAAAACCGACAACAAAAATATCACAGAATCTATCAGAAAAAATTCAATTCAAAAAGCCTTGCTTAAACTTAAAAAAAAATCTACAAAAACACTTTTCTTTTTACTTAAAAAAATTCGATCAGTTCTTTGCTCCTGAAACCGTTAATTTTCTTCAGGGTGATAACTCTTTACAAACACCCACATACATATTCGTATGTTCACCTGGATACTACTACCATTCAAAGAGTACTGAAAGTGAAATTGCGTAACTGCTTTCGAAAATTCATTCTTCTAGGCTAGTATCGGTAGAAAAAACCAGCTTTTTTCAAGTAAAAGTTTATTTCAACATTAACGGAAAAAAATATTTATTCTAATAAAAAGAAATTTTATGAATTTAGGCCAAAATAAAAAGCAAAAATTTGTATTAAAAACAGGACAAAAAAATTTAAAAAATTTTTCATGAAAACCAAATAATCAAAGTATTTGCTGAATAAAATATATATTATATAAAATATAATAATAAACAAAATATCATGTGAAAGCCTTTCAAAAGTATTATACTGCTTTCATATCGATTGGATTACTTAAAAATTTATTTAAAATATTTTAAATAAAATAAAATCTAATAGTATTTTTTTTAAGTTTAAATATATTTTTATCTGGAATAAACAACAAATTTAAAATATTATTAAATTTTTTTTGAATACAAAATTAATTAAATATTATTTTATTAAAAAAAATAATTTTGAAAAAAGTTAATTTTCTGTTCAAATTTTAAGTAAAAATATTCACGACATACAGCTATGATTTAAATTCCTCTACAAAAATTAATTTTTGTAATTATTTAGACGTGACTGCTAGTCTTGCAATATAGATTATTAAAAGCTGTTGTCAATACATAAATAATTCTAAGTTTAAGCGGAAACAAGTGTTTAAAATTGTAACGGAAGTTGTTAAACAAAAGTTTTTGTAGATGTTGTTATTAATTTTATTGTTGTTGCTTAGTTTGCTACTCTGTTGTGGTTTTTGTTTTTATTTTAATAAACTCTTTTTTAATAGCCATATGAGAACAAGTTTTCACTTTTCTTTTTAAAGTGTTCTTGTTTATTTGTATTTGGATGATTTGTTAAAATTTCACGTAGTTTAAGGAAAGTATTCGAGTAGATGTTTGCGTTTGTTTCCTTAGTTGAAATAATGTTTTCCTTAATGACATAATAAATAAATAGTTACTGTGTTTCGCTTTAGTATTATGTTGCAAATTTATTTTTTTGTCATTTATTTTCGTTTGCTTTTATTTGTTGCAACAAACAATAACATTTGTATTTTTTTCTTGCCGTAATATATGTTAGTGTTTCTCCCATTCACATTAGGTTTTTGAGAAAAATGCTTCACTTGATTGATGTTAGACATAACAAACTATAAATTAAAACAAAAATACTAAAATATAAATCATTTTTGGCATATTGTTTATTGTTGTAAGTACATACGTATAAATTTATATGTTAAAAGGCTTAAGTTTTGCAGATAAAAAAACAGTTTTATGTCTGTTTAATGTGTTTTTAGCATTACTATATTGTATCCATGCTTAGGCTTTGATACTTTAGGTGTTTTTTATTTAAGTTTGAAAAATATTTTTTACCTTCAATAACAAAACCCTTTTTTATCATATATATAAATATGATAAATATGTTCGCTTTCAGAAATTATTTAGCAAAAAAATTTACTTTGTCATTTGCTAGCAATGTAAGTGATAGTGATAGAATAAAGTTTTTTTTCCTAGATAAAAGAATTACAAAACGTTTTTAAGATGCCACCCAGTAGTTTTAATAAAAATTAAGTTGGTTAAATGTTTTTTATGGCCTAAAAAAAAGGGAAACCAAAAAATTTTTCTTAAGGTAAAGCAAACTGAAAGGTAAGTCTATAACTGCGAAAGCAGATGAGACAGTGCTTGGATTTTTTGACAGGAAGATATATACAGCCGTGAGCTGCATAAACTGTTTTCCGACATTGATATACATAGTTACACGTATCATAAATCAACATTTACTTTGGCTTGACTATATTGTCATTTGAATGTGAACCTGATGATAGATCACGCAGAACAGGAATACTAAAACTCTGATGGAAGGATCAAGTGGAGGAAGATATCTCAAAACTTGTCGGCGGAAATTGGGGAAGAAGCACAGAAGATCAAAGCGCCCAGAGATCAAATGAAACTTCGGCCAATAGAGCAAACGTTCAGTGATAACTACCTTAATTAGTAGTAAATAATACACCAATTAAAATAATAATAAAAGTGGGGAACATTTCTGTTACAATTAAATTGTTTGCTTATTAATCACTTCGTAGTATCAAGACGAACTTAAAAAAACTCGCCCTCTGCATTTGCTTGTTGTGTTTGTGGTAGTGAATGTCAAAAAAATTTATATTTTAAATAAAATTAATAAATCCCTTAATCCCCGTCACAAAATTTTAAGACAAATTCATAATCAGCTTTGTTCTTAACACTACCTGTATTAGCGTACCCTACTACTACGTATATAATTATTTAAAAATTTTTAACGTTTTTGCAATACTTTAGTATGGGAAACAATTTAAGAAAATAACAATTTTGAAATAACATATACCTAAGGACTATTCTAATCATCAAAAAAGGGGGTTCTCCAATTTATTTCGATGGCAAGATTTTTGCTTATTTATAATAAAAAATTAATTAATTAAAATTTATGGCAGAACAAAAAAAAAAAAAAAAAAATGGATTCGGTTATGATTTCAATATAATGAAGTGAATAATTTTTTTTAATTTTGTTTAAAACCAAAAACCACAATAATGGACAAAATTTTTTTTATGATGTAATCAATAGTTCGTTTACTCAAACCGGTAATATTTTTAGTTCATTTAAGCTAATCCAATAATCGTAATTTCTTTTTATTTATTTATTTTTAATACAAAGAAACCAAAATCTGATCAGCAGGTAAAAAAAATCTAATATTTTAGAGTAAGAACCCACCTAATGAACATACATTTGTATACATTAGACATACATGTACAATTTTTAAAATCTGAATAATCTAACACATTTGAATGTACATTCCGGAAACACGCACACAAATATAACGCCAAAATTAATAATGAAGTTACAAATGAATAAAATATTTTTATGTTGCATTAAGCTGTAATAATAATTCACTTTAAATTCAATTTAATTATAAATAATGAATGTCGTATATTTATTTGGATAACAATATATTGTTTAGGCAATTGGATAACATCAAGCTGCTTTTATTTATTCGATATATAAAATTTATTTTATAAAATAAAAATTTGCGATTACATTAAAAATAGCTTAATGCAGTACAACACACTTTATTACAACAATTATTTAATTTTTTCAAGAAAAGTGTTATTACAATTAGTTTAAAATATAATAGATATTTAATAAATATCATAAAATTAAAATTTATTAATGTGCAATATTAAAAATTGTAGGTAAAATTATCCACGTAGTTGCATTATTTGGAAGTGAAACAAACAATAAAACTCAATTAAGTTAAATGAAATAACAATATTAATTTTAATATTAATAGCATACTAATTTTAACTTTTTATAATTTAATTTAATTTCAAAATCGAAAAGTTCTTTGGGTGTTTGATTGCGCATAAGTTATAAATTGTAAAAAGTTATTTTCTTAATCATCTTGATCCTTAAACTATTGAACTTAAACTGTTGCAATTTTCAATATAAAATGCTTTATTCTTTAAATTGAATCTTGAAGAAACCTTATATATTGATTTTTCATGAATAGAAACAACTTTTGAATTTTTTTTAGTTATGGCACTTTGCCAAATACAGGGTAACTGGTAGCAGATTTATGTTTACAAACTTAAATAAAAAACGTAACTATTTACACAAAGTTTTATAATAAACATTTAACGATAAAACGGAAATGCGGATTTTATTTTGAAAGAGTATGTCATCCAGATTTCTTCTGCCGGATAAAACAGTGTTCACATATGAGCCTTTTGTTCTACGCCACACACAAACTTGGTTTAAGTGAGCTAATTTCTGGCCGAATATTTTCCAATAAAGCAACAAGAGATAAAGGATTGTCATTATAAGCCCTTTGTTCATTTATTTTATATATAAAAATAAATGAACAAAAATGCACCCACGTTACTTTTACGTTACGCAAGGAAGCGTGCCCCCAATTCTTATAAACAATCATACGGTGCCTCAAACAATTGAGACGAAATATCTTGGCATTCACCTGGATCACCGCCTCACATGGAAGTCACATATAGATGCGAAGTTGACACAGATGAAACTTAAAATGGCCCAAATCCACTGGCTAATCGATAGATACTCTGTGCTACGTCTTCATTGTAAACTTTTACTTTACAACTCAATTTTGAAACCAATTTGGTGCTACGGGATACAATTATGGGGCACTGCTTCCGCCTCCAATATTGAACAAATTCGACGCCGTCAAAATAAAATCCTAAGAATGATAACTGGTGCTTCTTGGTACATTAAAAACAGCAACATCCACAAAGATCTAAAAGTTCCACTAGTTAAATGCGAAATTTTTAATTATGTGGACAAGTATTTAAACAAGCTGGAAGCACATCCAAATTCTCTCGCTCGAAACATTTTGCAACATAGTGGACACACTCGTCTGAAAAGAAGGGATACTATTGCACTAAGATGAAACTAATGAATTAATTAATTTTATTATGAGAACTTGAATTTTAGCCTGGCACTGGCTGGTCTTATAAAAATTAAATAGTTTTTAGATTTTAATACTTATTGTTAGTTCGCCAAAGGCGAAGATTCAATAATAAAAATATGAAAAAAAAATTATAAGCCCGTTAAGGCAGCACCATAAAAACCATTAGAATAAGATCGGGGGACCCCGGATGTCCTTAAACGAGTGATAAGTTTTTTGGGGAAATTTTCCCGAAGCAAATTCATATAAATTGAAACAACGTTGGTGAAGAGATCCATTGACGAGCTCGCAGGCTTGGCATAAAGAGTTCTGTAATCATGCAGCGATAAGGTTCACCACTGGAATTCGTCTCATGGCCTCCAGAATTAAAAAAAAAAGGTTCAATTATCCCATGCATGCGTAAAGCAAACCATACAGTTACGCTGGGGCAATGCAATTTTTTTTGATGTTTTAATCGAGTATTGTGCGTCCCTGGGGACGAGTAATGACAGTGTCGCTTATTGACGTGCCCATTAAGGTGAAAATGAGCCTCGTCACTCGAACATCGTACCACAAAAATTTTTGCGTAAGTCAAGGTCACTCTTTTTAAGTATCTAAACGATTTAAGTTTCAAAAAGATGGAACTTCAGAACCTTTTTTTAATTTAATAAATAATCACTCTTGGAAGTCCCAGGGAGGCTGCTCTTTGCGGTATTGAAAGTCGCTGATTTTAACGCAACCTACTTTTAACCAGTTCAATGCTTTTGGTAGTCCAAGATTATCTAGGCCCTGACAGTGGGACATTCATAGCTTAGGCACTTGTGCAGAGTTTTTGCAACTACGAACGAATTAAATTTACACTCGGTCATCATAATCGGTCATCACGTATTTGCCGAATACTAAACTTTAAACAAAACTGTAAATGAAAAATTGCCCAATCGACCACTGCGACACCGTGACTGACAAATCCGCAAGTTCAATAATTCCAACTGCGGCACCCTCCCTCCGTACCACTTATTATTGAAATATTCGTGCTTAAAAATATAGGTTTCCCAATAGATACCCTGTTTTTATAATACATGAGGACACAGACAATGTACTTCTTAAATTTGTTTATTTGTTCAATAGCTTGTTTTTCTTCTTTTACTAGAATAAACATATTTTTTTTGGTTTTTTTTATAAAAAAATTATTTACTTTTGCACAATCACTTAAATGTACGCCTCTCAATAAATGTAAAACACATATGTTGAGTCACATTCGAAGATTAATGCATATTTGTTTTCCACAGGGAAATTGTAAATGTTATTGTCTAGATTTTTTTTATAGAATGGAAAAGCCACGTATTGGTTTTGTAGTTGCATTCACTTAAACCTTCTTTTATATATGCAAACTAACACATGCATAGTAAAAACTATTCAGTATATCTATACAGCAGTAACAACTGTAACAATTATTTGGTGCAAACTTTTCTTCTTATTTCCTACTTGAACATTCACTTATGGGTTTTTTCATACTAAATAATTAACTGTTTTTTTTAATTTTTCCTGAAAATTTCACATCCGTCAGACTCCATAAAGGGCTTTTTTTGTAGAAATAATTATTCAAATAAAATAAATAAAAACATTAAGCTACCGTAATAACTAAAAAAATTATAGTCGATCTTAATGTCAAAATTCTCCCAAATTCTTAATTTTAATGTCAAACCCGTCACAGTTTTCCATTGATTTTTATGAGCAGAAATTTTATTCTTGCAATGTTTATTTGCTATTAGTCGCTTAAAAGCATGCCATCATTAAAAATAATAGCCTTTGTAAAAACAAAATTTGAGATTGTTTGAATTATTATTAAACATGTCAGCAAAATGTTTACACCCGTCACAATGGAGTTGCCTATATTAAAGAGTTCTGCAGCGGATAAGTTTTCAAATGAAATTTGTAATTTAACGTAATTTTATTAATAACAAAGTCCTTTTTTTCTTGCATTTTAAACTTCCAAAGTTGTTTGCATGAATCATTAAGGATGATATCAACTACAGTAATATGTATTAATAAGTTTGTCGTTTTGTCTACAAATTAAATCTGGTTTATGTGTTCGACTAAATCACTTTATTTTCTTGGACAGTATAACAAGGCCCTCCAATTCTGCAAAGAGTTATAGAAATCTACTAGTGCATGCTTCTATATTTCCAATTTCTCTCACTTTTGCAAAGATTTGCCAATAAAATAACTTTTTGGATGCCTTGCTTTTATTTTTGTTGTCAAACAGCTCCACTTTAGATGAAAACCAAAAGTGTTTCTTTGTCAACTCCAACAAACATAAAAACATTTTGTTTTTTATATGACCAATTTGATGATATTAATTGTTTTCAATGGGGGTTTCCCACGGGCTATGTAAGGTCAATTGCTTTCATATATAAATAAAAAATAAAAAACGAACTATATATTCATTTTAAATTTTTATTTTCCCGACGTTTCGTTTGCTTTTTTCAAACATTTTATTATATAAAAACTATTATTATTTAAAACTATAACGAACTAACACATCATTTATCGATTTTTATATAAACTAATCACTAATCTTTTTAAATTTATAAATTTGCATGTGCGATTTTGCTTGTTTAAATATTTTTAAAAATTTTAATGATGCATGCATATAGTTTTAAGATAATTTAAAAAATAAGACAAGTCCACTAACATGCTAACAGTATCTGGCATTTTTATATTTTTATACCCTTCACATAGTGATAAGGATATATATCACTTTGTCATTCCATTTGTAATTTCTTTATTATTCATTTGCGACCCCATAAAGTATATATATTCTGGATCCTTATAGATAAGGAAGTTGAAATAGCCATGTCCGTCTGTCCGTCTGTCCGTCTGTCCGTCTGTCCGTCTGTCTGTCTGTCTGTCTGTCTGTCTGTCTGTCCGTCTGTTGAAATCAAGTGTTCGGAGTCAGATGAAAAGATACAGATCAGTAAATGGTGTCAAACGATCACAAATATCCCGCTAACAATCGCTATTTAAAATCAGCAAAATCGGTTCACTATTGACCGAGATATAAGCGAAAACCCAGAGTAACCCATTTTTTTTTAGGACAAAATCCGTGCATATATCCCTATATATCTCAGTAAGTATAATCACTCTTGCCACAAAACTTGGCACGGATACTCCTAAAGAAGGGACCTAAATAATGGAAAAAGTTTTTTCCGATAGGACCAGGGGAAGGGGTATTTTTCATACAATTGCACAAATTTGGTGAAATATTTTATGCGCTATATCTCGTAAACTATAACAGCTATCGACTTAAAATGTTTTACAAAAATTAATTGTACGCTACACTTTAAAAAAAAATTTTTTTAAGTGGGGGCAAAAAAAGGGGTAGCTCCCATACAAATTAATGATTTGTATGAAATTTCCGATACGCTATATCTCGGAAACTATAATAGATATCGAAATGAAATGTTCTACATAAAGTAATTGGGCAATAAGGGCTACGCCTTAAAGAAACAATTTTTTGGGTGGGGGCAAAAAAAGGGGTAGCTCCCATACAAATTAACGATTTTTATGAAAAATTCGATACGCTATATCTCGGAAACTATAAAAGATATCGAAATGAAATGTTCTACAAAAAGTAATTGGGCAGGAATGCCTACGCTTTAAAGAAGAAATTTTTTGAGTGGGGGCAAAAAAAGGGGTAGCTCCCATACAAATTAACAATTTTTATGAAATATTCGATACGCTATATCTCGGAAACTGTAACAGATATCGAAGTGAAATGTTCTACAAAAAGGAATTGGGCAAGAAGGCCTACGCTATAAAGAAAAAAATTTTCGGATGGGGGGTGAAGAAGGGGTAGCCCCCATACAAATTAACAATTTTTATGAAATATTCGATACGCTATATCTCGGAAACTATAAAAGATATCGAAATGAAATGTTCTACAAAAATTAATTGGGCAAGAATGCCTACGCTTTAAAGAAAAAATTTTTTTGAGTGGGGGCAAAAAAAGGGGTAGCTCCCATACAAATTAACAATTTTTATGAAATATTCGATACGCTATATCTCGGAAACTATAAAAGATATCGAAATGAAATGTTCTACAAAAATTAATTGGGCAAGAATGCCTACGCTTTAAAGAAAAAATTTTTTTGAGTGGGGGCAAAAAAAGGGGTAGCTCCCATACAAATTAACAATTTTTATGAAATATTCGATACGCTATATCTCGGAAACTGTAACAGATATCGAAGTGAAATGTTCTACAAAAAGGAATTGGGCAAGAAGGCCTACGCTATAAAGAAAAAAATTTTCGGATGGGGGGTGAAGAAGGGGTAGCCCCCATACAAATTAACAATTTTTATGAAATATTCGATACGCTATATCTCGGAAACTGTAACAGATATCGAAGTGAAATGTTCTACAAAAATTAATTGGGCAAGAATGCCTACGCTTTAAAGAAAAATTTTTTTGAGTGGGGGCAAAAAAAGGGGTAGCTCCCATACAAATTAACAATTTTTATGAAATATTCGATACGCTATATCTCGGAAACTATAAAAGATATCGAAATGAAATGTTCTACAAAAATTAATTGGGCAAGAATGCCTACGCTTTAAAGAAAAAATTTTTTTGAGTGGGGGCAAAAAAAGGGGTAGCTCCCATACAAATTAACAATTTTTATGAAATATTCGATACGCTATATCTCGGAAACTATAAAAGATATCGAAATGAAATGTTCTACAAAAATTAATTGGGCAAGAATGCCTACGCTTTAAAGAAAAAATTTTTTTGAGTGGGGGCAAAAAAAGGGGTAGCTCCCATACAAATCGACAATTATTATAAAATATTCGATACGCAATATCTCGGAAACTATAAAAGATATCGAAATGAAATGTTCTACAAAAATTAATTGGGCAAGAATGCCTACGCTTTAAAGAAAAAATTTTTTTGAGTGGGGGCAAAAAAAGGGGTAGCTCCCATACAAATTAACAATTTTTATGAAATATTCGATACGCTATATCTCGGAAACTGTAACAGATATCGAAGTGAAATGTTCTACAAAAAGGAATTGGGCAAGAAGGCCTACGCTATAAAGAAAAAAATTTTCGGATGGGGGGTGAAGAAGGGGTAGCCCCCATACAAATTAACAATTTTTATGAAATATTCGATACGCTATATCTCGGAAACTGTAACAGATATCGAAGTGAAATGTTCTACAAAAAGGAATTGGACAAGAAGGCCTACGCTTTAAAGAAAAATTTTTTGAGTGGGGGCAAAAAAAGGGGTAGCTCCCATACAAATTAACAATTTTTATGAAATATTCGATACGCTATATCTCGGAAACTATAAAATATATCTATAGCAGATATCGAAATCAAATGTTATACAAAAAGTATTTGGACAACAAGGCCTACGCTTTAAAAAAAAAAATTTTTGAGTGGGGGCAAAAAAAGGAGTAGCTCCCATACATATTAACAATTTTTGTTAAATTTTCGATATGCTATATCTTGGAAACTATAACAGATATCGAAATCAAATGTTCTACAAAAAGTAATTGGGCAATAAGGCCTACGCTATAAAGAAAAAAATTTTCGGATGGGGGGTGAAGAAGGGGTAGCCCCCATACAAATTAACAATTTTTATGAAATATTCGATACGCTATATCTCGGAAACTGTAACAGATATCGAAGTGAAATGTTCTACAAAAAGGAATTGGACAAGAAGGCCTACGCTTTAAAGAAAAATTTTTTGAGTGGCGGCAAAAAAAGGGGTAGCTCCCATACAAATCAACAATTATTATAAAATATTCGAAACGCTATATCTCGGAAACTATAACAGATATCGAAATCAAATGTTCTACAAAAAGTAATTGGGCAATAAGGCCTACGCTATAAAGAAAAAAATTTTCGGATGGGGGGTGAAGAAGGGGTAGCCCCCATACAAATTAACAATTTTTATGAAATATTCGATACGCTATATCTCGGAAACTGTAACAGATATCGAAGTGAAATGTTCTACAAAAAGGAATTGGACAAGAAGGCCTACGCTTTAAAGAAAAATTTTTTGAGTGGGGGCAAAAAAAGGGGTAGCTCCCATACAAATTAACAATTTTTATGAAATATTCGATACGCTATATCTCGGAAACTATAAAATATATCTATAGCAGATATCGAAATCAAATGTTATACAAAAAGTATTTGGACAACAAGGCCTACGCTTTAAAAAAAAAAATTTTTGAGTGGGGGCAAAAAAAGGAGTAGCTCCCATACATATTAACAATTTTTGTTAAATTTTCGATATGCTATATCTTGGAAACTATAACAGATATCGAAATCAAATGTTCTACAAAAAGTGATTGGACATCAAGGGCTACGCTCTGAAGAAAAACATTTTCGGATGGGGGGTGAAGAAGGGGTAGCCCCCATACAAATTAACAATTTTTATAAAATTTTCGATACGCTACTTCTGGAAAACTATTACAGCTATCGACTTCGAATATTCTACAAAAAGTAATAATCAAATAATTTATACATTTTGGTGAAAAAGTTGGAGAAGAGCAGGGGGACTAGAACATTTAATAAGTTTTATTAACCTTTAAATATGAATAATGTCGAAAACTTTTAAAACTCTTGACCTCAAACTTTCCTCATCTATTTATATTATTCATACGAACGTTAAAATTTTGTATATTTTTCTATGGACTTTAAAACTTGCAAAAGGTTTTTTATTATATTATTTGCAGTACAAAATTACTCGGCTGGGTTCTATTTAAAGACCAATGTGAAGGGTATATAAGATTCGGCACAGCCGAGTATAGCGCTCTTACTTGTTTATTCTTTATTTGAAAGCAGAGCGTTCTTCATTTTACAACGACTGGTATTGTTTATTATTTTTTCAGGATTTGACAACATTTGCATTCTTATTTGCAAATGAATGTTCCTCAAAAATTTGAAACTCTTCGTTAAAAATTTTAAAACAGCCGTTTATGATTTGAGGACTCTTTTTTAACCTTTAAGTTTTATATATATTTGTACCTACAAAATGTAAAAATGGCCCCCTTGCGCTTTTTTGGAATGTTTAAGTAATTTCAAAAAAATATATATTGAGCCAAGACTGTTATGGATATAAAATATACAGACGGTATCAGTTAAATCGTTTCTTGTGCCAGCTTAACATTATTATGTTTCAAAATAATTTCTAATTATTTGTCTGGAGGATTAATTAAAAAATGGGGTTTTTTGGATAAAGGTAGACTGTAATGCATTTTTGAGACCAGTGACAATTTTGTTACCAACATTATTTCAATTCAGTAGTACTGTAGGTTGAATGTCAATTTGTTCTTAAAAAAACTGTTGCTAACTTACTACTTATGCTCGTTATTTAATATAAAAGATATCCTGATGTGTAGAAATGTCCAAAATTTTTGTTATTCTCACACATAAGTAGGCATGCTTTTCCTGCTAAGATTTCCAATATAGCTTTACCTAATAGGTAAAGAAAACTATTAGGTACAGACACAAGCAGTTGTTGAGACCAAACTTTATCCATGTACAAACCTTTGTTCCCTTATTTCTATTCTATTTGAATTTACTATTAGTTACTTTTATTATTTAAATTAATTTTTATTTTAAGGATTAGACAAAATTGTTTTGGATAATTTTCTATTAATATATATACAATGAGCAATTTGAATGTTATACATTTAATAATGATTTATTTGAACTTTTTTTATCTTACATTTATTTATATATATTAAGCTTATTTTGATTTTGAGATTGTGATATCTGAGAATGGAAAATTTTTTGATATAAGCTGAGCCGAATCCATTTCGAAACCAGCTACGATTTCTCTCAGACCACTTTCTATTTATTAATAAGAGATTTAAGCTAACCCTTTTTATTAAAAATAGTTTTGTCTAAAATTTGAATACTGGAATTTTATTTAAATTCAATATTTCTTAGACCGAACGAGAACAACACAAAATCCATTATTTTCTCATTCAGTTTGTTTTTATCACTAGTTATTTCTTTAATATATCTACTGTAATTTTTGTTATGTTTTGGCCATCTATCGATTGACATTTAATCTATTTAAATTGACGATTTAAATTACAAAAAAAAGGATTTTGTATTTTGTGAAAAAAAATTTCTTAAATATTAAAAAAAAAAAAAAAATAAAATGGTTTAAAATCCAAAAAAAAAATTGATTTAATATTGCTATGAATAAGAAAGGATTATAAATTGAATATCATCACATTATGTATATACTTATATTTTAAAAAATAAATTTATTTAAGGTATTTCTATTATTTAAATACCCTCAAGTAATGTAAGTTTTTCGTTCTATGATAGACATTAAAACAAGTCTGGACTTTAACTTATAAATGCTTAAATAAATTTATTTTATGTGCTCAGCAATAATATTTTTAAATGGGTGAAATGACCAAATAAAAAAAATTAAATAAGAACTAACCATAACATAACTGCGGTAGATTTTTAATTTTGTAAAATGCTTGTGCAATATAAAATCTCGCTTAAAAAATGTAATTCGTTAGCTGCCCAAGATATTAAGTTTTAATTTTGTGATTGTATTTACATTTTTTTACAAGAAATATTTTAAAGTAAATGTGCATAAGGAGCTAATTATTATATACTTTACTAAACATATGACTTTTCAGTCGGTGTTGATTTTTAAACTTAGTTTTCAATGCTCTTCATTTTCTATTGCTTAAAAATATAGAAACTAATATATAATTAACTCGTTCAGTATCAATATTAGACTTATCAACTCCTTTTAATTTTGCCATGAGCTCAAAACTCACAAATGAATAGGCATTAAATTAGTTACTTACTTAGGCTCTTTGTGGTCTTTTGAAGTCAACAACAATTTCTAAAGGAAAATTTATGGATTATGTGAAAGCTAAGATTTTTTTTTAATTTTATGAACACATGGCTATAGACAAATTTTTGATAACCAGAAATATACTTAAAATTATTATACAAAACAACCTTTTATCCATTGCATGTCACGTATCCAGTTAGATTTACAAAAAAATATTTGAAACTTTAAGCTAAATTTTCAGGCATACCACAGAGCTTCAAAGTGAAGATCTTAGGGCCTTTATGCTCGAAAACTTAAACTTTTAACAATGTTACGAGTTTTCTTTACTACAAAGATTTTGTATTTTAACTTAATTTCAAGTTTCAATTTATGTTGTGAAAACTTATGTTTGTGGGAAAATGTTTTTTTTTTATTTTTTTTGTTGAAAATAAAATAAAAAATAAAATGAACATTGCTTTGTTTTTTTTTAAATTTATTTTAGAGGAAAAGTAATAGAAATTAATCTTGAAAAAAACGACCACAAAAAAAAGAAAAAAGGCACAGACAATGCTTAATAGGGGTTGTGTTGTAAATAAAAAGGCAAACAAGAAACTTTAGCAAAATCATATCTATTTATTTAAAAGGTTGATTCACATTGCTCAAACCTACTTTTTCGTAGTCACGTCTTTTTTTAAATGTTTGATCATATTTAAGTATGTCCATCTGCACCCAATCAACTTTTGTTAGATTATTTATATAAAACTTTCTCTCATTCTGGTCCGCAATAAAAACATTAGAGTATCTGAGAAATTTATAAAATAATTTTCTTATATTTTTTAACTAAAAAAAAATTCATTTTGAGTTGACTTTTTTTTTATTAAAATGGTTAAAATTTTAATTAAAGTACTAAGTCAAAAAGGTTAATGTGAACTAACCTAATACAAATTGTGACCTCTTATTAATACCATGCCAAGGCAAATAAAAACAACAATAAATTTAAAATAACATAAACATTAATGGTATTTTTCCTATCATTGTTGTTGTCAACAGTTTAAAAAAAGAAATTTTTATTTCTTTTTGGTTTTACAAGATTGTTTTCTCTTTTGTTTTCTTATATTCCAAATTACTCGAAATAATGACACTAAATAAATCCTTGAAACATTTTACAGAAATTTATAACAGACCAGACTATTTAAAATGACTAAACGACAATGATGACCATTAAAATGTTACAAATTAATGTAAAAGAAAGTCAAAAAATTTATGGCCAAACATTAGTTTATACCAAAAATGTCGCAGAAAACCAATGTTATTTATATGGGTTAAAAATTACCTAAATTGTTTAAAAAAAGTTATTTCTTCTAACGCAAATAGTGGTTGAATTTTAAATTCTTTTAATAGAGTCATATAAAAACTTAAAGATTAAGATGGACTTAAAATGAGTAAAAAGTAAAAAAATAATTAAAAAAAACCTTTCAAAATGGTCTTATGATGATGGTGCGTAGGTGGTTTCAAAAATGTTCTTGAAATAAAGTTAAAACATTAATGGAAAATATTAATTTTTTAAGTAAAAAAAGGAACCCAAATTATAAAACAATTAACAACAACAGGCATTTTTCTTAACAAAAAATAAGTTTAACGGAAAACATTTTGCGTAAAAAATTTTCAATTTAAATTTTTTACTCATTTACCCAATACTATTTCGTACTTGAGCTTAAAAAAGATATATCAGAAACATTAAACTTTTTTAACTTGATACTTCAGGTGCCCTTTCATTGCCTTTAGTGGAATCTTGCCTTAAAAAAACCAAACTTAAATTTTTTACAGTTTGGCAAACATGCTTAAAAAATCAAAATAAATATATTTTTTATTATTTATTTATTATTTAGATGATAACAACGAACCTATGACTGATATGTAAGCAGTTTAGTTGGTTTAGCATACTTTAAAAGTCGAATCTGATTTTGTGAAAAAGAAAAATGAAAATAGTTTTCAACAAGCTGTTTTGACACAACTGTCAAAACTTGTGTAACATAATCGTAAAATTTGCATCGAAACAACTGGAATATAACATTTTTGCACAAAATGCACAATAATCGCAAATTGTGCTGTTTTGAAATGATAAAGTGGAAACTAAGAATGAAAACGAAAATTATAATTCTTTTGCACTTCACATTATTGCAGAACAAAAATGGGCATCCCGGTCGTAAAACTGATTTTATGTTTGTTGATGATGATAAGTCTGGTGTTAAAAATGTAAAAGTGTGTTTTTAGCTTTGTAAACAGTGTTCGGAAAGTCATTACAAATCATTTAGAAGCAGATTAGCGCTTTTAAGTTCGGGAAATATACTTTTGGAAAGTATTAATCTTTTTTGTCAATTTTATGGTCAATAAATTTTACTGAGTGGCTAAACAATACTAGCATTGGCCGAATACTTATTAGCATTGGACGAACATTATTTGCAAAAAAAATTTTAATATATGGAAGTCAATATTAAAGCCACTATTGACGATTTATATATGGTATTTAGAAGTTTTGACAAAGTTATCAAAAGTTTGATAAATAGAGTGTCCCATGTTTGCCGTAGCCATGGCAAATGAATAATAATGAAGTGATATAACCCAGTTGTAGCTGGGAGTAAACCTATAAATCCTTCACAATGTGTAGTTATGCAATAAGGCAAGTATTTATGATCCGATGGCCCCATTAGGCGATGGTGATAGGGGTTAAGTACATATGTTAAAAGAATATGTTTGGGAGGGGAAACTAAAGGGGGTCAGTCATACACTTTTTTCTATTGCCGATTTTGGGAAAATTTTGGGTATTTTTGCACGATTCTTGTTAATTTTGTATGGCAACTTAAGTGATGGAAAAAGGTGATAAGTATGATCTAGGAATATATTTAAGGGTCAAAACTAATGTGGTTCTGTGATACATAATTCTCTAAGGGCAACTCCGGAAATGTTCTAGGATTTTTAGGCAAATTTTTTTTTCCTTTTAGAGACTGGAGATAGGGGGTAAGAATATTTTGCAAAAATGTTTGCGAAGAAAAACTAATTGGGGTCGGTCTTATGTTTGACCTGGAAGGAGCATCCTTAGAGCCATGGGAGCGATTATAAAAATTAAAGTTTGTATGGCAACACTAAAACGGGGTGGAAATAAAGTGTAAGTTTGTCCCACATAAAGGTTTGCGAGGAAAAACTAATGAAAGTTGGTGCTACATTTGTAGAGGTTTTTATGTATAAACTTTGAACAATATCAGACATTTTTATTGAATTTTACTAGCAAAATTATCGCAGGTATACCTGGAGTTTTGGTACCACTAGCAATTCTGAGAAATATCAAGGGGTTTAAAAACTTGATTTTAATAGGTTAACAAACCCCGACAGATGGACATTGGTTAGTCAACTTTTCTATCTGTAAGGATCAAAAAATATATACTTTATGGGGCTGCAAATGGATACTTAAGAAATTACAAGCAGAAAGGCAAACTTATACATACTGTTATCTTCAATGTAAAGGGAATAAAAACATTGTTACAAAATTTTTTTCTGTCTTGAATTAATATTTTAAATTTTTACGCAGCTAGCCGTCATATTTAAAAAAAACTGTTTTTTTATATATAAAGTAATATAGAATTACAGTAAACTCAGTTTAGACTTTGACCATGTATTTTATGTACATAAAATTATTATCAAAACTATTATTTTTGCCAACATTCCTTTTTTCCTTGTTATTTTAAAACAAAAGTATATTTAAAAGATAATCAACCAGGGTCTGTTCAGAAATCTAACATTTATGATGAATAACACAACTAGAAACTCAAAGCATTACTTCATAAAAGAAAGTGGATGGTTATTTCATACTTTTCAAACAGACAGATCAACTCAAACCCTGTAGTCTTAAAACTAAAAAATTTTTAATTTTTTTTTTTTTGATTAAAAATTAAATTTACAAAATATTTTAGAAAATCTTTAACTATAATACAAATAAAGCATTCCATTACAGCATATTAAATTCAATCTTTTTTTTCTTTGGTATAACTGTGGAGTAAGTAGTTCTAATATTTTTGTACAGATGCAGAACTGCAAAACACCACACTTATACAACTATTACACATCGTAGGACTTTTTTTCTTAAAGTAATAAGTTACAAATTGTAAAAGAAATGATCTCGTTATTTATTTGGCTGCCAGCTCATGTCACAGAAAACCAATCCTAAATACAATTTTCCAATTCAGTTCAATTTACGAAAAATTTTGTGCATTTGATACTTGACAAATTGCAGCCGGGCATTGCCAAAAAGAAAAGAAACAATAATAAGAATCATTTTAAAAGTACATGTAGCTTTTAAACAGTTTGCCAAAAAAAAAAATTATTAAATTTCTAAAAATGGTATAATGGATGAGAAAAGGATATGAGTAATTGCAAATAAAACAATGTTTGAAATTTAGTGAGTTTTTCATGGACTACCAAGAGCTTTCTAATTTAAGATTTTGCAGTCAACAAAAAGTTATAATTTGTTTTAATATTATTTTCTTCTTTTTCTAATTTTGCAAAAATGGATTCAAAATATCAATTTCGTTTGAAATTTAATTGTTAAATAAAAAAAAACCAAACGCACAATTTTTTAATTTTGTTTATGTTTATTTTTTAAAAAAATCTTCAATTTTTTTTTACCAATTTAAACTTAATTTTATTAAAAAAATAACATATATATAAACTAAATGAGGTGCTATAATAAACATATGACATAAAAAGCAACCATATCATGGGAAGTAATAAATTTAATACCTGTAATTATAATAATGTATGATGATTTTGTTTGTGAGGAAAATTTTGTTTACATAAGTTACTTCTCTAGTAACTTGTTTTTATATTAATAAAATACTGTCCAATTAACATGCATTTATAACAATTTTATATAAGTCTTAAAATTTTGTTAGATAAATACTCTTTCGAGAAAGTGTGTTATTAAAAGCATTAAACGCAAATTCAGTTTAAGTAAACCTCAGTTATAATTACGTTATTGGTATGAAATATTTATAGAGTTTTAATGTACATATCAAAATGGCTAGACGTAATAAAGACAAACATTTAAATATATATTTTGTTAAATAATTAATAAAACAGATACAAAAACTAATTTTTTTTTTGGATTTCATTTTGGTTTCTACTACATACATACTTAGAATAAATTAATTTGAACATTTTTTGTATAAACCTAACAATATATTTTAATGTCACCCGTGGCGTATGAGCATTAAATTCCATTCGCTTTTAATTTCTTAATAACTCATACGCTGCAGTAGCCTTAAAATAATGCGTAGAAAATAATACCCGCTTATACTTCATAAACATATAGATACAAAAAACACACATTTCAAGCTAAAATTTAAATCTTATTTTTTTAACTACTATAAGTTTCTGTTCAAAGGAGGAGTTCAAAATAACAGTAACAATTTTTTGAATTTTCTTTAATAAATTTTTAAATTCTAATCCCTGCATTTCCTAAATGCTTATTTTTGTGTGGTATGTTTCCCAGATGCTAAATATTCTAAAGTTGTTTATATCCTTTTGCTACAAAAACCAAAAACAACCAAAACAAAAAAAAAAGAAAGATTTAATTTCCTATTTATGGCCAATAAATTTGCCTTAAATCAAGTAATGCGGCTTAGCAAGTAATAAATATTCCACAATATATTGGAAAAAATGTTAGCAGTAAAAAAGCAATAAGTAAACAAACTTTATAAAGGAACGAGCATATTAAACGAACATATGTGCTTAAATATTTTCTGGTATTAACTTCAGCATTAAGTGAAATAAAAAAATTAATAACATAAGTGAAAAAAAACGTTAGATTTTAAAACCAAATATATAAAAACGTATTTAATTAAATGCAAAAATACAAAAAACTTAAGAAAGAAATTAATTCCTTGTTTTAAGTTCCTAGCCTGTAAACATCTTACCATTCATGGGCGTGTGCGTGTATGTCTGTCTTGCAAATTAAATTTACATGAGCTCTCTGCTAAGAAGCAAGTTGCTGCCACACTAAGAAGCAAATGATATTTCTTTATCCTGTTTTATATTTACAGATAAAAAATTAAAAAGGTGTTACATGGTTGGTAGATGAAAAAACAAATATTTGCTTATGAAAAAAACGGCAAGTTATTAAAAATTAAATTTAAAAAAAATTTTATATACAAAAAAATTTTTGTTACCTGTCATTTGATAACTGATTGATGTAATTTTAAAAAATTGTAAAAACTTATGACAAAATTTTCAAATTGTGTTCATATATGTACATTTGGATTATTCAAATTTATTAAAATTTGTAAATTGAATAATTTAATTAATCAAGAAAACGATTTTCTCCTATTAAAAGCCACTTAGCGTAGAATTTTAGATTTTAGTTGGGTAAAAAATAACTAAAATGAAATAATATAGTTCATGTGTTAACTTTATCTCCTTTAAGATTGTGAATAACAATGTCACTATCTTTTTGACAAGTTTCCAAGAATGTTTTTAGCAATCATCGTTAAGACTTATATATTATTTTTTTTTGGCAATGGGCTTTAGTGTTTAATCAGGGTTAGAAACTAAAAGTTTGCCCAGGTTTTCGTTGAGGGTTGGGTCATAATAAAATTAAAGAGCTGTTAATATAAGCACAGAATTTATTAAGGCTTTAAATTAAAACAAAATTAATAACAAATAATTTTTTATAAAATATTTATTATCAATGCTCAGTACCGAATCAGGAGTGCTAAGGCGGAGCTTAAGCGGGTTATGAAAATGTTTATCAATTGATTTGTATCAGAAAACTAAATTCTTTCAAGATAATTATTCAATAAAAATCTTTTCGCAATAACATTGAACCAATTACCCTGGTAAACAATAAAGGCAATTTAAAAATAAAAAAATTGTTTAAAAGTACGATAAAATATAAAATTTATTTAAAAAAAAAATATTTTAAAAAATACATAGAATATCAATAAATGTTTAACGATACAAATAAAATTATCTTAAATATTGTAGAAATAGAAAAAAAAACAAAATGTGTTAATAAATATTTTTATTGTTTTAAGTATTTAAATTTATTTATCAACATATGAATTATTAATATAATAACCAAAAAAGATAAAATAAAGCCATAAAAATATGCATATAATTTTCTAAATTCGAAGGTTATATTAAAGAGTTTTTTTTACATTTATCAAGTATCTGTCCATAAATTTATATTTGTTTTTAAATGGCATATAATATTTTACATTTTTATTATAGTCTGTTTTGTTTTTAGTATTTTAATTTTTTTAGTATATGTGTATGCATATACACATATTTGGTCTCTAATGTGAAGGTTACTCAGTTATTAAAAAGATATAAGTTATGTGCTTTTGTTATTATTATTGTTTTACATGTGCAATGGCTTAACAATTTGGGTTTTCGTTGAACATGTATATCGTTTATGCGTTTGACCTAAATTTATGATACACAATGGGTAAAAAGTTTTGTTTTATATTGAAGCACTATTATATAAGTTTTTACAATAAGAGAAAATGCCCTTAATCGTAAGGGAAAAATATTTAACTAAAATTTAATAAAGCGAGGAAACAAAAATAGCACAAAAATGGTAACAGCGCTTTATTTGGCTGTGCCTAATCTTATATACCTTTCACATTTGCCTTTTGAAACCCCGAGTTTTTTCTTCTAATTTTATTCAATAATAGGGATCGCTGTCATATTTTAACACTCTAAGGGTGACTACGGGGAAATTGTAGAGGTTTTACCCTGTTTTTTAAAAATATTGTACAGCAACTCCATTTGTGAGGGGTAAGAAGGGGGGAGAGGGGGAGCTGGGGGTTGGTAGAGATAAGGGGTTCCAGAAAAAAAGTTTTTGAGAAAAAAACTAATTGTGATCGGTCGTATATTTGACCTTTTTAAGAGCACTCATAAAAATTGTTAATTTGTACGAGGGCTACCCCTTCTCCTGCTACTATCCCAAAATTTTTTTATCCAAAATGTAGGTCTTGTTGTACAATAACCTTTTATAGAACATTTGAGTTCTATAGCTGTTATAGTTTCCAAGATTTAGCGCATGAAATATTTTAAATGAGTTTTGCAATTTTAGGGGAAATAACACTTCCACTGAGCTAATCTAAAAAAAAAAGTTTTCCCTTATTTAGATCCCTATTTTCAGAGTACCTGTGTCAAGTTTTGTGATAAGAATGACTATATTTACTGAGATATATAGGGATATATGCACGGATTTTGTCCTGAAGAAATGGTTTATTTTAGGTTTTTGCTTATATTTCGGTCAATATTAAACAGATTTTGCGGATTTTAAGTAGTAATGTTTCAAGGGATATTTTTGATTATTGGTATGCAAATGTTTTATGTGCACACAGACGGAGAGATGGACAGACATACAAGGCTATATCGACTTTCCCATCTATAAGGATCCCGAATATATATACTTAATTGCGTCTAAAAAAACATTTTAAAAATAAGAAACGGAATGGCAAACTGATATTAACCCTTGTCCCTATGTGAAGGGTGTAATTGAATTATGTGTCACATAAGTTAGTTGCTATAAAGAATGAAATATTTTTGTGGGATATATAGTTTTGCTTTGCTTTATTTAATTTCATTAGTTAGAACAAGATGTTTTTTTTTTAAATTAATATTTTTCTAACCTTGGCTTGCAATTCGTTTGAGAAATGAGCCGGAAAATGTTAAATTTCTTGTTCTCGTTTAAACACAATTGTTATCGTTTTGTGTCTGTTTTGTAGACAAAAATATTAGTAATTGTTTTTAAATATTTTGTCAAAATTTTTATTGAGTCAATTTACTTTTTCTATAAAATAATAAACATCTTCGAAAATATGAGTTTAAGTTAAAGGGACAAAAAACTTTCGCAGGTCATTAATTTCATTCACATTTCTGTGAAAATTATCTCTTAACCAACCCAATAATTTAGCAAAAATTTTTTTATTAAGTTAAGAGTTGCAGTGTTTTTATTATTTGTATTAAATCTCATATTTTATATTTGCACTAATTAAAATAAACAAATCAAGAGTAACAAGTACTACCAATAGCATCATTTATATATTCCTATTTAATTAATTGCGATGTTTAATAAGGAAATCGAACAGATTTTTGCAAGGTTGCAAAAATTATTGAAGCATTAAGGGTAAAAAGCTCGTTATTAAAATATGCAGTAGAAATATTACGATAATAAAGATGCCTAGTAAAGGTAAGGAGAATAATAAAGTATTTTGTTGCAGATACTTTTTCCAATCTCCTGTTGAAAAATACTTTGTGCATAAACTACTTTTTAAATAAGTTATAGTTTTAATTTAATCTTAAAATTTTTAATAAAAGTCAACATTAATTTTTTAAATATTCAAATATTAAGTTTCTTGTACTTGTTATAAAAAATAGTTTTTATTATTAATAAAAAAGCATAAATATTTACATTTTTTTTAATAACAAAATCTTTGGCAATTGCAATTATTTTATAAAAATTTATATAAAAGAAGATAAGTGCTCGTATGCAAAAAAAAATTTTAATTTAATATAGACTCCAAAGACAGATTTTGTATGAAAATTGCATTTAAAATTTTTTTTTTTTGGATACGAGCCTTAGCGTAAAGAAGAATATTAACAGAATGAATGAAATTGGATAGATATTTTAAGAACTACATTAAAACAAACTAAAACATATGTATGTAAGCTTAAGCCTCTCAGTAGGAAACGGATTATTGTGCACAAAATGTGGGAAAAAATTTCATATTACTTCCCTTACAAAGTCTGTAAGAATTTTTTGTAGATTATATTGTATTTTGTAAAAATCTGTTTAACGTTGAGCTAAGGAAATTTTGTATAAGAAATATCCTTTATATTAAGAAACAGAGTCAAATATACGATTAGCTCTTAAATAAAACGTTTAAAAAGTAAGTATTAGAAACTTTTTTTGTTAATTCTCGACTACTCTTACGTATAAGCGACATTCAATAAAGAAACGTTAAAAACATCAATCATACGTCTGCGATTTAAGTTGGATAAAGTAAAACAACTGAGTAGCTTTAAGTTAAGAAAATTAAATTCATTTGTAAATATAATTAAAAAAATAAACCCAAATATTTAAATTGTTAAAAAACTTAAAAGCCTCTGTCGCCAGTAAACGCATATATATAAAGAAATTTTTGTTCCCTAATTTTACTGCCTTAGCGCGCTTGCAGTGGTTGAAAAAAAATCTCGCATGCCAAAAATAAAACTTTAAATCTTTTTGCGTTTTTGCTTTCTATTCTCATTGATTTTTCAGTAAGTAACAGAAGTCTCGTAGAAGTCAATATTGATATAAATGGAATGACAATGGGAAGCAAATTGTTCTATTCACGTAAAAAGTATTAAATGCATATTTTAGAAGCAGTAAAATTTACTTTAATTTGAACAATAAATACTTTAAAAATTCAAATGTTTTCTTAAAGCAAATTTTTTTTTTTTTGCAATGCTAATGACTATTTTTTCCTCGATTTATATTTTAAAGCAGCATTAATCATTTATTTGTATTTATTTGTAATTTAAGCTGCAAAATGTTTGTTTAAAAATTACATTGTTGTATGTGCCTCTAAATAACTTAACAAAAAATTTAAGAATCTCTAAAAGAAGTTTTTTGTTTAAGCTGAATTATTAAGCTGCCAAGGAAATTGGCTCGAATTTCTAATCTGTTTTCTGAGTATGCCAAGTAGCCACCTTCCTAATTAGTTAATTCTTTAATACAATTAATTGAAAATTTTTGGTTTTTTTTTTAATTTCTGCTAATTTTGTCCTGTCACTAAAGCAAACTAATCATTAAATACATAAATCCTTAAGGCATAATTTATGCCATCCTTACTTTTTTTGGCTATATTCTTATTTTCGTATTATAATTGATGTTTTTTGCTGACAATTTTTTTTCCACATCAATAAATTCAAGGGCTAAAATAGATATGAAATTACGACTTTAACTTTTTTTCTGTAATTGTTAGTAAGAAAACTAATGAAAGAAAGAAATAAGACAAATGATGAGAATGTGTAAATGACTGACTGTAGAAACGTGTTTTCTTAACAATATCCAGTATTACTAGACATACATATTTAAGAACCAGTAAAAAATATATTTTTTTAAAAGAGTGTTTTATTAAAAAAATATTCTAAATATGAGTTTTGTTCTATTAAGTAATGAGTTATTTGCTTAGCTTAATGTAGATTTTAATACTTAAATGTTTTATAAACATTGGTTTGAAATCAAATTGAGTTAAAGATAGACTTTTATTCAAAACCTAAAAAGATATATATAGTATAACATACTTTTTTGTTAGATAGAAGTTTCCTGTTTAAATGTTATATATGTTTTAATTTTAAGAACTTTCTTAAAGACTTTTTATTCATAAAACGTCTATACTATTTTTACTAAGATTAAGGGCTTAACATAGTAAGTGGTTTTGCCCTCACTTTTACAAACTTTGATTTAAAAATTTACTATTTAATGATGCTTACTGTCCGTACAAAAGTTTTTTCTTCCATAAAACAATTTTGCAAATGCATTGACAAGCTTTGTAACAAGCTTGATTTCAATTTTTTTATTTTAGTTAATGGTATAGCACTCTTAAAGGGGCGTTCAATGGGAAACCTTATTGAAATTTTTTCACAGCAAACAAATTCTATAAGCTGTGGGAGTTTAATAAATAGTTTTTATATGTTTAAGAAGATAAATTTTACGTAAAATGGCCCAAACTCGTGAAAAATAGTTTTTCGTTTTTAAAGAAATGTATGAATATCCATCTAAAACAAAAGGAAAATGAATAAAATATAAATAAATTGGTATATATTTTGATTTTGCTAATTTTGAAAGAAATGATCGCAAGGTAAAAAATCAGCTGTTTTTCACGTTTTGATGGAAATGTCATATCCGCTACCCTTTAAATGTTTTTCCTTAAGCAAACTAATTTTTTGAAGAAATTATTTATCAAATATAGGGTCTCCACTGGCAAAGTTTACCTATTGTTTTGCCGCCATTTTGGTTAATGAATGAATAAGACACGTAGCAAATTTATTATGGAAAATATTTAATAAACCAAAGTGCTTCAATTGTTAAAATATTTTCACAAAATCAATAATCGATTACCGTGACGATGAGAAAGTTACATAAAATTTTTGTTAGAAACAACTATGAAGATAGGTTGAAAACAGCTACCTGCTCAAAGAAAAAATGGCGGGAAATCCGCTCAAAAGGTATCGGAAAAAACACTAGTGAACATAATAGCAGAGTGGATGTACACCAGCTAAACTCTGAATTCGCTAATATACAAATGCCAAGCGCTAATCATTTATTTTATATCTCAAATGAAGCTTACACTGCTGATACTCATCCAGGACGACCACTAAGCTTTGGATTTATTAATGTTAATCAGGATGATGTTTTTAAGGCGCTTCTTAGTATAAAATCAGAAGCGGTTGGGCATGATGGTATACATCCTAAATTCATAAAAATCATAATACTATATATACTTCCACAGTTAACTCACTAAATCAACACGATAATAACCACCTCAACTTTTCCATCTATGTGGAAGCAAGCGAAGATTATACTTGTTTTAAAGCCGGATAAAAACTATCGTCCAATTGCAATACTGTCATATTTTTCTAAATTTTTTGAAAGAGTAATCCATACGCAGATGACAAAATTTCTATATGACAACTCTTTACTATCAGATAGACAATCTGGCTTCAGGCCAAAACACAGCTGTGTATCTACGCTTATTGATGTCTGTGAGGAGCTACGTTCAAAAATGGACAGCGATATGGTATCAATTCTAGTTTTACTAGATCATTCAAAAGCATTTGATACGGTAGATCACACTATACTTTGCCAAAAATTAAAATATATGTGCTATTTTTCTAACACTGCTGTTAACTTAGTCCATTCATATCTCCAAAATAGAAGTCAATATGTATGTTTCGGGACCTGATAAATCAGAAAGTTGCTTTACAACAAGAGGTATACCACAAGGCTCTATACTTGGTCCACTGCTGTATACAATTTACTCAAATGACTTGCCATCCAGACTTAACTACTGTGGAATACATATGTACGCAGATGACGTGCAGCTCTTCATCAGCTGTTCCCCATCTGGAATTAATGAATGTATTGATAAGCTAAGTCATGATCTTAACAATGTTTCCAGATGGGCTTCAGTTAACGGTCTATGTTTAAATGCAAATAAATCTAAGTCGATGCTAATAAGTAAAACTGAACACATACAGACAAACTTGCCGCCAATACTTATTGGACATTCCGTAATTGAACTGGTTCAAAGTGCCAGAAATCTAGGAATTGTAATCAACAACATATTAACCTGGTCCGACCATGTGAAAGCCGCATGTAGCATATCAAATTACTCCCACCAAATTTACAATGTATCTTTTGAAAATCTGCTAAAGTGCCGCACACTACTGTTTCTACACAAGATAATCTACAACAAACAACCTGAGTATCTCTACAGCGAGTTTACGTTTTCGAGGTCTAATAGAGGCCGTAAAATAAATTCAATGCGATACCGGAAACTTATATCTGAACGACATTTCTTCGTGAATGCCATTCGTCTCTGGAACAAACTTCCTCATAATATACAAACTTTAAGCAATGCTACGCACTTTAACTGTGCTATTTTTTCCTATTTCAGTTAAGCAAATTTCTGTTTTTTGTTTTGAATTAATTCTTAATAATTTTGAGTATTATTTTGTAAATTGTATAAGTAATTTTGTATCTTGTATATGTATGTTAAAATTCAAAACATGTATGTAATCATAACTAAGATAACAATCTCTTAGCAGTACTGTTATAAAAGACTTAGTCTTGTTGTACTGTTATTTTCCTTAAATTAAATAAATAAATAAATAAATAAAACAACTTGCCAATAAGAAGCACTATTTGTCGTGCCTTCAGTGATTTTGAAGATAGAGGGACTGTAGCTGATAGGCCCAAGCATGGACCTCATAGTACTGCAAGACCGGCTGAAAACATTTCTGCTGCCCAAGAAAGTGTTCAAAACAATCCATCAACCTCAATTCCAAGCCGTGCCTAGAAGCTTTTTCTTAAAAAAAAAAAAACGTTGGTCTCAATTTTGCAAAAGGATTTGCACTTGTTTCCATTTAAAATTCAGTTGACAAAAGAACTTCTTCGAAAAGACCATTGACGCCGCCGTACATACGTCAGAAGAATGTTACAGCTCGTCCTTAACAGTCCAAATTTTCTTAACAAAATTATAATGGTTTCTTTTTAAATGGATAAAGTTGGTCCTGGACAATGGAAAACCCTCAAATTATTCTTCAGTGACAATTGAATCCATTAAAAGTGACAGTCTAGTGTGCAATTTGAAAAAGAGCAATCATTGGATCTCACTTTTTTGAAACTGAAACGGTGTAGCGGTAACTATCAATGGGGATTGATATTGTGATATGATTGAAAACTTTTTAAAGCCACAATTGCATGCCTTGGGCTTAGTTAACATGAACAAAACGGTGCCACGTCGCATACCGCCAAGATTACAATGGATTTTCTGCGAAACCTTTTTCTAGAAATGTTGAAATTGATTGGCCCCCACGGTCACGTGATTTGACTACTCTAGAATTTTTTGTGGGGTATCTGAAAAGCAAGGTTTATGCAAACAAACCATAAATGCTGGAGCAACCTTAAGAAAATATTCGTAATTAAAATAATGAAATATCGCGTGAAATGTGTGCGAATGTGATGCTAGCAGGGGTGGTCATTTTTCTGATATTGTATTTCTTACATTATTGCCGACATAAAGTAAAGCTTTTATCAATATAAGATCCATTATCTTTCACTTCATCAAAAATTACAAACAAACAAAGTAGTGTGCCTTGCCGACGGATACCCTGTACGAATAAAAACACCTTAAACTATCTTTAAGATAAAAAAATATTTTACACGCCTATTTTACACAACTTGATCTTAAAACCAAAATTTTGTTCAATTTAAATTTGTAAGGTTACACCCGTCACAGTCTTGTTGTGAGCAAGAACTTTGTTCTATTAATATATTATTAATGCAATTTAACTTACCATCTCTGGAACAATGGCTTTTTTCCAACAAAAAAGTTTAAACTGTTTTAGCTATAAGGAAAACTGTCAGGAAAGTGGCCAAACCCATCAAAATGAAATTAACCAGAACAAGCCTACTGATAATGATAAAAAGTTATTAGAGGACATATAGGAGAAGTTTAAAGTATCAAAAAAAATAAGCTTACAAGGAATTCATAAGTGAATTGCAGAATCCTTATTGAAAATAAAAAATATGATTTCTAGGTACATAAGCATTACAACTTCGAAATTACGTATTTGCCACAAAATTTTTTTAAAATCTAATCAAAAACAACAACAACATTATTAAGATCTTTCATTTTTTTGACATAAACAAGAGATAGCAATATTACTAGTAGGATTTAAAAAATATTGACTGAAAACATTATTTAAAAAACTATTTATTTGATTAAAAAGTTGTAAAGTTTTTTCTGTGTCGCTAAATAAGTAGTTCCCGATCATTAGCAGTTACTGACTGCTATTACGATCAATTGCTGAGTCACGTGCCATTACAATCACTTTGTTATAAGCTCCAATGATCTGAAGCTATATTTTTAATTTTACTGACCTCTTCTGCTATGGCGCATACTCCTGTAATTGTTATCATTTTTCGTAAACTAAGGTTTAGCGTGTGTTGTACCACATTGCTTTGTTCAGTCTCATACAGGCAAACACACATTAAATAAACATACGAATAACTATGACATACTGTTTTACCCACAATATAATTTGTTATGCTGGCACTTTTGCTATTGCTGCCGTTGTTTCTATTGTTTCTTTTAATGGAAAACAAAAAGAGGATGCGCATCATTAGTTTTCAAACACAACAAATCTGTAATATATAGTTGACATGCACAAGACATTTTTATTACTTGTATTTATGTCTATGTCTATATGTTAAACAGAAGAATGTCTCATGTACGAAAATAAATTTTCATGAATAAATTATATTTCATATATAAAAAATATGTTTCTATGCAGAAAGTAAAAATTTTAAAGCAAAGTTGCGTTGTAAAACTTGTAATTTGAATATTTATGCGACACTTTTGATAAATGTAAAAAAAAGTACTTTTTTGGTTTTTTTTTGTTCTTTAATTTCAAAATTGTGATATTGTTTCAAGTTAGATATTGTTAATAGTATGAGGATATGTTTCATTTACAAAACAGTTGTAATATGCCTAATATGGCATTCAAACTAGAAATTTTTTAGTGTTTTCGTTGTAATGATAAGACATTGTTATTTGATAAATGGTTTTGTTCACGCCATTTCCATGTTTATTGTCAAATTCACTTTAAGTCATTATAATTCAATTTCAAAACTACTACACATGTTTCTAATAAAATGCGATGTATATTGACTTAAGAGTCATAAATAATTTTGAATAACATGTGTAAATGAAGTCATTCGATGTTGTTTGGCTCTAACTTTTTTTAAAAAGGAAAATTTTGACTCTGTTTGTTGATTATGTTTGTATAAACCCTTAGAATCTTACTAGTCGTGTTGAGAAGATTATATCTGACAAATGAGCGCCATCACAATTGGTTTTTATACGAGCTCGTTTTATGGTATTTTTTATTACTTCGGCAAAAAATTCGGGTAAAAGGTTCTCGCAATCATCTCAAGTATTGTCCTTGAAGGCTTCCAGGATTTTGGCCTAGCTCAAATGAACACAGCACTTCAAAAAACCCCCCCCCCCCAACCTGCACAGGATTTTAACGACAATTGTCCTTAAAAACGATCGGCTGATGGCTTATTGCTGCACACGGCATCTGGTCGATGTTTCTGGCGACAGCTCGATATCCTCACCAACAGCGTTAATATTCTCAATAGAACGGGCTCTCCGTGACCCATACCGATGTGGTCCCATACTCCTCAAGTTTGGGAGCCCAACGGCGCAGGGTTTGCGCAGTAGATGCTGGAAGACCGGGTATCGGTGACGGAATTCGCGCTGCGCCAACACCATAGACAATCTGTTTCGCCAAAAGTAGATACGATTATTTCGCGTTCTTGGGGAGTGGATCGATCCATGGCTTGTTGACTTGTATTTTACATCTGTCTAGTTCACAAATGTCAAAACAGGTTTGATATTAGACGCCACTTGCAAAAATAAGAGCATCTTCTAATAGGGTGATTTATTTTGATCCACCTTGTAGAAAAAAAAATTAAATAAAAATGTCGTCGTACAAACTACTAAGAAACGTATTAGAGTAGTTTTTTGAGAATGTGCTTCCTTGTAAATACAAAACGGGTTCTTTCTGGCATAAACTGTTAAAACAAAATTTAAGGACAACCCTATAAAAAATATTTAAAATTTGGAACTGGCTTAGTAAATGTTTTTTTTTTTTTGGTTTTAATAAATTTAAAATTTCAGAAAATAGTACAAGTTAATTGGTTACGCTGACAATACCAACATCATGGAGACAGTTTTATGTGCAGCAACTTCCACTTTTTAGAATGTCATGAAAAATTCAGCAAATGTGGGGTTGGCACTGAATGCAGATAAAACAAAATTGATGGCATCAACGCACAAATTATTGACTAGGCCTGGACAATTAATGCAAGTTGAAAACTACATTTTTAAAATACTCACCGATTTGTTTTACCTTGGACCAGCCTTAACAAAGCAAACGACATAAATAACAGTGTTGGGTTAGAATTTTTTTGGCAACTTAAAATAAAATGTAAGATAAATAAGGGACTAATACTATCGGTGCTTTAAAATGACTTTGAAGTATGGGTGACTTTAAAAGCAAACACAGAAAAATTTTTCAAAAAATGTATGGCCTAGTTTGCAAAGGGGAGAGTATTTGTTCATATTAGCTTGGCTAGTGGTATAAAAACTCAACGCTTTTCCTTACTAGACAATGTTGTGAGACTCATTAAGGTTACGAGGTACCACGGCGGCAATAACTCACGGTGCTCTTAACACTGGTAAATACAAAGCGTCCACCAACGCCCCTAGAATGGGTTGCTGTTGCAATCCACCTAGGTACCAATTCTCTGGTATGACTCCATGCAGCCACAACAGACCCCTTGGTGAGGAGCTGGGCTATCTAAACCCGGTTTTTGCGTTTCTAGTTTTGATCTCGCTTCTTCATTATCAAAACAGATCCGCGCCGACAAGACATCTCTCCACACACTTGTGAAACAGTACCCAACCTTAAGCAAGATAGATTATGATTCTCAGCCGCACCCAATACGGATGCGACCCCCAGCTCTGTTTAAAGGATCATTCATTTCATTCATTCCAACTTAGGATCATTTGTATCCAACTTCATCAACACTCCATAATCTTCTCACCGCCAGTCAGGACCGAATCACACACATGCTTCGAAGTGCCATGCCGGCCTTCTCGTTTATTTGCTACTACTTTGGCGGAATCTTATTTTAGATCCTAGAGTCCCCAGCCGTGGCCAGTTTCCCTATTCACCTACTGTAACGATCACAACCGTAGCCGGCTTTAACTTTCAAGGTGCGGTGCTACCTATACTACCGGCCGTGCTCAGGGAAAATGGGGTGGATCTTGCTCCTATCTAGTTAAAATTACGAATCGCCACACAATGGAGAAAAATAGGTAGCTTTAAGCCAAATCGACCAAACAAGAAATGAAATAAAAATAAAATAAAAAGGATATAACCAAAATTAGAGAAGAAAAGAATAGGAAAAGAAAATAACAGAGAAGCCTAGGAGAAGAGGTTGAGATGTAATTTCCTCCTCAAAGGTCTACACCCACCCACCATGCTATCGTAATGAAAGTTTTGGATAGCCCAATTATAGACCTACCTACCTTTTTGCCTTATCTTTTCATGGTATAAAGAAACAAATAAACAGTTAACCAATCATTTCCGATGTTTAACTTATCTACTTGAATTTCCTCATAATTTCCATTAATTCAATATTCTCTCCAATTTTTATTATTATGTATTATTATTCCTAGTAACTAATTTATCAAAACTAATTTCGATCTTTGTTTTTTTTTTCCTTCCTTTATTTATTTAACACTAAAATGTATACAATGTCATGGAAGGGTTAAAAAGAAACGAAGCTTAAAATTCAAACAAACATAAAAGTTAAACTATATGCACATTGAAAATTTAAATTATATTGTTAACATTCAAAGATTCACTTATTAAGACTAAAAGAAGTTTTATATAATAGATCATGTTCATACTTTAATTGATTTCATTATTTGTGGGTATTATGTTAATTTAAAGTTAAAAGTATGTAGGTTATTAGTAGGACATGTGTGTGTGTAGAAATGCGGTTATGTTAAATACGAAAATTCATTTATGTAAGTGTAGGTCTGAGAGTGTTTGAATTAAGTTCTGTATTGAGAGTGTGCTTAGGTTGTTTAGATTTTCTTATGTTAATAACATATCTAAAAGAAGGCATGTATATGTTTACATAAGAAAACTCAAATTGTATTCAAAGTAGGCATGGTTTCACATGTTAAAGTACGAAATAAATGGGTATAAATGAGAAATATTTATATAGGAAAAAAAAAACCATTTTGGCATTTAACTCACCGCAAATAGGTCCCACGATGACTTCAGGCCTGATGTCGATGGTTTTTGCAATTATAACACTATTTCCTGTTAAATATTTTCACACTTTTCTT
Organism: Melanophora roralis; assembly: GCA_963583895.1. Classification (NCBI taxonomy): domain Eukaryota; kingdom Metazoa; phylum Arthropoda; class Insecta; order Diptera; family Rhinophoridae; genus Melanophora; species Melanophora roralis. Next base: position 90,555,260 of record OY757188.1, on the reverse strand, counting down.
TAAGAATCTTTGTATGTATAAAAAAATGTTATCTATGTGGTATGAATGTTAGTTTATATAGGTGTATGTATGAATGTAAGTAAGTTAGTGCATGCAATGTTAGTGAAATTGGTATGTTTGTTTATGAGTGATAAGTATATGTATGGAAGTGTAAACCTAAATCTAAATTTATATAAATTTTAACAACCAAAATATTGACAACAACAAAAACAAAAAAAAAACAGTCTATGATTTGATTTTATAAAGATTTTAAAAAGTAAAAAAAAAAAAAATTTCACAATTAGAACAGTTTAAGGAAAAATATTAATTAAATCTAACATTTAAAATGTTGTTATGAGTCACATCTGGGAATTATTAGGAAAATCCGGTCAAAAGTATTTTCAGGAAAAATGTTTTTTTTTTTTTTATAAATTGTCTTTTTTTTATGTGGTGCAAAGTACAGAGAATTCTACGGGAAGAGTTATAGGGTTTTTATAGTCTGGAATTTGGACTGCTAGGGCACTCTACTTGGTTCTCCAAACACACTAACGTTGGCCCCCAGAGATATTGTAAAAGTTCTATGGCCATATAAGCCCAGTCACTTTTCACTGCCGATGGCTGCTTTATTCCGTCTCTTCAACCAGCCCACTCTTTCTAGGATTCTAGTTGGGGTCCCCGTCTCCTATTGAAACCCAAGGCTTTTAGCAATAGGATGAGTCCTGGATATACGATAAAAGAAAACTTCATTAAACAACAAGAAAAACTTTCGCGACATCCCATTTCTTACCTGAATATACTTTATTCAATGATAGTACCGGGTTTTATGGACAGGAAATCAATTATAACGCTTAGTGTTCTGTGGATCTAAAATAAACACACAATTTTCCATACACTTTTAACTATTTAAATTTACTTTTCCCGTTTATCTATTACACATTTACACTAATTGAAGTTTTCAAACACAATGAGAGCAAATTTGGAAAAAAAACCCCAAGACAGAATTTTATGCAAAATTGTCAAGGCACCTTTGTTTAAAGTAAATTTCTTTGATTCAAATTAAACTGAAGTTATTGGTGTTATTTGAATTTAGAATCATAGCAGGTTTATATTTTCTGTACGATAAACAAAATCAAGGCTATCGTGTTGAAATAGAAACGGAAAAATTTGAATTTTTAAAATTTCAACTTATAGGGTATGCAATATGAGAACGATCCCTCACAAAACAGATACAGTTTTTGAAAATATCACCATAAACTGGAGCTGGAAAAGGGAGTCGCCTGAACTATAGATAAATAGAGTTCATGTCCATATATCCTTAGCATGATACGTGCCCCTCGTGCCTGTGTCAATGTCCTCGAGCTCATAATAAACATGACCCAATCTCCGTAATACTTTAGCCTTAACTCCCACAGGAGCTAACTTTGCATTGAAGTACTCTGCTTTTGAGCTCTGGTTAAAAGTTCGTCTGTATACGTTTTGTCCTATTGTAAAATTTCGGGTACGAGATCGTAAGTTGTATGTCCGAGAATTTCTTTCGTATGCCTTGCGCATATAGTCCTTAATCTTGTCCCGTATGAAAGAAAATTCGTCTTGTCTTTCCACAAAAGAGTCGGCTTCCGCCAATACCTGCAATTTCCGTAAAAGTTCGTAGTCTTTTCCGTTAGTCAACATGTTCTGTCCAAAAACTATCTGATACGGTGTCCTACCAACGGTTTGATGCACACTATTTCGCAAAGAGCAATTAATACTCGGAATGTAAATATCCCACTCTCTTTGGTTGTCCCTAACATAACATCTCAACGCCTCATTAATAGAGCGGTTTACTCGCTCGCTCGCGTTTGATTGGGGACTATATACAGCTGTCAAACTATGTTGAATACCATTCTTACTCAAAAATGCCTCAAACTCCTTGCTTCTGAATTGGGACCCATTGTCAGAAACAATAGTTTCAGGTACACCGTAGCAGTAGAATATGTCAGACCGTAAGTAGTCAATAATGTGTTTTGAGACGAACTTTCTCAGTGGTTTCAAAAACACGAATTTCGAAAAGTGGTCCAAAACTATCAAAATACCCATATGTCCAGTTTTAGTCCTAGGTAAAGGTCCAATTAAGTCGATGTACAACCGTTGAAAAGGCCGTTCCGTCGAAACCATCTCACCCAATGGTGGTCTCAAAGTTGTGGTCGGAGTCTTAGAAGTCTTGCACAATTCGCAGTTTGAAATGTACGTCTTTATGTCCGTTGCAAGTCCTGGCCAAAAAAAATGTCGTCTTACTCGTTCCAAAGTCTTGGCTATACCGCCGTGCGCAGAATTGGGTGCATCATGCATAGTATATATTACATCGCGACGTAAATCCCTGGGCACGAAAAGTTTCCATGAATCTGATTCATCCGATTCTCCTGTAGAACAATTAACCCTCTTATAAATATATTTATCTATGACCTTATAATCAGGCATTTCCGTTTCGGAAAACTGTTTTCGCAATTGGTCATATTCAGCGCTATCAAATGAGTCAGATTCCAAACTAATGGAAGGAAGTGTCCTAATATCTATGGCCTCAACAAACATCTCTCCCTCGTGAGCACGTGAAAGGGTGTCTGGCACTATATTTTCCTTACCGCTTCGGTGTTCAATTGAAAAGTGATATCCCTGTAATTTCAGGGACCATCTAGCTAGCCTTCCCGACAAGTCTTTCTGGCTCATCAGCCACTTAAGGCTTGCATGGTCGGTTACCACGGTAAATTCCTGCCCTTCAATATAAGGCCGGAATTTTTTAATGGCCATCACCACAGCCAAGCACTCAAGTTCAGTTATGGTGTAATTGCGTTGTGCCTTATTTAACTTCTGGGACATATATGCAATGGGTCTTTCAGCCTCATTGTCGTCCTTTTGCGCCAATACTGCCCCTATGCCGAACGTGCTTGCGTCGCATTGTAAAATAAAAGACTTTTCATAATTAGGATGGACAAGTAAGGGCGCAGATGTCAGTCTGGTCTTTAAATTATCGAAAGCCACTCGGGCTTCATCAGTCCACTTGAAAGTCTTCTTTTTAGTCAATAATTCTGTCAGTGGGAAAGTTAATGAAGAATAGTCCTGAATGAAACGTCGGTACCACCCAGTCATACCCAAAAATCGTCTTAAATGTCGTACAGATTGGGGTACTGGAAAGTCTTGTATGGCTTTCACCTTATCGTCGTCTACCTGTAAATTCCCATTCCCTACAACATATCCAAGATATTTAACTTTATTTAGAGCGAAACTACTCTTTTTGACATTAATTGTTAAACCTGCCTTCCGTAATTGTGTTGCTACCTCCATTAAATGTGTCAAATGTTCGTCGAAGTTTGCCGAAACTATCAAAAGGTCGTCTAGGTACACAAAAACGTGTGCTTTCAAATTGTACGGAATAACAACGTCCATAAGTCTGCACAACGTTTGGGGTGCATTACACAGTCCAAACGGCATTCTTGTAAACTGGTACAATGGCCGATTAGGGACTGTAAAAGCTGTCTTCGGTTTCGAGTTTTCCTCCAGTTTAATTTGCCAAAAGGCATCTTTCAAATCAATTTTTGAAATGCAATAAACTGAGGGAAGTCTCGACAAAAGTCCGTCAATATTCGGTATAGGGTACGCGTCTTTTATTGTAACGGAGTTTAGTTTTCTGCTGTCCACACACATTCTTACTTTGTCAGGCTTTTGGACCACCACTGTAGGAGAAGACCACGGAGAACTAGGAGCCTCTTCAATGACACCTAGAGCCAGCATTCTGTCCAGCTCCGAACAGAGTTTTTTCTCTACCGCAGGTGATATTGGGTAATATCTTTGTTTAATGGGTTTGGCGTCACCAGTATCAATCTGGTGTTCAATAACAGTGGTACATCCTAAGCCCTCAGTCTCTGAGTTTGGAAAGGAGGAAATAACACCGTCCAGTTGTTGTTTCTGTCTTGCTGTCAAAACCAGTCTATCGGGATCACTTTCGTGATAATCAATTGCTCCAATTTCAGGAATAGAAATTTTTAGTCCGAAGTCAGTCCAAAAATCGTATCCACATATGATACCCTGTTGAATAGTCGGCACTATCAAAAAGTCTTTTAGTTTCGTCTGTCCTTGAAACGTCACTGTCAATATTGCAGTCCCTACAATGTTCTGTCTCTGCCCATCTGCTGTCCTAACATTTCCATTGCATTTTCTGAACCCTTCCATGTCTTGCACCTCAGAAGCTAAAGCACCACCAATTACACTTTTATTGGCCCCGCTGTCCAATAATGCCAAATAACTTTTCTCCCCTAGGCTCAAATTGATGTAAGGTCTGGTGTCATCATCCGGTGATATAATCGGGGAAATAACCACAGATCGAAAGGATTTCAATCTGCGATAAAAATCTCTAACACGCTGTGTTGAACGCTTAGGACAAGGTGGCCTACAAAAATCGTGAAAAATTCTATTTCTAGCACTCTGGTACTCTGCTAATCGCTCATGGTAGGTTCTCATTAGCGGATGTTTATGTTGCTTGCCTATATTTGCTGTTGGAGAAGTACTAAGATCAGTCAGAATAACAGTGTCCGAATTGTCATTTGTCACGGATGTCCGCTTTAGTATCGACGGACATCCTTCTGTCCGTTTCCCTGGGGTTTTAACCCACATTTGGGACAAGTCGGTCTGTAAGTTTCTTTCGCTCCACATCCGTAGCAAAATATACGTCGTACGTCCATGCAGTCCTGGTAATAATGTCCCGTTTTGTCGCAGTTCCAACACTTTGAGTCACCTCGAATTGCGCAAATTTCCGATTCAGATGTTTCCGAATTAGTTGTCTCCTTATTCCTATTTTCCATTTCACATACACGTCCTCTCATAGCCTTCCGGGAGTCCTGCCCTTGAATTTCCTTAATAAATTTTTCGTGTCGTTTTACCTCACGACGAAGCTGGGATACGGTCGTTATATCGATATGGATAAGTTCGTGCCTTATCTCGTTTCGAAGATTACGCACCAAAATATCGCACAAATTAGTGTCAGAAATCGGAGTTTTTAGTCTATCTGTCATAGCCGAGATCACATCATAAAAATCGTCAAATGTCTCGCCAGTCCGTTGTTTCCGTCTGTGGATGTCGTCCAAAATGTCAAAGTCATTGTAGTCGCCTTTGTATTGTTCACGTAAAGCTCTGGTTAATGTAAACCAGTCCAGTTCGTTGTCCTGTCGATGGTACCGCCAGTACCAAGCCAAGGCTTTTCCGTCAAATAAACAATGTGAATGTCTACAGAGAAGGTCAAAGTTCCCGTTCAAGTTGTTCGTAGTAAGTATATTTATCCGGTAAATAAAGTCGTCAACAGTCATTTCGTCGTCACATCCGGTAAATTTAGCCCTCCAATTACGAATAATGTTCGAAACCTTTTCTCCCACAAAAGGTTCTCGAATATTATTAGGTCTTTGAGAAGGATCTGAAGAATTGTCATTTCTGGGTTGGGAATTGTCAGAGTGGGCATTGTTTCCTAAATTCATCTCCTGCATTAATTCTCTAAGTTCATTTCCTATTTGATTTGTAATTTCGCTACGAAATGTTACCATAGAATGGTTAACTATTTCTAAAACTTGTTGCCTAACATCAATATTATCATTATCATTACTATTACTATTATTGTTTTCATTGTTTCCGGAATTCCGATTATTACTAGACTGACGAGGTCTTCCCCTTGGACGACCTGGAGTTCTAGCAGATGCAGTGTAAGATTCATTAACAGGAATATTAAAGCTACAATTTTGCGGTTCCTCTAAGGATAATAAATTATCACGGCTTCTCGTGATTGGCATTTTCGTATAATACTATAAACCCTGATATACCACTACTCAGATAAAGCAATAAAATAGGTAGTCGAATAAATAAAACACTTAAACAAAAAAGAGGGGAAAAAAAATCCTTAAAATACCTGGCTTCAAAGGGAAAGCGGGGGGGAAACGAAAAAAAACAAAATTCAAATAATTACCCCAGGTAAAAACAATGAGTATGTAGTAAACATCAAAGGTCTAAACCCAAAAATCTCAATTATTTTTACTCTACAGTAATAAAACACAATAGGATTAATGCGAGAGTAAGAAATCAGCGTACAACAAAATCAACAATCTCCATCACATGTACTCCTACAGTAAAATTTTGTAAAATCAACATAGAAAAGATAAAATAATGACTCAACCAAAGTTATGTGCTATATTTTGCGAGTATAATTCCAAATCAACACGTTTAAGAATTAAAAATCTCGAGCAGAAATTTAACATCTTCAATAAAAAAAATATCGTACTTTTGATTTGGTGGTAAAGAAATCCTTTAACTGAAAATCTGAAAATCCAAACAAGAATCAAAAGATACAAAACAACGCATAAAAAAAAAATTTCCAGAATGAATCGATAGCACGACAATTTAGGTATAGAATTGTGTAAGCATCAGCATAAACTAAGATGTTTAATTGAGACAAATAACTTAAATGACATACGATGTCAGAAAGAATTAGCTGAGGCCCCACGTTGGGCGCCATTTTCTTATTATGTAACGATCACAACCGTAGCCGGCTTTAACTTTCAAGGTGCGGTGCTACCTATACTACCGGCCGTGCTCAGGGAAAATGGGGTGGATCTTGCTCCTATCTAGTTAAAATTACGAATCGCCACACAATGGAGAAAAATAGGTAGCTTTAAGCCAAATCGACCAAACAAGAAATGAAATAAAAATAAAATAAAAAGGATATAACCAAAATTAGAGAAGAAAAGAATAGGAAAAGAAAATAACAGAGAAGCCTAGGAGAAGAGGTTGAGATGTAATTTCCTCCTCAAAGGTCTACACCCACCCACCATGCTATCGTAATGAAAGTTTTGGATAGCCCAATTATAGACCTACCTACCTTTTTGCCTTATCTTTTCATGGTATAAAGAAACAAATAAACAGTTAACCAATCATTTCCGATGTTTAACTTATCTACTTGAATTTCCTCATAATTTCCATTAATTCAATATTCTCTCCAATTTTTATTATTATGTATTATTATTCCTAGTAACTAATTTATCAAAACTAATTTCGATCTTTGTTTTTTTTTTCCTTCCTTTATTTATTTAACACTAAAATGTATACAATGTCATGGAAGGGTTAAAAAGAAACGAAGCTTAAAATTCAAACAAACATAAAAGTTAAACTATATGCACATTGAAAATTTAAATTATATTGTTAACATTCAAAGATTCACTTATTAAGACTAAAAGAAGTTTTATATAATAGATCATGTTCATACTTTAATTGATTTCATTATTTGTGGGTATTATGTTAATTTAAAGTTAAAAGTATGTAGGTTATTAGTAGGACATGTGTGTGTGTAGAAATGCGGTTATGTTAAATACGAAAATTCATTTATGTAAGTGTAGGTCTGAGAGTGTTTGAATTAAGTTCTGTATTGAGAGTGTGCTTAGGTTGTTTAGATTTTCTTATGTTAATAACATATCTAAAAGAAGGCATGTATATGTTTACATAAGAAAACTCAAATTGTATTCAAAGTAGGCATGGTTTCACATGTTAAAGTACGAAATAAATGGGTATAAATGAGAAATATTTATATAGGAAAAAAAAAACCATTTTGGCATTTAACTCACCGCAAATAGGTCCCACGATGACTTCAGGCCTGATGTCGATGGTTTTTGCAATTATAACACTATTTCCTGTTAAATATTTTCACACTTTTCTTTAAGAATCTTTGTATGTATAAAAAAATGTTATCTATGTGGTATGAATGTTAGTTTATATAGGTGTATGTATGAATGTAAGTAAGTTAGTGCATGCAATGTTAGTGAAATTGGTATGTTTGTTTATGAGTGATAAGTATATGTATGGAAGTGTAAACCTAAATCTAAATTTATATAAATTTTAACAACCAAAATATTGACAACAACAAAAACAAAAAAAAAACAGTCTATGATTTGATTTTATAAAGATTTTAAAAAGTAAAAAAAAAAAAAATTTCACAATTAGAACAGTTTAAGGAAAAATATTAATTAAATCTAACATTTAAAATGTTGTTATGAGTCACATCTGGGAATTATTAGGAAAATCCGGTCAAAAGTATTTTCAGGAAAAATGTTTTTTTTTTTTTTATAAATTGTCTTTTTTTTATGTGGTGCAAAGTACAGAGAATTCTACGGGAAGAGTTATAGGGTTTTTATAGTCTGGAATTTGGACTGCTAGGGCACTCTACTTGGTTCTCCAAACACACTAACGTTGGCCCCCAGAGATATTGTAAAAGTTCTATGGCCATATAAGCCCAGTCACTTTTCACTGCCGATGGCTGCTTTATTCCGTCTCTTCAACCAGCCCACTCTTTCTAGGATTCTAGTTGGGGTCCCCGTCTCCTATTGAAACCCAAGGCTTTTAGCAATAGGATGAGTCCTGGATATACGATAAAAGAAAACTTCATTAAACAACAAGAAAAACTTTCGCGACATCCCATTTCTTACCTGAATATACTTTATTCAATGATAGTACCGGGTTTTATGGACAGGAAATCAATTATAACGCTTAGTGTTCTGTGGATCTAAAATAAACACACAATTTTCCATACACTTTTAACTATTTAAATTTACTTTTCCCGTTTATCTATTACACATTTACACTAATTGAAGTTTTCAAACACAATGAGAGCAAATTTGGAAAAAAAAACCCCAAGACAGAATTTTATGCAAAATTGTCAAGGCACCTTTGTTTAAAGTAAATTTCTTTGATTCAAATTAAACTGAAGTTATTGGTGTTATTTGAATTTAGAATCATAGCAGGTTTATATTTTCTGTACGATAAACAAAATCAAGGCTATCGTGTTGAAATAGAAACGGAAAAATTTGAATTTTTAAAATTTCAACTTATAGGGTATGCAATATGAGAACGATCCCTCACACTACTTCCAAACACACTTACACCTTTTCAGCTAATAGCCTACTTCCACAGTTGCTCATGTGCCTGGGTAGATCCGTCAAAACCAGAAACTTTTTCTTGTTGAACCTTTAGTTCATATAAGACCGCTTACACGGCCACTCTGGGGCCCGTACAGGACGGACCCCAGTATATCAACTTTCGATCTACAGTTGCCCCGCTTGGGGATAACCACAGCCACCACGTGAACTCCCGAAGGAGACCTCACCATTAATCAGTTCATGCACTGGTAAGCACATGGGGCCAACTGATTCCTGTGGTACCAGATAGGACTCTGGTCAGCCTCGGAAATCCATTTCCATTTCCATTTCTATTTCCATTTCCATTTCCATTTCCATTTCCATTTCCATTTCCATTTCGTTCCTACCAATTTTTAAGTTCACGGTTAAGGTATTGGTACCCTTATAAGCCTTGTATTGTTGTACCACTTGATGGCGATGCTCATGGCACAACGCAACAAGGAAAACCTGCCTTGAACAAGACCAGTAAACTGGTCCCTTTTAGCCCAAGACAGATTCTTCTTAGCCATGTCTGTTAGCCTTCCGACCACTCTGCCGGAAGTTATCCAGTTGATACCGCTTGGAGGTAGACTTAGGCACTTGTTGTGAAAATGAGTGAAAATGTTTCAGTTAGAAAGTAACTTGAATTCGAATCGAAAGTTTTTTATGGGTCTGTTCGTATATTCTATAGCTCGAGCCGATTAACGCGTCTCGTCGAAAGAAAAAATTCCTTCTTCCATTTATTTAAACACATAATTTTTTTTAAATATATTTTGAACCGAAACATATATGCCACTTTTAGGTTTTATTAAAACATTTTTTTTTCTAAAATTGAGGTATTTTAAATGACTAAATATATTTTGAAAGAGTTCAGTTAAATTAGATTATTATAAAACGTTTTGCTTAAAAATCATTCACATTTGACAAAAGTTTTTTTTAGATTTACAGCAATTTTTTATTCAGATTTTTCGCAGATGAGTGTTATTTTTTTAAATTCAACATTTTGTGGTAAATTTTAATACTAAAAGATTTTATTGAAGAAAAAAATCAAAAAAAGTATCTTCTATTCAAATCAAAGTTAACTTAAGATTCAATTTTTCTTTACAATTTTTAAATATTCATTTTAATTTTAAAAATTAAAATTTACTAAAATTAAATAAGCGTGTCTAAAAAAACCATTAACAGTTTTGAAATATTATTTCACCAAATAGTTTAATTTATATTTTTAATAAATCCTGCAAAGGAGGTTTTTTGCTTAAAAATTAAATAATAAAAAAAGCAAGAATTAAGGGTTTTTTTCCATTTAAAATTGCACTTGTATGGTTTATCTGTGCATTTAAAAGGTAAAAGATGTGTGTTTGGTATACTAAGGTTTTAAGAGTTTTATTAATACAATTTTATTTATTTTTGTATGTTATATCAGGTTTTTATATGTCTCAAAATGTCTCGCTTCAATACGTTTTGTTTTTCTGTTACTTACTGTGAATCAAAAAAAAAATAAATAAATAAATAAATAAAAAACAAGTTTCATACGTGACAAACATATTTGATAACAAGTAATAAAATGTATAATAAAATAATAAAAATACAATAAATACAATAGCACCACATTACATTTAATACTTGTGTTTCCATTTTTTAATAATTTTGTTACACAAAGTTGTAAAAGGGTTTTAAGTGCAAAAAAAAAAACAAAGAAGGTGTTAAAAACAGGAACAAACATAAAAAAAATATAAAATTTTTTAAGAAATAATAAAAACACTTTGTGGAAATTAAAACAAAACAGGTTTATTATGAATTTTTTATGACCCAAAACTTTATAATAGACAAGTATTACTTTTTTGTGTTTTATATTTAACAAAATCTTTGGCAAGCTTTTTGTTAATATGGAATTTAATAAAATATTTAATATCAATAAAAAGAAATAAAATACTTTCTTTTATAAGCAAAGATTAATATAATATTTTATATGCGTCAGCATATCTTCAAACACATACGATTCTTTTTATAATTTTTATATTTCTTAAGAAACCATAAATACACTTTAGTATATTTGAACATTTTATGAAATATATATATGAAAGAAAATTAATTTAAAATAATTTATTTCTTTTTTTTTGCTACAAAGAAATATACAAAAACTAAAATAAAAATGAAAAGAGTTTGTAATAATTGTGTTTAAGATAATTGTGCTTATCGGATTAATATTTTCGGATTAAAATCAAGACATGCAAACAAACTTTTTCTATTTATTATATGTTTTAGTTTAAATTAATTAAGTTAAAAAAGAAAATGTGGATAAAATATATATTATTCCTTATATTAAACTTTTTCTTCTTTTTTTTGACTGGCTTTTCACAACCTGAACTTCCTGATCTCCGGAGTAATTTTTAAAAACTTTTTTAAATGCAGCGTCTTTCTATCTGTATTACATGACAACCCCCACCTCTATCTTTATATATATTTTTTTGCGTTTTTCTAAGCCAATGTCGTCGTATAGGTTATACAGCTAATGATTGATGCATATACGAGGGTTGCCTTTTATGTTTCGGGATTTGGCAAAACTAGTATTGCAATCTGACAACTGACAGCTCTATCGTAAAGTTTGACAATTTTTAGGTTATACGTACTCAGACCGTTTTGAGATACGAGCGCTATTTATCTTGTTTACAGTTGCCTAAAAGATTCTACTCGAACCAAGTATGGTATTGAATTGTGAGCATTTTCGTGCGATTTATTTTTACAACTTTCGACGTAAGTTAACTCAGCAACAGTGCATGGATGATCTCAATTATGTTTTTGGCAATGAAGTTCCATCAAGGACCAGTGTTTATCGATGGTTTTGTGAGCTCTATTGTGGTCGTAGTTCACTCCAAGACGAATTTCGTGGGAGTCGTCCAAAATCAATTGTTGTTCCGAAAACCATTGATACTGTGCGTGAACTGATATTGAAAGATCGTCATGTGACCTATCTTGATATTGAGACAACCTTAGGCCTTAGTAGGACCAGCATACATTAAATATTGCATAAACATTCGACTGTCAAAAAAATTTTTTCGTCAAATTTTGGTCGAAAGAAATACTCAGAAAATACGATCGCAGTGCTTCGAAACACGTCTATGATATCGTGAGAGGTGATGACTCGTGAGCCCGAAAGAAAAAAACCAGTCGTCTGTATTGGTGTTTCAAGGTGAGTCAAATCCAACGAAATTTGTTCGCGTACGAAGCACTTCTAAGCAAATGATCGCAAGTTTTTTCGGAAAAACTGGACATGTCGCAGCCGTATCACTAGAAGAACGCAGAACAGTCTGAGTGGAACACAACCATTTGCTTGCCGGCTGTCTTCCAATAAATCAGGAAAACCAACAACCGAAGATGGATCACTTTTCACCACGGCAATGCGAGCTCTCACACATCGGCTCAAACAACTGCATTTTTCAGCACCCAAAATATCGATTTGATGAGCCATCCACCGTTTGGTCCTGCCTTGGCACCGAATGACTTCTTTTTATTACCGTACGTAAAAAACAAACTTAGAGGTCAACGTTTTTTGACACCTGAAGAAGCGGATGCTGTATTCAAAATGCATGTTTTGGAGATCCCTCAATCAATATAACAACGTGGTAGTTATATAACATTTTTAGAAACGTAGCAAATACAAAAAACAATAAAGTCATATTTAAATGAACAAAAAACGTTTTCTTAGCAAATCCAGCGAAACAAATATCTGAGGCAACTTTAACCAAACTGTATACAACCAATGACACTTAAGGTCGTATATTAATCTTAATAACGTAAATCCATTCAGACAAATTTTATTGCATTGAATATATATACACCCAAGCAATACGCATTACAATAACACTTGCATCATGTACATTTGCCAACACAAAAACTTTTGTACAAACTAAGAGTGCAACAACAACATTCCAATTTTATTTCGATTTATACATTGAGAATGATCTTTTAAGTCCCACAAACGTAATCATTAGCATTTTAAAAACTGGTAAGTTTAAGTGCAGTATGCCCTTGTTAATAATTTTTTTTGTTTCTCTTTAAACATTGTCCACATTTTATTCACGTATTAACAATATGGGCTAACTATTTGTTTACAAGTGATTGGAAGTACTTGGGTATTGCACGAATGTTTCACAGAAGGACTCTTAAAGAGTTTTTTGTGATTTTTGTATATGGTTGCCTGCAGGTTGTAAATTGCAAATAAAAAATGTAAAAATGTTGAAGCTATTAATACAAAGCATTCAATCAATACATAAGCCAAATAATATTGAGCGTATAATGCAAATACTGCTCTTTAAACGGCTGTGTATAAAAATATAGCCTATGCTTATAGGGCGCTGAGAAAACATTACAAACAGTGGTTAAAGTTATTACATGTTCCGCCTCTTTTTACCAACTCGTAATTAGTCTTTTTTGTAAACAGTATATCTTAAACTAAAGTCATCGTACAGTGGGTTCGATAACCCCGAAAGTGGCGTTAAATTCATGGGAGCCGTAATATAAATTTTTTTGGATTTTTTTTCAAATCGTTAAATATGCATAAAAAGGCATATTCTGAAAAAAGAGACACACGATTTTATAGATATTTTTATTTTTCGGAAAATTATAGTTTGTTTCAGAATTTTCGCTGTAATTTAAAAATGGAAAGTGATTTTTTAAAAAAATAAGAAGCAAACAAAAGCTTATATTGTCTTCTTTTTAATAAATAAAAAAATAAGTATATATTTATATATATATGAATATAAGTTTAATTTAAAGTCTGAGTTTGGGTTTTGAAGGTTTTTAAAATTTTACAACTTTTTTAAAAAAGTAACGAAATTAGTTTTTATATTTTTTTTTGTTTTTCAATAATTGTCATACACTTAAAAAGAAACCATATTATGTTCATTCTCACCTTCATCATCATAATCGTTGCTGTCATTACTCTTACTATCATGTTTTTCTTGAAAAATAATAGGCGAAAGCAAAAGCTGTAGTTCGGAATTTGATAACTGTTGCTTTTCCTTCCGCTCATTTTGTTTATTAATACTAGATATGAGTGGATCTGAACTGGGAAATTATCTTTTTAAAATATCTTCACTCAACTTTTCTCGGCTGCATTTGCGAGCAAAGTGTTCCCTAATAATTTTTAAAATCCTTATTTCTGTCTTCCTGAGCTTCTTCTTAAAGTTCTCCAATCGGTAAAAGGGCATATTTTAGGATTTCGGTACCATGAATTAAACATTTATGTATTGCAAGAGTCATACAAAACCATTTTAACACTCTCGTGAATGAAGATGACTGAAACTTGTTCACGCACCTATCTCTATTGAAATTAAAATCCCCCGACAACAATAACAACAATAGTAAACACTGAACGAATCACTATAACAAAGCAAAATATATTTTCTTTTTTGTATATACAAGCTAACATTCCGTACTTTTAGAAAATATATAATTCAAAACCCAACCTTAACTTTCTTAGAAGTTATGGTTCACGAAACATCAAAAATAGTTAGGCCAATTTTAGACCTTTTTTAAAAAATCGTCAAATATATTTTTACACATATTTTCAGTTGCTCTCTTAATCTCGTAGTGTACGGACGTGTCTACGCGAGTGTATATTTGTAATAGGTGATATTTGTAATAAGTTACAAAAAAAAAAAATATTTGTTAATATACATACCTACAAGACATAAGTGAGAATCGAAAATAAAAACAAACTAAACAAAACAAAAAAACCAAACGGTTAATGAGTAACAGTAATCGTTGTGACAGTGGGCCTAATAGCCGAAATGCTTACATTGTGTTAAGCTCAGCAAGCGTTAGCAATGAAAACATTAGAGACCCTGAATATAATAGAAACTATTTAAGTGCAAAACCGAAAACAAATGCAAATAATTTAAGTGCAAGTGTGCCTAATTTGAATAAATGTACTGAACAAGGGACAAATTTAGCCCAATCTCTGTTTAAAAATTATAAAAAAAATACCGAGGTGCCATCTTCATCGCGGTCTTCTTTATCAAGTTCTGGTGTCGCACCAACAGCTGCTAAAGGCGCTACGGGCCCAATTTCTGCGTGTGCTCCTAAGATCCAGGTAGGGATGGACAGGTACGTAACAGTTCTTAAAAGGGGAAGGAGCCCTAAATCGGCAGAAGCATCTCAACCTGCAAAAATTTTAAAAGACGATGAAAGGCCAACCTCATCGCAAAATCGTTTTGCAATTTTGCAAGAGGATAATGAGGCCCATGTTAGTGAAAAAAAGTCCTTTAAGCCACCTCCCATTTATTTGAGGGAAAAAAACTCAAATGATCTCGTCAAGTTTTTAGTCGGTTTGATTGGGGAAAATAACTTTTATGTTTCAAACGTTAAACGCGGTAACATATTTGAGACAAAAATTCAAGTGAACCATGAAAACGCCTACCGCGCCACGGTTTCGGAGCTCGAAAAACTCAGAAAAAACTTCTATACCTACCAACTCAAGACCGCAAAAGGCCTTCAGGTAGTTATTAAAGGCATTGATTCTAACGTTGACCCAGAAGAGATCAAGACCAGTTTGTTAAACAAAGGGTTTATGGTTAGGACGGTATCGAATATGAGAAATAGGGAAAAACACCCCCAACCATTATTCCGAGTGGAGCTTGAGCCTGGTGATATCAAATTGAAAAAAAGTGAAACTCACCCCATCTACGATTTAAAATATATTATGCACCGACGAGTCACTGTGGAAGTGCCACATAAGCGATCTGGGCCCGTACAGTGCTTAAACTGCCAGGAATATGGCCACACTAAAACTTATTGTAAGTTGCCTACTGTTTGTGTTGTGTGTGGGGATCTGCACGATACGACCAAGTGCGACAAGCCAAAAGATGATCCTAGGATAAAGAAATGCAGCAACTGCGGGGGAAACCACACTGCCAACTATAGAGGTTGTCCTGTTTTTAATTTAGTTAAGCGATCAACTAAGCCGAACATAGTTCCTGCCCCTCCCCAGCCTTTAAATATACCAACTACAAATATGCCTCCATTGGCACAACCAGCTACAAATCAAGTTTCTTACGCCGCCGCATTAAAGTCTAACCAGCCTAATTCACGTAAGTCTACCCAACCTACAACACAACAAGAAGTGCCAACTAGCGAACCAACCGGGCCTAATTTTAGCCGCCTGGAAGCCGTAATTGACAATATGGTCACACAATTTACGCAGATTATGGCGCAAATGGCCAACATGATGCAAGAAATGCAAAAAATGCAGTCTGCTTTTCTGCAGGCTATGCTTAAAAGACCATGAACTGCCTCAGGGTTTGTTTCTGGAACGCAAACGGCATCCGCCAACACAAAAACGAGCTCGAATATTTCTTGATGAACCAAAAAATCGATGTTATGTGTATTTCTGAGACTCATATGACATCTAGAAGCACTTTTAAAATTAGTGGTTATTCTTTTTACGATTCAAAGGATCCTAGGGATAGATCATGTGGTGGCTCGGCTATTCTAATCAAATCAAGAATTAAACACCAATGGTTGGGTGGCCTCTCGGAAAGTTATATCCAAGCTACGAACGTCTGCATTGATGAATTTTTCCATAACCTTGTTATTTCATCAGTTTACTGTCCACCCAGATTCTCCATAACGAAGGATCAGTACAACAGTTTCTACAAATCATTAGGTCCCCGCTTCATAGCTGCTGGAGACTATAACGCTAAGCACACATACTGGGGCTCCCGCCTAATTAGTCCCAGAGGTCGTGTTTTGTATGACTCAGTGTCGGAAATAGGACTTTTCGTTATTTCAACTGGACAACCAACCTATTGGCCAACGGACAATAATAAAATTCCAGACGTAATAGATTTTGGCGTGGCAAAAGGTATATCACCGGACCTTATTGAGGCTGAAGCCTCCTTCGATTTATCTTCTGACCACTCACCCACAATTATCACTATTTGCAGTCCTCACCAAATAGCAACTAGTGATTTTTTCTTATCAAAAAGAGTAAATTGGTTAAAATATAAAAAATATATCAGCTCTCACTGCTCGGAACACATACCACTAAAAACTCCCCAAGAAATCGATGATTGCCTAAATATCCTAAATGAAAACATTAAAAAAGCCGTTGAACATGCTTCTTCAACATACCGTCAGGTCAAATACAACAAAATTTTTTCTGTCGATGTTGAGGAGCTTTTATCTGAAAAAAGGAGAGCGCGAAGAGAATGGCAACAGCATAGATCGCCCCAACTTAAAACGAAGCTAAAAGAGTGTACAAATCGCTTAAAAAACTTGCTGGAGGTACACAGAATTGCATCAATTAAGAAGTATTTGGAAGGTCTAGACGCAACCCCTCAAACAAATTATTCTCTATGGCGATCAGCCAGTCGTCTCAAAAGACCCGTAATCGCAAAACCACCACTGCGCAATCTAAGAGGATCCTGGGCTAGAAATGATGAAGAAAAATGCGATCTGCTCGCAAGCCATTTAAGAAACGTGTTCACTCCTAATACATGCACTGACGTGAGGGAATTACCGCCTGTTGTTTCTAGACGTCCCATAGAAATACGTTTCCGATATTCAGATGTGGTAGAAGCTATAGCTAACCTTAATGATAAAAAAGCTCCTGGCGTTGATACAATAAGCAACAAAATGCTTATTGAGCTGCCTTTAACAGCAAAAAGAATAATTCTTTTTATTTTTAATGCCATAATACGGCTTGAACATTTTCCACCAATATGGAAAGTTGCCTTAGTTAAGATGATTCCTAAGCCTGGTAAAGATCCTTCTAAGGTGGAGTCTTATAGGCCTATAAGTTTGTTACCAACTTTGTCAAAACTGTTTGAAAAGCTGCTTAAAAACAAGCTTACTCCGATCCTGAATGAAAACAACTGCATTCCAGATCACCAATTTGGCTTTAGAAGTCAACATAGCACAATAGAACAAACTCACAGACTGGTGCAGGTTATAAGAAAAACTTTCGAGGAAAAAAAGTACTGCTCCGCGCTTTTTATAGATGTCTCTCAAGCTTTCGATAAAGTATGGCACGAAGGCCTGTTAAACAAACTAAAGCTAAACCTTCCAGCTAATATTTTCAACCTACTAGAAAAGTACATAACCGGTCGACAGTTTAAAATCAAAGAGGGAAACCAAATAAGTTCTTCTCAAACAATAGGGGCTGGTGTACCTCAAGGGAGTATACTAGGTCCAGTTCTGTACTTGCTTTACACAGCAGATATGCCAACCAATAGTTTTACACACACGTCGACATTTGCTGATGATACTGCTTTTCTTAGTATTCATAAAGACCCTAAAGAGGCTTCAAACCAATTGCAGCAACACGTAACCCAAGTTGAAAAATGGGCAAAGTTATGGGGAATAAAAATAAATGAACAAAAATGTACCCACGTAACTTTTACTTTACGCAAAGAAACGTGCTCTCCAATTCTTATTAACAACCATATGGTGCCTCAACGAACCGAGACAAAATATCTTGGTATTCACCTAGACCGCCGCCTCACATGGAAGCCTCATATAGATGCGAAGTTGACGCAAATGAAACTTAAAGCTACACAAATTCATTGGCTAATCGGCAGAAACTCTGTGCTTCGTCTTGATTGTAAACTTCTACTCTACAAATCGATTTTGAAACCAATTTGGTGCTACGGTATACAATTATGGGGCACTGCTTCCGCATCCAACATAGAAAAAATTCAACGCAGGCAAAACAAAATCCTAAGAATGATAACTGGTGCTCCTTGGTATGTTAAAAACAGCAACATCCACAAGGATCTACTAGTTCCACTAGTTAAATGCGAAATCCTGAACTATGTGGACAAGTATTTAAATAAGCTGGAAGCTCACCCAAATCCGCTCGCCCGAAACATCCTGCAACATAGTGGGCACACCCGCCTGAAAAGGAGGGATACTATTGCGCTTATATGAAGCTTGATAATTAATATGAGAACTTAAATTTTAGTCTGGCACTGGCTAGACTTATATTAACTACCTAGTTTTAAGATTTGAACACTTATTGTTAGTTCGCCACAGGCGAAGATTCAATAATAAATATATGAAACAAAAAAAAAAAAAAAAAACATATTTTCAAAAACAATATATCATTTTTATACACTCAAATACCTGAAGTTAAAGGTTCCATTCTTAAAAAACACTTTGTTTACGTTAAATTTGGAAATAACGGACTCGTTTAGTGCAAAATTTTACCTTTTTCGCTTTTTAAATGAATTGCAAAAAATTTTGACACGCCACTACAGAGCCAGCTGACAAGATAGATGCTTGAAAATTTACATAATGATATAAAATTTTATCTTGCTTTATCCGATATCAAATATTTATACAAAAACCTTATTTTAAAAAATCAATTAGGCGTCACTTTCGAACCATTTCAACCCACTGTGCATCACTTCTTTTTCTAGTTTTCTTCTATGCTTGATTTCTTTATCTATTCCCTTTCTTTTTGCATTGTTTTTACAGGACATAAATGCTTCAGTTACTTGTATCTTTTTTTTTGTCGACCTGGCCCATTTTTCCTTTTCTTTACATTCTAAAAATAATTGGGACACATGGATCCCGTTTTGTTCTTCATCATTATTGCTATATTTGCAGAACGATATAACTTCTATTTGTGTTGTTTAGGTCAGGTTAGATTAGGTTACGAAGGGTAGTGATGAGTACAACTTTCCACCTTCGCCCAGAGGCATCTAAGCCCATTATGAAAAAGAGCCGAAAAGGCAAATAGCAAAAAGAAATAAGCTTAAAGGCCGTCCACAAGAAGTAAAAAAAATATCAGTATTCGTAGGCACTGAACTACTTATCTACCCACCCAACCAAACCATTTGATGAATCTATGATGTTTCCAGCACACTGCCAGAGACCTCACATAGTCGATATAAGAAGCGCCCTCCCAAACGTCTCTGTCGGTAGATCTGCAGCCTAGACAGGGGCAGAAAATGTGTTCTACAGTCTATATTTCATCCTTATCCCCACACAACCTGCAGAAATCCGGATTGTTCCTGTCTAATTTATTCGTCATTTATCTAACATCGCAGTGCCCTGAGAGAGTTGATAAGCAGGTCTGCGCCAATTTTGTCTAGCCCGGGCCACAGAAGTCTAAAGATTCCGCTCTCAGTCATATCACTTTAAGTTTGGCCCACTTATTTTTAATCCAAGTCCCTATAAGTCTATAATAGAAACCCAATGGTGGACTGACCGGCTCAAGACATATCAAAAGCCGATTCCTTCATCGGCAGTCTCATTGCCGACAAAATCACAGGGACCTTCTCAACAGAGCCTAACCCTGCGTTATCACCCTAAAGCCTTGAGCGTGCCGTGACTGGCACCGTAGATTTTTACGTCCCCTCTTCCATGCGCGTCCTCATAACCAACAGAATCTTAGTCTAGTAAATGATGCACTCGTCTGTTGTGGTCTTTAATTAAAGTAGATTATATTTAAGAAATTTTAACTTCCATTGTCTCGGACTTTAGTCAGCGGTTAGTTTAGCGGTTTAATAAGATTCTGGCATAAGTGTCAGAAAAGGCAGTTGTTTATAGTTAGTTTAAAGTAAAATAGCAAAGAGAGGGGAAAATAATTTTCTTCTTTTTAAAAACTTTTACGTTAAAAAAAAGCAAACATTAATAAAATAAGTTGATTTGAATTTCATTTTTGTTTATCTTATCAGAGTGTTAGCTGAGAAAAACTGCATAAGCGGCTGCTCTTATTTGACGTGTTGATGAAAATCCTACACCTCACACATCTCCCAAAATTTTTTTGTAGAGACAAAGTTTAGAATACAATTAAAATCATTTTAAACTGCCATGTAAATCAAAAAAATTATTACCAATCTCAAGAATATTATTTTAAATTGTACTACGAATTTATAAGACCTTTTATTAAATTTTGTTATTGAATCTTCTCGTTCGAGAACTAAGAATAAGTATTTAGAATAGAAGTTATTGGAAATTTAATTTCTTAACTCAATTTATTTTCAATTGAACTTTTGCTTAAAATTTTGGTGGCATTTATTTTAAACCAATATCGCTACGTTTTGTAAGTATTCCAGGGAAATAGTTAGCAAAAAATTTCTCTCAAGACCAGCACAAGGATAGAGCCGAAATCACTAAAAATCAAAATCTGGATTATTTTTTATTTGTAAATAAAATTATTTAATTTACTTAAGTTTCTTAAATAAATAAAATAGAAAAAAGTTTAACTATTTAAAGCTCTGTATATAAAATATATTTTTTTGATTTTCTTAATTCTAGTAGTACGCAAAATTAGGCTTATTAATTATTTCATAGCCCTCTTAATGCTTTGTGAAACTTTTAAAATTCCTTTGCGTCGTCAAATTTATAAACAAAAATAATTTTCTTTTTGAATTTAACAAAATAAGCCTCATACACCTTTAAATATTCATTTGCAAACACCCACATTAATATATAAAGTTCAAAAATGTTGCGCTAATGATGAGAGTTGGGGATAGAATTAAATTTTAATTAAAAAGGGTAAAATGTTTTAAAAATAGCTGTAAATTAAAGTCATCATATTAAGCGAAAAACAAAAAGAATTCTTAATTTGATTTTATAAAGCAAAATAGCGGAGATACAAAAATTCAAAGAAAAGAAAACAGGAAATAATAATTAAAGAGAATTGGTAACAGCTTAACTGTTTTCCAATTTTAAAGAGGCTGTTAAATTTATAAGGCTTTAAATTTATTTAATTGCATAGTTTGCATTAAACAATAATTTTCTATAAATTGGTAAACCTTTATTCAGGATATTTACAAAACAAAATTCTAGAATGAAAAGATCTTGAATTCGACCTGGGTTATGTTGTGACTTTAATATCATTTGGGTCATATGAGGACACAGGTTTGTGAATCAATGCAAAATTTTAAGAATGAAAACTAAGTGCAATAGTTATGCCAATGCATCAGAAATTAAGTTGCCTGCGTTGTCCACTGTCTGCGTACCTACAGGGATCTAAAAACGTATTGGCATTCAAGTAATAGAAGCCCAGTTTTAACATTAAATTTGTGAGTCTACCAAGGGATCCAAAGGGGACTAGAAGATAAATTATAGCACTGCAGGCATTTTGCTTCTTCTCTACTTTGGCAATCGTTTAAAGTTTAGCTTAAGTGACACTGCAATTAAAAAGCTTCCTCCATCACTCAACCTTTCTGTAGAAACTTGCTGGTAAGAACTGGTTTTGTCCCCGTTTTAAACAGATAGCTGGCGCTTTAAAATTATTAAAGAATTTCTTTAAAAACGTTTTCTGCATTCCTCTCTTAAGCGCATGTTTCCTCTGTAGCCAAATTATAATATCAAACCAGGTCCAACAATAGTTCAATCAGAGAATTGTCAGTCGCATAGCTACATGGTCCTTTAGTTAAAGATGGCATGTTAATACCAAAAGAGTCACATTTAACAGCCAGAAAGAAAATCACCCTTTTTTCTTTAAATTAGAGAGATTTCTTAATAAAATAAATCAATCTACTTAAAAATATTTATATAAAGACTTTAATTTACCGTATATATTTTTCCATTATAAACAGCTTTTAAAAAGGGGAGCTATTTAACAATTATAACTCAAAACAATCAAATTAACTTTTATACTTCACTTGTTGACTATTGCTGCATGAGCAGATAAATTTAGTGCAAGGTACTCAGTTATATATTAACACTTATTTGTGTGTATGTGTGTTTACTCTGCTTGTAAAATAATGCGGTTGAAAATATTACTAAACCGCAAACATAATTAAAACTAACAGGTGTTACAGTCATTTTAACACAAGGGACAATTATGACTTGGGTGTTATAAATTTTTGAAACATAAATTGAAAACTATATAAAAGCAATTCTGTGGTGAAATATTCAACAATAAAATTGATTTGTAATTATGAACCTAAATTATTAATATTATTCGTGGTGCGTATACGTCATAATGATTTAATTATAATTAAATATTGCTCATACGTAGATTTATTTATTGACTTCTCTTTACTTGGCCTTTGCAGCAAAATGAAATAAAACCAAATGTGGTTTGGCTCTATGAAAAAAGATATGCATACGAAACAGACTAAAGAGCGCAAATTAAAGATACAATTTATATAAATATTGGTTTAATATCTAAAACAGTGGGTAATATTTTTATTTTCGTCGCCACTGATGTCGCCCTAAAAGCTCATTAATTATTGTTTATTTTAGCTACGTGTACACACTTTAAGCATTGTCTAATATGTTCGGAAACATTGACAGTGCCTGATTATAAATTATACACTTGACAAATTATTACAGTAGCTGACTGTTAGTTATTTAGGAAGTATTGCGTTAAGTTGTTTTTAAATGAAAAAAAACATGTAAATTTTAATATAATATTTTTTTAGCTGGTATGAAAGGTTATTTAAGGCTTCAACTGCATAAAAATACTGATTCTCAGTTGCTGTAAATCTTGTCAATTTTTTTTTTCTAGTTTATTGTTAATTTTTTTTCCTGATACTTTGTGTTTTGCTGTAAATGACAGAAAATCTAGGTTATTTTATTAATTTTTAATGTTTGTTAAATTTAATAAACATCTTGTTAAAGTGTTTTTTTTTTTAAATATATCCAGTTATTTTAAGTATGATTTTACAATCTAAAATGCTTGTTTTTATAGAGAAAATAAATAAATTTTTGTTAACTTGCTGTTTCACGTACATAAAATTTCAAAGTATGTTTACAATTGTTGTTGAATTATTTCAATAAAAATGAGTTAGCATAAGCTTTAAAATTTAAATGATTTTTTTTTAATTTTTTAAAAAATAACTGTTTTTCTTGAAGAAGCTATTTAAATGTTATCAAGAATAAGTTAGATATAAATTTAGCTTTTATTTTTTGTCAAGTACATAACCGGTCGACAATTTATGACCAAAGAGGGAAATCAAATAAGTTTTTCTTAACCAATTGGGTCTGGTGTATCTCAAGGGATTATACTAGGTCCAATTTTGTACTTGCTTTACACGGCAGATATGCCAACCAACTGTTTTACGCATACGTCTACATTTGCTGATGATACCGCTTTTCTCAGTATTCGTAAAGACCCTAAAGAGGCTTCGTGCCAACTGCAACAACACGTAACCCAAGTAGAAAAATGGGCAAAATTATGGAGAATAAAAATTAATGACCAAAAATGTACTCATGTAACTTTTACTTTACGCAAAGAAACGTGCTCTCCAATTCTTATTATCAACCATGTAGTGCCCCAACGATTTGAGACGAAATACCTAGGCATTCACCTAGACCGTCGCCTTACATGGAAGTCCCACATAGATGCAAAGTTGACGCAAAAGAAACTTAAAGCTACACAAATCCATTGCCTAATCGGCAGAAACTCTGTGTTTCGTCTTGATTGTTAACTTCTACTCTACAAATCGAATTTGAAACCAGTTTGGTGCTACGGTATACAATTATGGGGCACTGATTTCGCCTTCAACATAGAAAAAAATTCAACGCCGTCAAAACAAAATCCTAAGAATAATAACTGGTGCTCCTTGGTATGTTAAAAACAGCAACATCCACAAGGATCTAGAAGTTACACTAGTAAAAAGTGAAATCCTGAACTATGTGGACAAGTATTTAAATAAGCTGGAAACTTACCCAAATTCGCTCGCTCGATACATCCTGCAATATAGTGGACACACCCGTCTGAAAAGGAGGGATACTATTGCGCTTATATGAATGTAGTATCTAAAGTACAATGTGGCATCTTGCATATCTTACATCTTTAATGTAAAAAACATCTGGCATCCCGGTGCAGGCAAGCTGTCAGATATATAAAAAAAGCACATCGTCATTCTTTTATCATCCAGCTTGTAAATTGCAGCTTAAACCATTGTCATTTATAATTTTTAAGAGAATTTAGAATTAAATACATTTTTGAATTACTAAATCGTGCCTTTTATTTCAACACCGAAACTTCGAAATACAGCAATGAAGCTTGTTTATTAATATGAGAACTTAAATTTTAGTCTGGCACTGGCTGGACTAATATGAACTACCTAGTTTTAAGATTTAAATACTTATTGTGAGTTCGCCACAGGCGAAGATTCAATAATAAAAGAATAATGAAAAAAAAAAAAATTAAAAAATTTTGTAAAATTTTTAAACAATTTTCTTTTCAAGTTTTAAATATAAGAGTTTTAATAAGAATTTATGAATTTCTATTTGAATCGAATGCGACAATTTGGCCTCAGCTACTTTAAGAAAAAATTCAAATAAGCTTGATCAAAAGATATTGTTTACACAGATTTGTCACAGATTCAGTCATGCATTTTTTTTCGAAGAATCTTTAACATCTCAAAGATAGCCGCTTTCATATGTTTTCATTTTAAGTAATATTTAACACTCAGATTCTTGAATAATAAGGCTGCTTTTAAAAAAAGAGATAGTTAAATTAAAAACCTAAACTCTAAAAGACCTATACTTTAATAAAAAAATAGATCAATTTGCATTAAAAAATGCCATAAAAAGAAAAAACCATTGTTGTGCTATGATAATTTTAGTATTTTTTTTCTGTTTATATTAAGTATCTTTTCTCTTGAATTCTTATATATGCAAATATATAAGCAAGCTCTTTCCTAGTTTTTTTTTCTCTGATATAAAATGTTTTGCTTACTTAAGTGTAACCGTAGTTAAATATTCCAGCGCCGATAGTTCAGGTAAAGTTTGTTGTTTGCATTAATTTTTTCATTGTGATGGTGGTTTCATAAAATGTTGTTATCAAGTAAAGCAAAATAATATATATAAAATTTTGTATACAAGAATGAATAAAAAAATGTCTTGACAGTTATTTCTTTCCAAGTAGTGAACCTTTTAGTGTTAAGCGAAATGATTCACCTCTAATGGTTTAACATTAGAAAAAATTGTAAGCTGATTGAAATACTAGATTTAAGTTCACACATAATTAATTTAAAATAAGTTTTTCTGCGGCTTATATCCCCAAAATTTCTAAAAATCATATAATTTTGTTTGAATTATTGTATAATTATAAATTTGTTAAATGACATAAATTTTCTCAAATAGTGTTCATGACACAAATTTTTTGAAATATTAATACAGCTAAAAGGGCAACTTTTTAAAATATTTAACAGCCTTAACTAAATAAAAAAAAATATTCTTTGTAGTATGGAAAAAGGTCGTTTAATATCTAAGTGAACCAGAGACAATTTTTTGCGTATTTGATCATGACAGTGTAAAAAAAAAATTCCAAAATTTGTAGGCACTAATGCAAGAAAAACTTTTGAAAGTAACATTCGTAAATAAACAATATCCAAATAAAAAGGAAACTAGATCATTCAAATAATTATGTCCTTGTTTAAGTTCAAATTTTTTTTTTTTATATATTTTATTATTGAATCTTCGCTTAAGCAAACTAACAATAATTTTTCAAATCTTAAAACTAAGTAGTTAATACTAGTGCAGTCAGTTCGAGACTAAAATTTAAGTTCTCACAATTATTAAACTAATAATAATAACAGTTTTTAAGCTATAATGAATAGTAAAATCCGTACTAGTTTGTTCTAAAATATCTACAATGATTTTTTTGTAAAAGTGACAACTGTTGCGACTAAGTGGAAAAGTTTAAAAGTTTTTGGCTTAGTTACGCTTAAAATATTAGATATTTAACTGTCATTAGTGAGAGCCTGCTAATGCAAATATTTTCTAATTATACTTGAAATAAGAACCTACAAGGACATTTGATATCAAAGATAGAGGCATATAGGTTTTAGTGTTAATTTTTAAAAGATTTAATTAAGATAAAGTAAGAAAGGCTATGGATTAATTCTATATATGGCTTCTTAAAATACAAAAAAAGCGCAAGTTTTAACAAATACCTTTATTTATATGGCAAAAACTAAAATTAAGCTTAAAAATTTTAAAGGAAGGATAAACTAAGATTTCAAATAAAAATAATTTAAAGATATCCTTTTTCTGAGTTAATTATATCTTACAAAAAATTTAAATTTTATTTGGAGTTCCAAATTTTATTCCTTTAAAAAAACTTTAATAGCAAAATTTGTGTTAAACATATAGTTAGATTTTTCGAAAACAAAAACAAAACAGATTTTCTAACGAAAGTATTCATTAGTGAGAATTTTTTTTGAAAAATCAATCCTTAAGCTGAAAAAATACAAAAATAAAATTACAAAAAAAGCATTAACAGCACATACGTAAGACATTAACATTAAAGCTAAGAATTATAAAAATGCAGAGTTATATTTAAGCCTTATTAAAATTTTATTGTGTTAGAAATACATAGTGTGTGTATATTTGTATGTGTGTTTATATTATTAATCTTTATTTTTTT
Source organism: Melanophora roralis (assembly GCA_963583895.1). NCBI lineage: Eukaryota > Metazoa > Arthropoda > Insecta > Diptera > Rhinophoridae > Melanophora > Melanophora roralis. Next base: position 90,527,981 of record OY757188.1, on the reverse strand, counting down.
TATTTGTTATGCAAAACATGAATACATTTAAGTAACTTTTTTATAATATTGAAAGATGCTTTAAAAATTTCATGTTAATTTTAAGCAAAAAAGCAATTAATCTTTTTAATTCACGGAATAGACTCCCAATGGCCCTGAATTATTTTACCCAAAGGACACAGGAAACTAAAAACACAAAAGCAAAGACAATAAAAGCAATTTAAAAAATTAAAACAGCCAAAAGATTAAATAAATACTTCTTAAACAGTATTCACAAGAACAAAAATGTTTATATGTTTGAAAGAAGCTTATGATTTAAATTATGCTGCCGATATTTATGTAAAGTAAAGTACATAAAAAAATGTATTTTTTAAAGAACCTCATTAATGTAACGAATTTCCAAGGATACGCTTAGTCTCAGAAAATGACAACGTTATTAAAACAGAGAACCTCTTTGCTAGATGTGTACTAAGCACAACACGTTTTTAAGGCTTTATCGCTTAAATACATTAAAAACTTCTTAAATTTAAGAAAACAGACATGTTTTGAATTACAGACAGGAAGTAACAAAAATTTTGAAAAATTAAGAAGGGAGCCAAATTTTAAAGTCTTAAACAATTTTTTAAAATTAATAAGTAATACAAATTTTTGCTTTTTAGTTTGGCTTAAGTTCATATAATTTCTTTTTATTAGAAGAAATTATTATTTTCCGTTAATGTTGAAAGCAACTAGTGTATATGAACAGTAAACTTCGTCCTAACTTACAAAGTAAAAACGAAAGAAAACAGTCATGCCGTATCCCTTTCTCTGTTACGTGTAAGTTAAATAGGTGATGTTTACAACCAAACACACTACTACCGTTCAAAGATAACTGATGATGAAATTTCGTAGCTGCTTTCGAAAATGCATTCTACTCGGCTAGTAGCGGTAGAAAAATTAGCTTTTTTCAAATTAAAAGTTGCTTTCAACATTAACGGAAATAATAATTTCTTCTAATAAAAAGAAATTATATGAACTTAAGCCAAACTAAAAATCAAAAATTTGCATTAAAAACAATTAGTTCAATAAATAAAAATTAGCATATTATTAAATAAAAATATTTAATAACGAATGAAAATAAAAAGAAAAGGAAAACTAAAAAAATAATAAATAATAGTAATAATAAAAAAATAATAATTTTAAAAAATATAAGTAAAGAAATATTTTCGTTTTCAGTACGCGAGCTTCGAGGAATTTTCTGTTTTAATCAGGTGCCATTTTTAAGGAGAAAAAAATTATATAAAATTATATAAATTATTTAATATAAATTTTTAACCTTTCCTAACTTAAAGGATTTTTTTCAATTTAAGCTTATAAGCACTGCTGTCAATGGCTATTCGAGATATTTATCCAAAATATAAACGTCTTAAAACTTTAAAAATGTATAATATAATTCATAAACATATTTCCAAAAACCAAAAATTTTACAACAGAATACTATATTACCCCAAAGCACCAAGATATTGTTTTAAATACCTCCTTCTAACAATGCCTTAAAACAGCAATAAAAAAGCTCTAAAAATTTATCAAAATCAAGTAATTTTTTAACGTTCATATCCTAATCCTACCCATAAATCTCAAAAAATGCTAATTTGTTTCCCTAAGGCATATTGTTTCCATCGCTTGCTTTTACATGTAAGAATGTAAAAAGTCATTTTTTTAAAACCAAATTCTTTGATACTTTATTTTTAAAGAAAAATTATAAGAATGAAACGTATGGTCATACGTGAGATTAAAATGTTTACAGTGTGACATATAAGAATATTTTTTATTATAATATACAATATATTTAGTTTCTTAGATATCTTAACAAACGGGGTTTTCCAAGTGCAAATGGTTTGCAATTCAATAGGCTTATTCGTGTCGAATGTCTTTATAGCTAAAAGTACTAGCTTGTACACACACACATACGTAGCTTTAAGACAAAAATGTCCTTGTCGTCATGTGTGCTTAAGTACTCAAGAGTATGCATCTTTATTATCTTTGTTGTCTTATAATATTCTAATATATCAGCATGTTTCTTTGTTTTCTGTTCTTTTGTATTTTATTTGTTTAGAAACCTAAAATTTTAAAGCTGTTGAAATTTATGAGCCCAACAAGCCAATATAATCAGAATTTTATTGTTAAAACACATTTTCTACGGTGAAGACATAAGCAAGCTTTGTGTACCAACTGAATGATGTTTATTTTTTTTTTTTTTTAATTTATATTTTTATGAGTTTTTTGGAGTTCTTAGATATTTGGCTTTTAAAGTAAAAAGTGATATTCAGTATTATATTGCGGCAGTTAAGGAAAAAACAAGTTGACCGGAGCTTCAGTTTTGATTTCTTTTGACAGATTTTTTTATTAGTTGAGCTTGGAAATTGTCTTCATAAATTTTTATTACCTTATTTTAAGTTTTGTTCTTTAATCATTGGATTGTAAAAGCATTAATTGGATGTTCACTTGGGAACTAAATGTATTCTACATTGTCAAAAAAGCCACTCGCATCTTTTATGCGTGGCAAGTGCTCTTTTGCAATACATGGGGGCTGCAACGCAAGTTGTAACACTAATTCTGTTGAAAGCTGTTCTAGTATAGTTTCCAAAGGCAAAAACAAATCACCATCAGAGCCAAATATTCCTCGGGTGGCAAGAGAACAATGTATAGAGAATTTTTTTTTATTATAATATATAAATATTAGGTTGTTACTGTATTAACAAAATTTTTTTAAAGAAAAATGTGATACCTAATGGAACCTTCAAATACAGCAACGACATTTAATTTCTCCTTTTTGGCAATTAATAGCGTTTAAAATGGGGCCACTGATCTCCCAAGGGAACTGTAGAACCTCGTTCCAGGCTTTTATCGAACAATATTTTATTATTTTTGTAGTTCCATATGCGAGGTGAAAAATTTGGATTTAGCTTGAGGCAAAACTTTGAGACAAATGAAGAATGACCGCAGGCTAGAACAACTTAGAATGCTTAAATTTCCCGGAACAAATCTTATTTCCTTTGGCAATAAATTTCTCGAGAGCCAGGCATTTCATCCCAAGGTTCAATTTAACTATAAAATAAAAAAATATGCCAATATTTCGCTACTTTTTGTGTAGCTTTTTAAATAAATTTTTGATTGTTTATAAAAAAAAAAAAACAATTTTTTAATAACATACAAAAATATTAATATTGCCCTGAATAAGCAAAATTTTGGCAAAAATTAAAACAAATAAGGAATAATTATTACAAGCATTAAGTTTGAAAAAACAGGTTGTGTATTTATTAAATAAAAAAAGTCGAAAAAAAATCCAGAATACTTTGAAAATTTTTTTAAGGTTTTTAATAAACAAAATGAGTTTTTCAAGAATCTTTTTTACAAATTTTTACAATCACACACCTGTGAACAAAAATTTACAAAATCTATGCAATAAGCGCTTAGGAAAACTTTTTTTGTTTCAAAATCTTTAAATAATAAAAACCAAATTTATGGCTTTAAGGTTTGTTTTTTGTTTTTGTTTCCCAGTAAATCATAAAAAATTTTCCAATTATTTAAGAGAAAAATAAACGAACATACACAAGTACGAGACATTTTTTTGTTGGCGCCATTAAAGCAAAAATATTTCACGATTTCCTATAAATTTAATTTTAAAAAATGTTTTTGTCTGATTTAGTTTTGTACTAAATTGATAAATTAATTCGAAGGATTTATTTTGCAAATCTTGTTAATTTTCGACTTTATATATAAGTAATGCCGTAATAATGAGAGTTGGTATGTTGACTAGTACAAAATATTTAATAAAATTGTTTTTTCCCACTTAATTGACAATAGAGCTAAATCATTTCATAAATTCTTAAAATAATATTTCTAGACATATGGTCTTAAAAAATGTAAAAAAGTAAAATCCGTACTTAGGTTTCCTCATATCAAGTCAATTTTGAAAACTCCAAAAAATCGAGCAGAAAAATCGTGTTGTTTTTAAACATTTGTTTCTGAGAGTGTCTCTATAGCCCAGCTGCAGTTCAAAGAGTCCCAGGTTAAAGTCCCAGCTACGAAAAGTACAGAAAAAATTTTCAAATTATATATTTTGAATATCTATGTAATAAGAATAAAAAAACAGTTCTTCTTTAATAAAGCTTCGTTAGTTAGCAAAAACTCTTTTTTTTAGATGATGGGATTACGCTTAAATAAACTTTTTAAGCTCCCATCAAATTTGGTTTCAAACTTAAACCAAAACTTGACTTTACGATCCTGCTCTAAGAAGTGTTTCCAGATAGACATAGAAGAAGACATGGAAGGGATAAAAGAATCTGTATGAGGAGTGTGCAGTCTTAACTGATGGATAACAGAAAGAAGCAGGCACCGGATCTGGTATCTTTTTATGGACACGGAGTAGGAATGTCCTACAGACTTCCGGAAGGGTGCAGCGTTTTTCAGGCTGAAATTCTGGCGGTGATAAAAAACGCGGATTTGATAGGGAAGGATATGGATGGTAGAGAGGACGTGACAATCTATGTTGATAGTCAGGGCGCACTTAAGGCATTATGTCAGGTAATAATGGTGCTACGGGTTAGACTCTGTTGGGTTTCGTGCCAGTATGATGTCTCTGACAATAAAATTGGATGGATTGGCAAGAAAGTAATCGGCCTGGGATATTATGTGTGAGACTTTGAGTTGCAAGTTGGACTCGCCACTACCCTTCGTAACTTAACCTAACCTAAACTTATAGTTTTTTGGCTTAAGTATGGCTAAAAGTAGGAAATTCTTACTCGAAAGCTCATATTTGCTTTAAAATAAAATCTATACTTGGCTTAAGTAAATCCATACTCACCGTACTTTTGACAACACTACAGCTTGATTCGAGCAAAATTGTCTTCCTTTGCTGCATACATGACATTAAAATTACAACTTACATTAAGTGTATCAGTCAATGAGTAATTGGATCCCACAAGAGCCATTATTTATTTCAATTCTTTCAAGGTAATTAATTGTTTGAGACCCTTTTTATAATCAGGCATGCTAATTTAACTTCTTATTTAAATGCAAACGTCGTATGTTCTTGCCTTCAAATACTTTTTTTCTAGCTTTTTTTAAAGCCGTTTTCAATTTGTTTTCTCTTTGCATAACGAAGTTTAAATTCATATTCTTCAGTTATTATTTTTTCTTCTTTTTTTTTTAGAGGAAATTGCATTATTAATAATTTTGCTTCAGAGAACAAATTAAAAATTAAGTTAAAGAGAGGAAAGAACTAAAAACAATGCCAGCACTTGCTGCCATGTTTTTTTTTTTTAATATTTTATGTTTTATATTTTTAAGGTTTCTCTAAGAAAGCTCCTCGCAGTAATAGTGATCCTTGTTGTTGTCTACTTGCTATTTATATCCTTTGCGAAGGAATTAAATTAAGTTAACATGGAAAACTTCTTGCTTAAATATTTTAATAAAAACACAGGTACATTAGAGAAGGCAAGAAGAAATAAATTTTTTTGAGCATAAAAAAATAAATCAGATTCGTTTAATGAAAATATTGTTCCAAAGGTAAAGTTTACAGTCTTAACAAGATATGTGTATCAGATATTAATTTTGAAAGATTCTGCGGTGCTTTTAAACAATATAAAACATATGCTGTGGTTTTAAATAGGGATGTCTTTTTTATTGCTTTTATTGCTTAAGTTTCAGTTAAAAACAAAGTTAAGGTTAGCATAACTAAGAAAGATTTTTGAATATAAGGATAATAATAAAAACAATATTAAGGCAAAAAAAAATAACAAACAAAATATGGAATTTTTTATATTTAATGCTTGAAATTGTGTACGCTTTAAAAAAAAATATTATTAAACTTTTGGATAATTCTTAGTGATAAGTGAAAAAAGTTGAATTTTTTAAAGTTATTTTTGAGTATTATCTTTGTTGTTTTGAAAACATAATTCGGTTTATTTTTGATATATTTCTGTTACTGAATATTTTTTTTATTAACTGAAAGGCGGCATGCTTATTTCCTATACAGCAAATTAAAAACAAAAACGAAAAATTAAGGAGAAGCCTGATCCTATGCTTTCTCTGCACTGTTTGTATTGTTTACAGCTTCAACACCAGGACTGAACGCCATATCCAAAATTCATCTTAAATTCAATGTTACACCGAAAATAAAGAGAGAAAAGTAAGAACTAGCCCGATTTAAGGATAACAGCCCAATGTTCCCAATTGGGTCAAAAAGAAAAGCTTTTAAAAAAAGATCTCAGGACTTAAGTCAGTAATTCGTTTGTTTTACACTTCTTGCAATGAAAAATCAGGGAAAAAGATTAAAAGGAACCACAGAAATATAAAATGCAAGCCCAATCTGGCAATATTTCCTTTATTACACTTCTCCTGTGAGCCAAATATATTCTAAACTCACTTGTAAATAGAAAAATTTATTTTATTGGTGCTTTATTGTAGATCTAACGCAAAATGGAAAACGTTAGTTTAATGTAGTCAAATTATTCTGAGCAAACTTTTAGCAAACGTAAACTTACATAAATATTTTTCGAGCATAAAAAATAAAAAAAACTAAGAAATCTTCTCTAAACGTGAATTGGTTTCCATTGTATAATATTTAAAATAAAAATAAATTTTAAACTTTTTTTTCAAATGTTCTACTTCAACAGAGTTGGCATTCATGTAATTCGATAGCATTATAACAAACTAGGATTGGGAGTTTTAATTTGAGGTGAATTGGTTATAAATATCTAATAATAAGCAATTTTAATTAAAATACTAAAAAACCCTAATTTGAATTTAATTAAGAATATTCTAATCATTAAAAATAAATAATTTTGTGGTGTTATTAATTACAGAATAAAAAGTTTTTATCAAAATTATTACAAAAGTGAAACATTTCCGGGCTGAAATAAATAAAGCATATTAAAAACATATGAAAAACAACCGGTATGTTGAGACCCACTTTTGTATGAAAACTACCAAGAACAAAAATACCATATACGACGATAACATGAGCTTGTAAATTGGACAAATATAAAATTGGTTTGGCTTGCATCACTTTTTACGAGGCAGCATATATATGTTTGTAGGTTAAACATTTTTTATGACTTTAATGTTGAGCTTCTTACCCATAGATGTCCACCATACAACTAAAGATAATGGACTTAACATCATCTTACATCTTCTTGCAATTTCTATATATTTTTTTCTTTAACAATTTACAAAAACTTCTGCAATTTATCAAAGTTAAAGTTTTCATCTTTTACACCAATGAAAAACTAAGATGCATTATCTTTTTAAGTCACACACATTTGCAAATTTTCACTAATATGCACATATGCAATAAGCACTTGAGTTATTGTTCTTTATACAATATGTAGTTTAAGTTCAGCTATGTTAAGACTAATTTTAAAGCCTGACAAGGAGGAATTTTAATTAAAAAAGTTTTATATATAAAATGTACACCATATTTGCCAACGACTGTGTTTTAGTATTATATAACGAAAAAATAATAAAGCAATAATGATGATAATGATTAAAAGAAGGCAAAAGGGTAAGTTTTATATTACATAACCACCTTATAAGTATCTTGTCTCGCTTGTTCTGTTTTACTTTTAAATAAGTTTAAGTTATGGTTACAAATTTTTATTATACCGTAAATTTAACATTTTATTTAAAATTTGTTACTACGAGGGTTTTTTACCCGCTCTCTTCCAGTATTTAACATTTCGGAATAAAAGGTGCAGTGAATCAACTGCTGTAAGGTTTTTTGTTGGTTGGGTTTTCGATAAAAGAGGATAAAGGAGAAAAATATATAAAACTATAACTTAAGAGATAAAATACAAGCCAAAAAGCAAGGTAAAAATATAGGTAAGATTATTGTTTAATAATATTAATTTGTAATGAAAAAAAAAAACAAATTATAAAATAACAAAGAATTTTATGAGTGAAAAACAAGAAACAAATAATTTTTGTTAATATAAGTTTAAATAAAGTTTAATTTAATTTTGCTGTATTAAAAAAATTTAGAATATTTTTTATTCTCCCATTTACACGTAAAATTAGATTTTAAAGATTATGGCTGGGGTTCTTACACCCACAAAATGCTGCTTGTATTTCAATGTAAGCGTGCATGGAGTGCCCGTGATTCAAGGCATTGCTTTCGAACCCCAGCTACGGCAGGTACAGAACAATTTATCTAAATGAATGATATATTTAAAAAATAAATTTTTTTTTCTTCAATAAAGCTCCGTTAGTCAACAAAATTACTTTTAAATTTTTGGACTAGTCCCTTTAACGTTTAAGTTAATCCTTTTAATCCACTGCTCGAAATTTTAACCGCTAAAAACTCTCGAAGACATCGATGATTGCTTTAGCAGCCTTAATGAGAACATTGAAATACCCAATTAACATGTTTCCTCTGCCTGCCGCCAGACTAAATACAATCGAATTTTTTCTGCCCATGTGGAAACGTTTTTATCTGAAAACAGGAGAGGTCAAAGAAAATGGCAAAATAATAGATCGCCTCAAATTAAAGCTAAGCTGAAAGATTCCACAAACTGATTCAGAACTTGCTGAAGGAATACAGACAACACCTGGAAAGTGTAGACTAGACTCTTCAGACGAATTATTCTCAATAGCGTCTCTAAAGAACCTTTATCGCAAAACCATCACTGCTTATTCTAAAAGGATGCTGGCAAGAAATGACGAAGAAAAAATCGATCTGACGCGAGGCAGTAGAAGAACGTGTTCACTCCGAATACATGCACTGACGTGAGTGAGTTACCGCCTATTTTTGCTGGACGTCCTGAAGAAATATGTTTCTGATAATAGAATCCTAAAAGTTCCTGGTTTTAATAAAATAAATAACAAAATGCTTTTAGAGCTGCCTTGTACAACAAAAAGAAAAATTGTTTTTATTTTTAACTCTCGAACATTTCCCGCCAGTATGGAAAGTTGTCTTAGTGAAGATGATTAGAAAGGCACACTTATTCATTTTTTTCTCGTAGCACATCAACCTAAATTCGACTATACGATGCCATGGTTTCGGGTCCACTAATATTTAAAAGTATTGTGTTAATTTTCTTATTTTCCCAAAAGTTATAAATCTTCTTAAACAATAAATTATTTAAAAAATTTCCTTTATAATTTACCAGGCTAATTAGTTCAAATTTATTGTGATAAGATTTTCATTGAAGAAATATTTGGAAAAAGTTTAGTTTCCCGACACTAGCCGAGTGGAATTCATTTTCAGAGCCCGCTACAACTCCTCATCAGCACTCTTTGTTCGGTACTGAGCATTGGTAGTAAATATCATCTATTTAACCCAAGTTTTAATTGAAATTTGAATACGGAAATACTATTTGTATTTTACACATACTCCTATTGACAATTGTTAATTCTTGGGTTAGAACAAAATTTACGGCCTGCCATTCATTTTCCCATATCATGGCAACACCTTTTCTTTTATATATTCTTCATCTCACCACTTTTCAAATTTTTGCCTTATTCATCTCTATTTAGATGAGTATGAAGGCAGCATGCTTTTGCATGCATTAGTTTTGTCTCGCTTTTGTTATATTTTCGAATTCTAATTTGCTGACGATCAGTCGTCAGCGAGTTGTTGAACATGTTTATTAACTTTGCGGACGTATATTTTTACACCATGCCTAGTGTTATTTAATACATATTTATTTTTAGCGTATTTTTGAACAATTTTTATTTCCAAAATTTCCTTTGTAATTTACCAGGCTAGTTAGTTCAAATTTATTGTGATAAGATTTTCATTGAAGAGATATTTGGAATTAACAATTGTCAATAGGAGTATGTGTAAAATACAAATAGTATTTCCGCATTCAAATTTCAATTTAAACTTGGGTTAAATAGATGATATTTACTACCAATGCTCAGTACCGAACAAAGAGTGCTGATGAGGAGTTGTAGCGGGCTCTGAAAATGCATTCCACTCGGCTAGTGTCGGGAAACTAAACTTTTTCCAAATATTTCTTCAATGAAAATCTTATCACAATAAATTTGAACTAACTAGCCTGGTAAATTACAAAGGAAATTTTGGAAATAAAAATTGTCCAAAAATACGCTAAAAATAAATATGTATAAATTATTTAACTGAAAACAGTTGCTATATCTGATTTGTATGTTTATGAGCAGACAATAGTATCATTAATCTTAAAAGAAGTGATGAAAAAAAACAAAAATAAAGTAAAACAAAAACCAAGCAAGAGCGCTTTGTTCAGCTGTGCCGAATCCTATATACCCTTCACATTGGTCTCTTTGCTTACCCAGTCACCTGATCTGGGAAAGTTGTTTTCGAACCGTAAATGTTATAATTATTTGTGGTGGGATTAAAGTACATGGCTACCATAGTTTTCGAAACAGATAATTTACAACATTTGAATAATTGTATCGTTTTCCCTACCTTTTAGGATCCAAAATATATATACTTTATAGGGTAGCAAATGGATATTAAAAAATATTGCAAACGAAATGAAAAACTGATATCATTATATGAAGGGTGTAATAAATAAATAATAATGTAAAACAAAAACAAAAACAACAAAACATAACACCCATAACGACTAAAACAACCTTAAGTATCATTTCCCTGTCGGACTTTCAGTTAACTTTAAACTAACTTTAAGCTAACTATTTTGCAACTAGTACTGACTGACGGGTGGATTACTTCTCCGTGTAAACAACTAACTATTTTAACATTGCCATGTCCTAGGAGGTAGTCAATTGTCTAATTATGCATTATTTGTCAACTAACTTCAAGTTAACTTTTATAACGTTAGTTTTCAGTTACCTCTTTATAGCTAGCTTAATCCTAACTGATTTTCGATTGGTAAAAAGTAGGTTTTTTAAAATTAACTAGAAGTTAAAGGTTTAAGGTCAACTACAATTTAATTTTTTACACGTTAGCTAAAAGCTTACTTTTTGTAGCCAGCTGCAAACTAAATACTAGTTAGTCGTTGTAATTTTTGCAAAATAAAAATTTATTTAAAAATTCACTTTTCTGTACATACAATATGTTTACATTCATAAGTATATACGTGCATCCATATATTAATAATATAAAAAATAAAATAGGAGTATTTTTTAAAAAATTATATTAAAATTCACTTTTATGTTAGAAATTACATAAAATAACAAAATAGATTACATTATAATATATTAATAATACTATTTATAAATATTATTGTTTATTTATATTTTAAAGGCACAAAGTATAAGTAGTAAACTGATAATAACTCAAATTATATTTACATACATACATACATACATTGGGATATACGAGTATTAATAAAAAAAACTTTGAAATTTTATAAAGTTGTTTAAAGGGAATTTTCGAACAAAATCAGTATTTTAGGTATACTTTAAATTTGAAAATTGTGAATGTGCCACATTTGGTTTTAATAAAGAAAGGTTATATTATTAACTTTTTCATTTTAAAATAAATATTTAAATATATGTGTACATCTTTTTTAAGAAACTTCTTTTCCAAAAATTATATTTAAATTAACTATTATGTACATGACTACATTAACATACAAAAGAAAATTAAAGTATTAATATTATTTTAATTTTTAGGGCACATACATACATAAACAATATTTGTCTTTTTTTGTTATGTACTATATAAACATCTTCGGAAAAACTAAAGCAATTCTTTTCAAAAACACTTAAAAAAATATTCGATTTAGTTATAGTTGTTGCAATTAATTTTTTAATTTCGTGTTTTTATTTTTTATGCACTGCGCATGTATATAACGTTTTTTTATTATTTTTAATGCGTTCCCTAAGTCCTTTTCAACATCTTGAGAGCCAAGTGATCGACAGGCATCTGTTAAAAATATACATTTAAACATATTTGCTGTTTAAGAGTACGAACATATGTTTATAAATGTATATAAATTAAAGTTACCTGACAAGGCGTTAAAAAAACCCGTAAAGTCTTTTAACCTTTTTTTACCGTGAATTCCATTCAAGTTTATTTCCATACACAAATTCATTGAGATTATTTCTGTTAAAGTTTTGGGTAGGCGTCCCTTTAATAAGGTCTTAATTGTTTTTACCTGCAAAAAGATAATTAACTATGCAAATATTAAAACATTTGGGTATTTATTCAGAAAACTTACATAATCTTCACGATTGTTTTCATCAATGTTGGTGCTCAGTTCATTAAGGTCATTTAAATTTTTTATAGGAAACTTAGAGTACAAAATGTTCTTAGTAACTTCTTGGTGTAAGATCCTTTCGGTTAACACTTTTTGCTCAGCCATAACCTTCATTATTGCGTCATTTTGGTTCATAATAATTTCTTAAATATATAATAAGAAGAATAATTAGGTACATATAAAATAGTAAAAGATAATTTCTTTAAAATATTCTTACCTTGAAGTTTATGTATTGTATCTGAAAGAATAAAACATATATCGAAATTTAATGACTGATAATTTTTAATAAATCTAATCTTACTGTTTATCTGCTTTAAATTTTCTTCAAATTTTTGAGACCAATTTGGGCATGGCTCTGTTTTTCTGTTACCTGTAATATAATTTTTAAAAGTCATACATATGTATGTGCATATATATTTTGAATTAATGAAATAAAAATATTATATGTAAATTTTACTTACATTGTGGAATTGGTTGCAAGCCAATCTTGCATCGAGTAATTTGTGGACGAGACATCTATATAGGTATATGATCGTTGATTATATGCGCATGCGAAAGGGTTTATGTATGTGATTGCTTTATTTATTTTTATTTGCAACCGTGTAGAAGTGGCACTAAAAGGTATCTGTTATCGAAAGGAAATCCTGAAAATTTTAGTTCAATATTTTCTATGTTGAAAGTTTCTTCATCGCCCAAATCATTCAGGTCCACTACACAAGTGCCTAAAACATTAGCTGAATTAAGTGGCTCTTAAAAAAAACTAGCAATACTTCGAAATCATCGACTTAATATTAATGATGCGCAGTTTAATGAGAAACCTGTTACCTGAATTGGTATAAAAGGTTTAATAGCGCAAAAGTTGTTGGGACAAAAGGCAGTAAAAAAGTATTCTGGAGTTTGCACACTTACAATAACCCCATGTTTTCCATTGAATTGTAGTTTTCTCTGTTCTGTAGTCATTTTTTTCATTCTGAATACAAGTATAAATTTGTTGTAAAATCTGTGAAGGCTTTTTGACATATTTTTTTAACTTCTGAAGATAATCCTCAAAGGGGTAGCAGGAAAAATTTTTAAATGGTCCAAAAGCCTCCTCAAATGCCTTTTACTAACAGCTCTCATGCTTGCTTACAAATTAAAATAACACTTGTAAATAAATAAAGCAATCACAAACATATTTTTTATAATTTTTCATAAATAGTTATACATTAATTGCACTTAAAAACTTTTAAATAAAGAAAATTTTATATTTTTTACAAAATTCTTCGGTATCACGCGCGATAATGTTTACTAATCAAAAGTCTAAGTTGTTAAGTCAACGGCGTCAGCATCTAGGCGGCATCAATGGCCGGTAACTGCACGAAAGTGAATGAAGCCGATATTTATTTAAAATTTATTTTGAGTAGTTTTAATTTAAGAAATACATAAGTGGATAAAAATGAAATATGTATGTATGTATATATTAACATCATAAATATATTTAACATAAAATGTGCTTCACGGCGTGATATAAGCGAACATTTTTAACTTGAGATTACTATTAATTATGTAACACACTATATGTACATATGTGTTTAACTTTTTAAATCTGTCTTTTATTTTCTTTTTTACAAATTTTACATATTTTAAGATTATTGGATTCTTTTATTCGTTAGTTGTGAATACATGTACATGTATTTACATACATTTAATATAAAATTAAGATATATTTGCGCAGATCAATTTTTGTTTTGACGGCTCGTCCGACTTTTTACTGTTAACAACTTTGGCCTCTCTCAAAAGCAAAATATATTACTAAAGAGGAAACCCCAAATTAAGAACGAACGCAAACAGCGACTATCCAAAAATAACGGATATACTGTACAGAAAATACACTATTTTCGATGTAAATTTAGCATTTCTTAGAGGATAACTTAAAATTGATCCATGAAATTTAGCTTAAAGTTGATTATTTTTGTAGTCAGCTACTGATGGTCCGACAGGGTTAATATGAAAATGTTTATGTGTATGTAACTTAAAGGCATGTTATGTGTGTGGCAGGAAGAGCGTTACGGAGTCAACGAACAATAAAGTTTAATAAACATTAATCAAAATAATGAAAACAATTTCATACGGATAATCCAAATATTATTTAATACATGACGCAGAGTATTAAAAAAGATTTAATAATTTTTAATTTTTATAAATTAATTTTTATCTTCTTTGAGTTTATTTTCTGGTGTTGACATAATAAAAAATACACTTTACGTTATAAGAGGAAAGTTGTATTTCAAATGTTTATATTTTTTAAGTTTAGGAATTTTGCTTGCAATATTGTTGACCAGATTTACATGTTAGAGAAAAAATCTTTAGTCAAACTGCTTGTTTTTATTTTATTCTTAAAAATTAAATATAAAAGTTAAATTTGTTTAATGATAAAACTGATCGCAAAAATCATCACGCGCTCAATTTTTTTCCGCTGATCAACTGTAGCTAATAAGCCCAAGCATGAACCACAACGTACTGCTAGATCGACTGAAAATATTACTGCTGCTCACGAAAGTGTCGAAGCGATGAAACCATCGAGATTAATGGACGATGTGCTCAGAAGCTTTGTCTTAGAAGAGCCACTTTGGTCATAATTTTGTACAAGGATTTGCATTTGTTTCCATTTAAGATTCAGTTGACACAAGCGCTTCTTCCAAAACACTATTTACGCCGCTGCACTGTGCGTTGAAATGGTTCGAAAGTGACGCTTAATTGAATTTTTAAAATTAAGTTTTTGTATTAATATTTGGTATCGGATAAAACTGGATAAAGTTTTACATCACTGTGTAAATTTTCAAGCATTGATCTTGTCAGCTGACTCCGTAGTGACGTTTTAAAGTTAAACATTTTTTGCAATTTTTTTTAAAAGCGAAATTAAACCAGTCTGCAATTTCCAAATTAAACGTTAACAAAGTGTCGTTTTAAGAACGAAACCTTCAACTCCAGGTATTAAAGTATATAAAAATGATGTAGTGTTTTTGAAAATATGTGTGAAAATATTTTTGACGATTTTTTTAAAAAAGTTCTAAAATTGTCTTATTGGTGTTGTGTAAACCATAACTTCTAAGTACGTAAAGGTTGGGTTCTAAATAATATATTTTTTAAAAGTATAAAGTCTTAGCTTGATAATAGAAAAAAGAAAATTTGCGGTTTTGTTACTCCATTTTTTGCTATTAACATTTTGTGGTTTGAAGTCGTGTTTTTCAAAGTTTAACAAAACTACCGTGTATTTAGTTTTGCTATAGTCATTCGTTCAATGTTTACTATTGTTGTCGGAGGGTTTAAATTTCAATAGAGATGCGTGAACAAGTTTCAGTCATCTTCATTCACGAGAGCGTTAAAATGGTTTTGTATGACTCCTACAATACATAAATTTTTAATTCATGGTCCCAAAATCATAAATTATGCCCTTTTACCGATTGGAGAACTTTCAGAAGAAGCTCGGGAAGCCAGAAATCAGGAATATGAAAATTATAGGAAACACTTTGCTCGCAAATGCAGCCGAGAAAAGTCGAATGAAGATATTTTAAATAGATTTTTTCTCAGTTCAGATCCTTTCATATCTAGTATTAATAAACAAAATGAGCGAAAAAAAATTATAAAAATTTATTTCGTTACATTTTTAAAAAAGTTGTAAGACTCTCGAAATCCTTCAAAACCCAAATTCAGACTTTAAATTAAACTTATATTCTTATATTATATTATATTATGCAAAATTTATATTTATTTTTTAATTTTTTTTTAGAAAGAATACAATATAAGCTTATGCTTGCTTTTCATTTTTTAAAAAATTACTTTCCTTTTTAAAATTACGCCGAAAATTCTGAAACAAACTATAATTTTCGGAAAAATATAAATGTCTTTAAAATCGTAAAAAAAATTTTTTTCCGTGTGTCTCTTTTTTTCACAATTCACATTTTTTAAACGATTTGAAAAATAAATTTAAAAAAAATTTAATTACGGCCCCCATAAATTAATCACCACTTTCGGTGTCATCGAACCCACTGTTCGTCGTAGGTATGCTAGTAGGATATTACAGCTCGCTTATGACAACCCTGAAAAAATAAACAAAAACAACATAGTCGATTTTGGGCAATGAAAAACCTTCAAACTGTTCATCAGTTACCTCTACGTCCATTAAAAGTAACAGTCTGGTGTGCAGTTTTGTCAGGAGGAATCACTGGACCTTACTGCTTACCTTGGGCTTGCTTAACATGGGGTTTCAACAAAACGGTGCCACATGCATAAATCCAGGATTACAATGGAATTACTTAGAGTCCACAACAAGTTATTCCAAGAAATGGTGAAGTTGGTTGGCCTCCACGGTTGCCTGATTTGACTGCTCTGGATTTCTTTTTGTGGGGATATTTGAAAAGATAGGTTTATGCTAACAAGGAAACAGAAACACTCAAACAAAGTATTCGTGATGAAATTAAGAAAATACCGCGTGAGATGTGTGAGAATGTAATGAAAAATATGCCCAAAAGGGCTTGTGTTTTTAAGGCTAACAGAGGTAGACATATATCTGATGTTGCATTTCGTATATAATTGCCAAAATTTAATAAAACATTTATCAATATAAGATCTTTTCTTTTTCATTTAACCAAAAATTATTAACAAAGTAGTATACCTTGTGGGTGGACGACCTGAACATTATTTCTAGCAAAAATTTAAACTTTATTGGATGTTGAAATATTTTTAGTGGATATATTTCTGGCCAACAACCATAACTATTTACAAAAGTTAAAATTTATTAAGGCTTTTGAGAAATAGGTAAAATCCAACTATATCTATATGTATGTTTTCGAATCTTCCTTTGAGAATTTTAATTTTGACTACTGTAGATTTAGTTTGTCTAAGTTCTTTAGATTTTTGTCAATTGAGGCACTCTTCTAATCAGATATTAAGCTCTTTATTCTTATTTGGCCAGAAATAATGCTCGGTGCGTACCTCTGAGAGCTTGAAAAAAACTTTCTGCAAAGTAAATAGAACGTAAGGTCTGGGTGAACTAAAGACACACTCATACCAATCTAAGAAGCAAAACTTAATCTAAGAAAAAAGAATTTTTTATCCCCAAACTAATTCATAGTCAATCTAGAAAATTAATTGAAATAAACTCACAATAAATCTAGAGTTTACCTTAATACAGAAAGTATCCAAAACTGAGCTCTATCTATATTCAAATTATCTAAAAAATACTCTACATTGTTTGGAAAATATTTGAACCAATTAGACACATTAAACAACTTTTTCTTCTTTTCTTTTCCACCAAAAAAAACTAACGACTTTTACAAAAGTTCAAGTGCAAACCAATATTAATTAAATTAGTTTCATAGAAGTTTGTTTGCTTAAAGCAACAAACTATAAATGTAGAACAAAAGCAAACAAGAGTTTAACTAACATAAAGAAGCATTTCAGAAAAAAATTGACAGAAGACAACAATAGTAAAATAAACGAAGCATAAACAAAATAAAATAAATTTAAACAATTATGAAAGTTTTTTGTGGGTCAGGGACAACCACAAACTACAAGCGATGCTACTGCTAGAAAAATATTGTTTAAAATAGTTTTACAAACAGTCAGCATAGAAATACATTTAAAGGAAATATTGTTGTTATTGCTTTTGGAATAAAAACCAAAATAGTTTTAGTTAATTAAACTGGTAAAGAGATAATTTTTATTTAAAGTCCGAAAAAGTTTCAGTTTTGTAGAAGTGTATATGTCAGAGCACATAAAAGTGTCACTTTTTGTGGAACGACATAAGAATGTACCACATCCTATGTTTTTTCAGCAATATTGTGCTTTTGAAACATATGTAATTAGAGATAACCAACAAGTTTTATTTAATGTGTGGTTTTTGTTGTTGTTGTTGTAAATCTTTCAATTAATCTCTGCTATGTATGATAACATTTAATTTGTCTGTTTTAACAAAATAATTGCTTTGGAGTATTATATGAAGAGTTCGTTTTATCTTTATCAAGGCAATGACGTTTAGCAATGAAATTTTCAAGATATTCCCGAAAAAGACTTAGCGTAAGGTCATTACGTCACTAAGTCATTACTATTTGAAAAAGAAATAAGAAAAGGCACTGCTTTAAAAATTTCAGGCTTCTGTGGCTCGAACTGAATGGAAAGGTTGTCTATCGGAAGTTTTAATTGAAGTTAGTGCGCTTATTGTTAAGCAATAATTATATTTATTTAAATAACTACCCTGCACGAAATGTCAAAAGTGAATTCCTAGTTATTCACTATCGACATTATCACCAGGCAAATGATTTTTGCTATAGACATTTAACATTTGGGTGTCGTTAAAAATCCACTACTAACAGTGGTACTATTGACAAGGTAGTTTTTTTGGGGTATTTTCCCCGAAGCAAGTCCATTCTGTTGAAACCACGTGTAAGAAGAGTACGATGGATTATCTCGCAGGTCTAGGAAAAAGCACTCCGTAATCATGTGTCAATAAGTTTCATCGTTGAAATTCATCTCCTGGCCTCAAAAATTTTGGAAAAAAATTATTAAATTATTTTATCCGTAGATAAGGCACAACAAAGAGTTACCCTGGGGTAATGCAAAGGCTTATGACGTTTCAATCAGGGCGAGTTCTTGAAGACCAGTAACGGCAGTTTTGCTTGTGGACGTAGCTTTTTTAATGAAAATGAACCTCATCGCTCCAAAAAATAAAAAATGGAATTTACAGTTCAAAAACGCTCAAAAAAATTTTTGCATAAATAAAAGTCAATTTTTCAGTTCTTGAACGTTTTCACCCTCACTCCGTACTTTTTGAAGTAACCGTATTTTAAAATATGAAGCTTCCACCAGGCCACGTGTACTTTTAAGCTACTGTGACAGACTTTATACAACTTCTTTGCTCTCTAAAGAATTTCTACTTATGAATTTACTGAGCACGATGGTGTATATTTAGGTTGAAAGTCCCTTTCCTTTTTAAATGTGCTAAATGCTTGTTAAATGTTTGGCCGTTGTTTTCTTTATGAGAGTTAAAAATTCTAGTACTAATGAACCTCTGACGACTTAAGATATGTTTTAGATGTAACTTTTTTTAATTAATGTCTTCCATATTTCGGCTTTTTTGATGAGGCAAAGGTAAATACAGTGGATAGAAAGAGAACGTCAATCTAGAGATTTATCTATTATGGATGTAGGCTGTTGGCCTACCTTATGGTTTTCCTCAAAATTAAATTATTTTTAAGTAAATTTAAGCTTAACAAAGGCATAAAAAGCCTTAAACTTTTTTTCAAATGTAACGATATGTCCTTAGTCTAATTAGAGCATATGCATTAAAACAATTTTAACAGTTGTATATCACATACTCTTAAAGTTTGTCCTTTAATCAAAGCATATTATTTTTAACCTTAGTTTTTGTACATGAAACTCTCAGCCCAGGTTATTTCTGCCTACCTTGAATTTTTCTTTAGTAACAAAAACTTGTTTAATTATTTGATGTAAATAAAAGTATTCATACATTTTTAGACACGTACAATGGTGGCAATTTATCAAATTCATACTTATACAGGCTGTCTGGTGAAACATTTATATTTTGATTTTGAAATACGATTGTTCTAAAAAGTAATAAACGGTGCGGAGGAAGAGTGGCGCTTTGAAGTTATCGACTGTGCTGCTTTCTCAGTCACGATATCGTAGTGGCCGAGTGAGCATTGCGTGTTTGCTTTGGAAACATTTTGGAAACAGTGCTCGTCAATAATTTTGTTTAAAGTTCGATATTCGGCAAAAACGTGAGTGAGTGCAGATATTCCGCACAGCTGCTTTAGCTTTGAATGCCAGCTCCCGAAAACGTTGAACTGGTTGAAAGCAGGGGGCAAACTGCGGCATCGAAATTTAAAAATTTTTATTTGAATTTTTATATTAAAAGCATTGACAATTCAAACGATCAAGTAAAATTTCGATTCAATAGGTTAAAAGTAGCCTCACTTCATGAAAATTAAAAATAGGATCGGAAGTTCCATCCTCTAAGCTTCAAATCGCATAAAAACTGAAAGAAAATGAATTTTATTTACACGCAAAAATGTAAAGCGACGAGCCTCGTTTTCACTTAAATGTCCACATTAGCAAGCGAAACTGCCGCTAGTGGTCTCCAAAACCCGCAACCCTCGATTTAAAGATAAAAAAAACTATTACAGTACCCCAGGGTAAGTTTTTGGTGTACCTTATACACCCTTGAGATAATTGGACATTTTTTTCTAAATTTCTAGAGGTGATGCGGCGAATGTAAACGGTAAAACATATTGTTGCATTATAACGGAATTCTGTTTCCGAAACCTGCGCGCTCATTCATTAGGATGGGGCTACTGCCAAACAGCCAGAGCTTTGATGGATAAGCTTCGGCAAAATTTGCCCCAAAAACTGATCTGTCGCTTTGGTTCCACTGGTCGCCGAGGTCACCTGATCTAATTCAAATGGAAATAGATCCAAGTTTATGAAGCATGTGCTCTTACTACGTTTTTTATTTAAATTTGAAAATATAAATCTGTCACCCTGTATAAACTATACTTCTCTTTTAAATTTTCTAAGGACCTTAAAGAATTAATAACTTTGTATTTGTATGCATTATACACTTATTTATGTGTGTGTGCAAATAATAGATAACACTTAAGTAGCCAGAAGACACTCGTATTAACAATAATTTCCTTATAGTTAAGTCAATTTATTAACGTTTTTGATTCAAATCGTCTTCAAATTGCTTAAATATTAAATTTGCTTGGTGTTTGTTTTATTATTTCATATTTAATCCATATTTACAGTTAAGCCCTAATTTAGAATTCATTTCACATAACTGCTTACATATGCATATATATCAGTTGCTATGTTTGGATGAACCACTCAGTTGTTCAGTGTTTGTTTTAATCATTGTGAATAAAACTTTTTGTAGTCAGATAATATACAGTGCACAACGCAAACATGTGGTGTGGATTTTAAAACATGCATACCTATATACACAAGGAGTATCCTGAATTAAATTATAGTCCAGCTGGCTTGTTATAAACTTATCTAAATTCTGGACTTTTTGGACATCTAACGTTCTGCCTGCTTCTTTTTTTCATGCAAAATATGTTTGCTGTTGAATATTGATTATTATGCAAATATCTATTCAGTTAACTTCATTTCATTTCTGTTCTCTACTTCTGTAAAAATTGTTAGTATAAAGCTGCTGTCTGTTTGCATTTCGATTGTTTGTATTTGTTTTTGGTTATTCTAGAAGAAAAAGTTTTTAAGTATAAAACTGTTTATTTGATATATTTGTTCCCCTTGTGGTGAGTGTAAAAATCTTTGAATTCCCTAGAGATTTTCAGTTTATGATAACAGGTTTTGAGTGGTTGTTCCTAGTGTTTAATACATCAACATATTAAAGTCACTACGTGTATATATATGTGTATTAAAGAAAAAATTAGAAAAGTCTACAAACAGTCAACGGAAGCTTTGCTAAATTAAACGGACGTATAAATATAGAATTTTATTAGAGTAAATATTGGCTCGATTTATGAAAAGTGAATGACTGAAAAGTATTTAAAGTACGAAAACCGATAGAGAAGCATTAAAGTTGAGGTAAATAATTATAAAACATCAAAAAACAATAAAAACTTTTATTGTTAGTACATAAAATTTTATGTTTGCAAATAAAATTCAAGAAAGTGGTTTCTTTTCAATTTAACATCAAAACATTTTGTCCCTTTTAAGGACTAACAGCCATTTCCACATTAATTAAAGTTTTGTTATGCCCATTAAGTTGATTTTTAATTTTTCATTGCATGAAAATACGTAAAAGCTATTTTATGTTCAAACAAGATTGGTTTGACTAAGCCCTGTTGACCAAATTTTGACGATATTTATACAAAACAATAGTTAGTAACAGCAGACGTATTAAAAAAATTTCAGGCAAATTGTTGGCAGTGTCTCCTTATTGCTGTCGACCAAATAATGAGCAATTCTACGTTAAAGAGCCCTAAATAGAAAAAGTAGTTTCCCTCAAAATAATAAACAAATAAATTTAAGTCTTAAGAAGAATTAAAATGATCGGGTATGTAAATAATTTGGTTCTTATATTCATTTTATTATTTAGAAAAATACTATCACATGTAGAACTGTTTGGTGATAATGTCACACCCCTCTTATTTCCTTAGAAGGATTTCTTTTAGAGAAGATGTAAAGCTTTCCTTCTCTGAATGTTTTTGTATTTTTAGCTGTTACAAGTGCAAATTAAAATAAATATTTACTTATTTATTTTTTATTCCTTTAACAATGCACGTATAATAGAGAACTTTATAAATTAAAAAAGGAAATAAATTTTTGCACAGATAAACAATTTTATACATTTATTGGACTTTGAGATATTTAAGTAAAACTCGCCTTAAGAAGAAGAATAAAAAATGGTTTAAAAAACTAATGCAAAGAAGACATCAAAACAAAAAAGGCTTTTAAGAAAAAAAATTTACTTACAAGTGTTTTCAGCATTTTTTTCTTATTTTAAACAATTATTTTTTTTATTAGAGCGAAAACAAAAGGCCACTTAAAAACGATTGTTGTTTTAAATAATAAACATAAAAAAACAAAAGATTATTAAATCAAAATTCTTTCTGAACGGAAGAAAAAAATGATGATATAATATATATACAAATATGACCGAATTTCAAAACGCAGATTCCTCGGAAACATGTTCTTTGGCGAAATTTAGCGTACAAAATTTATTCTTTGGGCTTATAAACTGTTTCTTGCGTGAAACATGGTCAAGAAAACTATGTATGCGCAGGACACGGCGAACACTTTCGGCGCAGCATTGTTTGCCAAGGTCAGGTGCAGCCTCTGAGGCCAGCTTTGGAGGCAAAAGCTTTGAGTTCGCCTTTATTTTTCTCAAAATATATCGCTCGTCCTACTCAGTAAAAATTTAATTAGGTGTCTTTCTGCCTTTGTTATGAACGCGATTTTCGTGGATAAAACGCTTAATGATTTTTTGGACTGTGGAAGCCTTAATATTTACCATTTCTGCTAATTATCGCTGTAAATGGCCATTTTCAAAGTGGTTTAAAACCAATTCCCTTTGTTGTACTGTTGTACGCGGACTCTCTTGAATTTTTGCAAGTCGAGACTTGATGTAACACAATTAGACTAACACAATAAAACATTCCTAGAAATAGAAATACGAAACACAAAAAAAAAAACGAACAACACTGCATTAAGGTACTGTTACAGTAGAAATTTACCGCATAAGATAAGCTGTGAGATAAATATTTGAGTATTTTCTGTTTTTATACTTTTAAGTAGTTAAAATAATCGTTTTTGCAATATGTGATTTTCGTTTGTTAAACAACAACGTTTTCTCTTTTAAATGACATCAAATTTTTTTGAAAAATTCCCGTTGGTTGTGTTTTTATAGTGTTTTAAAAACAAAATATTGCACTGCATAAAATAAGCTGTGAGCCAGTGTATAAAAATTTATTGGTCAAGTCGAGAAGATGATATCGGCCAAATGGGTGAAAGATTCTCGCACTCGTTTCCAATCTTGTCGTTGAGGGCTTCCAGGTTCTTGAGGCTGTTCCCGTAAGCACGGGACTTCAAAAAATCCCACAAAGGGGAGTATGGAACGGTTTCATAGGGTGATCTTGCGGGCCAATGTAAGCCCAGAAGCGGCAGTTTTGCTTGTTTATGTACCCGCTGAGGTGGAAAAGGTCCTCATTGCTTTTTATGATTATGGTCGAAAAATCGTAATTTCGGTCTCGAGATTGAGGATGGCTTGGGCGTAGGCTACAAGTGTTTGGCGGTTGACAGGCAGCAGTTGATGCACGGACTAGATTTTGTATGGGAAAATGCGCACTTCTTTTACCAAGATTCGCCTTTGGGACGACTGGTCGATGTTTCCGGCGGCAGCTCGATATCCTCGTCAACAGCGGCGATATTCTCTTCAGAACGTGCGCTCCGGGGCGGCCACTCCTTACAGCGTCTTGTATGGTCTCATACTCTTCAAGATTTATGGGCAAACGGCGAAGTGTTTGCTCAGTCGTTGCCGAATCGGTCGGCGAATTTATTAGAAAGTCTTCTAATGATTTGTTGTAAGAACCAACAAAATGCATAGAGACATAGTTGAACCAACAACAAACCAAAAAAAGTAGATAGGGAATGCGGGTTCTAGCCCACCGGGTGATTCAGTTAATATTTATTATTGTGGTTTGTGTCTTTGCTAAATGACGAGATTGATTTAGTGCTGCCAGAGTGGTGTGTTTAGTTTGTAGATCGTGTATTTTCTTAGTGGTGAGATTGCTTTAGTGCAGCCAACGTGGTGTGTTTAGTTTGTAGATCGTGTATTTTCTTAGTGGTGAGATTGCTTTAGTGCAGTCAACCTGATGTGTTTAGTGTGTAGGTCGTGTATTTCCTAAGTGGTGAGATTTTTTTAGTGCTGTCAGAGTGGTGTGTTTAGTGTGTAGGTCGTGTGTTTGCTAAATGCTGAAATTGATCTAGTAAATTTTTTTGTTTTTACGGATCATGCTGTTTCACAGCATGTGCTGAGTTTCTTATAGGTGGACATGTGTTTGTGTTTGTAAACAAACAAGTGGGAGACAAAGTGTATGTGTGTGTGTGTGTGTGTGTGTAAATAAAGAAAAGCAAATGTGGGGACAAAACATGTACAGATGAAGTGTATGTTTATTATAGGCACATCAGTCATAGCCGCCCTAAAGGCAGACCGACAGACAGACAGACCGATGGACTTTAAAAATTGTAAACTAAGCAATTTTATTAGATTTTTATTAGTGTAGGATGCAGTAGACTTTTATTTATTTAGATTTTTTATGAGTAGTGGTATTTAATTGTGTATTAAAGGGGTGGATGTGAGAGTAAATGTTTTTTTTATTTTCTAATAATTAAAAATTGTAAACCAAACAATTTTATTAGCTTTTATTAGTTTATTAATAGTGGAGGGATTGATTTTGTTTGAAAATAAATTTTTTGCTGCTTTAAGTAAAGTGTTGGAATGCACTTGTTACATTAAACGGATGGATGTGAGACTAAATATTTTTTATTATCTAAAAATTTTAAATTATAAGCCAAGCAATTTTATTAGTTTTTAATAGTGTAGGAATTGTTTTAAAAATTTTTAAAATGTGTAAAGTTGGAGTTAGCACGTGTCAAGTAAGTATGTACATAGTTTTAAACTTCAGCTGGATGAAGATTTTTTGGACTATTTTAGATTTTTTCTATAAGTGGTGATATTTATTTTTTATAGTTAATGTTTGTGTGTTTGTATATGTAGGTTAAGAACAAAAAGTTTTTTATTAGTTTATTAATAGTGGAGGGATTGATTTTGTTTGAAAATAAATTTTTTGCTGCTTTAAGTAAAGTGTTGGAATGCACTTGTTATATTAAAGGGAGGGAGGGGATGTAAATGTAAATATTTTCTATTTAAGTTTTAGTAATACAACGTTTAAAACTAGTATATAAGTTTCTTTGGAAGGCTTCTTTTGAATTACACTAAAAATATGGACATAATTTTTTCAGAAAATATTCTTGAGAAGGAAATATCAGAGCTTATATCCTTTGAAGAGGATGAATACCTAAGGGAAATTCCTAATAATCAGTTGGGGTATTATTATCCATTCAACGATCCTGTATCGGAGTTTATCCTAGACGAAGAAGGTGATGAGGAGCTTAGGAAATTTCGAGATGATTTTTGGTTTGATGACGACGGGGATCAGATGATGTTGAATATAAATTTAAATATTATTTAAATAATTAAAAATAAAGAGTTTATATAAAATTAATCGTTTATGGTTTTTTTTTTATCTTTTTTCTCTCTTAAAGTTTTTCTCTAGTAAGAGTGTTAATTGCTTAAGATGAGTAATTTTTATTACTTTATAATAGTCTAAATAAATTGATTATGAAAATTTCCTATAAATTGATAGTTTATATTCTTTTTGAACATTAAATAAATAAGAACCCAAGGATGAACATCAATACGGACTTGGTATCAACCTTTAATCAGCTAAGTTTAAGGCAAACCATTATAAGTCTTAAGGATATGATAGATGGACAGGATTATTTCATTACCAAAGCAAAACGTGTAAATACTAAATATGGAGATGTTATTGTTTTGGAATTGGACTCAAAAATTTTATACCTGCCTAAGAGATTTAATTCTCTCACTGATAAGGATATAGAAAACCTATCTACTGGTATCTACTCAATTTCCAAAATTCCTTCAAATGACGACAAAACAAATGATTCATACAAGTTGGAGATAAAGGTGGCTTATACTCTAAGAGATTATTATACTGATAATGAATTTTAAACATTTTAAATAAAATTAAAAAATTGATTGAAAATTAATTTCTGATGTTTTTAATTTATAATATTATATAAAGGGCTGAGAACTTATGATATATACAGTCTCAAGTATATCATTAACCTATAAAGATGGACAATATTAATGATTTTCTAGAGAAATTTGAAAATTTAATTTTCGAAGAAGATTTAGAATTTATTAATGCATTCAAAAAACAGTACTGCAATATAAATAAATTTGATAAGCCTTGCCCCCACAAAAATTCTGATGGAGATGTAGTTGGACTCTGTGGATGCTACTTTTTCCATATGAGAAAGGAGAGAGTTTTCAAGATTATTGAAAAGTATCAACAATTAATTAAGAAGTTAAGAAATTATGAAAAAATTTAAGCAATAAACAAATTTATTATAAACTTTAAAAATTGGGGGTAAGCAAATGGAAAATATATGTATATAAAGTGCTTTTAAAGAAGCAAGATCATCAGTTTAATTTAAAAAATCATTGAGGATGGAAAACAAAACTAAAAAATTGTTTAAATTCAGTCAAGGACGAAAAAACGCAGTGTATGATGTTGTTTTTGAAATGGAGTATTTCTTAGATTTAAGATTTAAAATCTCGTGTGGATTTTCAACTGTATTAGGATTCAAACCAATTATATGGATACACTATAAGGATAAAAATTTTGTGGGAATAGATCGAGAAGAATGGTTACATCTCATGAGCTATAAGGATCATATAAGTAATGTTATAAATCAAGTAAAATTTGTCGGCTTTATAAATCTCTTTGAGAGGGAGGGTGAGAGAGAAACATTCTACAGCTTTAAATATAAAAAGGGAGTGTGCTATTTCATGATCAAGCAAGGTAAATACGAAATTAAGATTGATCCAGATACTTGGCGATCATTACTTCGGATTGGATCATTTCTATCATCAATTTTATGTTGGAATAGCATTTTGAGAAAACAAATTGTTCACTTCTACTATGAATATTATATACCATCTTGCTCTAAGTTAAACAAAACTGTTACTCAAATCTGTGAACTTAATTGTCCATATGATAGAGATATAGAAATTGATTTAACGAGATTATGCTATGAGTTTTCTAAAAAGATGTATGATAAAATAAAAACTGATGTAAAAGTATATAGACTAATATCACGAATTGATAATAAATAATAAAAATAAATAAAAAAATTGTGTTTTGCTTTTTATTTATTGCTTTCTTTATTTTTCATATTGATTAAAAATTTTAGACATAAATGACCACAGTTAAAGGTATTCATTCTTTGATATCTTTTATGATTATATTTAATGTTATTTCCTAAATAACTTAAAACTTCCAAGGGAGGTTGAAGATTACCAAAACTATCAAAATATTCAATATATTTGTTATTTTTATAATATGCTACCCAATGTGTGCCTTTTCCGCTTATATTGTCCAAGTTAATAATACCGCATTCTTTTTTTCGAGGAGTTTTAGGAAGTGTATCTCTCATATAAACTCCTCTAAAACTAGGAATATAATTTTTTCCAAATCTTTTCAAATCGACGTCTGTTAGCGGTCTATTAGGTAGCTGATCTATTAGTTTTTTGATATATTATCATAAAAAATTCCATATCCCTTTTTATGTGGTTTCAGGTATAAGCCTTTACCCATTGCAATTGCTTCTAATACTCTATTATGCCGCTGACTTTCTTCAAGTTGCTGTCTACCATTTCTAGCGGTGTTTACAGCTCTAGCAATTGATGATCCTCCGGAAGCTAATGCGCCTAATGCTCCAAGTGCAGTTAGTATAGGAACTAAAGGAAGAAAACCACCAATCTTTGGAACTTTGATAATTCTTGGAATTTTAATGTCAAATTGCTTTTTATTACGAAAGCAATTTTTAACAACTTTTCGTGCAGTTTTTATAGCATTTTCAATAGTTTCAGGTTTTTCCTTTTTCAAGATAGCTGCTGCTTTTTTAACCGCTTTCTTAAAAATGTTTTGCTTATAAACCCTCTTTTTTGATTTACAAGATTTTAAGCCTAAACCAAATTTGATTTTAGATTTCATAGCGTTAGCAACAATGTATGCATTTAATTTTTCTCCAAGTGTGCTATCTTTAGCCTTAACTCGTTCCCAAGCCTTTTCTGCTAGTTCTTTATCTGCTTGATGTCTTCTATTAATATTAGTGTTTTGAGAATAAGCAATATCATGAACTTTACAAGCTGCATCTAGGGGATTTATTCCCTTATCCCCTCTTTCTAATCGTTTTTCTAGTTTTGTCCCAGGTCCACAGTATTGATACCCTGGTAGGTGTAGCTCAATTGGTAGGGAATTAATTAAGTTATTTATCAGTCCTTTTCCGCGAACGTGTTGTTTTTTACTAAGTGTTTTCTTTATATATACAATCATTTATATAACCTGTTTGATAGTGAGTAAACATTACTTTAAGTAATTCTTTATATACCCACACCGTCTCAGTTGAAAGCATGCGTTTAATAAGGCAACATAAGGATATTACAGTTAGAAATATAGACTTGGTAAAAGATGTTAATGGCATTAAACACAGTTGTTTATTACCAAATTCTATAAGAGCAATTATAGTAGGTCCATCAAATTGTGGAAAAACAAATGTTATGCTTAGTTTAATTGAAAGCCCTAATGGAATAAAATTTAAAAATATATATTTGTTCTCAAAATCATTGCATCAACCAAAATATCAATATCTTAGAAAATTAATTTCTTCTGTAAAAGGTATGGGACTTTACACATTTTCGGAAAATGAGAATGTAATACCACCCCAAGAAGCAAAATCAAATTCAGTAATGATATTTGATGATGTTGCATGTGAAAAGCAGAGTAATATTAGATCATACTTCTGCATGGGAAGACATAGTAATATTGATGCCTTCTACCTATGTCAAACGTATACACACATTCCAAAACATTTGATACGGGATAATGCAAATATGATTATAGTATTTAAGCAAGACGATTTAAACTTAAAGCATATTTACAAAGATCATGTTGGAAATGATATGAGCATTAATATATTTTCTGAAATATGTAGAGAATGCTGGAAGGATAAATATGGATTTCTAGTTATAAGTAAGGATGATGAAATGCATAATGGACGCTATAGAAAAGGTTTTCACATCTTTATACAAGTTTAGTTGCATTCGTTTAGTCACATGTATCAGACGTGTATCCATTATATAAAACATATACATACAAAACTTTTTTATACTGTTTAGCTGTTTGATAAATCTGTTTAGCTGTTTGATAAAGCTGTTTTAGCTGTTTAATAGATCTGTTTAGCTGTTTATAAAGCTGTTTTAGCTGTTTGATAAATCTGTTTAGCTGTTTGATAAATCTGTTTAGCTGTTTATAAAGCTGTTTTAGTTGTCTAAAATTGTCATATTATATCCACTACCTTTAAATATCATCATGGAAGAAAACATGCTGAAGGAATTGGTTAAATCAAGGAAAATTTTAAAAAGAAAATTTGAAAGTATTAAACGTGGAGAAGCAGAAGCCTTTAATAAATTAGAAAATAAATTTAAACCAATAACAGAACCCTTAAAAAAACTAGTTAAACTATCTAATACAAACTCATTAAAGCCTACAGCATCGAAACCAGATAAAAACAAAATAAAATATATAGAGGATAACATTGACATTCCCAAGAAAAATGTTGTTATAGAAGATTTATTATCAAAGACTAGAGATATCGAAAATATAGAGGTAGATGATCAGTCATTTTATTCGCAGTCTTCAGATTGGGAATATAATTTATCGGACCTAAGTGACAGCAAAAAACTTGATAATGTTTTTGGACCTCATAAAAGTGAGAATGGTAGTTGGAAACTAGGAAACTCAGATTTTGAGATTAATGGTGAAAAAATTAAAATTGGGAAAAAGTCTTGGGCGCTAACACCAGGTTTATATTCGCTACTTTTCCATCAAAAACCAGAGCAGTATGACTCATCTGAACTGGAAATATATAAAAGAATTTTAATTGATACAAACGCACATAGAAGAAATTATGATCCAAGTAATCAACTTAAAGGTAATAGAGGTTATAAATATAAAAAAATAATAAGCAAACTGTTTCCTTCCTCTACACATATTGGTGAAGGTTTAATGAAGCTTAATCTCAACAAATCAAACTATATATACTGGGATAACCCTAATGAAATAGTAGAACGATTAAAACTTTTACTGGCATCACAACACGCGGGTAATAATAATCACACTAACGAAATTCTATCAATAATTGAGGAATTAAAAGAAGCAAATATAATTGAGTAATATCGGCATATTTATAAAAAAAATTTACCAAGACTGTAAAGAAAATATGACTGTGGATAAGTTTGGTCACTATAGTAAACAACAACATTTCAGTGACGGAGCAAACAAGAAACATTTTTTTAAAAAACATTTTGGTTTTACGCTAGATGGAAGTGACATAAACGTAGAACATAAAATAATTAAGAACTTGGCTACACCTATAGAAGAAACAGATGCTGTAAATAAATTATTCGTATTGTCTCAGATTGAAAAATTAGAAGAAGAATTAAATAGATATTTAAGAAAGGAAATAAATGAAATTCATGAAAAAATAAATCTAATTCTAAACAACCATATAGATCATTTCAATCAAAAAATTTACGAAATTGAAAAATTTTTATTTTCATCTGAAAATAATTTAAAATATATACCACTAGATGGTGATAATAATCAAAACAGCAACAACTCCAAAAATAATCTAAAATATAAATCAAATTAAGAATGGTAATAACAAAAAGAGATTTAGTTAATGAGCTTCATTCAACAGCACGCAGAAATTTCTTAAGGCGTAGAGTTATTACAAAGGGTATAGATGATCTTTGGCAAGCTGATTTAGTAGAAATGGGTGACTATTCATCTAGCAACAACGGGTATAAATATATGTTAACAGTTATTGATACATTTTCAAAATATGCATGGGCTGAATCAATCAAGTCGAAAACTGCTTCTGAAGTTTCCAAAGCATTTCAAAACATACTTCGTTTAGGACGTGTGCCAAAAAATTTGCAAACAGATGATGGTAAAGAGTTTTTTAACAAAGAGTTTGGAGCGTTAATGCGAAAATATTCAATTAATCATTACTCTACATTTAGTGTAATGAAAGCTTCGATTGTAGAACGATTCAATAGAACATTGAAAAGTATAATGTGGAGAGAATTTAGTAATAATGGAAACTATAAATGGCTTAATATATACAAAAGCTTAGTTAAACAATACAATCACAAAACACATCGAACAATAAAAATGGCACCTGCTCATGTGTCAGCTAAAAATGAAAAGCAACTGCTCAATCATTACTCATATATGAAACCAAAATATGAAGAAAATCTTAGCCTAAATTATATGGACACAGACTCCTTCATTTATTCTGTTCGATGTGTTTTGTGATTGTATTGTTTAACTAAGCTTTTGTATATATTAAGCCATTTATAGTTTCCATTATTACTAAATTCTCTCCACATTATACTTTTCAATGTTCTATTGAATCGTTCTACAATCGAAGCTTTCATTACACTAAATGTAGAGTAATGATTAATTGAATATTTTCGCATTAACGCTCCAAACTCTTTGTTAAAAAACTCTTTACCATCATCTGTTTGCAAATTTTTTGGCACACGTCCTAAACGAAGTATGTTTTGAAATGCTTTGGAAACTTCAGAAGCAGTTTTCGACTTGATTGATTCAGCCCATGCATATTTTGAAAATGTATCAATAACTGTTAACATATATTTATACCCGTTGTTGCTAGATGAATAGTCACCCATTTCTACTAAATCAGCTTGCCAAAGATCATCTATACCCTTTGTAATAACTCTACGCCTTAAGAAATTTCTGCGTGCTGTTGAATGAAGCTCATTAACTAAATCTCTTTTTGTTATTACCATTCTTAATTTGATTTATATTTTAGATTATTTTTGGAGTTGTTGCTGTTTTGATTATTATCACCATCTAGTGGTATATATTTTAAATTATTTTCAGATGAAAATAAAAATTTTTCAATTTCGTAAATTTTTTGATTGAAATGATCTATATGGTTGTTTAGAATTAGATTTATTTTTTCATGAATTTCATTTATTTCCTTTCTTAAATATCTATTTAATTCTTCTTCTAATTTTTCAATCTGAGACAATACGAATAATTTATTTACAGCATCTGTTTCTTCTATAGGTGTAGCCAAGTTCTTAATTATTTTATGTTCTACGTTTATGTCACTTCCATCTAGCGTAAAACCAAAATGTTTTTTAAAAAAATGTTTCTTGTTTGCTCCGTCACTGAAATGTTGTTGTTTACTATAGTGACCAAACTTATCCACAGTCATATTTTCTTTACAGTCTTGGTAAATTTTTTTTATAAATATGCCGATATTACTCAATTATATTTGCTTCTTTTAATTCCTCAATTATTGATAGAATTTCGTTAGTGTGATTATTATTACCCGCGTGTTGTGATGCCAGTAAAAGTTTTAATCGTTCTACTATTTCATTAGGGTTATCCCAGTATATATAGTTTGATTTGTTGAGATTAAGCTTCATTAAACCTTCACCAATATGTGTAGAGGAAGGAAACAGTTTGCTTATTATTTTTTTATATTTATAACCTCTATTACCTTTAAGTTGATTACTTGGATCATAATTTCTTCTATGTGCGTTTGTATCAATTAAAATTCTTTTATATATTTCCAGTTCAGATGAGTCATACTGCTCTGGTTTTTGATGGAAAAGTAGCGAATATAAACCTGGTGTTAGCGCCCAAGACTTTTTCCCAATTTTAATTTTTTCACCATTAATCTCAAAATCTGAGTTTCCTAGTTTCCAACTACCATTCTCACTTTTATGAGGTCCAAAAACATTATCAAGTTTTTTGCTGTCACTTAGGTCCGATAAATTATATTCCCAATCTGAAGACTGCGAATAAAATGACTGATCATCTACCTCTATATTTTCGATATCTCTAGTCTTTGATAATAAATCTTCTATAACAACATTTTTCTTGGGAATGTCAATGTTATCCTCTATATATTTTATTTTGTTTTTATCTGGTTTCGATGCTGTAGGCTTTAATGAGTTTGTATTAGATAGTTTAACTAGTTTTTTTAAGGGTTCTGTTATTGGTTTAAATTTATTTTCTAATTTATTAAAGGCTTCTGCTTCTCCACGTTTAATACTTTCAAATTTTCTTTTTAAAATTTTCCTTGATTTAA
The DNA here is from genome assembly GCA_963583895.1 of Melanophora roralis. Taxonomy (NCBI): domain Eukaryota; kingdom Metazoa; phylum Arthropoda; class Insecta; order Diptera; family Rhinophoridae; genus Melanophora; species Melanophora roralis. Next base: position 90,494,229 of record OY757188.1, on the reverse strand, counting down.
CCAATTCCTTCAGCATGTTTTCTTCCATGATGATATTTAAAGGTAGTGGATATAATATGACAATTTTAGACAACTAAAACAGCTTTATAAACAGCTAAACAGATTTATCAAACAGCTAAACAGATTTATCAAACAGCTAAAACAGCTTTATAAACAGCTAAACAGATCTATTAAACAGCTAAAACAGCTTTATCAAACAGCTAAACAGATTTATCAAACAGCTAAACAGTATAAAAAAGTTTTGTATGTATATGTTTTATATAATGGATACACGTCTGATACATGTGACTAAACGAATGCAACTAAACTTGTATAAAGATGTGAAAACCTTTTCTATAGCGTCCATTATGCATTTCATCATCCTTACTTATAACTAGAAATCCATATTTATCCTTCCAGCATTCTCTACATATTTCAGAAAATATATTAATGCTCATATCATTTCCAACATGATCTTTGTAAATATGCTTTAAGTTTAAATCGTCTTGCTTAAATACTATAATCATATTTGCATTATCCCGTATCAAATGTTTTGGAATGTGTGTATACGTTTGACATAGGTAGAAGGCATCAATATTACTATGTCTTCCCATGCAGAAGTATGATCTAATATTACTCTGCTTTTCACATGCAACATCATCAAATATCATTACTGAATTTGATTTTGCTTCTTGGGGTGGTATTACATTCTCATTTTCCGAAAATGTGTAAAGTCCCATACCTTTTACAGAAGAAATTAATTTTCTAAGATATTGATATTTTGGTTGATGCAATGATTTTGAGAACAAATATATATTTTTAAATTTTATTCCATTAGGGCTTTCAATTAAACTAAGCATAACATTTGTTTTTCCACAATTTGATGGACCTACTATAATTGCTCTTATAGAATTTGGTAATAAACAACTGTGTTTAATGCCATTAACATCTTTTACCAAGTCTATATTTCTAACTGTAATATCCTTATGTTGCCTTATTAAACGCATGCTTTCAACTGAGACGGTGTGGGTATATAAAGAATTACTTAAAGTAATGTTTACTCACTATCAAACAGGTTATATAAATGATTGTATATATAAAGAAAACACTTAGTAAAAAACAACACGTTCGCGGAAAAGGACTGATAAATAACTTAATTAATTCCCTACCAATTGAGCTACACCTACCAGGGTATCAATACTGTGGACCTGGGACAAAACTAGAAAAACGATTAGAAAGAGGGGATAAGGGAATAAATCCCCTAGATGCAGCTTGTAAAGTTCATGATATTGCTTATTCTCAAAACACTAATATTAATAGAAGACATCAAGCAGATAAAGAACTAGCAGAAAAGGCTTGGGAACGAGTTAAGGCTAAAGATAGCACACTTGGAGAAAAATTAAATGCATACATTGTTGCTAACGCTATGAAATCTAAAATCAAATTTGGTTTAGGCTTAAAATCTTGTAAATCAAAAAAGAGGGTTTATAAGCAAAACATTTTTAAGAAAGCGGTTAAAAAAGCAGCAGCTATCTTGAAAAAGGAAAAACCTGAAACTATTGAAAATGCTATAAAAACTGCACGAAAAGTTGTTAAAAATTGCTTTCGTAATAAAAAGCAATTTGACATTAAAATTCCAAGAATTATCAAAGTTCCAAAGATTGGTGGTTTTCTTCCTTTAGTTCCTATACTAACTGCACTTGGAGCATTAGGCGCATTAGCTTCCGGAGGATCATCAATTGCTAGAGCTGTAAACACCGCTAGAAATGGTAGACAGCAACTTGAAGAAAGTCAGCGGCATAATAGAGTATTAGAAGCAATTGCAATGGGTAAAGGCTTATACCTGAAACCACATAAAAAGGGATATGGAATTTTTTATGATAATATATCAAAAAACTAATAGATCAGCTACCTAATAGACCGCTAACAGACGTCGATTTGAAAAGATTTGGAAAAAATTATATTCCTAGTTTTAGAGGAGTTTATATGAGAGATACACTTCCTAAAACTCCTCGAAAAAAAGAATGCGGTATTATTAACTTGGACAATATAAGCGGAAAAGGCACACATTGGGTAGCATATTATAAAAATAACAAATATATTGAATATTTTGATAGTTTTGGTAATCTTCAACCTCCCTTGGAAGTTTTAAGTTATTTAGGAAATAACATTAAATATAATCATAAAAGATATCAAAGAATGAATACCTTTAACTGTGGTCATTTATGTCTAAAATTTTTAATCAATATGAAAAATAAAGAAAGCAATAAATAAAAAGCAAAACACAATTTTTTTATTTATTTTTATTATTTATTATCAATTCGTGATATTAGTCTATATACTTTTACATCAGTTTTTATTTTATCATACATCTTTTTAGAAAACTCATAGCATAATCTCGTTAAATCAATTTCTATATCTCTATCATATGGACAATTAAGTTCACAGATTTGAGTAACAGTTTTGTTTAACTTAGAGCAAGATGGTATATAATATTCATAGTAGAAGTGAACAATTTGTTTTCTCAAAATGCTATTCCAACATAAAATTGATGATAGAAATGATCCAATCCGAAGTAATGATCGCCAAGTATCTGGATCAATCTTAATTTCGTATTTACCTTGCTTGATCATGAAATAGCACACTCCCTTTTTATATTTAAAGCTGTAGAATGTTTCTCTCTCACCCTCCCTCTCAAAGAGATTTATAAAGCCGACAAATTTTACTTGATTTATAACATTACTTATATGATCCTTATAGCTCATGAGATGTAACCATTCTTCTCGATCTATTCCCACAAAATTTTTATCCTTATAGTGTATCCATATAATTGGTTTGAATCCTAATACAGTTGAAAATCCACACGAGATTTTAAATCTTAAATCTAAGAAATACTCCATTTCAAAAACAACATCATACACTGCGTTTTTTCGTCCTTGACTGAATTTAAACAATTTTTTAGTTTTGTTTTCCATCCTCAATGATTTTTTAAATTAAACTGATGATCTTGCTTCTTTAAAAGCACTTTATATACATATATTTTCCATTTGCTTACCCCCAATTTTTAAAGTTTATAATAAATTTGTTTATTGCTTAAATTTTTTCATAATTTCTTAACTTCTTAATTAATTGTTGATACTTTTCAATAATCTTGAAAACTCTCTCCTTTCTCATATGGAAAAAGTAGCATCCACAGAGTCCAACTACATCTCCATCAGAATTTTTGTGGGGGCAAGGCTTATCAAATTTATTTATATTGCAGTACTGTTTTTTGAATGCATTAATAAATTCTAAATCTTCTTCGAAAATTAAATTTTCAAATTTCTCTAGAAAATCATTAATATTGTCCATCTTTATAGGTTAATGATATACTTGAGACTGTATATATCATAAGTTCTCAGCCCTTTATATAATATTATAAATTAAAAACATCAGAAATTAATTTTCAATCAATTTTTTAATTTTATTTAAAATGTTTAAAATTCATTATCAGTATAATAATCTCTTAGAGTATAAGCCACCTTTATCTCCAACTTGTATGAATCATTTGTTTTGTCGTCATTTGAAGGAATTTTGGAAATTGAGTAGATACCAGTAGATAGGTTTTCTATATCCTTATCAGTGAGAGAATTAAATCTCTTAGGCAGGTATAAAATTTTTGAGTCCAATTCCAAAACAATAACATCTCCATATTTAGTATTTACACGTTTTGCTTTGGTAATGAAATAATCCTGTCCATCTATCATATCCTTAAGACTTATAATGGTTTGCCTTAAACTTAGCTGATTAAAGGTTGATACCAAGTCCGTATTGATGTTCATCCTTGGGTTCTTATTTATTTAATGTTCAAAAAGAATATAAACTATCAATTTATAGGAAATTTTCATAATCAATTTATTTAGACTATTATAAAGTAATAAAAATTACTCATCTTAAGCAATTAACACTCTTACTAGAGAAAAACTTTAAGAGAGAAAAAAGATAAAAAAAAACCATAAACGATTAATTTTATATAAACTCTTTATTTTTAATTATTTAAATAATATTTAAATTTATATTCAACATCATCTGATCCCCGTCGTCATCAAACCAAAAATCATCTCGAAATTTCCTAAGCTCCTCATCACCTTCTTCGTCTAGGATAAACTCCGATACAGGATCGTTGAATGGATAATAATACCCCAACTGATTATTAGGAATTTCCCTTAGGTATTCATCCTCTTCAAAGGATATAAGCTCTGATATTTCCTTCTCAAGAATATTTTCTGAAAAAATTATGTCCATATTTTTAGTGTAATTCAAAAGAAGCCTTCCAAAGAAACTTATATACTAGTTTTAAACGTTGTATTACTAAAACTTAAATAGAAAATATTTTCCTCCCTCTTTCAAACTTTCAAAAAAAAAAAAAAATCTTAAGCATATTCCAACACTTTACTTAAAGCAGCAAAAAAATTATTTTCAAACAAAATCAATCCCTCCACTATTAATAAACTAATAAAAACTAATAAAATTGTTTGGTTTACAATTTTTAATTATTAGAAAATAAAAAAATATGTACATTTTTAAAGCAGCAAAAATTTATTTTCCAAAAAACTATTGTAAATCAATCCCTGCACTATTAATAAACTAATAAAAAACTTTTTGTTCTTAACCTACATATACAAACACACAAACATTAACTATAAAAAATAAATATCACCACTTATAGAAAAAATCTAAAATAGTCCAAAAAATCTTCATCCAGCTGAAGTTTAAAACTATGTACATACTTACTTGACACGTGCTAACTCCAACTTTACGCATTTTAAAAATTTTTAAAACAATTCCTACACTATTAAAAACTAATAAAATTGCTTGGCTTATAATTTAAAATTTTTAGATAATAAAAAATATTTAGTCTCACATCCATCCGTTTAATGTAATAAGTGCATTCCAACACTTTACTTAAAGCAGCAAAAAATTTATTTTCAAACAAAATCAATCCCTCCACTATTAATAAACTAATAAAAGCTAATAAAATTGTTTGGTTTACAATTTTTAATTATTAGAAAATAAAAAAAACATTTACTCTCACATCCACCCCTTTAATACACAATTAAATACCACTACTCATAAAAAATCTAAATAAATAAAAGTCTACTGCATCCTACACTAATAAAAATCTAATAAAATTGCTTAGTTTACAATTTTTAAAGTCCATCGGTCTGTCTGTCTGTCGGTCTGCCTTTAGGGCGGCTATGACTGATGTACCTATAATAAACATACACTTCATCTGTACATGTTTTGTCCCCACATTTGCTTTTCTTTATTTACACACACACACACACACACACACATACACTTTGTCTCCCACTTGTTTGTTTACAAACACAAACACATGTCCACCTATAAGAAACTCAGCACATGCTGTGAAACAGCATGATCCGTAAAAACAAAAAAATTTACTAGATCAATTTCAGCATTTAGCAAACACACGACCTACACACTAAACACACCACTCTGACAGCACTAAAAAAATCTCACCACTTAGGAAATACACGACCTACACACTAAACACATCAGGTTGACTGCACTAAAGCAATCTCACCACTAAGAAAATACACGATCTACAAACTAAACACACCACGTTGGCTGCACTAAAGCAATCTCACCACTAAGAAAATACACGATCTACAAACTAAACACACCACTCTGGCAGCACTAAATCAATCTCGTCATTTAGCAAAGACACAAACCACAATAATAAATATTAACTGAATCACCCGGTGGGCTAGAACCCGCATTCCCTATCTACTAAAAAAATATTTTAAATTCAATTAAATAAAATTAAATTGAAGGCAAAAAAATCTTTGTTTCCAGCTGTAAAATTCTTTGAACAAATCAAATTAATAGAATAGTTGTTAAAAAAGCCACATTTAAATAGAAAAAGGCTTAAAGGGAAGGAAAATACTGTTAACATTTTTTTGTTTCTATTTCCTGCAAGCACTAGTTGCAGTGAAGTTTGAAAAAATACATTTTGCGTTGCGTTTTAGGAAATAAGGGGGTTAGTGTTTTTTAAACTTATTTTTATTAACAAATTTATTTATATATAAACAAAAAATATAATATAATTCAAGCTAGTTTAAGAAAAATACGTTTTTTTCAAGCACAAATGATGCAGTCATGGTTTTATTGTGGGTTGGGTAAAAATTTATTACTTGGTTTTCGTATTTATAAAAAAAATCTGTCCCTTCTGTTGTACTCAGTCGTTGAGACGTGATAATTGAATTATTTGGCCTGAAAACGGAAACTTGTGAACTTTTCAAACTGTTAACAAGACAAGCTCGAAGTACTAAGGAATTGCATACATACAAAACTTAAAGTGCAATCAGCTAAACTTCCCTAGATTATTTCTTTTGCCTTTTACAGTCAATAGATAAAAATAGTTAAATGGAAAGAAAACACAAGCAAAAGATATTGAATGGGTCATTTGTAGTTTTTAGCACACTTTGCTGCATAGTTTTATTTGCATTAATTTTCTTTACTTAGTTTCATTCATGCTATTGAGTGTGCAGAGCAGTGATGAAAAATGTAGTTTCCATATGGATATCAAAAAAGAAAACTTAAGGAGTACTATATCGTCCTTAATAGTACCAAATATATGTTTGCAAAAACAAAATATACAAAAATGTTCTTAATAGTATTTATATGTAGAACAGAAAATCTGACCATCCGCTTTAAAAAAATAGTAGTAAAACGCTGTTAGTTTTGCCGGAAACCCCCTTAGCAAAAAAAATTTTTAAGCCTCATTTTCATTTTGTTGTTTATGTTACCTTTTGTCTGTTATTGCTATAAAAATTTTTCCAAACATTTTTATTTTATCGTATTTCTTAAGTCATCTTGGCGAATCCATGAAAAATCTGCCTTTTCGAAAATTTGTACAAAATAAATTTTTGAAAAAGTTGTGAGCGAAAGGATGTCTTTAATTTTTGCAAGGTATACCAAAGAGCTTTGCTGACTTAGTGAACTAGTAAATAACACTTGTTATTTTTTAACGTATAATTATTTTACCCTTCACAAAAGAGATAAGGATATATATAAGTTTGTGATTCCGTTTGTAATTTCTTTGCTATCAATTTGCAACCCCTTAAAGTCGATTAAGACATTTCCGTCTGTCCGCCCATCCGTGTTATGGTTGAAATCAACTTTTCGAAGCCCCTCAATGTTGTATAGAATCGTAAGTGAAATCAAACTATCAGATATATCTGCGAGAAAATTGCTATTCAAATCCAGCAAAACCGCATGATACATGACTGAGATTAAAGCAAAAAATCAAGACTACTTCTGTTTATTTTTCTAAACTTAAAAACCCCTACAACTGCCCCGGAGTTTCCCCGTACAATGTACAAAGTAAGACCGATTCCCAATAAATTTTTCTCACGAACATTTTCTTGGAAGACACTTACACACTATCTCTACCTCCATGCAGGGCTGGCATACAAAAATAAATTTTTAAAAAATTTTTTTTAATCGTGCCAATGTTCCAAGGTTCCTCTTAAAAGGTAGAATGTAACCCTGACTCCAATAAATTTGTCCTCCCAAACATTTTTGTGGAACATACTTACGTTCTTTCTCCAGACCCTAACATGTTTGCCATACAAGATTTGAAAAAATTGGGTAAAAACCTCTGAAACTTCCCTGCAGTCGCCCCTAGAGGAATAAAATGTATCATTAGTTTTCCCTACCAAACATATTCCTAAAACATACTTACCCGCTATCACCGTCACATAATGGGATTGCCAAAAAAATTTTAAAAATAATGTTAAAATAACCACAACTTTCTTATAGAAATAAAGTGTAGAAACGAGTCCCATTAGTTACCCCTCCCAAATATATTCTTAGAATCTACTTACCCCATATCGCCACACCCTAAGGGGGCTGCTAAGCAAAAATAAAAAAATAAGATAAAAACCCCTACAACTTACCCGAAGTCGCCCAAATTAAATAACCAACAGACCCCCATGATTTTCCTCTCCCAAACATATTCCTTAAACTTACTTACCTGCTATCTCTATCACTTAGGTGCTTGCCATACAAAATTTTAAAAAGTAAGAGTAAAAGTCCCTACAAAATTTAAAAAATAATTACGCTAAAAATCCGCTGCCCGGATCTCCTTAAAAGGTTAAAATATGACACCGACCCTTATTTAAAAATTATAAAAATCTCATAAATAAAAAAACGGATAAAAACAAAAAAAAAGTTTTGGGGTTTCAAAAGTTCAATGTAAATGATATCTTAGATTCGGCTCAGCCGATAAAATAAAATTTTAAAAATCGCTGACTATTTAAACCTTTTGCATGATTAATTAACCCATATCGTCCCAGTGTTCGATTATTCGAACAGTAATTTTTAAGCGATTTTCTTAATTTTTTTCTCTTTTTTAGTAACACTCAGAAATATTTTTTTTATACAATTATATATTGTAAGGGGTTAGCTTTAAATGTAAATATAAAAGTTCTTACCCACTTCAATCCCCTTTTTATAATGAAGAAGAAGAAAATGTATTAATTTTAGCATAATTTTAAAAATTGAAAACTTTGTAAAAAAAAATTAAAAATTAAAAAAATAAAAGTGTAGATCTATTAAAGAACGATCAAACTTTTGACAATAGAAAGCCGATGTTTTTGGTTTTTACTTGAATTGTTGTAATATGTTTTCAAAATACAGTGTTCGAGAAGTCGAACGCTGGGCACTATTTAGCATTTTTTCCTCAGAGTTGAAAAGGAGTTTTTTATTACGTTTATATATGTATATAGATAGGGTAATATAGGGAATATTTTGTTAATTATACAATATAAGAATTCGTATTATTTGTATTACATAATCGATATTTCTTATATTTTTTTGTTTTAGTAGCTATGTGGATTTTTTAATAATCTAAAGAAAAGAGGTGTTCTATAATTGATATTTATGTATATAAGTTGTAAGACATTTAAAAATTTATCCACTTCACCAATAACTTTAACTTAGACAAAAACGACAAAATAGCAAAGATTTTTTTAATTATTTTAAAATTATTATTATTAATTTAATTTACAAAATATTAGATTCGTCCTTTGTATGAGCTTATCAACATAAAGTTCATGCAATTTGGTATTTGGGAGGCAGATTTGTCAGTTGATAAGCAAATGGTGCTATACTTTGGTCGCCATTCTTGCAAAATGTTTATACGCGGTAAGCGGTTACAAATTATGGTGCCTTTGCTCGGCAGCTGGATATCTTTATAACTGTATGCCATATGCTGGATAGACATACAATAATAATAGAGAAGCTGGCGTAGGAGCCGGTGTAGTTCTCCGTTTGTTAGAAAATGTAGAGTTTGCTGAGAGACATAGTGTGTATTTCGACAACTATTTTACATCCTACTACCTCATGTGCCTTTTAACTGAAAGAAGACTGTGTGCAACAGGTACTGTGCGGGCAAATAGAATCGGAAAAAATTAAAAAAGAGGCGCATCATGATTTTCAGTTTGACAAAAAAAAATAAAATTTAATTTGGCGGTGGCAGGACAATAAAGAAGTTACAGTCGCTACCAATTTTGATAAGATCTACCCCACTGTTCCAGCCAAAAGATAGAAATGGCAAAAAAGTAGTGATGGAAACGTAATTGAACATGGTGGTTTTGTGAATTATAACCAACAAAAATTATAGAGAAACTACAACAGAGAAATTGGAGGAGTAGATTTACATGACAATGCTGTCTAAAATTACAGCGTTGCAATACGAGCAAAGAAGTGGTATTGGCCGTTGGGGATCTCCACATTAAATTTTTCATTGGTAAATGCTTTAAAACTTGACTAATTCTGTCGTCGTCATCAAAATCAAAATATAAGAACGCAAAAAGATTTTCGAGTGGATCTTACATATTCTTCAATGGTAAAACAGGAAGAACTTAATTCAGACACTGATGGCAGTTCTGGTGACTTACCCAGACTTCCAATGGATATTCTTCCTACAGGAAAAAGTAAGCATCTTATAGTTAAAATAAAGAACAATACAAAATGGAGATGTAAGCATTGTCACAAACCAAGTTCATTTTTATGTAAAAGATTATCACAAACCAAGTTCATTTTATGGAAAAAGTGCAATGTGGCTCTTCATACACACTGTTTAGAGCCATATCATGAAGCAAAATAATATAAATTTTTAATTTAAATATGTAAATGCATTTTTATATTTTACTTTTCAATAAAAGAAACGACCTAGTTTAGTTTTTAATAAAATTTTTTTTCTACGATAACAATCCATAGGAATAAAAAAAAATGTTAAATAGTGCCCAGTGTTCGATTAATCGAACACCTTTTTTTTCAAAAACAAAAAATCTTAAAAAAAATTGAACAACAGATTTGTATTTTTTGACCCCAAATTACCTAAACTACCAAGTTTTATAAAGTTATTCAAAAAAAAAAATATATCTGGGACGTAATGGGTTAAACTATATGTTAATTACTATTATCGACTCTATAAGACAATATATTTTCGATCCTACTCTATATAAACCAACCTTTTCAAAGCTCAACTAAGTTTTATTGGCCCGTTGTTTAAATTCCTGCCACTGCAATAGTCGTTGTAAAATACGACTCCTACCAGACAATATATGAGTTTTCTAATTGAATTTGCTTTTTAACTGTATTAATATTTTTAAAATTATATTAAACCTATATTTTCATTGATCTTAAAATCACAATTTTTAACCTTCATTTTTTGTCACTGACTATTTTTTAAAACCTTTTATTGCAGAGTAATTTTGCAAGACATTCACTACTTTAAAATGTAATTTATAAATACAATAAAAGAAAAAATTAGCTGACAAAATAGCAAAACAAAACCATTTTTTATGTTAACTATAAACTTAGTATGGGAGTAACAAATAAGCTGAAGAAGTAACATGGTATTTTCCATCATCCAATAGAATCAAAAAAAGTACGATCGTATCAACTTTTTCATCACTGGTGCAGAGGTACAAATGTGTAAATTTGGTGTTCAAAAGACAACTTGCAAAAAGATTTTTTAAAATCAAAATGGTTAAAACTTCTTTAATAGCATTGGACTATTTAATATTCTATGAAAATTTCAATAAACGAAGTATGTTGGTTTATTGATGTTTTATGCAAATGCGATCTACAAAACGAAGTGGAAAAAAGCAGAACAAATTACCACCATATGTTGCTATCAAACCTCAATTAGGGTTTATTGAATTTTCAATACCAATGGCAAAAAAAAAAACGAAAATATTTTAAAAAGAAAAGAAGAATAATTAAGGCTATGGAGGAAAATCATAATAGCATTAAAAACTAAATTAAGGATGATTCAAGAAAAATAAATTTATTTTTGATTCTTTTCTTATGCGAACTAACAATTATTATTCAAATCTTAAAACTAAGTAATCGATCTTCTTTTACGAAAGGTCGTTTAATATTAAAAATAATATAATCTAACTAATCGATATTACTTTAACCAATACCAGACTAAAATTTCAACTCTCATAGTAAAGTTAACTAATTTCAGTAGTTTCATCTAAGAGGAATATTATCCCTTCTTTTCAGACGAGTGTGTCCATGATATTGCAAGATGTTTCGAGCGAGCAGACCTGGATGTGCTTCCAGCTTATTTTAATGCTTGTCCGCATAGTTTACGATTTCGAATTTAACTAGTGGAACTTGTAGATCTTTGTGGATGTTGATGTTTTTAATGTACCAAGGAGCACTAGCTAAAATTCTTAGGACTTTATTTTGGCGGCGTTCAATTTATTCTATGTTGGAGGCGGAAGCAGTACCCCAAAATTGTATCCTATAGCACCGAATTGGTTTCAAAATCAAGTTGTTGATAAATAGTTTTCAATGAAGACGTAGCACAGAGTTTCTACGAATAAGCCAGTGGATTTGAGGCGTTTTATGTTTCATTTGTGCCATCTTCGCATCTTTATGTGACTTCCATATGAGGCGTCGATGCAGGTGACTGCCGAGGTGTTTTGTCTCAATTTGTGGAGGCACTGTATGGTTGTTATTAAAAATTGGGGGCACGTTTCCTTGTGTAAAGTAAAAGTTATTTGGGTGCATTTTTGTTCATTTATTTTAATACGCAATAACTTTGCCTATTTCTCTACTTATGATACGTGATGTTGAAGTTGTCTTTATGAATATTAAGAAAGGCAGTATCATCAGCAAATGTCAACGTGTGAGTTAGATTTTATGTGAACATATCTGCAGTGTAAGCCGTATACAGAATGGGACCTGGTATACTTCCTTGCGGTCGAGGACAGCTTAAATAATTTCCTTGTTTTATCATAAATTTTCTGCCAGCTATGTACTTTTTCAAAAAGTGAAATATATTCACTGGTAAGTTGAGTTTTAGCTTGTTTAACAGGTATTCATGCCAAACTCTATCAGAGGCTTGAAAAACATAAATAAAGAGCGCGGACCAGTTTTTCTTTCCCTCAAAAGCTTTTCTTGTAACCTGTACCAATTTGTGGGTTTGTTTGATGGTACTATGTTGACTCTGAAAGCCAAATTGAAGATTTGGAATTCAGTTGATATCATTCAAGACAGGGGTCAGCTTGGTTTTTAGGCAATTTCCCAAATAGTTTGAACATAGTAGTAACATACTTACAGGTATGTAAGACTCCACCTTCGAAGGATCTTTTCCTGGCAACTTGCGATACAGGTGGGAAATTTTTGAGCCGTAATATTACGTTGAAAATAAAGAAAATTATTTATTTTTGTTGTGCAAGGCAGCTCTAAAAGCATTTTTTCGCTAATTCCTTTTTAGCATTTTGGTCATTAATAGCATTCTATGACATCTAAAAAGTTATGGGCAATTCCATAACTCAAACAACCTAAAATTTTGGTTTAAAGAAATGGTTATGTTTTCCAATTATGATATGTTTTTAAGCAAATAAAAGTAAGAAAACGCTGAAAAGACACTATAGCTGTTTACAATAGCCAGTTTAAGATTGTAACACTACAAGTTTGTATTTGATAGAATTTTTACTTCAAGATCGAGCTGTGTAAAATATTGTTCGGAGCGAGCTTACTTTTTTGAACTTAAGCGGTGGCTTAAAGTATTTTAACTTTATTTCTAAAATTCTTTTTTTTTAATCTTTAAGAAAATATGACGGGTGTGACATTTTATTCAGCGTAAAACAAAGATGAGCTGATTATTCAGTTTGTGATAAATTTAAATTTTTGCGAATTAAATAAAAATAAAATATGAACCAATTTATTCATATTTTGATCACTTTTGTTTTCTTTTAGATGTAAAATAATCGGTTTTTTATAAAAGAAAATAAAATTTTTCCTTTGGAGTTTTTCGTGGAGTTGTCCTTATATATTGACAGTGAAAACACTTTTAAAATTCAAATTAAATTTGAAAACTACAAAAATATATTTTAACGTCTCATGACAGTCCATTTAAAGTAGCTTTGAGGTACAATTAAAAATTTACATTTGTTCAGATAAATAAGAATTATTGAACAAATTTTTCGAGTAGACTTTGTTTAAATACTTATAAAGTGTTTTAGTATAGAAAATTGTTTTCGCTTGTCAAACTATAGAAAAACCTCAAGTAATGTATTTGAATTAAACATTCGAAGAGATAAATATTTGTAAAGAACCAGGGGCCAAGTCGTCGCATTCGATTCGAATCGAAATTTCACTCGAACGATCGAGTTTTCAATGCTTTAAGTATAGGAATTCTAATAAGAATTTTAAAATTTCGATTCGAATCGAATGCGACGATTTGGCCCCAGGAATTAAAAAGGCTTGGTGGCGTATGATTATATTTTAAATTCTTTAAATTATATAATACGTATACGGCATGTGAAACACAATCGGATATCCCTCTTTAAAGTAGCTCCTTAAAAACGGATAAGTAATTTTTAGACAGAAAAACATTTTTTATTTAAAAGCTTATTTTAATGTGATACTATTTTTTAAAAACAAAGCCAACTTCTTATTATGAAAGTCAATAGAATTCGTAGAGTTTACATTTTATTCCTTTTTTTTCACAAACTATTTGTTTTATAAAAATTTTTAACGTTAATGAGTTTAATTTTAAAGAAAATGTAGTGCTGCACGTGATCAAAATACTAATTGCAACCACATTAATGCAAAACCATAACCATATTGACTGGCGATTGGCATAAGTAATTGATATATGTACGTAAAAAGGCCCAAAATGTATCATAATTTATAAATACTTTTAGTTATTTATTTGCTTGTTATGTGTATTTGCCACATTTATATGGAAACTTATTATTATTTAGTTTTAAAATACTTTTAAGATATTTTGTAAAATATAAATACATATGCATGTTAATGTTAATGGCCAAATTATACAAAGTTTTGGTTTTATTCAGTTTTCTGGGAAACGGTAACGTTGCAAATGTTTTGTTAGGAAAACGTGTGCTTCTACTTATTTTTCAGATTTTTTTTCCAAATATAACCTAATAATAATAATAATAATGTTCTAAGATTAATACAGAAATAAATCAATCGTTTTCCAGTTTTTTTAGGATTTAGAAATAAAAATCAATATAATATATAATAATAACAATATAATAATAATCAAATAAAAGTGTATAATAATAAAGAATAATGGAAACAAAATAAGTTATAAAAAAGCTTTTCAAACAAAATTTGACTTTGTGGTTATATTTAATTTTTATTTATTGTTGAACTAATTGTCTTTTAACACAAATTTCTGATTTTTAGTTTGGCTTAAGTTCATATAATTTATTTTTATTGGAAAAAATTATTATTTTCCGTTAATGTTGAAAGAAAATTTAATTTGAAAAAAACAGATTTTTCTACCGATACTAGCCGAGTAGAATGCATTTTCGAAAGCAGCTACGCTATTTCATCATCAGCACTCTTTGAACGGTAGTAGTGTCTTTTGGTTGTAAACACCACCTATCTAATTTACGAGCAACAGAGAAAAGGATACGGTATGACTGTTTCTTTCGTTTTTACTTTGTAAGTTAGGACGAAGTTTACTTTTCATATACACTATGCTTTTTTCATTAAAAGTCTCTTTGGCAACACTTGACTAACGGTTGAGCATCATCCATCTCTCAGATGGAATGAAACGCTATTTATTCTTGTATATTATATATAAGGGGGGTAAAGCAATTTTAATTTTTTTTGTCAACGCCAAATAGACAGAAATTATTAAAGATCATTTTGCACCGTGCCATGTGTGAGTTATATGCCAATTTTTATTTATTGTTGAACTAATTGTCTTTTAATACAAATTTTTGATTAAAATTTTTTTTAAAAAGTCAACAATTATACCAAAAGCACTTTCTTACGTTGTTTGTATTTTGTCGCATTTTAAAAATTTTGAACATAGTAATCTCAGAAAGGTAGTCAAAAGTAATTCTTTCCATTTTTTGTATTTTCCTATTTGCATTTATGACCATGATAAAGGCCAAAACTATAAAAGGGAACAAAAAGTTAATTTTTTGCCGTTTGTGAAATTGTAAGTCAATAAATTTGAAGTTAAGGTTTATTGACTCTAATTGAGGCCAAAAGTCTATGAAGTAGACAGAAAATACTTTTTCCATTTTAATAATATTTTCAGCCTTTTTATAATTTTAAATCTAAATATATGGAATATAGTTTGAAAAATATATATTTATTTATAAAACACTACACTGTTTAATTAACTAAATATATTAAAATTATTAACTAAAGTTGTATAAAAGATAAGGAGATTTTACTTTCTTGTGCTCACATTTTCCCTTTACATTTGGTTGCACTAATTACTTAGGACTTTCCTTACAAAGTACAGCATTAATTTTTAAGATTTTAAAAAACTATGAAAATCTTAACCAAATTCGTATTTTGCTTTAAAAATACTCACAAATTTAAGAAGTGAATTAATTAACCCCGAAACAGATTCTTTTTGAATTGCATGCTTAATTGTTAAAAACTTTGTATCATTTTTAATAAAATATAAGGCGTCTACTGATGCTATTTTCCTTTATGGTATTCTATAGTTTGTATTATTGCGTAAAAAATATAAACAAAAATAAAAACATTGTCTTAAGGCAAAAAAATCTCAAAGAAAAAAATTAACCACCATTACCTGAACCCACTTCAATATAAGTACAAAGGGAAGCAAAATGGGTAAACAAATTATAGTCGATCAAGTTCGACCACATTTGTACGAGGGCTTGGTGAAAAATTAAACCAATAGTATTTGTGTTTTGTATAATTTTTGATAGCATGAGGATAAACATGTGTGCAAAATTTTAAGATGGTGAAGTAAAATTCGAGCTTTTCAAAACCCAATATGCTAGTTCCTGGAGGACATTTGTCTGGTGGATATTTGCATAAAAAATTTCCGATGATATTTTTGTTAAGTGTATTTATTGGTGGCATCAAAGTGCCTAGTTTGTCCAAAATATTGTAAAAATAGAATATAGTTCGAGCTGTGTATAGCAAAAATACTTATTCCGGAAGGACATTGTTATAGCGGTAATGCCAAATATTAGACCGATCATCACCAAAAACGACAAAATATATGTGCCAGTATAAACAAATTTACCTGTGCCAAATTTCTTCAAAATACCTCAATACTGCCAGAAGGACAGGACGGACAGACATAACTCCCCGACGTAGGAAGTGATTCTGTGTCGATCGGTATACTTGAAGGTGGGTCTCAGGCCATTACTTTTGGGCATCATAAACATCTGCACAAACCAAAATTTTTTTAAGTCCAAAATGCCTAAAGAATATATAAGTAGGGGTAAACACGATATCTAGGAAATATGGTCATCAGTGATCCAACCTTTCAAAAAATTGGAATGCTTTTGCCTTTAAATTTTATTTCAATACAACTTTATATTCACAGTTTTTGTGGTTGGATATAAAACTTTGAAATAGGGCTAATACAGGATGCATGAAAACTTATTAAGCACTAGATAAGAACCTTTAACAAAATATTTTGCAAATAGAATTTAAAGGAGTTATTGTTGTCTCTATGTTTTGATACCATTTGTAATTACTTTTTTTAAATAAGTAATTTTGTGTTTTCATTAACAATTATTACTACTACTACGTAAATGGGCATGTTGTTTGTAATTTAAAATGTAATTTTCAGTTAAAATTTGACCGACTCTTAAGTCTTTCAAAAACAACTAAGTTTTCATTAATTACAAAAGGACCTAAATTCACCTCAAATAAATGCATGTAAATACAACAAAAGCAATTTATATATTTAACTTGGGCTCTCTCCTATAAAAAAAGCCGCAAAAAAGAACTAATTTTAATTGCCCCATAAAATTTTAAATGAAAAAAAGTGTGAGGGGCAAATTACGTAAAACGGGAAGCTTAATAACGCAAACAATTGTATGGGAAAAATTAAAATTTAAAAAACTCTCATAAATTTTGTTTTAGTTTTAGGGCGTTGCATTTTAGGAAATAAGGGGGTTTGTTATATTCTACTAAGAAAATCCCTTAAAGCCATTTTATTGAGCAAATATTTTATTGTCACATTTATTGCTTTGTTCGTTGCTTGATGCCATTTTTTTTCTTAGTTCTTTTAAGGCTCCCAGTATCTCTTTTGTTATTACTTATGTCATTCACAAGCAGCTAAAAAAAATATTAAACAGTACATTAACTTACAAATATGTCAAAAGTATAATAAAAATAAGCCAACACATGCACAGAGCCAGATTTATGCAGATGTGTATGTATGTATACGTATACTTATAGCAAGGTTCACATTAATAATGGCTGACTGAAAGTTCCCTGCGGGAAATGGGTGACAATTGGTCGGCGTACCCGTCCTGTTACGAGTACAAAACATGAATTGAATAAAAGTTGTTGGTCGTGATTGGTTAAAGAGACACACATCAAGTAACCGGTTATAAGGTGTTAAAGAGATTAGGGAAAAAAATAGAAATACTGGTCCCTACACATAAACATACATCTGTTTACATATACACACACACACCCACGCGTAAAAACAAACAAAGTAGATTGAACAGGAACTTAAACAATTAATGCAAAATTTTCTTTTATAGGATTGGCCTGTAACCCGTTCTATGGTGTTAGTTTTGGACCCATTGCCCCCTCCAATGACAACGCAATGTAAAAGTAACAGGTTGTCTTCATATAAAGTGCAGGAACTAGAACCAGTCCTTACCCTAAGGGACCGTTTACGTCAATAGTTTTGGACCAGTCAATTTCCCCCTAGGGTTATTATAATAAAAATTTATTTTATTGTATGTAAAATATATTACGCTTCACTTTTTATTTTATTATTAACATAAATGAATACATTTAATATACTGTTTGTTTTACTTTTTCACCCATGTACAAGAATACAAACACAATTAAACAGTTGTTTATCGATATTCAAAATATATTTTCTCTTCAATGGAAATGTTTTATGTTGTTAAATTATTATTATTTACTTAAAAAATTTAGTTTAAAAAAACAAACAACAATACAACAACACAACAACAGTAATGTATAGAGTAAATCAAAGCTTTAAGATAACTTCCATTATGTCAAAGGCAGCAATTGTTAACGGTTGGTATTCCTAAAGAAAAGGAAATGTTAGAAATAAATTCAGCTTATTCTTGACAATGTTGTCTACATTGCTAGAAATCATGATAAATATTATGCGTTTCTCTCCTCATTTGTCAGATTTTTGTCACTTTGTTAAAGTGTTAGTGTTTTAAAAGCAGCCTCAAAGTAAAATGTTTTATACAGCACGTAAGCTTTGTATTAAGATTTCTTTTCCATATCTGTAACACACAAAAAAAATTTGCATATATTATAATAAATAATTTTTTTTATTTTTAAAAAATTTTTTACAAGATATAATCTTACCCCAGCAGCAATTTATATTTGTTTTTAAATTAACTTTATGTCCTTTATGCTCAAATATAATAAATTATTTATTATAAAATATTTATTAGAATGGTTCCTTAGTTATTAATGGGTAAATATTTTTGGGTGATCTGTGAAAATGTTTTTTTAATTTTTCGTGTTAATTTTCAAAATAATTGTGAAAATAAAAACTAAACTACCAAAACAGCCTTCCTAAAAATTTATATTACTAAAACAATACAAAGACAAAATAAATAATTTCTTATTCAAATTTTAAAAGTAATAAGTTCTTCAAAGCGTTGAAAGTGCTACATCTTGAATTTAAAATTTTTTAACAAACCCATAATATATAACATTTTAGGATTTTATTTTCCAGGCCAACCCAAGCCAACCTTTTTCTTTTTTCTTATATATATACATTTCTATTACTATGCTTTCAATTTTGAAACTGTTTTTTTTTCCTTGACTTTTTATCTTATTTTGTTTTTATTTTTTTGTAACCTTTTTATTCTTGATGGCCGTATTATTGTATGTTTGTGCTCGTATGACCTTTTCCTTATTTTGCTGATTTCGTAATTGAACATTAATGATTAAAAAAAACAACTGTTGTTTTACGCATATACATATGTACATGCCTACATTTATAAATACATAATTTTGTTTTATTTTTTTTTTTTTTTTTTTATAGGCTTCATTACTTTTTGCAAAAGAATTAAAAATAAACAACAAAGAGTAGATGCTTAGGCAAACAGTATTTTCTAGTGACATTCATTTATGGTATCCTTGTGTATCATAAAGGGTATAAAAATGCTGTTAAGCAAAGAAAACATACTTGTTAATATATTTCGATATCTTTACTAAGGAGTAAATACTCAAATAAGACAGAAAAGAGTTTTTTTATTTTTTATGGCTTTGATAATGGCATATGTTATGTAATAAGATAACTAAGATTTACGAAAGAAATAACAAAATTCATAAATAAATTACTAACACGGCATTTAGACTATGTTACTTGTAACACGTTACTGTAACATGCTACATGTTTTTGTTGGAAAATTGGGTAGAGAAGGCAGAGCAGTTACAAAAGTAACACTATTTCTGTTTTTAATGTTTCTTTTTGACGTTTCTCTTTTGACGTTTTCGTTTTTTCTTTATTCTCTTTCGTATATGCCATGGTACAATTACCTTTAAGGTAATTGTACATTACAATTAAGGTAATTGTACCATGGTCGGAACGTTCAAGAAGAAGAATAAACAATTAAACCAAAACAAAATATAAAAAAGAGACAAGTTTATAGTAACAAAATGTAAATTCTTGAAGTTTTTGGAAGTTACCTTAAAACGAAATAAGAAAATAGTCATGTTACAAGTAACATAGTCTAAATTCCGTGTTATAAATATAAACAAGACCTTGAATGTTAAATACGTAAAAACAAAATGTTAAGGCTTATCGCATACGGCAACGAGTGTATTGAATTTTGAACATCTTCAGTAGCATGCCTTCTTTACGGGTGTCCTTTGGAAATAGCCTCCATGAGACTGCGAAAGTACCTTTTACTTAAACAGTATGCAATAGTTTGAGAAGCCTTCAATAACTGGACACCTTTGGCTCTCCTGAGAAGAGCCATTATGTTAAAGAGTATATCAGCAACTGTTTTTTATCAGTGATTAGATTGGGAGTTGTTATTGCAAGTCATAGTACCAGCATTGTGTCAAGACAAGTAAGTCCAGGCAAACCCCGGAGTGACGTAATCTCATGGAATTTTCGACTAATGATCTTAAGTTCGATTTAAATGAAACTAGACAATGAGAATTTAAGGATCATGGCTTTTGTGGATAAAGTTATGCTTTTAGATATGACAAGTGATATCATTTCTTTTTTCCTTGGTCTACTAAGTTGATGTGGTAAAGATAAGCTAGACTAGAACTCTTTAAAACAGAGGCCAAGTTTAAAATTTTTGTACTACCGTGGTAAGGAAACTGAAAACTCTTGGATATCGTCGTCGACAAAAAATAATAAAGGTTACTTCAACTTGCATATGACAACTTGCATAGGACGAAAAATAATTGCCAAATCTATGAGAGGAAAAGTTGGTGACCGTACAAAAATATAAAGTAGAGACTTTATTTAAGTGACAGAAAATCAGGATATGTTGTACTCCTATTGAAGGTCTCTACCACAAATTTTATTGCTATAGTAATATGTTGCTGAGTAGCGCTTAATAATACCAAATATGTGCCCTTAAGTTATGGAAATATTTGTTAAACAAAATCTGCTAATTATTTTGTTTGCTTAAGTTTATTGAAAAATTTAGTTTAAACAAATAACGAAAATTCAAATTAAAGAAATATTTTATGTTGTTTTCTATTAATAACAGTCTTGACTGAACACTTTTATCAAAAGTCTTAATTAAGTTTTTCACACTTATTTTTTTTCTCAGAATTTTATCCTTTAACGTATAAATAAATACATATCTTTAAAAATTTTATTTATCTTTTTTTTATCAAAAATTTTTTATTTATAAAACCAAATAAATAAAATATAATTCACTTTTTTTTTACTATTCTTTTTATATTTTTTAAACCCAACATACACAAAAAAGTTAAACACTTACAACTGATTGATTTTACTGTGACCCTTTTTTATTTGTGAAATTAAATTCTTCTTATCTTCCTCTGGCTTTATCATCTTTAGGTGCAGGCAAATAAAAGATATCCCAAAATTTACAAACATATATTTTTATTACATAAGCTTACCAGTTCACATTACATAAGAAAAAAAAATTGTAACCATGTAGTTGCTGTTTTCAAAACCATTTTTTAAATTTTTATTTAAAAGTTGGGGGAGACACAAACAAATAAAATAAATAAATGTTAAAAGGGTTGTTTGGAGCTTGCGTTAATACAGTCTGTATTATAAAGAATTGTACTAAGGAGTTTGATATTGCATATCTTAAAATAAATAAACAAATAAATAAATAATGTAATTTATTTTTTTTAACAAATATAAACATACAAGCAATATTGGCCTACAATATACACACTAATGTGTGGAATATATAAAGAAATAAAGCATTAGAAGCTGAGTTCCAAGGAAATTGGTTTTAAAGGTAGTTTTAAATGGTAATACAAAGATTGTAGACTTTATAGAATCTTAGTATTATAAAATTTCTTTCGTGTTTAAGAAAAGAGAATAAAAGTGAGTTCTAAGTATTTTTTATTTGTATCCGGACCTGAAAAACGTATGTATTCGTTGATTTTGATTTTTTGTTTTGTGTTTAATAAAATGTAACCATCTTCCTTAGACGTTGTTAGTGCTGCTAATGTTTTACATCTCTGATGTGATGAGAATACGAAACTTTCTAAAATGGTTTAGAAAATTAACATTTTCTGAACACTTGCCAAAATTGTGTATCCTTATCCTTTCCTACTCAATTCATTAAGCTCTTTAAAGACGAGATCTTGTATTATTCAAAAATTTTTTTGTCATGTCGTATTACCATGTAAAGACGCCTTAAGGATACTAAATTTCATTTGTTTAAATTTTCTCAAGTTTTAAATTAAAAGATATTATCCTGTTAACTGATTTTCTGACGTTTACTTGAAAAGTGAAAAGTTTTTGAAAAAAAAAATATAAATATTTTTTAACAGGAAAAGCGAGACCAAATCCTTTAACAATTTTTGTAAGAGTCCAAGCATTGTAAAGCTGTTCAAATGAAAATATTTTTCAACTGATTCTTTTTTATCAAAAAGCTATGACTTTTTCAATTTTATTAAATAAAGGATTATTTGCAATCGATTTAAGAAACACGTTGTCTAATTTGATTAAAAATAATAAATTTTTTTAAAATTGTTTTAGTTAAGTTTCCTCACCACATCCACGTCAACAAACATTTCTGCAAAAATAAGGGAGTCAAATTTAACTATAGAATATGTAGGGGCGTTTACATAAAAAAACAAGTTTAAATAAAAACTAAAAATAAAAAATGTAGATTAAATTCTAAGCTGTTTTCGAGTGAGCTATTTAGTTCTCTTATTAATAATCTTTTATTTACACACACAAAATTAAGATATTTTATTTCAGTTGTTTTTTTGACTTTACAGTTTGACTATTAAACAGGTAAGAGCGCTATATTCGGCTGTGCCGAATTTTATATACCCTTCACATTGGTCTTTAAATATACCCAGCCGAGTAATTTTATACTGCAAATAATATAATAAAAAACCTTGTGCGAGTTTTAAAGCCCATAGAAAAAATAACAAAATTTTAACGTTCGTATGAATAATATAAATAGATGAAGAAGATTTGAGGTCGAGAGTTTTAAATTATTTTGACATTATTCATATTTAAAGGTTAATAAAACTTGTTAAATGTTCTAGTCCCCCTGCTCTTCTCCAACTTTTTCTCAAAAATGTATGAATTATTTGATTATTACTTTTTGTAGAATATTCGAAGTCGATAGCTGTAATAGTTTTCCGGAAGTAGCGTATCGAAAATTTTATAAAAATTTTTAATTTGTATGGGAGCTACCCCTTCTTCACCCCCCATCCGAAAATCTTTTTCTTCAGAGCGTAGCCCTTAATGCCAATTACTTTTTGTAGAACATTTGATTTCGATATATGTTATAGTTTCTGAGATATAGCATATCGAATATTTTATAAAAATTGTTAATTTGTATGGGAGCTACCCCTTTTTTTGCCCCAACTCAAAAATATTTTTCTTTAAAGCGTAGGCCTTATTTCCCAATTACTCTTTGTAAAACATTTCATTTCAAAATCTTTTATAGTTTCCGAGATATAGCGTATCGAATATTTTATAACAATTGTCGATTTGTATGGGAGCTACCCCATTTTTTGCCCCCACGCAAAAAAATTTTTCTTTAAAATGTAGATCTTTGCGTACAATTACTTTTTGTAGAACATTTTATGTCGATACCTGTTATAGTTTCCGAGATATAGCGTATCGAATATTTTATAACAATTGTCGATTTGTATGGGAGCTACCCCATTTTTTGCCCCCACTCAAAAAATTTTTTCTTTAAGGTGTAGATCTTTGCGTACAATCACTTTTTGTAGAACATTTTATGTCGATAGCTGTTATAGTTTCCGAGATATAGCGCATAAAATATTTCACCAAATTTGTGCAATTGTAGGAAAAATACCCCTTCCCCTGGTTCTATCTGAAAAAACTTTTTCCATTATTTAGGTCCCTTCTTTGGGAGTATCCGTGCCAAGTTTTGTGGCAAAAGTGATTATACTTACTGAGATATATAGGGATATATGCACGGATTTTGTCCTAAAAAAAATGGGTTACTCTGGGTTTTCACTTATATCTCGGTCAATAGTGAACCGATTTTGCTGATTTTAAATAGCGATTGTTAGCGGGATATTTCTGATCGTTTGACACCATTAACTGGTCTGTATCTTTTTATTTGACTCCGGAAACTTGATTTCAACAGACGGACAGACGGACAGACGGACAGACGGACAGACGGACAGACGGACAGACGGACATCGCTAAATCGGCTTCCCTATCTATAAGGATCCAGAATATATATACTTTATGGGGTCGCAAATGAATAATAAAGAAATTACAAACGGAATGACAAAGTGATATATACCCTTATCACTATGTGAAGGGTATTATTATATCGTACTTGGAAGACTATATATTGTAATAACCCACATAAGAAGTAAAAGGAAAAGAAGTATTGGTTTAGAATTAGAAAATCATTGCGGATCATACGTAACGATAATCTACTTTAATGTCAATGCATTTATTAAAAATATATGGAAGTTTTATTACTAACGGGCCTTCCTAGCCCTTAGATTAAATATTAAGTCCTCCTAAGTTGTAAGAAAACATGAGAGGCTCCTACTAGACAGACTGCTGAGAGAACATTTCTATCTTTTTGTTTGGGCTTATGCAATATAAGTCTTTTGAAAGCTCCTCTGCGGTAATTTCCAAATTTTTTTTGATTTAAATCTCCAGGACTTCGATTTAGATTTGGGTTTTTGATAAAAACCACTCTGCAGATAAGCCTACAAGTGCTACGTTTCGCTGTGTGAATAGTTTTGTTGTATTTTCGTAAATTCCTATAGTAAGTGTTTTGAAATATTGTCACAACTTTTTGCAATTTTTTTTTTTATGTAGGCGGCAGCTCTCGTCAAAAGGGTTACTTAGAACTTTAGTGTTGCGTTCACCGTGCCTTTGCAGGCTTTTGCAAAATATGTATATGCCCCAGTGAGTTCCGAAGAAGTATTTATTTTATAAATTTTGCTTAAACCCTCTTTAAATTTCTGCCCATTGGGAATAAAATTTGTATATATAAATAAATTTTGTATATTTGTTTTAAAATTAAATTTTTATTTGATGACCCTTTATTCCCTTGAGTATTTTTCGTAACACAAAGCCAAGTATACATTGAGGTTTTTGCGTTTGAATTTATATTTTGTACTTTGTTTAGAAAAAGAAATTTTTTTGTAGCACAGAATCCATATTTAAAACCATAGAAAATAAACAACAATCAAAAAGGTCAGAAATTTAAACAAAATTTAGGATTTGATTTTTTAATACATTTGGGCATATAAATCACTTTAATATGCTTTGGAAAAAAATTAAATGTTGCTTTGTTTTTTAATAAGTCAAAAAAAATAAAATAAATTTCTTACAAAAAATTCCATAAAACAAGTTGATTTACCACAAACAATAAACTTTGGTTTTATCACTTTTAAATAGTAAAATGGGTGCTTAAGTGTTGATTTCTAGATTCCTTCTTTACACTTTTAAGTTTTAACTTAGGAAATGAATCGGTTCTATGTTTTTTGTAATTTTTTACAATGCAGTTGCATTTAAAATGATTTTTATTGAGTTTCGTTGTTAATCAATTTAAATTTTTCTTTTCTTCGGTTATTTGAATTTCAAAAATTCTCTTATAAAAATTCTTTAGCTTAAATAATAAAATAAAATTTATTTTGCTCCTTCTGGCATTTGGTGTGCCCGCAATTAATTTTAAAAATTTACATTTCACTTTCAGTTTTAAAACTCTTAACCTTTTGTTCATGCATTGTTTCCACTGGCTTAATTCCTCTCTATCTACTTGACGTTAACGTTTGTTGTCAGTATAAATTTTCCATTTTTCACTGTTTTTTTTTTCTCATTAAAAATTACACAAGTCTTAAGGCAAAAAAGCCATGATTTAAAAGAATAAGAAAAGGCAAAAAGCTGAAATAATTTTTTTTGTTAAAATATTTTAACGCCGCGTTAACTACTCGTACTCTTGAAAATGTCTAGAAAAATAATATTGAAAATTATAATTTTTTCTACCATTACTCTGTGAACACAGTGTTTAATTAGTTTCTCTCTTAATTAGATTTTACCATATAATTTACAGATTAAATAGAAAACCTAAGAAAAATTTAGTGAACAAAAATATGTATGTATTTAAAGTTAAAGGAAAAAAAAAAACAATTATTAAAGAAAACTTTAGAAAAAAAAATCCTTAAAATGGTTTGAGGATTGAATCTTAGAAAAATTTTGTTCAGGTAAATAGGTAGCTAGCCCGAAAGGAAAAGATCTAACTAAATATTAACAAAGAAATTAAGGAGTGCCCTGAAATTGCTGCTTTCTGCAGCTATTAACCAAAGAGATGTGCTTGTAGATTTGGGGTGACTTGCTTTAATGCCTGCCTTAATTATTTTAGGTTTGCTTAGCCTACGGATTTCCTTTATTTTATCCACACTCGAGTTATCGTAAAGGCCATAGTTACTTAATAACTTTGTGATTGCTCTACAGTCACAATTGCAAAGAAAGGGTTTGAAGTCCTTATCAACTGCCTGTGAGCTTAAATTGTTTGATTCCCAAATCATTCCCGATTGCCATTGTATGTCTAGTTAATCATATAATGCGCACCTGGTCATGTTTAAAGTAGTAACCATTCATCTTCTTAGTCACCCTTCGGCCAACATTGTAACATTTTATTAAGAGTCGTGAATTAATAGCAGAGTCTCATTCAGCCAGCACACTTAATCTTAAATCAGGACGTTCAGTTAGCCTTGGCCTACACTTAAAATAATGGGCAAATCTACCTTCTTCATTTAGTCCCCAAGTGTCTGAAAAATGTGTTGATGCTTATATTTAGCCACTTTTATTTCATTTTGATGCGCTTGAGGATGTTTTGCTAGGTCATAGATTTTAAGAGGTTAAATATTTAAAATTTGTTCGAAAGCTCTGTTTGAGTGCTTTTGATTGTCCCTTTTATTTATAGACAAAATGTACCTTGGATCTTTTGAATATTTCAAATCTTTTAAATGTATGTCCATCATAGCACTGAAATTTATGCTAACAATAACGTCAATAGAAACCTATATTGTGTATTTTTTAATAACAGCTGGCGGTTAAGGTATGGCCCCTATACATGCATAGCAATGTTTTGGTGTAAGGATAATAGGCTTTGGAAAGCAGCATAGAGGAAGTAGTGTTAATAGATATTAAATCTAAACTTCCCATAATTAACTGCGTAAGGAAATATATTTTTACGAAGTTTATTTTCGAATTGTCTCTGTAATGCGTAGTGTGTTCTACTGGCCAGTCGACCACAAATGTGTGTGTTCTTCTTAAAAGACGAGTATCATAAAAGAAATCCATGGTTAAACATAAGTTCCTTGATTTCTTCATGACACATTCCATTGTTTTATCGATAGAATAGTGAAACACAACCCAAATTGCAACGAATCAAAGCAGTTGGATGCACCAACGCCCCCCATGAGTATTTTGCCCGTTCGTGTACGCGGTCAAATGGCTCCAAAATAAACTTGGGAGCCTTTTTTGGTCATATAAAAGTGGCATAAATGGCAAGAAGATCAGAGTGCGTTAGATAATTTTTACACCGTTTCAAAACCAAGAAACTTGTAGGCTTCTTTCGATACAAGAAAAACGTGTTCCATCTAACCGATACCGCACTACATTTTCATGTCGAGAATACCAAGTGCTCCCGTCTCCTCATCATTTGTACCATCTATTACAATTCAGCCTAATGCGCCCTAATCGGAGATAAGCTCTAAATCACGGTGAGGTGTTACATTGATGCTCTGCCTCATAGCCCCAATCTCAAAAAAGATAGGCCTGTAGTCAAATAAGAACGAATAATATATGCGGTTGTCGTTCTCAAAGTAATATATAGGATACGAAGTCTGACATAGAAGGTCATTGAAAAAGATATGAAATAGAGTAGAAGAGAGGACGGAGCCTAAATTCGAACACAAATTTTGCGATCTCTGCGAAAACTTGAGAAAGTTTATCACTTGCGCCAAAGCAGAAAGCCTAGATAGGAGCTCAGAATGCCAAAGTCTATCAAATGCTTTAGAAATATCTAGAGCCGCAACTTTACTTTTGCCCGAATGTTGAATGTAGGTAAAATATTTGGCTAAGTACCCTGCGGGAAATTGGTGTCAATTGGTCGGCGTACCCGTCCTGTTACCGGTACAAAACATGAATTGCACAAAAGCTGTTGGTCGTGATTGGTTAAAAATGCACACATCAAGTAACTGGTTCAAAGGTGTTAAAGAGGTTAGGGGAAAAAATAGAAACACTGGTCCCTTCACATAAACATACATCTGTTTATATAAACACACACACACGCCAAAATACAAACAAAGTATATTGAACAGGATCTTAAACAACTAATGCAAAATTTGCTTATATAGGATTGGCCTGTAACCCGTTCTTAGGTGTTAGTTTTGAACCAATTGCCCCCTCCAATGACAACGCAATGTAAAAGTGACAGGTTCTCTTCATATAAAGTGTTGGAACTAGAACCAGTCCTTACCCTAAAGGACCGTTCACGTCAATAGTTTTGGACCAGTTCACTTCCCCGTAGGGTAGTTACATAAAAAGGAAGTAATTTTACAAGAAATTAAGTAAGTCTGTAAGTCTGGTATAGCTTTAAAATATACCTTAACTCGATTAAAAGAACACGTTTAAGCAATGATATCAATTTTTTATTATTTTGGTACTTTAAGGCTAATTTTATGTGACGATCAAGATATGTTTATATGTTTTCTCTTTTGTATGTTCAAAAAAAGGCCCTTTATAAACTTGTTATGTATATATTTTTATATTATTTCGTATACTAACTAGAAAATAACAAAAATGTAACATATATTAAATTAAGTTGTGACAAGAAATTATTTTTAAGGCCTGTTTTTTTTGCAAATATTTTTAATTCATATCTCTATTTTTTTTAGCGCGTTACACTGGTAATTGGACAAAAAAAAATGGAGTAAATATATCCTTAAATTTTCAAACAAAAGAGTAGTTTAAAAATTTCATTAAAGGGTATTAAGTTTTTATCAAGTTTTAGCAAGAAAACAAATTAAATGCAAAAAACTCCTTTAACCAAATTTATGCTTCTTACTAATATTTTTTCTAGTAACAACTGGTCATCCTGCCCATTACAGAAAACCATCACAAATATTTTTCATTTTCATCTCGTGTTAATTATGATTATTTATTTCTATCACTTGACGGATAAGCTGACTATTTTTATAGCAAATCAATCAATCATAATCAGAAAATTTCATAAGTCTACACGTAGTTGATATAAGAATATTTGTTTTGTAAAATAATGCTAAATTCATTATTTATGCGTCATGATTATAAAAAGGTTTCTCTTTTTATACCCTTCACATTAGTAATAAGGGTATATATAATTTTGTCATTCCGTTTGTAATTTCTTAAATAACCATTTGCGAGTTCACAAAGTAAAGGGTTTTCTTTTAAGGACTTGATAATTTTTTTAAAGGTAAAATGCAAGCCACTTGAGATATTTCATAAAACATAAGGATCAACTTTAAATATATTCAAAAATTCTATGACTAAAACTCGACTTTGCTCGTATGGCCACAGCGGTCGATGGCCCCAATTTTCGATGACTGGGACACACATTTCGACCGTAACGGCCGATATTTTGCGTTTTGTGTTGGTTCTAAATTTTAACAAGATCTTTGATTTGTTGGCATATTATCTTTATCCTTTTAAATGAAAAGTTGATTAAGCGATGTTTGTCTGTTGAAATCAAGTTTTTTTATCCCTTGATATTTTTCGGATCTGTTTGAGGTATCAACATAATAGGGATACTTGCGAGAAATAAGATATTGAAATTCCAAAAAATGGTCCCATAACTGACGGAGATATAAGCCAGCGACCACGACTAACTCTGTTTATTTCTCTAAAGCTTTTGTTCATTAAAACCTCTTAAATTGCCCCGGAGTTTCACAGTGCACTCGCTCAATATAAGACTGACTCCCATTATTTTTTGAACAAACATTTATATGAAATATTTTTATACCCTACCTTCGCCGTTTTTAAATCGATCCCACATGTTTCAGGGTTGCGTCTACAAGGGTACATTTTAATACCGACTGCAATTAATTTTTTCTACGAAACATTTTCGTGGAGCGTACTTAGCCCAATTTACGGCCTCGTACAAGTCAGCCTTACAAAATTTGAAAAAATTTAGGGCAAAAACAGCTTTCTTGTAGTTGCCCTTAAAGGAACAAAATGTATCAAAGACTCCCGTTAATCTTTCTTCCCAAAAATATTCTTGGAACACATTTTCCTACTATTTTATCCCCTAATGCGGTTGCTATAAAAGATTTACAAAAATTATGTAAAAAGCCCAAAAATGTCCCAGAGTTGGCATAAGAGAAATGAAGTTCGCGTCGACCCCCATTAGTTTTCCCTCCCAAACATATTGCTAGAATATTTTTACCCCCTATTTTCATCACTTTAGGGAGATCCCACACAAAGTTTGGGAGATTATAGTAAATTCCCCCCTACCACTTCCAGGGTGCCCACAGATAGGTCAAATGTAGAGCTGACTTCAAACCATTTTTCCTTGCAAACATTTTCCTGGAATATACTTACCACCCTCACTATACAAAATTTAAAAAAGTAAGGGTAAAAATTCGTACACATTGTGAATGTTATAGAAGATTAGGTACAACTGAATGTAGCGCTATTATTTCCTTGGCTATGTCGTTGCCTTCAAAATACTTAAAATAAATGAACGCATTAATAGATTATCAAGTATAGTCCTTTAAAAGCCTAAGTAAAGAAAGTTATAAAGTATAAACAAAAATTGAGAAGACCTTGCTGGAATATTAATTTTTAAAGTAGTTTTGGACAATAGGAAAAAAGATTTCTGTTAAGGTTTTTATTTGCTCTTTCGAAAACTGAAAACATTTTTTGAATAAAAGATTTCTTAACAAACCTAAGCTGAAAAAAAGAAAGAAAACATTAAAACGCATATACATAAACTTAAGTATGCAGCAAACTCTACAAATATAGGAAAATTTAGATCAAATCTCAAATAATATTAAAAATTGATTAACTTTTTATTTAATGCTTTTAATTCTACTTTGCTTATTCATATTTGAATTATTAGAAATTAGTAATATATTTTTCCATAAAAATATAAAAAATTTTGAATAAAAATAGAAAAAAAAAACAAAAATAAATTAATAAAAGTCAACAAGTTCGGATGTGTTTTGATTTCGCTCTCAATTGTTTTGTTTTTTTACCAGTTTTTTTAAATAATTATTAAATACAAATTGTGATATATTATTATGTCTTCCACGTTTCCTTTAAATTGGAAACATGCAAAAATTATTCCATTTTTGAAAGAAAATGGTGAATATAGACCAATAGCCATTTTGTGTTTTCTTTCGAAAGTACTGGAAAAAATTTTATATAAGCAAATGATTTCATATATTAATATTAACAACATGCTTTTTAGTAAACAATCTGGGTTCCGCGAGAGCCATAGCTGCGTAACGGCGCTTGTTGAAGTAAGTGAGCACCTTCGGCAGGGCTTAGAGAATGGGAATATAAATTTCTTAGTACTATTGGACCATTCAAAGGCTTTTGACACTGTGGACCATGCCACATTAATTAATAAACTGAGACAGTTTTTCAGATTTTCTGCAACATCAGTTAGACTTATTTTATCATACCTATCAAATCGAAGGCAATCAGTTCTTATAAACAATACTTGGTCTGATGAGCTGACGCTTAAAAGGGGAGTGCCTCAGGGCTCCATTTTAGGTCCGCTCTTATTTTCTATATATGCAAATGACTTGCCAAAAGTATTGTCAAAGTGTAACATCCATCTTTATGCAGATGACATACAACTTACTCTAGGTATTGCAGCCGAAAACATTGATAATGGTATCTCACAGTTGAATGACGAACTTAATCAAATTTATCTATGGGCTAATGCAAATGGCCTCTGCCTTAACCCTAAAAAATCTAAATGTATGGTTATTTGCAAAAAACGAATAGTTCCGTTTATTTCTAGGGATATAATTTTAAATGGTGAGAAAATTGAAATCGTTAATAGAGCGAAAAACCTAGGTATAATCTTTAATAACTATTTGACCTGGGAAGATCATATAAACTCATTGGTTGGCCTATCGTATTTAAAGTTAAGATCGCTCTGGCCTACACAATATTTTACACCCATCAGAATTAGAATCTTGCTTGCCAAGTCATACTTGGTCCCTTCCTTATTGTACGGGTGTGAATTATTTGCAAACTGTGACTCTATTAGTCGAAGAAAATTGAATGTGTTGTTTAACAATATTACAAGGTATGTGTACGGACTGAGAAGATCTGATCATATTTCCTCTGTGTCCGAAAACCTTTTTGGAGTCAGTTTGGATAGCCTACTAAAAATTCGCGTTTTGATTTTCATACATAAAATAATACATAATCGAACTCCCAAATACATATTTGAAAATATACGATTTTCTCAATCGCAACGAAACCGGAACATTATAATACCTAGATATCAATCCCTAGTTTCAGAATGGCAATTTTATGTACATGCCGCTAGACTTTGGAATAATCTTCCACTATGTCAACAATTAAATAGCAATGCTAGTAGCTTCAAACAATTTGTAGTTAATTTTTTTAAATAATTTTTTTTTAATTTTTTTTTAAATAAAATTTTAAAATAAATTTGGAGGTTACTTTTTCAATTTATTATGTGCAAAATTTAATTTTAATTATTATTATTTTAATTTTTATTATTATTATTATTTAATTTTTCTTGTTTTGTTTTGCTTAAATTAGCTTTTAAAACTATAAATGTTTTTTTTAAGTTTGACGCCTTCCGTTTCTGTACTATAAATATAAGACTAAGTCTTGTTGTACAGAAAATAGTTCAAAGAAATAAATAAAATAAATAAATAAAATAAATAAACAAGTAACAAACAAACAAAATTGAATAATATCTATTGCTCCCTTTAAAAGGGGTTGTTGGGTACATGAAAAAGGGTGGACCAAAACTATTAGATATTTTTTTATAATTTTTCAATTAATTTAAACATGTAACCCCCTTTTAGAAATCCTTTTTTTCCTACACTCCAATATTGTAAAATATCCTTGAGATAACAAGTAAGAGTAACCAAATTCGAAGTCACTCAAAATTGTCAAATCGGAACGTAAAGTGACTTGGAATTTTTTTATATTTGAAGAATTTACTTCCCCGTTAGCTATCATTTTGTTAAAATCTAATGCACCCAACTTTTGCTTTTTATTTAATTTTTATTGCCCTTTTTTATCTCTTCTCTATCTTTTAGGGGGCAGTAGCAGTGACCTGTTATGGTAAATATCAACTGCATCTTATTTCAATATCTTTCTCTCGGGTATTTTTTTTCAAGAAAAGCATAGAATTAAATAATTTATCGGCAAGTGGTCCTTACCTGCCAAACCCATAATTAAAGTCTTCAATTGTTAAAAAATATTTTTAATGGGACAATAAATCTAGGGGTCAGTTCCACATAAAATGGCCCAAACTGGGGAAAATCGATCTTTTTAAAAAAAAAATCGATAAATGATCGTTGAACTAAAGGTAAAAGAAAGCAGATATAATCCAAATATCAATAAATTGGTTCATATTTATTTTATAATATTTTGCAAGAGATTTCAAAGATCACACACTTAATAATCAGTTTTTTGCGCTCTGATAAAAATGTCACACCCGCCACATTTTATGAAACAAAATACCTAACTACTGAAAAAAATCATACCCGTTCCCAAGATAATTTTACACATCTCGATCTTAAAGTCGAAATTCTCTTTAATTTCAATTTGTAAGGTCACACGCATCACAGTCTTAAAGAAATCATTGTGACTAAAAATTTCGCTGTTGCAGTGTCTGTTTATTATTAATCATTCAAAAAAATACCATGAATGGAAATTTTCGAGTTATTTGAGTTACAAGCAAATATATGAATAAAATGGTCACATCCATCACAATGAAATTGCCCTAGGGTAACTCAGTATTTTCAGACTTCTTCAAATGCCCAATGATGTATGATTATTATACACAGCGCTTAGAAACTATTAGATACAAAAACTATAAATGAAAAAAAAAAATGAAACGTAAAAAACAGATTGCGAAACATTAAGAAACAGTTGAAAGTGATTTGAAATTTTAAGTGGAGTGCAGACCATGCCTGATAAATGCAAATTTTTAAAAATATGTTTTCGAATTAAAAATTTTTAGAAATTTTTTTAAAATCAAAGAAATAAGTCACAGAAAACCTAATTTACTATATTTTTTTAATTTTCACTAAATAATACTTTATTTCATTTTAATTTTATTAACTGATTTAAGCTCCCTGAACATTTTTCCAAAGAGTATCTTTAACTTTCTTTTCAAGAAATAAACTTTAAACATGGACTAAGTAAACAAATTTTTTTTTGTGTTTAAAATAGTTTTTTGCTTAAAACAAGAAATACCATAACAAAATGTGTTAACGACTAAGTGAGGAATACAAAACTAAAACCAAAACAATGAAACAACAACCAACAAACAACCACAAGTGTTTTCAATTGCGGTAAAACACCAAGAATCTGACTAGATGAGAAGTCCTATAGTTTGTTTGTTAAAGAGCCTGTTACACATTTACCCGCTGAATTCCCTTAATGCATTGAACAAGTGGGAGAGAATGGAAGATGCACTTTAAGTTTTTTATTTTCGTTTTACTTTTTTTTTGTTTGTTCGTTAAAAAAAAAATTGTATACTGAAAGGACTTAGCCTGTTGCACTACTAGATTTTTAGCATAGAGTTTTAGAAATTAAGCAAGAAAGTAAGCAAGCTTAGAACAAAAACTAACAAAAAAAAATGTAAAGCTTAATAATAAAGGAGCATTTTTTTCTATATAAAAAAAGAGAAGAAAAGCACTTAATAAACGTTAAAATTTTGTGTTGCAAATTTCATTTCTTATATAAAGTGGTTGAAGGACACTTATTCCCTTTAATGAGTCCATGTTGGAATAGGCACGAATTAAATTTTTATTGGAATATGAAAAAATAATAAATTTAATTGAATTTTACCTTTTCAGCAATTTTTTATGGCGTCTTGTTTCAAAAAAAAAATTCTTTATTAAAAATGCAAGCAAATCGAAACCTTTCAAAACGTTTTTTTTAATTGTCATTTTTTTAATTATGGCATATATGTATATGTACATCAGTCCTAATATGAATCTTAATTTTTTTTTTTTTAATTTAAGTGCAGCAATCTTCATAGGTTCTGTTGGTCCTTTTGTTTTACAACCAGACAGTCAAATTTAAGAAAATAACGCAAGGACTAATTCACCTGCTGCTACATAAAAATTGATTTACAAATATCTCTAAACATTTTTTATGCCCTGCGAAAAACCTTCCAGTCCATAGAAAAATATTAAAAAGTGGTGCAAAAATAATAAGGGTTGCAATAGGCTAAGCGCAGATTGCCGGGCTTAGCTTCGGTTTTTGTGAACTTATTCATTTTATATTACTTAAATATATTGTGTCTACATAATCTAAAAATTATTTTGCCCTTTGATTCCTTAGATATGTATGTTTATCTGTGAAATCATCAAAAACTTTAACCTTGATAAAATCAATTTTAACAAACAAAATTGGCAATTGACTCTAGTCAAAGGATTAAATGGTTCTGTACTTTAAGCAAACGAGTAGTTTTATTTTCTGAAGCAAAACTATCAAGGCTAAAATTTTGTAACGTCATTGGAAAAATACCTCAATTTTTGTCACAGCAGGTATAAAAAGGTATTTGTTTAA
Organism: Melanophora roralis; assembly: GCA_963583895.1. Lineage (NCBI taxonomy): Eukaryota > Metazoa > Arthropoda > Insecta > Diptera > Rhinophoridae > Melanophora > Melanophora roralis. The sequence goes on along the minus strand of OY757188.1, from coordinate 90,458,237 downwards.
ATAAATATAACACAAATGTCTGTTTTTAATGGTGTGCATTCATCATAAGAAAAAGTTTAAATTCTTATTAAAAAGACAATGTAAAAAGAATGTAAAAAATTGTTTTGCTTACATCTCAGTTTATTTATTAAAATTTTATCTATTTTGCTCGTTTTTATGCAGGATGTCCGCCGCCAAGGTATACTTATTTGTATTGCCGCAATATCGGTAAACATTAGTCCTGAAAGTTCATATTTGGCAGCCAAAAGTAAAGACTTGGCAAATTTTGTTATGGAAAAATATTCGGTAAATTAACGTGTTTTAATAGTTAAAATATTTTATCAAAATAAGTCATCAATTACATTGACGATTTTCATAAAAAATTCATAATGAGTGACGAGGCAAACTTTCCTTTTGAATGGATAAGTGAATAAGCAGAATAGTCGGTTTTGGGTAATGGAAAACCCTCAAATTAATAATAAGTCACCTTTGTGTCTATTTAAAGTTAGAGTCTGGGGATCAATTTGGTCAGGAGGAGTCATTAGACCTTAAAATGTTAATGGGTATCGGTATATGATTGAAAACATTTTAATGCCAAATCTGCATGCTTATTGCTTGGTTAACATGTCAGAACTACAATCGAGATCTCTTTCCACAACAAGTTATTTTAGGAAATGGTGATGTTGATTGGCCTCCATGGTCACCTGATTTGGCTGCCTCGGACTTCTTTTTGTAAAGATATCTGAAGAGTAAGGCTTATGAAAACAATTGCGAGATACAGTGTAAAACGTGTGAAAATGTAATGAAAACCGTGCTAAAAAATGGCTCGCACTTGTGAGGCTAACAGAGGCGGACATTTATCTGATATTGTATTTCAAACATAATTGCCAACATTAAATAAAACATTTATTATTACAAGATCCATTCTCTTTCATTTAGTCAACAAATATTAACAAAGAAAAAGAAAACCTTGCCGGCGGACATCCGTATCATAGATAGCGTTATAAAGAAAAGTTATTATATTAATTTTTTTCAAAATATTTATTTTTTTTTTATTTGCTAGATGGAGTATTAACTAAAAATTGTATTAAACGAATCAAACGCGACGATTTGGCCTCAGATTATAAAAATTTTTTTCTTAAATATATATTAAAACTAATATCGCATTATCGGTAAAAAAAAACAATTTTTTTTTAAATGTGTCTGCGATTGTCAAATATATACCTGATGTGAACTTTACTTTCCTGGTTTAAACATGTTCTAGAGTATTCTTTATGTATATGTGAATGTAAACATGTTTTTTCTTAAGAGTTTGTTTTTATAATAAATTTAAATTTGTTTACTTATTTTTAGTTTTTAATATTTTTCTTTGACACCTTTGCGTTTTGTTGAGTGCATTGCATACATTTTTTTTACCTCTTCTTAAAAGAATACTTTTTTACTTACATCAAGTAAACAAAATTTTTTTAATATCTTAACATTCTCTTTGGTATATTTACTTACAGCTGTGCACAACAATATAATAAAAACATTGAATTTTCATTGATATTTACCCTAAACTCAAGTAATATTGATTACAATGCCAAATTCTTCTGGGTACCGCTAACACTTTAGCAATTTCCCACTTTGGATGCATGTATACCATTCACTTAAGAATTTGTCATCAAATAACAACTAAGAAATCAATTTAAAAGCTTAAATTGAAACAGAATTTATTGCACATTCACATCCATAAAATAAAATAACCCGAAGGTGTTGACTACGCTCGAAGTAGAAGTAAATCCCTACAGATCATAAAGTAAGCAATAAAAGTTTCTTTTGCTTAGAGAAGAGATACAAGCAAAATCAATATATTTTATTAAAAGCAAATACTCACTTTGGAATGATGTTTGCAAATATCTGCACAACATTTTAAATTGGTAATATGTAGAAAAATTCAATACCAAATTTTTGCCCCAAGTTTCTTAAATATAAGTTGTTTATTGGTTGAACATTTTAATATAAAAAAATCTGTTTTCCAATTAAATTTTTATTAATTTCCAGCCTGAAAACAAATTTAAAAAAAATTTATAAAAATGTTAAAAAAATAATCTACAAGTTTTTAATTTTATTTATTATATTTTTTTAATAACTATTTAATATTATTTTTTATAACATTCAGATTTATGTTAATGTTTAAGTTATTTAATTAATTTTTTAAATAATTTAAAAATTAAACTAATTTTAGTTTACATTACTAGTCTCAGCAGCGTCTCAAACCTAGGGCATTATGGTCGCAGGGCGCACGTTCTTTCCACTTAACCAGCAAAGCATTCTCTTTTCAAAAGTTAACACTTTTCACTTTTATTTACCTACTTCAACATTAAAAAAATTTACTTTATATCAAACTGATACAATGCTAAACACCTGAACAAAACAGAAAAGAAAATAAGTATAAAAAAAAACTAAATAAAAATAGAAAAAAAAATAATTAAAAGTAAGCAAAATAATTAAGAGCGTTTTGTTCGATTGTGACGAATCTTGTATACCCTTCACATTGTTTGAAAAGGAAAACTAATGGAGATCTGTGATACATTTTTTTCCTTTATGAGCGACTCGGGGGAAGCTGTAAGGGTCATTCAACTTAATTTTTTTTTATTGTGTATTGGCAACCCTGTTAGGGCTGGAGATAGGTTTTAATATGTTCCACAAAAATGTTTGAGGAAAAATTAATTGGGGTCGGTCTAAAATTTGAACTTTACAGGAGCATCGTGGAAGCTGTGGGAGCGATTAAAAAAATAAAAAAAACATTAGACTTTATACGGAAACCTCCTGTAAGGGGATGGAGTTAGAGTGTAAGGATGTTCCACAAACATTTTAGTTAGAAAAAATTAAGGGGAGTTTGTGTAGTGTAGTAGCGACTCCGGGGCAGTTGTAGAAGTTTTTGTGTTTAAATTTTAGAGAAAACAAGTAAGAGCGCTATATTCGGCTGTGCCGAATCTTATATACCCTTCACATTGGTCTTTATATATACCCAGCCGAGTAATTTTGTACTACAAACAATATAATAAAAAACCTTGTGCGAGTTTTAAAGTTCATAGAAAATATAACAACATTTTAACGTTCGTATGAATAATAGAAATAGATGAAGAAGATTTGAGGTCGAGAGTTTTAAAAGTTTTCGACATTATTCATATTTAAAGGTTAATAAAACTTGTTAAATGTTCTAGTCCCCCTGCTCTTCTCCAACTTTTTCTCCAAAATGTATGAATTATTTGATTATTGCTTTTTGTAGAATATTCGAAGTCGATAGCTGTAATAGTTTTCCAGAAGTAGCGTATCAAAAATTTTAAAAAAATTGGTAATTTGTATGGGAGTTACCCCTTCTTCACCCCCCATCCGAAATTTTTTTTGATGTCCAATCACTTTTTGTAGAACATTTCATTTCGATATCTGTTATAGTTTCCGAGATATAGCTTATCGAATATTTTATAATAATTGTCGATTTGTATGGGAGCTACCCCTTTTTTTGCCCCCACTCAAAAATATTTTTCTTTAAAGCGTAGGCCTTCTGTCCAATTACTTTTTGTAGAACATTTCATTTCGATATCTTTTATAGTTTCCGAGATATAGCGTATCGAATATTTTATAATAATTGTCGATTTGTATGGGAGCTACCCCTTTTTTTGCCCCCACTCAAAAAATTTTTTCTTTATAGCGTAGGCCTTCTTGCCCAATTACTTTTTGTAGAACATTTCATTTCGATATTTTATAATAATTGTCGATTTGTATGGGAGCTACCCCTTTTTTTGCCCCCACTCAAAAAATTTTTTCTTTAAAGCGTAGGCATTCTTGCCCAATTTCTTTTTGTAGAACATTTCATTTCGATATCTTTTATAGTTTCCGAGATATAGCGTATCGAATATTTTATAATAATTGTCGATTTGTATGGGAGCTACCCCTTTTTTTGCCCCCACTCAAAAAATTTTTTCTTTAAGGTGTAGATGTTTGCGTACAATCACTTTTTGTGGAACATTTTAAGTCGATATCTGTTATAGTTTCCGAGATATAGCGTATCGAATATTTTATAACAATTGTTGATTTGTATGGGAGCTACCCCTTTTTTTGCCCCCACTCAAAAAATTTTTTCTTTGAAGTGTAGATGTTTGCGTACAATCACTTTTTGTGGAACATTTTAAGTCGATATCTGTTATAGTTTCCGATATATAGCGTATCGAATATTTTATAACAATTGTCGATTTGTATGGGAGCTACCCCTTTTTTTGCCCCCACTCAAAAATATTTTTCTTTAAAGCGTAGGCATTCCTGCCCGATTACTTTTTGTAGAACATTTCATTTCGATATCTTTTATAGTTTCCGAGATATAGCGTATCGAATATTTTATAATAATTGTCGATTTGTATGGGAGCTACCCCTTTTTTTGCCCCCACTCAAAAATATTTTTCTTTAAAGCGTAGGCATTCCTGCCCAATTACTTTATGTAGAACATTTCATTTCGATATCTGTTATAGTTTCTGAGATATAGCGTATCGGAAATTTCATACAAATCATTAATTTGTATGAGAGCTACCCCTTTTTTTGCCCCCACTCAAAAAATTTTTTTTTTTAAGTGTAGCCCTAAGGGTACAATTAATTTTTGTAAAACATTTTAAGTCGATAGCTGTTATAGTTTACGAGATATAGCGCATAAAATATTTCACCGATTTTGTGCAATTGTAGGAAAAATACCCCTTCCCCTGGTCCTATCAGAAAAAACTTTTTCCATTATTTAGGTCCCTTCTTTAGGAGTATCCGTGCCAAGTTTTGTGGCAAAAGTGATTATACTTACTGAGATATGTAGGGATATATGCACGGATTTTGTCCTTAAAAAAAATGGGTTACTCTGGGTTTTCGCTTATATCTCGGTCAATAGTGAACCGATTTTGCTGATTTTAAATAGCGATTGTAAGCGGGATATTTGTAATCGTTTGACACCATTTACTGATCTGTATCTTTTTATCTGACTCCGGAAACTTGATTTCAACAGACGGACAGACGGACAGACGGACATGGCTATTTCAACTTCCCTATCTATAAGGATCCAGAATATATATACTTTATGGGGTCGCAAATGAATAATAAAGAAATTACAAACGGAATGACAAAGTGATATATACCCTATCACTATGTGAAGGGTATAATAAATAAATAAAAATAGAAAAAAAATTAATTGAAAGTAAGCAAAATAAGTAAGAGCGTTTTGTTCGGTTGTGACGAATCTTGTATACCCTTCACATTGTTTGAAAAGGAAAACTAATGGAGATCTGTGATACATTTTTTTCCTTTATGAGCGACTCGGGGGAAGCTGTAAGGGTCATTCAACTTAATTTTTTTTTATTGTGTATTGGCAACCCTGTTAGGGCTGGAGATAGGTTTTAATATGTTCCACAAAAATGTTTGAGGAAAAATTAATTGGGGTCGGTCTAAAATTTGAACTTTACAGGAGCATCGTGGAAGCTGTGGGAGCGATTAAAAAAATAAAAAAAACATTAGACTTTATACGGAAACCTCCTGTAAGGGGATGGAGTTAGAGTGTAAGGATGTTCCACAAACATTTTAGTTAGAAAAAATTAAGGGGAGTTTGTGTAGTGTAGTAGCGACTCCGGGGCAGTTGTAGAAGTTTTTGTGTTTAAATTTTAGAGAAAACAAGTAAGAGCGCTATATTCGGCTGTGCCGAATCTTATATACCCTTCACATTGGTCTTTATATATACCCAGCCGAGTAATTTTGTACTACAAACAATATAATAAAAAACCTTGTGCGAGTTTTAAAGTTCATAGAAAATATAACAACATTTTAACGTTCGTATGAATAATAGAAATAGATGAAGAAGATTTGAGGTCGAGAGTTTTAAAAGTTTTCGACATTATTCATATTTAAAGGTTAATAAAACTTGTTAAATGTTCTAGTCCCCCTGCTCTTCTCCAACTTTTTCTCCAAAATGTATGAATTATTTGATTATTGCTTTTTGTAGAATATTCGAAGTCGATAGCTGTAATAGTTTTCCAGAAGTAGCGTATCAAAAATTTTAAAAAAATTGGTAATTTGTATGGGAGTTACCCCTTCTTCACCCCCCATCCGAAATTTTTTTTGATGTCCAATCACTTTTTGTAGAACATTTCATTTCGATATCTGTTATAGTTTCCGAGATATAGCTTATCGAATATTTTATAATAATTGTCGATTTGTATGGGAGCTACCCCTTTTTTTGCCCCCACTCAAAAATATTTTTCTTTAAAGCGTAGGCCTTCTGTCCAATTACTTTTTGTAGAACATTTCATTTCGATATCTTTTATAGTTTCCGAGATATAGCGTATCGAATATTTTATAATAATTGTCGATTTGTATGGGAGCTACCCCTTTTTTTGCCCCCACTCAAAAAATTTTTTCTTTATAGCGTAGGCCTTCTTGCCCAATTACTTTTTGTAGAACATTTCATTTCGATATTTTATAATAATTGTCGATTTGTATGGGAGCTACCCCTTTTTTTGCCCCCACTCAAAAAATTTTTTCTTTAAAGCGTAGGCATTCTTGCCCAATTTCTTTTTGTAGAACATTTCATTTCGATATCTTTTATAGTTTCCGAGATATAGCGTATCGAATATTTTATAATAATTGTCGATTTGTATGGGAGCTACCCCTTTTTTTGCCCCCACTCAAAAAATTTTTTCTTTAAGGTGTAGATGTTTGCGTACAATCACTTTTTGTGGAACATTTTAAGTCGATATCTGTTATAGTTTCCGAGATATAGCGTATCGAATATTTTATAACAATTGTTGATTTGTATGGGAGCTACCCCTTTTTTTGCCCCCACTCAAAAAATTTTTTCTTTGAAGTGTAGATGTTTGCGTACAATCACTTTTTGTGGAACATTTTAAGTCGATATCTGTTATAGTTTCCGAGATATAGCGTATCGAATATTTTATAACAATTGTCGATTTGTATGGGAGCTACCCCTTTTTTTGCCCCCACTCAAAAATATTTTTCTTTAAAGCGTAGGCATTCCTGCCCGATTACTTTTTGTAGAACATTTCATTTCGATATCTTTTATAGTTTCCGAGATATAGCGTATCGAATATTTTATAATAATTGTCGATTTGTATGGGAGCTACCCCTTTTTTTGCCCCCACTCAAAAATATTTTTCTTTAAAGCGTAGGCATTCCTGCCCAATTACTTTATGTAGAACATTTCATTTCGATATCTGTTATAGTTTCTGAGATATAGCGTATCGGAAATTTCATACAAATCATTAATTTGTATGAGAGCTACCCCTTTTTTTGCCCCCACTCAAAAAATTTTTTTTTTTAAGTGTAGCCCTAAGGGTACAATTAATTTTTGTAAAACATTTTAAGTCGATAGCTGTTATAGTTTACGAGATATAGCGCATAAAATATTTCACCGATTTTGTGCAATTGTAGGAAAAATACCCCTTCCCCTGGTCCTATCAGAAAAAACTTTTTCCATTATTTAGGTCCCTTCTTTAGGAGTATCCGTGCCAAGTTTTGTGGCAAAAGTGATTATACTTACTGAGATATGTAGGGATATATGCACGGATTTTGTCCTTAAAAAAAATGGGTTACTCTGGGTTTTCGCTTATATCTCGGTCAATAGTGAACCGATTTTGCTGATTTTAAATAGCGATTGTTAGCGGGATATTTGTAATCGTTTGACACCATTTACTGATCTGTATCTTTTTATCTGACTCCGGAAACTTGATTTCAACAGACGGACAGACGGACAGACGGACATGGCTATTTCAACTTCCCTATCTATAAGGATCCAGAATATATATACTTTATGGGGTCGCAAATGAATAATAAAGAAATTACAAACGGAATGACAAAGTGATATATACCCTATCACTATGTGAAGGGTATAATAAATAAATAAAAATAGAAAAAAAATTAATTGAAAGTAAGCAAAATAAGTAAGAGCGTTTTGTTCGGTTGTGACGAATCTTGTATACCCTTCACATTGTTTGAAAAGGAAAACTAATGGAGATCTGTTTTTTATTGTGTATTGGCAACCCTGTTAGGGCTGGAGATAGGTTTTAATATGTTCCACAAAAATGTTTGAGGAAAAATTAATTGGGGTCGGTCTAAAATTTGAACTTTACAGGAGCATCGTGGAAGCTGTGGGAGCGATTAAAAATTTTTTAATCAATTAGACTTTGTACGGAAACTTGTAAGGGGATGGAGTTAGGGTGTAAGGATGTTTCACAAAAATGTTAGTTAGGAAAAATTAAGGGGAGTTTGTGTAGTGTAGTGGCAACTCTGGGGCAGTTGTAGAGGTTTTTGTGTACAAATTTTAGAGAAATAAACAGAGGTAGTCGTTGTTGCTCGCTTATATCTCTGTCAGTTATCAGGCCATTTTGCTGAATTTAAATGGAAACATTTTCCCAAGTGATACCATAAACAAGTTTGAAGGGTATCAAAGGACTTTTAAAAATTTGATTTCAACAGATTAACGGACATATGGACATCGCTAAATCAACTTTCTTGTCTATGTGTATGGTCGCAAATGAATAATATAGAAATTACAAACGGAAAGACGAAATGATATGTGTACATATGTATATCCATATCACTATGTCAGGGGTATAAGAATAATAAAAATATGTTGAATTAATGAGATGTGTCACTGTGTCAGTATATTTCGAATTCCTAAGTGTGTGTGTCCTTTTGTTCTTTATATATTGCTGTCACTTACTGTTTTCGGCAATGCATCATTTTATGATTAATTTTTTAAGCAATCAATCATATTGTTTTCCGTGTTTAATATTTATTTTCATATGACGTTAGTATGCACAGTGTTGCCGTTTTACCTTTTTTTTTATTTTTTGACCTGCCTTCGAAACTAAGGGTAAAACCAAAATATTAACAGAAAAAGAAATAAGCTTAAATTCTAATGGTATATAGCATGAGTTTTTGTGAGCAAAGACTTAGAGATATGCAAGCAGTAGTCTACTAAATCCAATCAAATAGAAGGTGTGGAAAATTACGAAGCGATTCCAATCATTATATGTCATGAATTTAATTAAAAGTATTAGCTGGTCATGAGGATAAAATTATACTTCACGCTATGATAATCAATAATGTTTATTGGTAATAAGCGCTCTTACAATGGTAAGGTAAAAGAAATATGCAATTGCTACGATAAACAGCAAGTATAAATGGCTTCCCTAAAATAATCCTATAAGGCTGCATGAAAGGATGGGCGGGCCTAGGAGCTGATTCCGTAAAAACTAATTTTTTTAACCACTACTAGCTAAGCGGAGTAAATATAGAAAAAAACTTTGGCAATACCTAAACAATGCTGTTTATGTTTGTATTGGGTATGCAGTTGAGTCAACTATCCTGCAAAAAAATACTGGAGCACAGGTCCAATGTAATGCAGTAATAGATCATGTCATTTTCAAACAAAAATATAAGGTTAGGCGACAGGTGTTCGTGGCTTAACAATCGAAGATTGACTTGTTGTAGTTGTAAAACTAGTCTTCTTGATGTAACTAGTCTTCAGAGGGTAGTTTTGAAACTACTTTGATGTAGTACACGAATGGATAGGTTGTCCGGCCCTAGAACATTATAATGTTAAATGAACCATGTTTTTACATACTAATGATTTACTTTTGGAGCTGTCCTACTCCTTCATGGACTTGTCCATGCATGTAAAGACTACATACGTTTTCTGCAGGGTATTTCAGCTCATGTTAAATATACCACACACAAACGCTCACACCCAATTTTATTGATTTATGTTTTTTCACTGTAAACTTTTTTTTAATAATTTAAGCAAGTCGCTGTAACGACAAAGCTTTTTTCTGTTTGATGTCATCAGTTTATTTACCCTGTGTATGACAGAAAAAAAAATTATTCCCAAAATTTTTAATGAAACACAAACTTAAAGCAAATAGAATTTTCAAATATTAAATAATTTTCAAAGAAAAAGAACTTCCTCTTGATTGGCTCAATATATTTTACTTTGATCATATTACCCGCCTCGGCAAATAGTAACAAACAATATAATTACTTTGTTTCCGCCATTCATTTGTTTACTTTTGATAATTAATTATTACTTTCAACTACCATCATCATCTTGTTTGTTTGTTTGTTTGTTTGTTTGTATTTGTTTGCTTTGAATAATTTATTGGATTCGAACAATTTTAACATTGAAAATATATTTTCGTTATTAAGTGTAATTATGGTAAATAAATATTTTTATTTATACAAATCTACAAAAAAACAAAAACAAACATAAATTAAAGATAAGCAAGGCACTATAGAAAAAAGGAAATAATTCTAGCAGAAAAATACAAATAAAAATAAATAAAATATAAGGCCTTAATATAGAAGAAGCATTTATAGTTCAAGTTCGTTTCTTTTTCTGGGCGCTGTGACTGTCTGTAATTGGGGTGATTTCTTTAAGCAGACACTTCTTCTGTAAAGAAAACAATTATGATATTATACTTAGTTGTACAGAACTTTTTCCTCTTCGCTAGTTCAGGAAATTTGTGTTTGAACTTATATTCTAAGAATATTAGTATCAGAGTTTAAAAAAATCCCATTATATGCATCTGCTTCATAGGCTCGTAGACCCATTTTTAAGAGGAACAAATTGATGGAAAGCCCTACCCCAGCAAAACCTTTTTTTACCTTGTGAGTTAGTAAGAAATATTAGAGATAATGGAACACTATCTATCTTTTGGCAGAGTAACTAGTTGTTACTTAAAACAAACAATAATTTTGATCTTCTGAAAATTCCATTAATTTTCTACAAAGTTTCATATGTATTAAGAGCAAATTGGTAAAAAGAGGCAAACAAATTTTTATAAGAACCCCTACACTAAAACGCTTTTAGAACAGGGTGTCTGGTGGCAAACTTATATTTTTAAAAAAGGATTATTTCCAAAAGTAATAAAGACTGCGGAGGTAGATTGGCACCGCTGGAATTACTGATTGTGCAGATTTTTCAATCACTATGTTGCAGTAGTCGACTGAGGATCGGTCACTTGCTGTGGAGAAATTGCTTAGGAGTAATGTTGGAAACGTAATCGCTTGTCAACAATTTTTTTTAAAGTTCTGTACTCGGCGACTACATGATGGAACGAATGTTAATTTAATTTGTTCGTAGGTGCAGAGATTTCTATTTAATGTTTCGGCTATGAATGTTCTATGGAAAGGGCCCAGTCGATCTTCAAAGACTTTCGAGTACATTGAACTGGTTAAAAGAAGTTTACATAGAAATGTGCAACTTTCAATACGAAAAATAGTAGCCTCACAGCGATTATTCAAGAAAGCTTTAAAAAAGATCTAAAGTTTAATCCTTTTAAAATTCAAATCTTTCAAGAACTGAAAAAAAGCTTTTGTAAAGCAATGTTGTAGCGTTTTCGTAATGTTAATCCAATTTTTTTGACAAACAAGGCATTTTCATTTAAACGGTCACCTCAGCAAGAAAAACTGCCGATAGTGGTCTCCAAAAACCCGTAAACCTCAATTGAAACATTTTAAACTATGCATTGCCCAGGGTTACTGTTTGGTTAATTAAGTCAAAAAATACAACTACACAAAAATGGCAGACTGTGAAAAAAGTACGTTTGAACAAAAAAAAAAAAAAAATTAAGAAGTATGTTCTGTTAGGCAACAACATTTTTAAAACCCATTTTTTTTAGTAAAAATAAGCAAAACTAACACGAACTAATTTTCTGTAAAAATAAAAAGAAAGAGCAGTAAAGGAAGCGAAAAAAATATGCATTTTCTCTCATGATTTAAGAAAAGCTGGGCGTAACCATAACGGTAGGAATTGTTGCTTGACATTAGAAAATTTTAAGCTTAGGCGAGCAAAAAAGATCGTGATATTCCGGATTATTGAAAAATGTGTGAAAACAGAGAAATCTTAAACGACTTTTGGGAGCATGTGGATTTTAACTAAATATGTCGTTTTTTTCTTTATATCCTTCTAAAAAGCACCTTCTTCTTAACTTGTTGGTTAATACCAAAATATTTAATTAAGGATGTACAAGAGAAGCAAAATGTTGATTTTATACAGCAAGGCTGTCTGAATACTTAAAAGCTTCTTTATACCTCTTATTGGTGTTTATTTAAAAAATTTAAAGAAGCTTAAAAACTCAATTTAAATAACTTTGATATTTTTTTTCGATTATTGTATTTGACATTTCTTAATATTTTTTTAACGTTTTTTTAAATAGTTTTTTACGCCGCAACCTAAAATTTATTTTAAAACCATAACCGAGAATATTTCAGCACCCAATAAATTTTTGTGCTTTCAACAAGCAGAGTCATATATCTAAAAAATCAATTTTTTTTTAGTTTCACTTGTACGACTGAGTTTTCACTACATCAAGCTAAGCCAAGTGAAACACATAAAAAAGAAACATCAACTTGCTGACTAGTGAGTTAAAAAAAAAAAGAAAAAGCTGACATAGAAAAAAATGGAAAAAAAGGAAATTAAATCCTATATATGATGTATCAATTTCTTTTAGGGTTTTTTTTTCTTTTCAAAGATGTCCTAAATCTCCCATCTCTTTTTGTGGCAATGATAAACGTTTATTAAGATTTTTTTTGAAACTTTTGTAATATGCAGGGAATAACTGTATACGGGTTTTAGCTTAGTTTTTAGACTTTCGCATAAGCTGAAGACTTAAAGGTTATGTTTGGTCTGAATCAAAAATTACTGATTAACTGACCGAGTGACTGACTTTTTTTTTTTTTGTGGCCTCCAACATTACAAATTCATAAATTATACAACAAAATTAGATATTTAATGGTTAAAGCTGCAATTATCTTGATTTTTATTAAAACCCATTAATTATGTAATTTAACCTAGTAAGACGCTCAGAATTAATTGTTGTTTAATTACTTAAGATAAAAGGTATTACAGCCGTAATTGGGCAATCCTTTAGAAATAATTAATCATTGCTGGGGCATGAAGGTTAATTTAGAAAGCTTTAGGTCAAACAAAAACACTTTGAACCCCCTTTAAGACAAACCCCATGAAAATGTACATAGACAATGAAATAAATATACTAAAATGTCTACAATAATTTATGGAGTTTGAAAAATGCTACACGCTAATAGGAGCATTTTAAAAAATAAAAAAAAAAATTTGGTGCGAAAACAAAAGCTATTTAAACCCTTTATTTTGCCATTTTTAAATCTTTTTTAACCTCTTTTATTTATAAAATTTTATCCACATGTAACTTGCTCTTGTTAATTGTCGTTTTCAATTTGCTTTAAAAAAAAGGCTTTTTAGCTTTTAACTGTATCTTTGCTATTATACCTCTAGCGTTTCCAATGGTTTTCTTAGAATTTGGGGGAGTTTAATGTTAAAATAAATATCACTTGGAGTGAAAGCTTAAGCCGATTTCCTGTTGTTATAGATATATGGAGTATTAATCAATATTAAATTCTTGTGCTTTAAACAAAAAAAAACTATAGAAACTATAAAGGATTAGCTTCCAGCTCACGAAATGAAGCAAAACAGATATATGTATGTACAAAAAAATATTTAAACGAAAACTGGCAAATTTAACAAAAAGTATAAAATCAAAGAGCTGTGCATTTCAAAGAACTCTGCATTTAAACTTTTTTTCATTACAACGGTTTTATCAATTGAGAATTTACCTAGTGGTTCTCATGACGACGTTAATATTGTTTCTTTACAAAAAAAAATTTTTAATGCGTTTTTCTCGGAAACTATACCATCTTAAGCCAAAAGGGGAAAAAATCTGTGATCACTACCCATTTTGACCAAAAAACCGATTTTTTGAGGATTTTCATATAAAAAACTTCAAATGTGTTTTTCTTAGAAACTATAGCATTTAGAAACAAAAAGGCAAAAATCTGTGATCACTACCCATTTTGACCAAAAAACCGATTTTTTGAGGATTTTCATATAAAAAACTTCAAATGCGTTTTTCTCGAAACTATAGCATTTAGAGCCAAAAAGGCAAAAATCTGTGATCACTACCCATTTTGACCAAAAAACCGATTTTTTTAAGGAGTTTCATATAAAAAACTTCAAATGCGTTTTTCTTAGAAACTATAGCATTTAGAACCAAAAAGGCAAAAATCTGTGATCCCTACCCATTTTGGCCAAAAAGTCGATTTTTTGAGTATTTTCATATAAAAAACTTTAAATGCGTTTTTTTCGGAAACTATAGCATTTAGAACCAAAAAGGCAAAAATCTGTGATCCCTACCCATTTTGGCCATAAAGTCGATTTTTTGAGGATTTTCATATAGAAAACTTTAAATGCGTTTTTCTCGGAAACTATAGCATTTAGAGCTAAAAAGGCAGAAATATGTGATCACTACCAAAAAGTCGTTTTTTCGAGGATTTTCATATAAAAAACTTTAAATGCGTTTTTCTCAAAAACTATAGCATTTAGAGCCAAAGGGAAGAAAATCTGTGATTACCACCTATTTTGGCCAAAAAGTCGATTTTTTGAGTATTTTCATATAAAAAACTTTAAATGCGTTTTTTTCGGAAACTATAGCATTTAGAACCAAAAAGGCAAAAATCTGTGATCCCTACCCATTTTGGCCATAAAGTCGATTTTTTGAGGATTTTCATATAGAAAACTTTAAATGCGTTTTTCTCGGAAACTATAGCATTTAGAGCTAAAAAGGCAGAAATATGTGATCACTACCAAAAAGTCGTTTTTTCGAGGATTTTCATATAAAAAACTTTAAATGCGTTTTTCTCGAAACTATAGCATTTAGAGCCAAAAAGGCAAAAATCTGTGATCACTACCCATTTTGACCAAAAAACCGATTTTTTTAAGGAGTTTCATATAAAAAACTTCAAATGCGTTTTTCTCGGAAACTATAGCACTTAGAGCCAAAAAGGCAACAATCTGTGATCACTACCTATTTTGACCATCAAGTCAATTTTTCGAGGATTTTCATATAGAAAACTTTAAATGCGTTTTTTTCGGAAACTATAGCATTTAGAACCAAAAAGGCAAAAATCTGTGATCCCTACCCATTTTGGCCAAAAAGTCGATTTTTGAGCATTTTCATATAGAAAACTTTAAATGCGTTTTTCTCGGAAACTATAGCCTTTAGAGCCAAAAAGGCAAAAATCTGTGTTCCCTACCCATTTTGGCCAAAAAGTCGATTTTTGAGCATTTTCATATAGAAAACTTTAAATGCGTTTTTCTCGGAAACTATAGCCTTTAGAGCCAAAAAGGCAAAAATCTGTGTTCCCTACCCATTTTGGCCAAAAAGTCGATTTTTGAGCATTTTCATATAGAAAACTTTAAATGCGTTTTTCTCGGAAACTATAGCCTTTAGAGCCAAAAAGGCAAAAATCTGTGTTCCCTACCCATTTTGGCCAAAAAGTCGATTTTTGAGCATTTTCATATAGAAAACTTTAAATGCGTTTTTCTCGAAACTATAGCATTTAGAGCCAAAAAGGCAAAAATCTGTGATCACTACCCATTTTGACCAAAAAACCGATTTTTTTAAGGAGTTTCATATAAAAAACTTCAAATGCGTTTTTCTTAGAAACTATAGCATTTAGAACCAAAAAGGCAAAAATCTGTGATCCCTACCCATTTTGGCCAAAAAGTCGATTTTTTGAGTATTTTCATATAAAAAACTTTAAATGCGTTTTTTTCGGAAACTATAGCATTTAGAACCAAAAAGGCAAAAATCTGTGATCCCTACCCATTTTGGCCATAAAGTCGATTTTTTGAGGATTTTCATATAGAAAACTTTAAATGCGTTTTTCTCGGAAACTATAGCATTTAGAGCTAAAAAGGCAGAAATATGTGATCACTACCAAAAAGTCGTTTTTTCGAGGATTTTCATATAAAAAACTTTAAATGCGTTTTTCTCGAAACTATAGCATTTAGAGCCAAAAAGGCAAAAATCTGTGATCACTACCCATTTTGACCAAAAAACCGATTTTTTTAAGGAGTTTCATATAAAAAACTTCAAATGCGTTTTTCTCGGAAACTATAGCACTTAGAGCCAAAAAGGCAACAATCTGTGATCACTACCTATTTTGACCATCAAGTCAATTTTTCGAGGATTTTCATATAGAAAACTTTAAATGCGTTTTTTTCGGAAACTATAGCATTTAGAACCAAAAAGGCAAAAATCTGTGATCCCTACCCATTTTGGCCAAAAAGTCGATTTTTGAGCATTTTCATATAGAAAACTTTAAATGCGTTTTTCTCGGAAACTATAGCCTTTAGAGCCAAAAAGGCAAAAATCTGTGTTCCCTACCCATTTTGGCCAAAAAGTCGATTTTTGAGCATTTTCATATAGAAAACTTTAAATGCGTTTTTCTCGGAAACTATAGCCTTTAGAGCCAAAAAGGCAAAAATCTGTGTTCCCTACCCATTTTGGCCAAAAAGTCGATTTTTGAGCATTTTCATATAGAAAACTTTAAATGCGTTTTTCTCGGAAACTATAGCCTTTAGAGCCAAAAAGGCAAAAATCTGTGTTCCCTACCCATTTTGGCCAAAAAGTCGATTTTTGAGCATTTTCATATAGAAAACTTTAAATGCGTTTTTCTCGAAACTATAGCATTTAGAGCCAAAAAGGCAAAAATCTGTGATCACTACCCATTTTGACCAAAAAACCGATTTTTTTAAGGAGTTTCATATAAAAAACTTCAAATGCGTTTTTCTTAGAAACTATAGCATTTAGAACCAAAAAGGCAAAAATCTGTGATCCCTACCCATTTTGGCCAAAAAGTCGATTTTTTGAGTATTTTCATATAAAAAACTTTAAATGCGTTTTTTTCGGAAACTATAGCATTTAGAACCAAAAAGGCAAAAATCTGTGATCCCTACCCATTTTGGCCATAAAGTCGATTTTTTGAGGATTTTCATATAGAAAACTTTAAATGCGTTTTTCTCGGAAACTATAGCATTTAGAGCTAAAAAGGCAGAAATATGTGATCACTACCAAAAAGTCGTTTTTTCGAGGATTTTCATATAAAAAACTTTAAATGCGTTTTTCTCAAAAACTATAGCATTTAGAGCCAAAGGGAAGAAAATCTGTGATTACCACCTATTTTGGCCAAAAAGTCGATTTTTTGAGTATTTTCATATAAAAAACTTTAAATGCGTTTTTTCGGAAACTATAGCATTTAGAACCAAAAAGGCAAAAATCTGTGATCCCTACCCATTTTGGCCATAAAGTCGATTTTTTGAGGATTTTCATATAGAAAACTTTAAATGCGTTTTTCTCGGAAACTATAGCATTTAGAGCTAAAAAGGCAGAAATATGTGATCACTACCAAAAAGTCGTTTTTTCGAGGATTTTCATATAAAAAACTTTAAATGCGTTTTTCTCGAAACTATAGCATTTAGAGCCAAAAAGGCAAAAATCTGTGATCACTACCCATTTTGACCAAAAAACCGATTTTTTTAAGGAGTTTCATATAAAAAACTTCAAATGCGTTTTTCTCGGAAACTATAGCACTTAGAGCCAAAAAGGCAACAATCTGTGATCACTACCTATTTTGACCATCAAGTCAATTTTTCGAGGATTTTCATATAGAAAACTTTAAATGCGTTTTTTTTCGGAAACTATAGCATTTAGAACCAAAAAGGCAAAAATCTGTGATCCCTACCCATTTTGGCCAAAAAGTCGATTTTTGAGCATTTTCATATAGAAAACTTTAAATGCGTTTTTCTCGGAAACTATAGCATTTAGGGCCAAAAAGGCAGAAATATGTGATCACTACCAAAAAGTCGTTTTTTCGAGGATTTTCATATAAAAAACTTTAAATGCGTTTTTCTCAAAAACTATAGCATTTAGAGTCAAAAGGGAAGAAAATCTGTGATCACCACCTATTTTGGCCAAAAAGTCGATTTTTCGAGGATTTTCATATAGAAAACTTTAAATGCGTTTTTCTCGGAAACTATAGCCTTTTAGAGCCAAAAAGGCAAAAATTTGTGATCACTACCCATTTTGGCCAAAAAGTCGATTTTTTGAGGATTTTCATATAGACTAACTTTAAAAGCGTTTTTCTCGAAAACTATAGCATTTAGAGCCGAAAAGGCAAAAATCTGTGTTCCCTACCCATTTTGGCCAAAAAGTCGATTTTTTGAGGATAAATTTATTGGTTCTAATTATATATATATTTAAAATAGAAACTATTATCCTTTTTTAGGAATATATTTGTATTTATTATATTTTTTTATTTATTGCTTCCCCATTCTTAAAGTATACTAGTGGTAATGCCAAGATAACGAATTCCGTTATTGTGCTTTTTACCTAAATTATTCTCTTTTCAACCACTTCCGAAAAAGTAAGTTCCTTTTGTACCCTTAAAATTTCTTTTCCGCCTGGCCTCTCATAAACTTGTCAGATATAAGTGCAAGTTATATAAAACTATTTACTTTATGCTGGCATATCATTAAAAATTGCTTATTCATCAATTCTAAGCACTAAACAGTTCACATTTTTGCTCAAGCGTAATGTATAGAATTACTGAATATGTAAAAGAACAAGCAAAAGCGCTATATTCGCCAGTGTCGAATCTTATATACCCTTTTACACTGGCCTTGCAAAACTACGAGTTTTTTCTTTATTTTTATTCTTGTTTTTAATTTGTGAAATATTTAAAGTTTTTAAATAGGGGTCCGTGTCATATTTTTACCCTCTAAGGAGGACTACAAAGAAGTTGCAGAGGTTTTGAACATAATTTAGTTTCAAAATTTGTACGGCAAACCCCTTAGAAGGTGGTGATAGGAGGTAAGTATGTTCTAGGAAAATGTTTGCAAGCAAAAATCAGCTGGGGTCAGTCCTACATTTGACCTATCCACGGGTACCCTGAAAGCTGTAGGGGGGAAGGATTTATTCCAATTTCCCAAACTTTGTAT
Source organism: Melanophora roralis (assembly GCA_963583895.1). NCBI lineage: Eukaryota > Metazoa > Arthropoda > Insecta > Diptera > Rhinophoridae > Melanophora > Melanophora roralis. Next base: position 90,439,354 of record OY757188.1, on the reverse strand, counting down.
GGGAGCCCCTCAGGCGATATAGATAGAGGATAAGTATATTCTAGGAATATGCTTGGGAAGGGAAACAAATGGGGGTCAGTCATACACTTCATTTCTCTTAGGCCGACTCTGGCAAAGTTATGGGTGTTTTTATATAATTTTTGTAAATTTTGTGTGGCAACTCCTTTAGATGATGAAGATGGAAGGAAAAACTAAATAAATAGCAAAAAACTAAAAATCCTTAAAGCGTTCAAAATGAAAAAAATATTGCGTTTGTAGGCAAGGATCTTTTTAATTTAAAGCGAAAGTTTTTTTAAAATAAATTAATTAATAAATAACATATTCAAGCTATCATCATGTGCTCTCTAATTTTTCTCTACTGTCGCTTATACAAAATTTTAAATAGCCTTTACTTTTAAACACACCTTTTTAATCGTTCGGACAGCTTTGACTTGTGGTTGCGGCCAGGGTATTGCCCAATAAAAAGACGGCAAGTACAAAAAAGTGTTTTCTTATACAAAAAAAAAAAAAAACGAAAAAACTGTATCTCATGCACTTTTTCTTTTTTTTTCTTTTGTTTTTTTACTTTCCTTTCTGCAGTGTGAAATAAAAAACAAGCAAATATGTCAACTTGTCACTTCCACCTCTTCAATGAACACGCACGTAAGTTCTGCGAAGAGCTCAACAATAGCACACCTTTAATTTAATACTAACCTACTTTGAATTACTTTAAAAACCCTTAAAAATGTATTTAAGTATTAAAATTTCCTTGTTGTCAGCAAAAAAAGAAATAAAGTGGTTAACGTTTTAAATATTTCATCTCAAAACTCTAAAACTTTGAAGAATATTTTTGACATCCGATAAACCAATTATACTGCAGGTGAGGAGAATCAGAACAGAGGTAGAGTTACCTTTGCATTTGAATGAAACTTAAGTCATATATTTCGAAAGATAAACATTTTCTTTGAATAATATTTTGGAATATTTTTACCTTTGTTACCTAATACCTAGTCCGAATTTCAGCATATATCCTTCAAAACTGTGACTTTTGTTGTTGTTACGAGGGCGCACGAAAATCCAAGCAAATAAGACGCCGTGACCTTATTTTTGTTAACCTTCAAATCTGTACATTGTGTGTTTAATTGTTAAAGGGTATTTAAGCAAAATTGCTTTACATTGCAATTTAACCAAACAATAGCAGAGCGTTTAAACTGCAAAATTGTAGTTTTTCTTCCAGCAGCTCATATAATTAATTTTTTGTATTCTGAAAAGCCTTAAGATGTATTTTTAATTTAAAGCTTCTGCACAAATTTTATATATACAATATCATAAGTATGTTAAAATCTTTTTTCATAGTCAAAATCACACTAGTAAAATGGATATTTTGCCTGTTTTGGTTGGTCAAGTTTGTATATCTCTCGTTGATGCTATAAAGAATATGTTCCACCTCGTAATCTAAACTTCAGTCGTTTTAATGATGAAAACGCCAATTAAACAACATCTTAAAAAAATTCGGTTTGTAAGTAAAACTTTACCTTACTTACGTTATTTGAAAAAAAAATATATCATTCGTGAGATTTTGTAGCGTTTTGGAATTTACAGTATTGTGGTACAAAATATTTTAATGTCGAAATTTTGGGTTTAGAGGTAATAAATTGCTGCATCGAATATTTTTCGAAAATATAAATTTTCTTAAGCGGGTTCAAAAAGATTTCTTCAAATATTATAAAATATTATTATTTAATATATTGTCATTATTAAGGGTTTATTAATTTTATTGGTTCCTACATCAGTAAAATTCACACTAAAAAGTATAAGCAGTAAATTTTAATGTACTTTGGAATTTTTTATTTGTGTAAAACTGTTTTTTTCTCAAAAAAAATATTATGAAATGTAAACATTTCATTTGTATTATATTTAAAAATAGAAAACCAAATACTATAAAACAACAAAAAAAATAATAAAAAAATTTGGTTATTTAAAAACAATTGGTATTGGGCTTGGTATAAATTAGGTAGTTAGAAAGAATTTTAAACAAGTGTTTTTCTTTAAGTTCAAGCGCGTGTTTTTTGTTGTTGCTTATCTAAGAACGAAAGACAAGCAACAACTTGCGGTTGACATTATATATAACAACAAAAACAATATCTAAGAAATTTTAAGTTGGGCAATCCCGACCATAATATTCCGTACAAAACATTTTTTTTATATTTAGTACATACAACATAAAAAAACTATGGATTACAATGTAATTTTGCCAGTGGAACTTTTATTGGAGCTATGGTGAACTGTGTACTAGCCGTTAAAGAAATAAAATTTGTCTTTTTTTTGGCATAATTCCTTAGGCAACAATTTGTGGAGATAGTGTTACAATCATGGCACCTATAGCAAGAAATGCTTACTTCGGGAAAAAATTTTAATAGAAGATATGTAAAGAATTAAGCCAACCTTAAAAAATTCTGTGTAAAAGTTGATTGTAACAGGTCTTTAATATGTATAAATTTGTGGCGATGGAATTACATTGGTGGTGGTTTAAGCCCGAAATTTCCATTTTGGATTGATTTTTTTACAGAGGCAAATTAAAAAAAGGGACCAATCATAAGAAAACTCTTTGGCATTTTAGTAACAACATGTCCATAAGACCGCGAGCACTTTGGTAAGACAGACAAAATATCATTTAAGTAAAAAGTGGAAACGTTTTTTTTTGAAAGAACAATTGTATAGGAGCTACATAGAAAATTTAGTTTTTTAATATTTTTGACAGAACGTAGTTTTTATTGCTTTTCGGGTGAAAAAATTATCTCTGGGTTTCCAAAACTTCAAGTTAAATAAAAATACACATTTTGCTTTGCGAATCCTCATATATGTGTTTCTTATATCAAAAAAAATTATTATGGGATTTGTAAAATATTTAAGAAAGAATGAAAACTGCCTTTCCTGGGCCAAAAGTCTTTAAGCTTATATTTCGTGACTAAAAGTTCCACTAAAAAATAAAAATTATTTAAAGAAATCATTTTTTGGGTACTTGCTTGACTTTTAATATCAATCTGATTCAGTAATCTTAAATTTTTTTATCTGAGGATTAATAAGCTACAAAAAATACTTCTTACCCACTTGAATGACGTACGACCTTAACTTAACTTTATGTTTCTAGGCTGATTATCTTAAAAAAGTATCAAAATAGTAAGAGAAAAAAATAAGATGGTACCAAAAAAAAAAGGTAATATTTGCCTAATTTTCTTATACTCTGCCCTAATCTGGGTCAATACTTAATTTTAATAATTTTTAAAAGATATTCTGCATCCTCTTACGGATGAAATATACATTCAGTCATCATTCATCACGTAAGAAACTCTAATTTGAAAAAAAATCTCCACATTGCATGCGCAATACTCACTTGAACACAGCGACATCATGACGGACAAGTTTGCACAATCGATATTTCCAATGGCGCCACCCTCCCTCCACCCCGTTTTTTTTAAATAAACAAATCAATGTTCATTGATTCTGTTATAAACACCATTTTATCGGTGCTCTGGTTTTTCATTTGATTTACTTTTTATAATTATTTAAATTTCTTAAGTAGTTATTTTTCCCAATGCCTCTTCTTGGTTCAACGTTTTAAAAATTATAAGCAACACGTTTTCGTTAATGTTAAATTTTGGGAAAAAACTAAGAATAAAATCTTAGTTTTAAAAATATGTTTTTAAAATTAAGAATAAGATCTTAATATTAAGGCTACGTTTTTGATTCTAGGAATGTGTTCTTAGAGCTCAAAACCACGTTCTTAAATTTACAAAAAAGTCTTAAAGCAACATTGCGATTTCATGTTTCGAATTCATTCTTAAAATATAAGAATTCATGCTTGGATTCGGAAAAAGAGGTAGCTCCCATACACATTAACAATTTTTATGAAATTATCTATACGTTTTATTTCGGAAAATATAAAAACTATCGACATCAAATGCTCTACAAAAAGTAATCGGACAACAAGACCTACGCTTTGTAGAAAAATTTTTTGGGTGGGGGCAGAAGAAGGGGTAGCTTCCATACAAATTGACGATTTTTTAAAATTTTCGATACGCTAGATTTCAGAAACTATAACAGGTATCGGCATCAAATGTTCTACAAAAAGTAATTGAAGAACAAGGCTACGCTTTGCAGAAAAATTTTTTGGGGTTGGGGAAGAAAAAGCGGTAGCTCCCATTTTTATAAAATTTTCGATACGCTATATCTGAAAAATTATAAAAGCTGTCGACTTCGAATGCTCTACTAAAAGTAATAATCAAAAAATTCATACATTTTGATAAAAAAATTGGAGCGGAGCGAACATTTTTTTAACTGTCAACCTCAAACTTTCCTCATCTATTTCTATTATCCATATGATCGTTAAAATTTTGTAAAGTTTTCTATGGACTCGCTCGGTATATTAAAAGACCAATGTGAAAAGTATATAAGATTCGGCACAGCCGAGTATAGCGTTCTTAATTGTTTTTCTTAACTTGATATTAAAAAATTTCCGTAATTAATAAAACTTATGCTGAGCAAAATTTTGTGTTTCCATCTACACTTTTTATGACTTGGCTTGTTATGATTAATATGAATTTACTGAATATAAATAGGTACTTGCCCATATTTACCAAGTAATTAAAGTGTTTGGTTTTATTATTTTTGTTGCTATTTATTTCGCCGAAAATTGATACTCTGTACAGAAAATCATTTGCGTACGTAAGATTTTTTTGGGTATAAAAGGAACCCATTGCTTTGTTTCAATTTAAACTAAATTTCGCCAGATCAACTATAAGTTTTTAAATTTTACGTGTTAGAAAATTTTTTTTTAAATAAATTATTTTAATTTGTAAAAAAAGTGAAAGCATTCTTTTAAAGCTTCCACCAAATATTTAACTACTCGTATATAATATGGAGGCAAATATCAAGTAAGTTTATATTAATATTAATATTTCAATCTTGAAAGAAACTTTAATTTTGAAAAAAGCAGATTTTTCTACCGATACTAGAAGCTACGCAATTTCATCATCAGTACCCTTTGAACGGTAGTAGTGTCTTTTGGCTGTAAACATCACCTATTTAACTTACATGTAACAGAGAAAAGGATACGGTATGACTGTTTTCCTTCTGTTTTATTTTGTAAGTTAGGACGAAGTTTACTTTTCATATAAACTATGCTTTTTTGCATTTAAAGTCTCTTTGGAAATACAGTCATATCCCGTTAATTCGTACCCCGATAAATCGTAATTCCCGATAATTCGTAATAAACTGTCGGTCCCTTGAAAAAATCTCGTTAATTCGCAAAATTTCCATACATTTTGGTCCCCTCGCTAATTCGTAATTTTTTTTGAAAATAAAATCTTCTTTACCTCTTATAAATCGTAATTGTTTGCTAACTACCACTTATAATTCGTAATAAAAACAACAGAAACATGAAAAGAATAATTTTTTGTTTACCGCTATTTTTTGCGTAGGTTTTTACTTTTGCTTGCGTGTGTGTTTATTTTCTTAAGATCAGTTTGCTACATCAATGTTTTTTATGTTTTTTTATTGTTATATTAAATAAATTGAAAAACCCCGTTAATTCGTATTTATTTTATTTTAATCCCGTTAAGTCGAAATCCCGCTAAACCGAAAACCCCTATAATTCGTAAGAAATGGCCGGTCCCTTGCGATTACGAATTATCGGGATTTGACTGTACTTGAATAATGGTCAAGCATTAATCCATCTCTTAGATGGAATAAAACGCCTTTTATTATTGTATATCACACAATAAGGGGGTTTAATCTTTTTAATTCTTTTTTCTTGTCAACGACAAATGAATTGATACAGCTAGTATCGTTAGAAAAATCTGTTTTTTTTTTCAAATAAAAGTTTCTTTCAACTTCAGCGGAAAAATACTAATTTATTGTTATAAAAAGAAATTATATGAACTAAAACCAAACTAAAAAGCAAAATTTTTTTTATTATATAAAAGTTTGTTACATAAATAGTGTATTTTTGGAATTTTTTTATATATTTTTTTTTAATTTGATCAAAATATGTTATACGTTTTATGAGTTTTTAAGCATTTGGCCCAGTTTTCTTTTTATTTCTTTTTTATCAAAAACTGTATTTTTTTAAAATTTTTTTGGTGCATGATAAAAAAAAAATGTCTAATCCAAATTTATATATTGATAACTAGTGTTATTGGCATGTCTTTAAAATGACAAGATAATTAAGAAAACAATTTTTTTTCCTGACCCTAGTCAAGTTAAATGCATTTTTTAAATCTGTTATATTTTTTCGTCAGTTGTATTTTATCAATACTAAATTGTTTGTAGTTAGTATGTTTTGTTCATACCAGAGTTTATAATATAAGAATTAGAAAAACTTTGCAGACTGATGGTAAAGACAGATATGTGAACAATAGAGAAATCACCAAAGTGCCGAAAGTATTTTCTTGTATTCGCTTTATTTGAAAAAGCAGGGGTTTCATTGTCTCAAGCTCTTCCACATATTCACATAACCAGCAATAACCAAAAATGGTTTGTCTGCCAATTTGTCAGGTACGACTAATGCATCAATGACCTTTTGAAATACCCGCGAGCAGTTTAAGATATATTTTACCCGTGTTTGTTCTGATTACCAATACTACCCCTCATAAAAATATTAGTACCCTACAGTCTAGAGAATTTTCTGCTTGCTTTGCTTCTTTTTATATATAAAAAAACTCGTTTATCTGGAAATGATGTAGTAACACCACTGATATTTGTTTAAGACCCTTGTTGTATCATTTTATCTATAGACTTATTATTAAAAAATCTCATATTATATTGGAATGCAGCACAGACTGGTATACCTGAATCCCTTGGCTACCGATGAATTCACTGAGCTTAAACTTATTGCCTTCAGAACGGCTTGACCTAATACTTTGATATCTTTTTATTCTTCAGGCATGTTGTCTCCCTAACAAATAAAATTATTATTATTAAAATTTCTGCTTAGAATGCACTAAAGATCCCCTAGTTTGAATGACTCTGCAGTTTTAACCGCAGCGCTAGCCAGGATTAAACTTAAAAGGCTGATTTTTTACAGGATTTAAACATTTCCCTGTGTATACTTAGAAAATTATTACAGTAGGAAGTACAGAAAGTAATAACATTTAACATTTAACATTTAATTTTTAAAAAAATATTTATTTTTTAACTGGTCTGATGAGTAATTCAAAGCAACAACTGCAGGAAAATACAGATTTTTAGTTGAAGTTAATTTCGTCAGTTATTTTGTATTTACATATAAAAGTAAACAACAATAAAATAAAAAAGATTAACTCTGTTAATGTTTTTTCTGATACTTATGGAAGTTCATTTTTGTGTTAGTTTTAATGAATATCTTATTAAAGGAATTTCAAATGAGTATGCAGTCATGCACAGTATAATATTCAGTTGATTTTACATCAATAATTTTTTGACTGTATGAAAATACTTCTCCTAGAAAGATATATCGGAATAAATGGCCATTTTATTTTATATTATAATACAATATTTTATTTTTTATTTATGTTATTATTTTTTTGTTTTATTTTACTTAAATTTATTTCATTTTATTTTTTTTTTTATTTTATTTTATTTTAATTTATTTTATTTTATTTTATTTTATTTTATTTAATTTTATTTTATTTTATTTTATTTTATTTTATTTTATTTTATTTTATTTTATTTTATTTTATTTTATTTTATTTTATTTTATTTTATTTTATTTTATTATTTTTTTATTTTATTTTATTTTATTTTATTTTATTTTATTTTATTTTATTTTATTTTATTTTATTTTATTTTATTTTATTTTATTTTATTTTATTTTATTTTATTTCATTTTATTTTATTTTATTTTATTTTATTTTATTTTATTTTATTTTATTTTATTTTATTTTATTTTATTTTATTTTATTTTATTTTATTTTATTTTACTTTATTTTACTTTATTTTATTTTATTTTATTTTATTTTATTTTATTTTATTTTATTTTATTTATTTTATTTTATTTTATTTTATTTTATTTTATTTTATTTTATTTTATTTTATTTTATTTTATTTTATTTTATTTTATTTTATTTTATTTTATTTTATTTTATTTTATTTTATTTTATTTTATTTTATTTTATTTTATTTTATTTTATTTTATTTTATTTTATTTTATTTTATTTTATTTTATTTTATTTTATTTTATTTTATTTTATTTTATTTTATTTTATTTTATTTTATTTTATTTTATTTTATTTTATTTTATTTTATTTTATTTTATTTTATTTTATTTTATTTTATTTTATTTTATTTTATTTTATTTTATTTTATTTTATTTTATTTTATTTTATTTTATTTTATTTTATTTTATTTTATTTTATTTTATTTTATTTTATTTTATTTTATTTTATTTTATTTTATTTTATTTTATTTTATTTTATTTTATTTTATTTTATTTTATTTTATTTTATTTTATTTTATTTTATTTTATTTTATTTTATTTTATTTTATTTTATTTTATTTTATTTTATTTTATTTTATTTTATTTTATTTTATTTTATTTTATTTTATTTTATTTTATTTTATTTTATTTTATTTTATTTTATTTTATTTTATTTTATTTTATTTTATTTTATTTTATTTTATTTTATTTTATTTTATTTTATTTTATTTTATTTTATTTTATTTTATTTTATTTTATTTTATTTTATTTTATTTTATTTTATTTTATTTTATTTTATTTTATTTTATTTTATTTTATTTTATTTTATTTTATTTTATTTTATTTTATTTTATTTTATTTTATTTTATTTTATTTTATTTTATTTTATTTTATTTTATTTTATTTTATTTTATTTTATTTTATTTTATTTTATTTTATTTTATTTTATTTTATTTTATTTTATTTTATTTTATTTTATTTTATTTTATTTTATTTTATTTTATTTTATTTTATTTTATTTTATTTTATTTTATTTTATTTTATTTTATTTTATTTTATTTTATTTTATTTTATTTTATTTTATTTTATTTTATTTTATTTTATTTTATTTTATTTTATTTTATTTTATTTTATTTTATTTTATTTTATTTTATTTTATTTTATTTTATTTTATTTTATTTTATTTCATTTTATTTTATTTTATTTTATTTTATTTTATTTTATTTTATTTTATTTTATTTTATTTTATTTTATTTTATTTTATTTTATTTTATTTTATTTTATTTTATTTTATTTTATTTTATTTTATTTTATTTTATTTTATTTTATTTTATTTTATTTTATTTTATTTTATTTTATTTTATTTTATTTTATTTTATTTTATTTTATTTTATTTTATTTTATTTTATTTTATTTTATTTTATTTTATTTTATTTTATTTTATTTTATTTTATTTTATTTTATTTTATTTTATTTTATTTTATTTTATTTTATTTTATTTTATTTTATTTTATTTTATTTTATTTTATTTTATTTTATTTTATTTTATTTTATTTTATTTTATTTTATTTTATTTTATTTTATTTTATTTTATTTTATTTTATTTTATTTTATTTTATTTTATTTTATTTTATTTTATTTTATTTTATTTTATTTTATTTTATTTTATTTTATTTTATTTTATTTTATTTTATTTTATTTTATTTTATTTTATTTTATTTTATTTTATTTTATTTTATTTTATTTTATTTTATTTTATTTTATTTTATTTTATTTTATTTTATTTTATTTTATTTTATTTTATTTTATTTTATTTTATTTTATTTTATTTTATTTTATTTTATTTTATTTTATTTTATTTTATTTTATTTTATTTTATTTTATTTTATTTTGTTATATTTTAATTTGTTTATTAATTAACTTTTTCTTGTTCTTACAGAAAATTAGGAATAACACCTTATAAAAAAAGCCGCGCACTTGTGTTACTATTTGTATGTTTATCGATAATGAATGACCTTGGTAGCGCCAACCAATTAAAAACTAACAACTCTCAAGATAAAAGTAAATTGTTTTGCAGAACCCTTAAAAAATTTGTGTCTTATACCTTTAATTTCTTCTAACTTAGGTATTGGTACCCCGCCTTTTAAATGGTTTGAGTTCAAGCCAAAGGCAGCACAAAATGATATAATCAAACCATGCCCTCTTTTACTTTCTCAGTTTAATATTTGCACACCTTCGGAGTACGATCGCGTTGCCTTCCAGGTATTAAACAAAATGGATATGGATGTAGATCCTTGCGACGATTTTTATGAATTCGCCTGTGGTGCTCATATACACCAAAATAAAAAAAATCTATTTTCGGAAACTTCAGACAATTTGGATAAACAGCTTAAGGATATACTCGAAGAAGAAAGGCCGCAAACAAACCTAAAACACTTAAAGATACCCCACATTTTCTATAAGGCGTGTATGGATGAAGGTAAAGTTTTGATCTGTTTGTTTGCAAGAGTGATAACGCTGAGTTTGTTTTTTTTCGCCAGACTTAATTGAAGATTTAGATGCCAAACCAATCGAAAAATTGTCAAAGACTTTGGGTGGTTGGCCAGTTATCGTAGGTGAATCCTGGGATAACAATGACTCTTGGTCTTGGTATGACACTGTTCGAAAGTTTAAAGATTTAGGCTTTAGCACTGATTACATATTAGGATTTTCAGTTACTGCAGACTTGAATAATGCCAACAAATATATAATAAGTGTAAGTTTATACAAAAGATATTTTAAATTTTCCAGTTTTATTTTTAAATTAAAAAAAAATAATTTTTTATAAACTAAAAATTTTTAACAACCGGTCATAATTTTGAATTTTTAGTTGGAATCACCCACTTTTGGCTTAAATCAAAAATTCCTATTAAGGGGTCTTAATGATTCTCTGGTATCTGCTTATTTTAAGTATATGGTGGAGATGGCTGTACTATTTGGTGCCAACAGAACCATAGCAGAGAACGAATTAATTGAATCTTTGCAGTTTGAAATACATTTGGCTAAGGTATGGCCATTTATATAAACACAATTTAATTTTTTATTTTATTTAAATGTTTTTAGATATCTGATGATCTGGATAGAGGACTTAAAGATCTGTATAACTATTTCAGTATTAGTGAATTGTCAAAAGAATTCCCCTATATCCAGTGGTTGGATTATATTAACGCACTTTTACCTAAGGATATTAAAGTTAATGAAAGTGAAATTGTTTATGTTCGGAAACCTAGTTATTTGGAGAATTTGGGTGAATTCTTAAAAAAGACAAACAAACGTATTGTTGCTAACTATATGATGTGGCGTATTTATGATTTTTCGGCTACTTTCCTATCGAAAAAATTCCGTGACAGAAAATCTGAATTTATAAGACTTCTGTCTGGAAAACAAGAAAAAACTGAAAGATGGAAGGAATGTGTGGACATTGTTGCTGGCAGGTAATTCAAAAGTCGTGTCTTTCTTATCCTGTTTTTAAGTACATATGTATATACAGGAGTATATTTTTGATAATTTATTTTGCCAATCCTTATTAAAAACAATTATTTTACATATAAAAAGGCTCAGTTGCCTGATAGTATTTTAAAATTTTTTTAAGCTTTTGAACAAAGCAGTTGTATTATTACAAAACAATATATCTTTATTTACTTTATATATTGGCATCAATGCCAAATAGAGCAACACACAAAAAAGTTTTTAAAAAATATTGATTTTGTATCATACAACCCTTTCAAGCACCAACATCATTTGCATTTAAAATATGTTTTTTTATTAAATTGTTTATAACTAAATAATTTTCTCTGTTAAATTTTAAACAAAAAACATTTTTTTTCTAAAAAAAATAATAGAAAATATCCACAAACTGATCTGAAAAATAAGAATAGTTTGGCAATAGCAATTGGTGCTCTCTACGTTCGCAAACACTTTAACCAAACATCTAAGACCAGTGCCTTAAAATTAACCAATTATATACGAAGTACCTTAAGACAACTACTTAATGAAGTTGGATGGATGAGTAGCAATGCAAAACAGGAAGCAAAGAAAAAGTTGGATTGGATGACTTTTAATGTGGGGTTTCCTGATCAGATGCTAGATGAAGATAAACTAGAAAAATATTATCGTTCATTAAATATTAACAGCTGTAGATACTTTGAATCCTTTTTAAAAATGAAAATCTTTAGTGCAAATAACGCTTTTGGCAAACTACGCGAGACGGTTAACAAAGACGATTGGACAAAATTTGATAATCCGGCTTCAATTGATGCTTTTATAAATCACATTCAAAATAGTATACGTACGTATAAAAAATATTATCAGAATAAATTTAAGCTTTAAAATATTACTTCCTAACTCATTACTTAAAAAACTCTCATATAGGCATTACTAATGAGAATATCAAAGACTCTTAAAAGGGAATTTTTTAAAATTAGTTTTATTCTGTCTTATATTGTTAACTTTAAGTTTCATGGTACACAATTTCAAAAAGTGCAAGAGTATATAAACATACACAGTTTTTCAAAATTGGGAGTTAGAATTGAAAAAAAAATCTTTTAATTTTTTGAAATGCTGCCAGCTATTAAATACCAAAATATTTGTAATTTTTTTTTTATACAGAAATTTCTGCGGGTCTTTTACAAGGCGATTTTTTCAATGAAAACCATCCAATGTACATGAATTTCGGAGCCATTGGTACCATTATTGCTCATGAAATTGCACATGGTTTTACCACTTCAGGTCGTTTATATAATAGTTCAGGTGACCTGTCTTACTGGTGGGACATCGATACACATATAGCTCATTATGAAATTGTCCAGTGTATTATAAATCATTATGACAACAATATAGATAAACGAACTGGGTTAACGGTAAGTTATTTTTATGGTTATTTCAAAAATAGATTGAAAAAAATTTTAAATAGTATACCCTTCAAATAGAGAATATATTAGTTTGTCATATCGTTAATAACTTTTAACTATCCATTTGCGACTCCATTAAATATATGTAAATGTTCTAGATCCCTATAGATAGAGAAATCAATATATTATTGTCCGTCTGTGTGTCTGTGTAACTGGATGTGTGTTGAAATAAAGTTCCCGGATCCAAATAAAGTCACACTAAAAACGTATTGGTATCGAAAAACCAAATATACCCTTGAGACAATCGATTTCAGAAAAAAAGGTAAACTTTGACCGAGATATAAGCAAAACCCCAAAAAATCTAATTTTTTTGGGCAAATTCAGCAAAAATATCCCTATGTATCTCAGTTAGGTTCCTGGGCCATCATATACTGGACAGCCTAGGGGATGTATCTGCGAATGGGCTGAACGACTAGTCGAGATACATCAATGCGACAGGGTGGGTCTAGTACTGAATTTTCCCTTGAACCATGGTTTAAGGGGGCATATCCCCTCTCGAGTGCTGTGGTGTTGTCGAAAACAGAGTCACTTAAACTCTACTTAACAGTTTACGTGTAGCGAACTACCACGGAAACCAACCAACCAACCATCTCAGTTAATACAGTCACTACATCCACAAAATTTAGGACGAATAGATTGTCAAAAAAATTTTTCTTTACTTTTTTCTAACTATGTATATCAAAAACTTAAAAAAATTTAATATTTTTTTATTGCAAAATAATTATTAATAAGTTTTTTTAAGATCCAATTATACAGGATGTGTAACGGCAAAGTATACTATTTTGTTTTGCTGCTATTTTGGTAAATATTTATCTTGACTTTCGTGTTTGGCAGTCGTAACGACGTGGCAAATTTATCATGGAAACATATTTGGTACATTAGATTAATTAATTTAATCGTTAAAAGATTTTATCAAATTCAATTATCAATTTTCATGAAAAAAAATATTGAGTGACGAGGCACATTTTCATTTGAATGGGTATGTAAAAAAACAGGATAGTCGGTTCTGGATATTGAAAAACCTTCATTAAAAGTGACAGTCTGGTGTGCAATTTAGTTAGGAGGAATCACTGAATCTTACTTTAGTACTTTAGACTTGGTTAAAATGTGGTACCAACAAAACAGAGCTCTTTCCTCAACAAGTTTTTTCAAAAAATCATATTGCTTGGCCTCCACGGTCGCCTAATTTTAATGCTCCGAAATTATTTGAATGGGGATAATTGAAAAGCAAGGTCTATGCAAACAAACCAAAAACTCTGGAGCAACTGAAACAAAATATTCGTCATGAAATTAAAAAAATACCGCATGAAATGTGTAAGAATGTAAAAGAAAAATGTTTGTAAGGCTAACAGTGGCGTAAATTTATCCAATATTGTATTTAATACATAGCTGCCGACAAACAACAAAGTAGTATACCTAGATGGCGAACTCCCTGTAATAACAGTAATAGTTTTTTATATTTTTATTTTAATTAAAAGTATAACAATTATTTCTGCAAAAAAAAATATTTCTTGACTAAAAAATAACAAAATTAAAAAAAATTTTTATTATATCTTGAGAAAAATAATTAAAAAAAGAAAAGCATAAAAATCACATGATATCCAAAAATATTACAACTGACTTTCCGATGTACATATCATTGAAACCTCGAAAATAATTATGATTTAACTAATATTTTTTACTTTAAACAAGAACAGCTAGAGGCGTTGATATACTGTTTATTCTGAGGCATTAAAAGATGGGCGTTTTCATTTCTAATTCTTGCTGTTTTTATTTAAAAAAAAAAAAATAAAATTACATTACATTACGTATACCAAAAGTATTTAAACGTTCTAACACTTTAAACTTTTAACGATGAGAAGTATCTACTTGTGTTTCATTTTTCTCTAAAAACTTTTTTAATCTTTCAGGCGTGGTAGCAGTGACAGTTTGCAACTTTTGCTTTTAAAAAAACCTCGCCAGCTCCTTTCTTAGTTTTTCTAAGACCTTTGAAATTTCTTCTAAAATACTTCAAAAATTAAAACAATCTATTATTTAAAATCCAAAATAATATTAGTTTTTGGATCAATAGGTGTGTTCATATACCGAAAATTATCACTAATTTTCGATAATTATTACTAGTAAGTGTTCACGTACACAAAAAATTAGCAGCTAGAGAGCCAAAAAAGAGCGTAATATGTTTAGAAACAAAAATGTTTCTGATAATTTCTGCTAGTAAAAATTTTACTATCAGGAATTATTCAAACAGTCTTTCTGTCATTATGCTTTGCAAAAAAATTTAAGTTTTAAATTTTTATAAGTTTACAATAACAAAATACATTGGCTTGCAAGTTTTGACTGTAAAAGTGTTCATTTACTTTTAAAAATTTTTGAGAGCAATTTTGAAAATATTTCCCTTTACTCTCTCGTTGCTAGTAATTACTGGAAAGTTATTGAACACAACTATTATAAACCAAAGAGGCAGCACAGTATATTTTAGGATTAAAGTTTTTTTTAAATTAATTTTTTTACTTATAACGCTTAGATAAATTCCTTGCGTACACTAAAAGAAAATGTTGCTGATATTGCTGGCGCAAAATTGTCTTATTTGGCCTACCAACAGTGGGTTGCCGAAAATGGTGAAGAACCTAAACTGCCTGGTTGGAATTATACACCTAAACAAATGTTTTGGATAGCAGCTGCGCAAATGTTTTGTCATAAATACGACAATGGTAGTATTTTTTGCTACTTATTTATTTTTTTATTAAATAATTTTTTGTAATTGTTTTGTTTTGTTTCAGAAACACTTAAAAACTTACTCGACAGCAGCAAATACCCACCAACAGGCGTTCGGGTTTTGGGAACATTCAGCAATATTAAAGAATTTTCTGAGGATTTTAAGTGTTCAAAAGGGGCACGCATGAATCCTGATAAAGAGTGTAAAATTTGGTAGATAAAGAAAATATGTTTTTAATTACTTAAGTAATACCGAATAATAAGGAGTAATATTTCAACACCCAATAAAATTTTTGTGCTTTCAACAAACAGAGTCATATATCTAAACACTCAAATTTTTTTTAAAGTTTCACTTGTACGATTTTCTGTTGTTATAGATAAATCAATCATTAATCAATATCAAATTCTTGTGCCTTAAAAAAAGAAATAGAAGATAAGGATTACCTACAATCCCACGATATGACTTAAAAACAAAATACTTGTACATATGTATGTACGTAAAATATTGAAACAAAAAAAAAAATGGCAAATTTAACAAAAAGTATAAAAGTGAATAGCTATGTATTTCAAAGAGCTCTGCATTCAAAGTGTTTCCTGTTAGGTAATATGAATTGAGAGCTTGCCTCAAAAAAAATTAAAAGTTTTTAGCCTAAAACGTTTTAAGTTAATTATGTAAATATTGATATTTTTCCTATTTTTAAAAATTTGTGACTACTTCCTTAGTAAATGCTTATCATTTTTTAATTGATTTTTTTTTATTTTTGTTTTTGCTATCGATTTTAATTTGATATTAACAAAGCTTTTTAGCTACTGATATACTTTTAATTTTAATCTTAATTCTATAATATTTCATAGAGCTTTAAAAATTTTAAATTAGAAATTAGAACTATAAAGCTCGCAGTTCGTGTTTTATTTGCTTCCCCTCCGAAATAATAAATCTTGTCCGGGACAGGGATTTTCAACTAAACTAAAAATGCGTTTTTCTCAGAAACTATAGCAGTTAGAGCCAAAAAGGCAAAAAATCTGTGATCACTACCCATTTTGACCAAAAAGTCGATTTTTTGAGGATTTTCATAAAGAAAACTTTAAATCAGTTTTTCTCGGAAACTATAGCATTTAGGGCCAAAAAGGCAAAAATCTGTGATCACTACCCATTTTGGACATAAAGTGGATTTTTTGAGGATTTTCATATAGAAAACTTTAAATGCGTTTTTCTCGGAAACTATAGTATTAATAAAACATTTATCTGTATAAGATCCATTCTCTTTTTTTAGTCAAAAATTATGAGAAAACTAAGTAATATACGTTGCCAGCGGACATCCTGTATAACAATGTCATTGCTAAAAAGGTACTTAAAAGCACTTAGGGAAATTGTTAAAAGCTAAATAAATAGCCATTTTTCATAAACAAATATTTTACAAAATTTTTTGGGGTTTGCATGAGCTAATAGGCACCCAAAAATACCAGAAAAGCACCAAGATGCCAATACAGTTTTTGTTGTTTTTATCTCTTTATTTTTTATTTGCTGTAAGAAATTTATGATATTCCCAGTGACAAATTAACTAATCATTCTATGAGCTATGCATTAGCTACTTGTTCTGCGTGGTTGCAGTTTTATAATTAAAAGTATTTTAAAATTTTTTCCTTTTACATGCCATTTTGGTGTCTAAATTTAAATAAACCTTTAAAAGGATATCATACTTGTGAATCATACATTTTATAAAACCAAAAATTTTATATTTTTAAATTATAATAAAATATGTGAGTAAAATAATTACTAATTATAAAAGAGATATATCTTTAGGTTTAGACTCCTTTGTCTTAACATATGCTAAGGCATGCCAATAATATATTATTACATCTCATTTGTACAAAAAATTTTTTCCTATAACTCTGTTTTATGTTGCAGCAAATATTCATGCTCATACAAGTTTATTCATATAAATATTTCAAAGAGGCTATATTTGTAAGTTTGTACTTGAATGTCTATCTGCGTCTGTTTAAAAAAATTATAAGTGCTTGAATATAGAAAGCTGCTAAGGTTATATGTTTTCCCACTTACATTGATAATAAATGTTATAAAAGCCACTACATTCATATCTACATACACATTTTTAAAAAAAGAAAATTAAGTAAAATGATTCTAACTTAAATGCTTGAACGAGAGAATATGTGCAAAGAAGGATTGTAACTGTGGCACGTGAAGTCCTTTAAGAAGTGAGTTTCGAAAAAAAAACAATAAAGTATGCAAAACAAAAAAAAAAATACTTAAAACAAACAGTTGACAATGAAAAAAGAAAGCGAAAGAGTTGCAAGAATAAAGATTGAATAAAATATGAAATTCGAAATTGTAAGCGAATATTTAGCATTTTTTACAGCTATTAAATATTTATGAGTAAAAATAAAAGAAAGTTACCTAAGATGTACTGAAGCATTAGTGTTTTTTTATTTTTTCTTTTCAATTATAAGTTCTAAAGCAACTTACTACCGTTTAAACTTGTTTCATTGTACTTAAATATTAACTGCTTCTCGTCTGTTGCAGTTAAAAAAAGGGAGCTTAGTAAAGCGGTCATATTATATGTTGTTTTTGTTTCGTTACGTTTTGTTTTGCTTCCTTTTCTTATTTTTTTTTAAGGAAACATTGTTATTATTTTCTTTCGTGCTTGTGATTTAACTAGTTTCCTTAAACGTGCTGTAACAATTGGCTGTTGTGTTTAGTATTTTCTTAAGCGTTTAATATGTTTTTGACACCGAATATCCTGTTGTTAATAAATACTTAATTGTTGCCTTAGAGTTGTACTCTAATTATTAAGGTTTAAGAGCCATTACTTTTATTTTTCATTTGTCAATATCCTTTTAGTTAGAAAACAGCCAACTAGGACCTTGCTTTGTGCGCAGCTTGCATCTTGTAGTTATTTAGAGTCATTGCAAAGCATTGCAATAGCAGTACCAAAACATTTTATTCGAATCGCCAATCCCCTGATATAAAACTCATTAGACAAACAAACATTGACCATCGATTGATGTTCAAATCTGTTCTGAAACCAACTTACTTAAAACTGATGTTATATTGTTCTTAAACAATATTCAAATGCCTTAAATAATACACTGAGGGTGGCCAATTGACATAAAGTACCAGGTATACTCACAAAAAAATCATTTACAGTGGCTTTCCGTGCTTCAAAAACCCAAATTCTTATCGCCTCTTTAAATGCTTAAAATTGGGTCAAATAACAATCTACGTATTGGTTGACCAGATATTAAGAAAACTCTTTGTAAGGAGAGGAAAAATAGGTGCAGTTAAGCATGTTAAACCACGCAGCTGCTAAAATGTAAGTGGAATAAAGTGCAGCATACTTAGGTGTTTTGCTTTAGTCCCTTTGTAATACTTGTGAAAGAGAGAAACAAATAGTTATGGATAAGAAAAGTCTGACAGTTAAAGGCTTAGCTTAAAGGTTGGCAATGGGCGTCTGATCATCATTTTGATTTGCGAAAAAGGTTCAATTCCTATCTTAGTTTTATAGAATTGATAAACTATGATTATTTTTTCCTCTAAAGTCCATATTAAGTCTCTTTTCAATAAAATAACAAAAGTTCTCCCCTTAGGAAACGAAAATAAAGTTTTCATAATTGTACAATCATTTGTAGCAATATTTTAAAATTTAACGACAGCCATAATGTATATGGAAGCTTTCGGATAATTGTACATTCAACCCATTTCGTATGAAACATGCTTTTAAGTCTTGCTTTTCCTTTTATGTTTTCCCCATTGTTTCTATCATTGTTGTTGTTATTTAAAGCATTTCATTATAATGTCGATTGCTTTTTTTAAAATTGTGATTGTTTCTGTAACACAGACATGCACACACATATTTTTTATACACAATTGTAACTTCCTGTGTTCTGCTATACTTTATGTTTCAGTTATATTCAACTTCCTGTTGCTGCTTTTGTTGTTGTTGCTTTTCTTAGAAATGGAAATGTAATGCTTAAAACGGTTACATATATTGTAATTTCCATATGTTTAAGCATTTTTCTTAACAAAAAAAAAAATTAGGTAAAAATGAAATCTCTTTTAAGCTTACCATAGTTACGTATAAGTAGAGATGGGTTTAGACCTGGGTATTTACCCTACGCTGGGTATTTACCCATTTATAACCATTTTTATACCCGGGTATTTATCTAATTTCGGGTAAATACTCATTTGAATAACAAATACTCATTGTTACATATTTTACGCATTTTCGAATTTATTTTGAACATATTTTGTTTAAGTGCATTTTGTTTTTACATTTCTTAATGCGTTTTGCTCAGATAAGGCAGTTTTGACTGCATCAAACACAACAACAATTCTTAATAAGAACCGCTAATCAGCGTGCTTATGGCATTTCAATGTAATGAGTGTGAGCGATGACAACAACAATGCTGAAGCAACTAGAAAGATTAAAGTTTTGAAACGAAATGATTTCATTTGTTATTAAAAAATCTAATTCATAATAAAAAATTAAATTCTTTAATTTATTTAAATTTTTCTTTATTCTGATTTATACCCACATTTTGGGTAAATACCCAGGCGCTTGGGTAAATACCTGGGTATTCACATTTAAATACCCAATTTACCATTTGGGTATTTACCCTTGTCCCATCACTACGTTTTAGCCTACACAACCCAAATATGTGTTTGTATGGAAGAATGTGCTTGTTTTTATTTCCCGTATATAGCGTGTAGCTTTTTACGTAATTCTTGTTGTTGCTTTTTGTTATTGATTTTAGACATTTTTATATTAAGTTGTTCAATAGCCTCGTTAAAAGTGATAATGCCTTTAGGCATTCAACCTACTGGTGCCACATTATTCATGTACAACTAAGCACTTCTTCAGTTATGTAGGCTGAATGCCATAGCCAACAACAACCTTAACAATAAAAGCAAGTAGATACTTAATTTTACACTAAGTATTTGCCTTTTTAATAATCGTTTTTAAAAGCCTTATTTTGTTTAACACTCTAAAACACGTGTACTTTTACATATTTGACTGGAACTAGCCCAATTACGTAGAAAAAAACGGCAAAAATATTTTTCTCTTTAAAATCATTTTGCTATTGTTTAAAAAAGAGTTATTCTTTCCACAAACTAAAAATTAAATAAAAATAAATAAAAAAATTCTTAATAAAACTAAATGACTACAAATATTACTACTCAGAGGGCCATTAAAATTCTGAAATATTTTTTTTAATTGAAAGAAATTTTTAAGTAATAAAATTGAAATCGATTATGATTTCAGGTAAAAGAGTTGAAAAAAATAATATTTTCAAATTTAAATATTCTTCACATACTACTTCGACTACAAAATCAATAATTTCCTATTTTTTTATTACTTTTAGGTTTTTGCTGAAAAACAAAAAATTGTCTAAACTGTGTCTTAGAGTAAAATTTAGTTTCTGTTTTTACACAAACTACAACAGAGACCATCTTAAATTGAGAAATCCCTGCATGTGAGATTGAGAAAAACAAGCAACTGCTAAAAAAGAAAATAACTAAAATTAAAGAAGTTTGATATTTTAAAGGAAATAGTTAAGTTGTTAAGGTTGGCATAGCCACCTTGTTCTGGTACCCATGCAACAAACCACTTCCCTGCAAAAAATGTATGTCAATTTGTCGACGTACTTGTCCAATAACAGGCATAAAAACATGAATCGAAAAAAAATATTGGTCATGATCGGTAAAAATGGAATACATCAAGCAACTGGTCCAAAGGTGCTAAAAAATTTAAGAAAAAAAAAAAATAGAAATATTGGTTCCTACACATAGACATACATCTGTATATACAAACACACACAGACACACACATACACACACACACGTTAATACAAACAATATAGTTCGAACCGGACCTTAAGCAATCAATGCGAAATTCGCTAATTAGGATTGGCCTGTAACCCCTTCTGAGGTATTAGCTTTGAACCATTTGCCCCTTCCAAAGACAATGCAATGTAAAAGTGATTGGTTCCTTTTATATAGAATGCAAGAACTTAAAACAGTCCCTACCCTAAGAAACCCGTCACGTCAATAGTCTAAGAACTGTGCTCTTCTTCGTTGGCTTGTTATCCCATATAAAAGGTAGTAGACTTGTAAAGTTAATTAAAGCCACATCTACGAATCTCCCTTGTCTGCTGACTCTAAATCAGACATGATTTTCAAATCTTAAAAGAGTGATATATGTGGCAAGAGCGTATCTAGCTCTTGTTCGTTTAAGACTAAAAAGCTACATAAAATATCTTAAATGTGGCATTGTATAGTTCCCCACCTTTAAAAATTATCAAGTTTAATGTTCAGCGCAAAATTTTCTGACTTAAAGCTTATTGTTACAAAATTTATAAATTACCTAGTCATTAAGCTTTGATTCCCTGGTAGTTATACGTTAAAAACATAGTTGCCTACATTGGATCCATCTTCCTATAGATATATAGATACCAAAACCAAAAATCAAAAATATTTGTATGTAAAAAACAAATGGCGGAAATAAAAATCAACTGATGAGTTGCTCCTACCTTGTCCAATGTACCTTGATTGAAACTAGCTGTTTAACCTTGCACACACAAGCAGTCTTAAAAAGGTCAGTTTTTTGTAACCTTCAAAATTAATTTTCCTAATCATATTCCATTTTTCCTCTTTTTCCCGCTCATCAAGATATTTGTGGATGGCACTTATATTTTTAGTAGGCATACCTTTTGGAAGTAGAAATAAATTAACAAAAATGTATTTACGTAACTTTAAATTTCTTAATTCTTTTTTAAAACCAGATAAGATTTTGGCAATAGCTATAAATGAAATCTTCTCTATGAATAACATGTATTGCATTAGACTTGACCAGCTAAAACTTTCTTATATGTCTTTAAAAAGCCTTTTTATAAAATGGAGGCCCAAGACCTGAAAAGCTCTTTTTATACCCTTCACATATGTAAGTGATAAAAGTATATACAAGTCTGTCATTCCGTTTGTAATTTCTTTACTATCCACTTGGGACCCCACAAAGTAAATACATTCTGGATCCTTATAAATAAGGAAGTCGATATAGCGATGTCCGTCTGTCCGGGTTATGGTTGAAATCAACTTTCTGTAGACCCCCGATGTCGCATAGACCCGTACCTGGTATCAAACTATTTGAAACAGTCGCGAAAAAATCAATATAAATGACCAGATATAAGCAAAAAACCAAGACTGCCTTCTTTTTTTATTTTCAAAAGAACAACAAAGAACAAACTTACATATATACATATGTAATAATAAAAAAACAAAAAAAAAAAAAAAAACAAAAAAGGAAAAAAGAAATCAGTTATGTTCAATAACTTTCCAGTAATTACTAGCAACGAGAGAGTAAAGGGAAATATTTTCAAAATTGCTCTCAAAAATTTTTAAAAGTAAATGAACACTTTTACAGTCAAAACTTGCAAGCCAATGTATTTTGTTATTGTAAACTTATAAAAATTTAAAACTTAAATTTTTTTGCAAAGCATAATGACAGAAAGACTGTTTGAATAATTCCTGATAGTAAAATTTTTACTAGCAGAAATTATCAGAAACATTTTTGTTTCTAAACATATTACGCTCTTTTTTGGCTCTCTAGCTGCTAATTTTTTGTGTACGTGAACACTTACTAGTAATAATTATCGAAAATTAGTGATAATTTTCTGTAAATGAACACACCTATTATTGAAACACACTCAAAACGAAGTTTTATTAGTATTAGTATTCAAACATATAACAGGATTGCCATACAAAGCTAAATTTTCAAATTTTTATAAATCGCTCCTACGGCTTCCAGGGTTCTCCTACAAAGGTAAAATGTGAGACGGACCCCAATTAGTTTATCCACTTAAACATTTTTGTGGAACATACTTACCCTCTATCTCCACCCTCTAGCATGGTTGCCATGCAAAATTTTAAAAAATAAGGTGAAAACCGCTACAACTTCCTCGGAATCGCCCCTAGAGGAAAAAAATATATCACATACCCTCATTAGTTTTTCCTTCCAAACGTATTCCTAGGCAAAACTTACTCTCTATCTGCACGACCTAATGGGGTTGCCATACAAAATTTACAAAAATGATTTAAAAATGCAAACAACTTCTTCAGAGTCGGCCCTAGAGCAATAAAGTGTAAGACCGACCCTGATTAGTTTTTCCTCCCAAACGTATTCCTAGAACGTACTAACCTCCTATCTCCACGCCCTAAGGGCCCAAAACTTCTTTAGAGTTGCTTAAGAGCAGTAAAGTGTACGACCCATCCCCACTGGTTTCTTCTCCCATACATATTCCTAGAACATACCTATCCCCTATCTCCACGCCTTTAGGGGATTGCCATACAAAATTTACAAAAATGATGTAAAAATGCCCACAGCTTCTTCAGAGCCGACCTTAGGGCAATTAAATGTACGACCGATCCCCATTAGTTTGCCCTCCCAAACATATGCCTAGAGTATACTTACACCATATCTGCACGCCCTAAGGGGGTTGCCATACAAAACTTGAAAAAATTAGGATAAAAACACCTTACACCTTCCCCGTAATCACCCGTGGAGCGTTAAGAAATGACACCGACCTCTATTTAAAAATAAGAACTATTTTATAAGTAAAAAAATGGATACAAATAAAAAAATTAGGATTTCGAAAGGCCAATGCGAAGGGTATATAAGATTCGGCACAGCCGAATATAGCGCTCTTACTTGTTTTAAGAAAATGTTTTTATAAAATTTGCCTTATTCATCTATTACAATACATCTAATGGATTCTTGTATTGCTTAGCTTGAATACAAGAAAACACACTCACCCACAGTGATTTAGAGATATTGTAAACATTGAAAATGAAAACTTTTTATAACATTTTCACAGAGTCAATGGCTACATGCATGTCTGCATACAAGTTAATTTTTGGTTATTAGTCTCTCTTCATTCTATGTGTTTCGCTCAAATATTAACATTTGAAAACTAAAGTGAAAATCCAAACCCAAAAATGTGTCCAACATTATTTTGCATAAAATATCTACATATTCATACATATCTTCGTATGCACTTTTATGTATGTATGTGTCTCCTTGTGCAAGGTTTATATATGTGTGTATATATAAGTTTAAAACTTGTATTTAAAATTATTGGCATTTGACTAAAGAACTTTATCTTTTTGAATCTTATTATTTGAATATTATTATTTCCATTTGTTTATCTAAACATCAATAAATAAACAATATCTTGTTAACACACATACACACGTATGTATATTCATACTTAAGTGCTTATATCGAATCCATTACGAATCAAAATTCAATCAGAAATTAGCATTGATATTTAACATTGGAACATTAAAATTATTGTTGACAAATAACTTTCCTAAATGTATGACGTGTAATGCATTAATAAATTATTAACGTATTCTGCAGTTGCTTTACGCCTTTTAAATTGAAGTAAAATATTTTGTTTGTATCTTAAAAAATTTAAATACTTAACTTTATTAAGATTACTTAAATAAAACCTATAAAAAGGAAGAACTAAACTAAGTAAGCCTTTTGTACATTTTTCTTTATAGAAGGAAGAAATAAGGGTCCTTAATAAAATTTACTTTTGCATAGAAACAAATAAATGAATTAAACATGTGAAATATTGAAAAGCACATCATTTACATATGTTTCAGTTCTAAGCCAAACTGTAACAAGAGGCTCATAATAAGAAAAACTCTTAAGTGAAAACGAGAATTCAGACAGAAAAAGAGCCTTTTGTTGGATATTTTCAGCATCCTCTTAAAAAAGGTAATACGAGACGCAGATGTAAATAGAAAACACAAAAAATTATCTAAGAAAACTTTACTTAAATCAAGCCATAGCGGTGTCAAAAGTGCGGTGAGTACGGTTTTTTTTAAATCAAGTACAAAATTTCTTACTCCAAGTAAAATTTTTCAAGTACGAATTTCTTACTTTTAGCCACAATTAAGCCAAAAAAGGATTGATTTAAGTTCGGAACCGTACTTGATGTAAGCCAAAAAAAGATTGATTTAAGCCATAATAAACGGGATTAATTCCGAAAGTGAAATGTCATTTTTTTGACTTATGGAGCTTTATTAGAGAAGAAGAATTTTATAGTTTTTTTTTATTTTATAGATACTTAAAATTTATAATATAAAAATTTAATTTTTTGTATTTACCGAAGCTGAGATTCGAACCAGGGATTTTTGCACTACAGCACAAGCGCGTTACCTCTAGGCCACCGAGAGACTTTGTTTTCAAATGTTAAATAATATATTAAAACAACAAGTTTTTTTCTGCTTGATTTGTTGAAGCAATCCGAATAGGCTTGATTTAAGAAAATGTAAGTAAGGATCGTACTTAAAAAAATTTTGGATAAATTCAAGAATAAAATTTTTGATTTTAGAAAGCGAGTTTTCTTTCTGTGAACTGGCATGCTATTCACAAAATAGCACATGTTACTCGCTTGCGCTGACGATATCGACATCATGGGGCAAACATAGAGAGCAGCAACTTTCGCCTTTAAAAAAGTCGAGAAAGAATTACCCAAAGGGGGTTGGCAGTAAAAGCAGGTAAAACCAATTTATTGGTTCAACGCACAAGATATCCAGTAAGTTTTGGAAGACAGTGGATGTCAAACTTCAACTTTGAAATAGTTAAGGATTTTATCTACCGCAGCATCCCCATTAGCAAAACAAAAAACATCAGTTTTTATATAAAAAGAAGAGAAATATTGGCCCAGAGATGATATTTTGGACTAAGTAAGCAGTTTTAGTGCAAAGCCACCTTTTGGCAAACAAAAATCCCTCTCTACAAGACACTGAACATACCTGAGCTTATATATATTTCTAAAGAATAGGTGCCTACACATGATGCAGCGTTTGAAGTTATTGAGAGGAAAGTTCTTCGGAAAATCTATGAACCAATTTGCGCTGATGGAAAAAAACGTTGTAATATAAACCATGAACTGTATGAGCTGCTTGTATCATGTCATGTTGTAAAAATGAATGAACTTGCTTCAGCTAGGAAGTCATTTAAATGCAAATCCAGTGACGAATCACGCAAAAAGTGAAGACCAAAATTCTGATAGAAAAATCAAGACCAAAAAAAGAAACGCCTGACACCTGTCTATTATCTTTTACTAACTTAACCGAAAGTGGTTAAGGTTTAGATTAAATGTAAAAAGAAAATTTTTCATACAAAAAGTTCTCAAGATTAAACACTTTCTTAACATTTTTGTTATTTTATTTCTATTTGTGTTTTGTTGTGTCATATAACCTGGTGGTGATATTGCAAAAATGACTTGCATTTCCCTTTGGAGAAAACAACTAGTCTAAAGCTAATGACGTGACAAGTTTTTTGCGTTTCTAGTTTTCACACTTTATTTAAAGGAAATATGTAATTTTTGAATTGTCATTCGAGAGGGAAACTGGTTTAAAAATGATACCTCATCACGAGTTATAAGCGAATCCTTTATTAGCTCGTTTTACACTAGTAGCCTAAGATTCTGTTCAAGCTACTTTCTATATATGTATGTACGTACGTGTGTATGTATGAGTGTGCATATTTGTTTATATATAAACTGATGTTTGTTTATAGGTAGGAATCATCATTTTAATTTCTTTGCCCTAACCAGTTACGTGATATGTGCCTTTTTAAGCAATCACGACTAATAACTTTTTGCACTTTTTGTGTTTTCTGCAGGGATATTTCGTTCTAATACGTTTTAAAAATAAGACCTGATCTATTAATAATGCTTTTTTGTTAACTTTTTATCATAGCTTTATTTACAAGTACTAAAAAAACAACAGACAACAGCCTTCATCTCGCAATTAAGCCCCCTACAACAGTATGATGGATCAGGTATTTTTTCCCTAAGGTAAAGGAAAATAGAAAAAAATTAAAACAACCTACAAGTTCTGTGACACTTTTTGTTCTTGCAGGACCTGATAGGCTAATGAACCACGGTTACGAGCTAACAGGACCACATGACCGAGATTAATGCAAATATATTTATGTCGCTTCCCAATCTTAAAAAAGAAGCAAGCAAATCCTTTCCGTAGCTCCTAGTACGGTTATCATGCAAAGAAACTTAAACTACCTTTTACGTTTTTTGCAGAAATTTCTAAAACACAGAAAGAATCAGAAAATGTTCAATCATTTTCTATGCTCCTGTTCCAAACGTGACGAATAATTCACCTTAAGGTTAACAGATAAAGAGATTTGCCAAATGCGGCTGGAATTTACTAATAAAATTTTATGATTTTTATTTCTGCCGTCTATAAATAATAGTTTTTTTAAGTTTTTTTATTCTGTAAAATATTAAAAAAAATTGTGAATTAACATTATTTTCCACAAAATTTCTTTTACAGTTTTCAACTTAAAAACTATATGGTCAGCTTTTCTGTTCTTTAATTTAAATAATAAATAAAAAAAATATTATCTTAAGCAAACCCAGTTTATCTTATTTCGATCTTTTTCCTTTTTCAAGGAATTTGTTTGTGTTAGTTTCAGACCTGTTTATTTGTTATTTATTTATTTGTTGTATTGTGATTGTCATTATTCCAAATATAGAATATAACACATCTAATAGAATTTCTTAACTTGAGACTTTGATTAAATAAACATTATTACCTTTAAATCAATTGGATTTGCTGTCGCTTGCAGCAGTCTTACTCGTATCATCCGTACTGGCAGTATTCTTGTAGTTTGTTAATATTTATTTAACCCTCACGATAGTTTTCTTACAATTGTTTTATTCGGATGCCTTGTTAAATGAAATAAATAATTTAATAAAGATCAAAAGCATTAGGTTTTCAATAAAACCTAAAAAAAAGGAAAATAAGTTTAAAAAAATAAAAAGGGAGTTAAACGATATAACCAGACAAGCATATTCTCTTACGAGCAAATAGTTTTTGTACCAATTTAAATTATAAAAATCATTAGATGTTATTTGAGGTTTGAGTTAAGAAAGTTTAAACAAAGTAAACTACATGCGATACATTCTAACATCATCCAGGCTTGAGTGAGGTAAGACGGAACCAATACAGGTAGCATTGCCAGTGCTCTTGCCAGGAATGGTGCGAAACTGAATAATTGGATTGGATTGACCACCCTTGTGTCTTTTAATTTCCTTTCTGAAAGCTCCAAGAGGATATATATTTTGGAAGATTTGAAGGGATTCGAAGGTCCAATGAGTCTAGATATTGAGCCACTCTGGTAACCTGGCCGAGGACAGGATCCGAAATGTTCCAGGTCTCTTCTCGATCTGGATAAGCAAAGCATAAGGGATCCCGCGGCCGCAATTACTGGTAACTGCCAATTTGGTACCCATGCCAGCAGATTGGGATGGATTTTTAATGGCTTCTGTAGAAAGTTTCAGGATGCAAAGGTGGCTGAGAGTACACAACAGAGCTTTTGCTTCTGTCCGGCATTGGATTACATTCGGATAAGGCACTGTAATGCTGCCAGGCACGATAGCCTATCGGATGAAGCCAACGTTTGACTAGCCAGTATATCATGCTTTATATAGGATAGAGGTTGTTTTAAGGACAGGAACACTCCGGGTGAATTTAACCAGCCATATACAAAAGTTCTCTTTTTCGATCTAAATTTATTGACTTATGTCAATATTATCTAATTTAATGTACTTTTGCTCCTTTTATCTTCTTTTGCTCCTTCTGAGCTGCCTATTCTACTAAACGTTACCTTACCTAAGCTACAAAAATTTAAAAACTGAAAAAAGCAACAAAAGTATGATAGAAAGCAAAAAACCTCCACAAAACAGAAAACAAGAGTTGGGAAAAAATTATTTAAAACATTTTTGTGTATTGAAAACTAACAGGTGGAAAGGATATTGTGAGTTTTTTTTACTAGTGCGTATTAAAAAAACCAAACATCCAACAGACTCCTTAAGTTCACTATTAAAAAAATTACACACTAACTGTCGTATTCATATTCAAAGTGCAAACAAAATTAATTTTTTGTGAAATGTGTCTAACAACTGGAATTGTACCGGATATTGTAAATTAATTTAAAAAAATTGTAAAAATTCAAAGTCGTTAAAATTTATTTATATATATACAAAATTAAAAAAAAATTTTTTAATTGTTTAAATCATCTCATATACGTTCCTTTTACTTTATTATTTCAATGAAGTTAACAAGACCTCCTGAGGAAAATTCATTACGCCTGGTGGTTGACTTGGCTATTACTTACAAGTCTTGTCCAAAAACTATCTGCCTTATTTTAAAGCTAACATAGTTTTGGTCAAACTAATTTGAATCGCTTTTCCAACCCTGTTTCCCATTAAAAACCTGGCAAATAAAAATATATAGAGCATCAGTTAAAAGACCAACCAAATGTTGCAACATCAATAATACTAACAACACCAGCCAGCTATGTGGGTTTTATATATAGTTTAAATAAATTTAACACTGAAACTGTTATGAACACGAACAGATGGAGTCATTTCGAATTTTTATTGCTACTTAATGGGTAGGGCTAAAGTCAGTTTACCTGAGGACTGCGGGAGCCATTGATTAAAAGGTCTAGCTAACAGTCGGGCATGGGGGAGTTCGGTCCTCACCAAACAAACTCAATAACAGTACGTTTTAATTATAGACTCCCTATTTTTTTTTAGGTGGTCTAGGTCTATTACTTGTATTATGTGATTACTTAAGAATGGTCATATAAAAAAAAACAAAGGAAAAGCCCGATATGACCAACAAAAGAAGAAAACTACTTAAACAAAATTTTATTCTCTTGATTGTATCCAATTCTGCGATCGCCATCAGCTGTTTTCGATGGGCTCTGTCTTATACCCTTCCACTGCCTATGTCCTTATGCTGCAAGTCTTCTAAGAACCCCAAAGGCAATCCCTGTGTTCTACCAACCTTTAAAGTAAAAACAGTTTATAGTTTTTCCATATTGAGGACCAAAGTTAAGTTTTTATTTAAAAAAAATCTCTTACAAATAATAGTTAAAGAAAACGTTCGACCTTTTACAATTTCATTACGTTTCTTATTATTATTGGATTTATCTTAAAGCCAAATATTATCACATATTTAGTTGATAATTTATTTTAGATTTATATGGAATATAATTAACTAAGCAAAAGTACGGTTAAGTGTGATATTACTTTAATTTTTAAATACTGGCGTAGAGAGCCAACAGGTTAGGGGAAATCAAATGAGGAAACAATCATATATAAAAATTAGATTTTATTTGTTGGTTAAAAAAAGAAATATATGTAATTAAAACCAAACATTAAACTCACCCATCATGTGGTGTCGTAGTTCGCGAAGGCCTCCGGATCTCGATGCACACGATGTTGATAAAAAAAAAGCTGAAATTTAAAGGTTTCCTGACTTGGTGACCCAAGACCTTTTGACCGAGTTTAAATAATGACACACTGGTATAATAACTTATTTTTTTTTTCATATAGCTAGATATGGTTTTCTTTTGTTTTTTTTTATATTAGTTTTTTTTAACAGAAAGGCTTAAAGACTCAATTACAAAAACAAAAAGTACATACGTTACCAATACAATTGATTTGGGAGGCTTATAAGGCCTAAGAATATTTAAAATTGACGTAATTATAAGTATAATTAGGAATTTTAATTACTATTAGTTTTATAACATAAATTTTGAATTATGATTATCATATATTTAATAATTATTACCAAATAATTATAATATATTATAAACATAAGTTTAGGACAAAAAAATTTTTACATGCGGCATTGGCAATTAAACGTCTTGAGACAAAACAACAACATATAATATGGATTTTAGAGTTAACTTTGATACTTATGTTAAAGTTCATTCTGAAGTAAAAGTAGGGATTACAGTTGACAAATCCGGGAAAACGGTCAAGTTTGGAAAAAAAAACTAGGTTGTCTCAGCACGTTGTCGATCGCTTAAAATGGTGGTCTAATCACGCTTCCGGTCACTAATCACTGCACTGCTAGGTTAGGTTGAAGTTTCTTTTAATTGTGTCTTTTTTTTTTCTTAGTTTTAGCCCACAGACTTTAAAATCACTATTTTATTGACTTCTAGGGGAAGGAAAAAGTAATTCTAGATTTTTGATTCCACCTATTGGCCTCACGAGGCACTATCCTAACGTGATTCACAGAGGTAGCGGGAGTAGTAATGTCTCCGCTGTACTTTTAGCTCATACACTTATTTTCACTTTATAAAATGGCGGTCTTATCTTTTAACAGGTTTCTTTTCCACTTTTTCTGTTGGAAATCTTAAAAAAGTTGTGGTGGTTTTAATTAGTTTTTATTTAGTTAAGTTTCCTTTAATTAAATTTTTTTTTTTGTGTTCTTTTTTTTCGGCAGCTTTGTCAATAAATTAGCATTTACACTTTATGGTTTTTTCAAAAAAAAAATCTAGGATTCAAATAGTTTATTTTATTCCGATAATTTAGCTTTTTAAGTTTCGACCTGTTAAACTCACGTGCTTCCACCAACTAACTAACACGCTATCAACTTTTTCCTTTTCTTCCTGCTTTTGGCTTTAAAAATCTTTCTAGAAATTTCTTTCAAAAAAATCGTACCATTTTTCCGTTATAATTATTAAAAAAAAGAGACAACACGTATATAAGAAAAATTATACGAAGAGAATTACATAAAGGAAAAAACGGTGGTGCAATTATGCATGGTTAAACTTAACCAGCGATTAAATTTGTCTCTTAAGACATAAGAGACAGGTTACCATCAAATTTCTCTTGCACATACCAAAGTTTCCTATCAGGATATGTTTAAAGTCAAAATAGATATATGGCACGAAATTAGTTTACGTATTATTTAGGCAAAAAGCTGGGGAACAAAATACTTATGGAGTCGATTAGAAAAAATAGCACCAAAGTTCCTTGGTGAAAAAAAATTAATAGAATGGCCACTACAAAACATGTGACAAATTAAACGTGTATCAACAAATATTCATTGGATAAAAGAGAAAAACTGCCACAACTGGAAGGAAAAACTAACAGAAAAAATGACTTTAATACGTTATGCAAACGTTTGTTGCTTTAATGAAATCTGGCTGCATATTGCTTTGTAAATATAAGCATTTCTATTGTAAAATAGGTTAAAGGAATGATACGCTTTAGGTATTAAGCACAATTAAAATTTTTACAATTTAATATGCATGCACTTAGGTATATAAACCTGCAGTACAAATGCAATATTATACCCTGGTTGATACAAGAAATTTTGTTTTTAATGTTAATAAAAACGAACGTTTCTTATTTAAAACAAAAATTTGGTCTTCAAAACAACATAGAAAACAAAACAGAAAAATCGTTTTAGAGAAACAAAGCTAAACGTGCATAAAACTAAAGTAGATCCTTTAAAATGAAAAACTAAAAAATAAAAATATTTATTCTTACATACTATTTTACTAAAGAATATAAGCGGATTACCTATTTATCGTTTTTTTATGCTTCTGGTTCTTTTTTCCATTAAGCTTTAGAGTTTTAGAGAAATTTAGAGCAAAACGAAAAAAAACTACACTTAAATCATGATAACAATACCAGTACGTCTATAAATAAAAAAGTTTAAAAGATAAGTTGGAAATTGAAAATGTATTTTCAAAAGAGAACATTTTTTGGCAATGCTTTAACAAATTTTTTTAACATAAATTATCAATTATCAATATTTATTAAACACGCTTCAGAGACACGGAAAACTGACGCGGCACCTGCTGCAAAATTAGGTTAAT
The DNA here is from genome assembly GCA_963583895.1 of Melanophora roralis. NCBI lineage: Eukaryota > Metazoa > Arthropoda > Insecta > Diptera > Rhinophoridae > Melanophora > Melanophora roralis. The sequence goes on along the minus strand of OY757188.1, from coordinate 90,406,016 downwards.
TTTTTTAATGTGAAATATGTTCCAACTTATATATGTACTAAACTTAAAAGCAATATGATATTTTCTAGGATTTCCAAGTTCTTGCTATAAAGGGATTTGTTTATAATTAAGCATACCTTTATAATTTTATATAAACAAATTGATGTAATTTTTTTTTTGTCAAGATATATCTAAAGAACCTTTTGTCTGAAGATAAGTGAAAGGGAAATTTAGTTTTTTATGCACGATAATTATTTCAAGTTTCTGTCATAATACAGAAAAATTACTGTATCATGAAAAATCAATGAACAAATACTTTACAATTTATGGTACAAATATTCGGCTACAAACATTCCAACAAACCTCTAAATTGTAACTCACCTGCAGTTTATATTTAATGAAATATTTTTTTGAAATTTCCTGCAACATACTTGCTTATTATATAACAATTTGGTTGGTGAATAATGGCTAATCAGTTCACAATCGCGTGAAAAACACAGAAATTGTTTTTGAGTGTTAACAAAATAAATTAAACAAAAACAAATAAACCAATTTACATGATTACGCAGAAAAAGTTTTTTCGCTTAAAGTGCAATAAATAATTAAAAGATATTTAACTTTTGGTGCATTTAAACTCTATTAAATATTAACTTTATCAATGGATGGTGGCGTATGATTAACATTTTCGCACATGAACAAACAACTAATTAAATATTTATCATACGCCTAGTTGGGCCGTGGCCAGTTGTTTGTTTGCACATTGATTTATTTTTACTATATACATATGTATATTTGTAATTTAAATGTAAAATATCCAATAAAAACGATTACCAAAGGAAAAGAAAATTAACATTATTAAGAGCTAAAAATAAAGCCGTTGTTTAAACATTAAAAAAGGTGTAGAACGATTAGTAAATGTTCAGTATAGTCGGTTTATGGGGCTTAAAAAATTAATTACATATGGAAAGCATTGTTTATTCCTTAGCCATCTGGTTTCTTTTATGAACTAAATTAGCGATCACCCTAAATCCATGTTTCCTTGGACATTTATAGTATTAAAGAACAGATGTTAAGGGTTTTACGTGGTACCGCCGTTAGGCATAACCCACAGTGCCTCGGAAATCTACATCCGTTTCAATCCTACCAATATTTAATTTACACAGTTAAGATATTGGTACCCTTTTAAACCCTTTATTCCTGTGCCACTAGACGACAAGGTACATGGCACAGCGCAACAAGGACAACCTGCCTTGACTTAGACCAGTAAACTGATCCCTTTTAGCCCAAGACAGATTGTTTTCTTCTTAGCAATGTCTGTTAGCCTTTCGGTTACTATACCGAAAGTTGCCCGGTTGATACCACTTGGAGGTAGACTTAGGCACTTGTGTACAAGCACTTAACAATCAGTATTAACAGACAATATTCTTAATGTTTCCAGGCCCTCCTCTTCCTTAAAAAATTTAAAAAACTTACAAAATGCTGCCACAACCATATTTATCATAGTGCCAACTAGACTTTGCATGGTTAAGGCCCCATTCTTAGTCTTCATATACATTCTCCCCTAGTTCATGAGCAACCTGTATTCTGCCGAGCTAAGCCCCTGCCATATAATCCTAGACAACCTACACTGACTCGTGTTTCCCTTATAGAGATTCATCATATTAGGTCTCACAATTTCCTAGTTAAGTGTCAAATCATTTTCACTTTTAAAGAACAAAAAAATGCTCTGAAACCAAATAAGTCTGATAAAAATAAGTTCCAACAGAACCTAAATTCTCTGCACCCTTTTACCTTTATCAGGTACACTGAAGGTCAATTTAGGCATTAAATTTCTCTATCATCAATTATGGAAAAGACGCTGGCACATTTTAGGGCTTTATATAAAGTTAGGTTATCATCCGTTTTTAACCTGAATTTACTTAAGTATTAAAAAGAATAAAAAAGTAATTAAACTGCCCCAATGTAAACTTTGAAATAAATGTGTGATTTATTACTGAAATTTAATTTCAAATAGACTTGAGCTAACCTCTTAATGGTATTGATTTAGGCTTGAAAAAATTTTTGTTTAAATACTCAATAAAAATAGCAGAAGCATCTTTAAACCCAGTTTACCTTGGTTTTTACTGAAACTTTTACATGAAAAAGTTAAACAAATAAAATAAAACTCTTCTATAAATTAATTTTACTTATTTTTCTGCTAAAACTTCAATTCAGTGATACACGACACGCAGACACGATACACATACATATATACACAAGATTTCCACATGCAAATAGTAGAAGTATATATTAAAATGTATTAATGTAGATGTTTCTATTTGCAGTCACTTAAAAAAACCCCACACACATGTGTTACAGCCACAACAACAAAATTACACGCAAACAGAATTGAACGGGGATAGATTGCAACAAAGATTTGCAATTTCATTGAATTTGAATTTAAATGTAAACACTGCAGTCAGTTGTTGTTGGACACAAGTGTGTTGTTTGTATTTTTTATTAACTCTTTCTTTGAAATTGTTTCATGTTGTTCTACCAGAGCTTCATATATTTTTTCTTAGTTTTTTTTTGTTTGTGTAAAGTAAACAACATAAGTTCAATGAATTTAAATTGGGTTTTTTAAATTATGACACCTGTTGATGTCATAAAGTAAATTTAAAATAAAAAAAAGGTTTGCATAAATAAATAAATATATAAATATATAAACGAAACGAAATTTAAAACAAGTATGACTATGCTTTAAAGGCTGTTAAGGCGCTATAGCACATTCAGTTTAAAAGTGTGTGTGTTTTTACTTTTTTCCCCCGTAAGGCCTGGTACTCTGTTCGATTTTACGAAAAAAGTTGAGGAACAATCTCATAAAAACCCTTAAAATATGCTACATTTTTTATATTGTATAGACAAAATCCATATCGTTTTATGTGTTGCTTCCTAAACAAAAGTTTTTTTTTGATAAATTTCTTGCTCTTTGTATAAAAAATTTTCAATAATTTTATAAAAAGTCTTTAGTTAAAAAAATTAGATTTTTTTACAGTTTTATATTGTTTTTAACTTTATTTCATGCTTTGTATAATGGAAATCATTGAAAATAATTAACATAATTTAATTTTTTTTAAAGTTTTTACTTGTTTGAATTTGCATACTGATTTTTGCCCTTTTACCATATTTTTGGAAAGTTTTTTTTATAAATAAACGACTCAATTACGACCGATTTTAAGCTTTTGAAAAAATTTCGTGCGGAATAACATAAGCTGTAGTTATTTCACACGAAAATATAAGTGTTGATTAAATGTTGCCAGATACATTTCACATGTTTTTCACAAAGTTAACAGAGTACTACTTTTGCAACAATATTTCAACAATATTTCGTATAAGTTTTTTTATATATAGAGTTTGGCAGCTTTTCGCACGAAATGGCGAACACAATACCTAGCTTAAAGCAATAGTTTGGCTTATTTTATTTGCACGCAAACCTTATGCTTTTTTTAACTTTACAAAATGCCTATCTGTGTTCAAAGATTTCGGAAACAAAGTGTTATGATTTCGATATAAACACTCTTTTAAATTCTTTAGCCACAAAATAAATGCAACTTATTTCCGGCTGCTTCGAGAAATAACTTGCGAACTAAAAACAATTTATATACGGCTTCCTAATAAGATATTAAATAAAAGTATTTTAACTCGCGTTATTTTCATTATGTTAAATATGACAGAAAACGCAACATTTGTAACTCAGAAATCAATTCTGTCCTTTTTATACTAATACTTATGTTAATTTTTTGTCTTAAATAATCCAAGTAATTATTTTTAGGAAGAAATTTTGCTAAAAATTTTAATTAAAAACTCAGCTTAGCTGAATGTATTGGACTTGCTTTTGATGCTTTATGTAGAAAAAAGTGAAATAAACCTGGAGGTAACATAATTATAACAACTTTCCGATGTTGTTGTTGTTCTTATAAATAATGCTACTTTAAAAATCCGTTTTAATAAAACATGAAAATGACAATTAAGCAAAGTAATTTTTAAATTATTAAATATAATAAATATTTTATACAAACATTATAAACACGCATATTTAAATTTTTTTTAATTTAATTAACAAACTGAGCTTATATCTTTCTGTTTTATTTTAAAATTGAATAATGCGTTTTTAAAGCATGTGTTTATATGATATTGGTTTCGATCGCATCGTTTAATTTTGCATGGTTTTGAGTAAATATTGTAAATGCAATTATTTTAAAATATCACAAAAAATTTTATTTATGGTCAGACTTCATTGAGTTAATAATCTTAAAAAATATAATACCCAGTTTTTTTTATATGGGTTTTTGTATATATGTCGTTTATTTTTTTACATAAAGTTTCATATGTTATATGCAGACAAGAAATTATAAAACTGTATAAAGTTATTAAAAAAAATATAATTAGGATTCAGAAAGGGAAAGCTTTATTTTTATAATTTTAAGCGAAAGTTCTAGGAGCTTAAATTTTTCATAATAAAAAATCAAAGTTATATCTTTTAAATATATTTTAAATTTTTTACTAAGTAGTTTGCGAATTTATATTTTCTTAGTTACTTATTTAAATGAATATTTCAGAACGGTTGTTACATTAGCCGAATCGAATCTAAGGATTTATAGGACCTTTGATCTTTTGCGCTTCTTTTCCAATTTCTGACACCTTGTTTTAAAATGTCTTCTTCCGCTTGATCCTCCCCTGGAGCACATTTTTTATTAAACAAAATTTAAGCTTACAAATTTTGAGGTACTAAAAATAGCTATGAGTAAGCCATGAGCAATGTTGGTGCGGGTGATGTTTTTGAAATTTTTACCATTTATAAATTTAGAACTGTCTTGTATTTCCTTAGGGGATGATTCTTTTGACATTGGTTTTTTTTGCCAAACCTGGCTTGTTTTTCTTACTTGCCGTAGCTTTGATATATAATGACTTTAAAAAACTACTGCGACTTTATTTTTTAAAAGCGGCAAGAGCTGAGACGTTTTTGACAATACTTGTTTAAACTTGAAACTTTAGTTTGTTCGGAAATCCTCTTTTAGAAAACTCAGAAAATTATAAAAAACTTTGACTTTTAAAATTTTTATCAAATAAATGCTACCTTTAAACTTGTAAAAAATGTATATATTTATGTTTTATGTTTATGAGTTTCAAAGCTCAATTTTATTAGAGGACTCATATACTTAATACCAAAATGTGATAGGATGAAAGCCAAATCAGCCAGTTCTTAAAATTTGATTTAATAAATAGTAAATTTATTTACTTATAATAAATAATTAATAACAAATAAAAATGCTACTTAGCAAAAATTTAAAGATTTTTTCTTACTTTTATGTAGTGCAAGGGGTCTTTGTTATTTAAATAACATTAAAATTGGCTTTTGTTAAAATTTAAACAAATGAATCCAAAAAGATTTTGATCACTGCAATAATTTATTTTAATGACGTTCATTAAAAAATTATAAGAGCACGAAAAATTAAATATTAAAAGTTTTCTCATATTTTACTTTATTGTAGACCTACAACTATAAAATAAAAAAAAACATCGCAAAAAGACAACTTGCTAATGAATAAATTATTTTTTGGCCGAGGCGTAAAAAACCTTGAATTCACAAAACGTCCTTGAAGAATTTGCTAGTGAAAAACGCTTTTCAGAACAAGCCATTACCTACTACTTACTCGTGATTAATTAAAGTCAAAAAATCTATTCAGACTTTCCAACATTTCAAGCATATGCAAAAAAAATATTTACTTAAGCGCAAGAAAATGAAAGTTAAGTTTACAACAAAATGCTAATAACTAGTAGGGCAAAGGAAACGCAATGGCTTAAACAAAGAAGGAGGAATGTAAGTAATAAGTAAATTTTATAAACGCCTTATGCCAAAAAGGTAAAAGTTCGTTTAAGTGCCAATAATAAAGCAACCAATTCATGTAAAAATACGTTTTTATAGCTCTTAGTATGTCAATAACCATAATAGTGTCAATAAAATTACATTCATAAAGTGTTTTTAATTGCTTACGAGTTTCCTAATTAACGCATTGTTAAATATTTGAGGAGTTACGGAAAAAACGTGTCTTGTTTAGTTTCTTAAAAATTTTTTTTTAAGGATTTGCATTAACTTGGCTAAGTTTAAAAAAAAATCCTATTTATAAAATAATTCTACCTTCCCCATAAAAAGATTTGGCTTAAACCCCTAATACAGAACAAAACGTGTTTTTTTCATAAGAATTTATTTTTTTTGTTTCCTTAATGTGTATTAAAAATGTTTTCATATCAAAAATGGAAACAACAAAATATCTTTTTTGTAATTTATTTTAAACAAAAACTACTTTTTTGTTTATTTATATTTAACAAAACGTGTTATTTGCAATTTTAATTTCCCTTAATTTTTTATATAGAAAAAATTTATTTTTTAGACTTATATCGTCTTGATGCATTATTCTAGAATAGGAAAAGAGTTTATATATATTCTGGACTCATTCTGTAAAATAATTAAATAAAAAAAATTATCTTTTATTTATCCACATTAAGAAATATTCAAAAAGCACGTTTTGTTCTACAAATAATCTTTTTTACCAATCTCAACCCAACGCTTACAGGCTTGAATACGTATTTAACCGAGTGTAAATTTAATTTGTTCGGGGTTGCAAAAAATCCGCGCAACTGCTGTGAATGACCACCGACCAAAGGCCAGTCGATCTTCAAGGACTCTCGAAAAAATTAAAGTAGTTAAAATAATTTTTCGTTTATTTGACAAGGACTTCCAAAAGCATTAATTATAAAATTCTAAAAATGAATTAAAAGTTCCATTCTTTCAAAATTCCAATCGTTCAAGAACTAAAACGAAGTGACTTTGATTTACGCTAAAATTTATAAAAAACCATGTTGAAAAGTTTTCGCACTGTAAATCAAATTTTTTGGATCAACGAGGCTTACTTGCATTTAAACGGCCACGTCATTAAGCAAAACCTGCCACAAATGGCCTCTTAGGGCATCCTTCAGGTGCAATATCAAAAACCATTGTATTGCCCCAGGGTAAGTGTTTAATGTGTTTTATTCATGCAAAAGCTAATTGGACAGTTTTTCGAAAATTCTCGACGCCAGACGATGAATGTCAACGATGGAAATTATCAACGAAAGATTACTGAATTCTTTTAACTAAACCTGCAAGCTCATCCATCGTTCTCTTAGCATACATGGTTTTATCAGGATGGGGCGACTGCACACACAGCCAATGTTTCAAAAAATTTGCCTCGGAAAACTTTTTGCCAAAAACTTATCAGTTGCTCTGAGGACATCCCATGCCTACTAGGGTCGCCCGATCTAAGTTCTATTGATCAATTGGGTCAAGTGAAGCGTGTGGCGCAGAAAACAAGCCTCCGTTTTAAACATATGAATACAATATTTTGTTAAATACACTAAGAAGATTTTTTTAAACACCGTCAGTAACTAAGTTTTTTTGTAAAAGAAGTTTCGATTTTTTTCCAACACAGCTAAATCTGATAAAACAACACCAATTACAGAAAGAGGGTTTACCCAACTAAAAACGAAATATTGACAGCATATAAACAAAGAAAGAAGGCTTTAGATATACCCAAACGTGATTAAGTTACAAGATAACAGTCTATGTGCAATTAAGGTCAAAAGAATTAATTATATTCTAATATAAAGATTTTGTATCAATGAAACCCTAACTTAAATAAAATTTTGTAATTTAAATGCAAAACAACACCAATAGAATAATATTTTTAGACCTACTGCCCTTAACCAAACAAAAGTAACAAAAGGCAACTCACTCTTACATGAAACATCTCTTTTAAGGATGAGGTCATGCACTTCTTATGTGTTATTAAACTAAAACAACAATCTTTTCAAAATTTCACTTTCATTTACCATAAGTTTTTTTCTCATATTATTTTGTTTTTCTTTTATTATTCTATCTAAAAAAACCAAATAAGGCCACTTATTCTTAGACTTACAGCTAAGGAAACCTAAAGAACCCTCAACGTATGTTAAGATTTTTAATTTCTCTTTTATTTGCCTTATCTATGCTTTTGTTTGAAAAAATGTTTGAGTATTTATAGAACTTCTTATTAATGTAGGTTTGTGGGCTTACATTTGCAACCAAGCTTTGAATAAACCAAGTACTTGCCTTTGTTCTAGGGTAATTCTTGTCATGTCAACATATTCTTTTCACTTCTTAAAACATTGCAAATATTTTTTTTAATACTTCAAGCCTAAAACTATGTATGTAATGTCCCGCATAACTTACTTAAAAACGCAAAACATATGTATAAATAGAAAGACATTTAGATTTTAAGAAATCTATGTTTATGCACGTTCATAAGCACACATAGAATTATAATGAAATTGGTAATTGAACAGTGGGCTTAGGGTGCTATTTTAATGATTATTCAAAGAATAAATTAGTTTTTTGACTTTATTTAAAAAAAAATACAAACAGAACTAACACTACTTGTTATTACATATATATGTCGCTGATTGACACCTTTTATTGTGGCACGGTAAAACGTGTGTATATGCCTACGTATCTTTATTTTATCCATTTTTATGTATCAGTAAATAAAATTTGTAAAAACATATACGTTTAAAAATACTTAAGAAAGGAAACTTGTTATATAATAATTATGTCATATATATAAAAATCTTATAAAGCTCGAAAATGCTAAGCTCTTATTAAATGTCCGTCTTTAAATACGCAATATTAACATATTTTTTTAAAAGTGGCTTTGAAATGAAAAGCAAAATGTTCTGAAAAAAATGCAATTTGTCCTCTGGATTTCTTTTTCTTGTACTCTTTTTTACCCTCCATATGTAATAATTTGAAGATAATTTAAAAATCTAAGTAGATACAACAATATATTCTAACATGTAAAATTTATCATTGCAGATTTTGAAATTATACATTTGCCAGTAATTTAATATTTGTGCAGAGAAACTTATCACCAAACTAGAATTAGCTAAAAAAATAAAATTGCCCAGCGCCGAGGCTATACTTTTTGTCACCTGTTGCACTTTTAAAAAGGTCGCCCTCATATGTCAGTTTCTACATCACCCAAGAGGTAGAACTTTCGATGCATTTTTTTAAGAGGTTTCCTACGGAGGTGTAATCCTCTACAACACAAAAGAAGATAAAAATGTTGATATGCATATTGTTATATAGTGTTAAACTAATTGTTTTTAATACATGTACATGTTACATGTAAGTTAAATAGGTGATGTGTACAATCATAGGACACTACTATCGTTTAAAGAGTACTGATGATGAAATTGCGTAGCTGCTTTTGAAAATACATTCTACTCGGCTAGTACCGGTAGAAAAACCAGCTTTTTTAAAATAAAAGCTTCTTTCAACATTAACGGAAAAATATTTCTTCTAACAAGAGAAATTACATAAACTTAAGAAAAAATAAAAAGCAAAAATTTGTGACAAAAATGTTTTTAATCCATATAACTTCATATTTATATTTCAAAATTTAAAAAAAAGTAATAATAAATATATTAAATATTTATTTATTTCTATTTTGCAAAAAATAAATGCCATTCATATGCTAATAACAAAAATGTATCACCGTTTAGTTAAGTTCTTTTGTAAAGGCCAGTAAAAATATTTTGTTAATATGGAGTAAGAAGTTGTCATGAAAAATGTGCGTGCGTGTGTATGCAGATTTTGTATTTTTCTCCATATAAAAAAATAAATAGTAAGAGAACGACTCTCTTAATTTTTTTCTTGCGGCCACCTTGTATGATATGTCTTGGGACAGTAAACAAATAGTGTTCATTTGGAATCAGAAGTTGCCATGAAAAATGTATGGCGTGCGTGTGTATGCAGCTTTTGTATTTTTCTCAGTTGTTGTTGCTTGCAATAGAATTAAGACTAGTACAAATATATTGTGCATATGAATTGAGAGGATATTATGAAATATATGTGGTGTATGTGTATATGATGTGTTTTCATTATAAGGTCATAGAACATTAAAAAATCACTGTTTATTGGTACTTGTACGACGCATATGGGGTTGTGTGTATTTTGTATTTTCGTTATTTAGTTTTATTGTTAAAATTCAACATATTTTGTTCTAACCCATGCTAATAGATAACATTTGGTGTTAATATTTTTTTTTTTTTTGAAAAATTTAAATTTAAAAAGATCATCAAAAATTAATTTGCCGCCCTATAATTTTGGCGCCCGGTTTTACTGTGCCATCTGTGCATATGGAAGCGCCGGCCCTGAAATTGCCATACAATTTTTATTCCCATATATATTGAAGTTAAGTTAGAATTAGTAAAGGTCACAGTCTTCTCAATTTGATGGTTTTCATTTGTAAAGGTTCAACGTGCTAAAAATTCTAGTATTTTTCACTTACATAGTTAACTAAGGCCAACGTTTGCCTCACAATTAAAATATTCATTTGACTGAAGCACAAAGAAACATATTCATAAAAATTCATACAAAATAACCTTTTTGTTTATGATACACTCTTAATAATTTTGTACAGTACAGGTTTTTCTGAGGCAAAAATAAAAAATACTTATCAAAGAATAATATTTTTGTAACAAAAAGTTTTAGTTTTTTAACAATTAATGCCATTTAGGTCCTTAATCAACTAACGTGATTTTAATTTTTTTTCAACGTCAGCATGAGTATGCAGAAAATACTTGTTTTTATATACTCCATGTTTATACGAAATTAAGTTTTCTTTTATATTACTTTGTGTATTATTTATGGATGTAGCAAAGAAAACACAACTAAAAAATATTACAAATATTTATTACAACGTTTTGTTTTTAAGTACCTCGCACTAGCAACCAAAATAATTAAAAAAAAAATTTTATATATTTTGACTGAAATATATAAAATATATTTTAAAAATATTTTGCAAATAAAGAAATTAATATTTTAGTTTTGAGTCTGTTAGCGTTAGTTAAGAAAGGAAAAATTTGTTTATTGAAAAAACTTGTTTTTTACCGATACTAGACTACTAGAATATTACTATTTAATAAATGCGAGCATTCCACGAGCTTTGTTTACCATCATTGTGATATGTTTATGGAAGTTTAATTTCGGATCCAGTAAGATGCCGAGATCTAAGAATTCGTCTATTGACTCCAATTTGTGTCCGCCTAAAAAGTACTGACCATAATGGTTGAAGTTTCTGGAAAAGCGCATGTATTTACACTTTTTTTAGTTAAGATGCATTTGGTTAGCATTACACCAAAAGTTGAAGTTATTTAAATCGTTTTGCAAACAGGCACTATCTGAAGACTTTTTATATCTCAGGAAAATATTGACATAGTCAGCGTACATTAAAACATTACATAAAGTTATTACATTTGGCAGATCATTTATAAACAAGGAAAATAACAATGGACCAAGATGACTCCCTTGTGGAGCTCCAGAGTTGACGGTTATTTTCTTAAAGATAATATTGTTAAAGCAAACACTTTGTGTTCTACGGTTGAGGTATGAATTTAACCAGTTTAAAGAGTTCTGCGTAAATCCCATTAAATTAAGCTTAGTCAAGAGCAGTTCGTGATTGTTTAAATCAAATGCCTTACTAAAATCGGTGTATATTATATCTGTCTAACGCCATCTCGTTGTAGGTCTTTGCCTCCTCAGTCAGATTGGTGTTGAAGACTACGCTATTCCTGAATATAAAATTTTTTTAAGTGGTTAGTTATTACCGTGCACATGTGTGTTTTATGAATATTTTAAAAATATGCAGATATTTTTTACAAAATTTTGTTTTATTAAAATATTTTTCTCTCTATTAAAGAAAATAAATTTTTCTAGTAAAAAATGTTTTAAATTCCATATTTATTTTTAGTTTATTCTTTTTCTAACAATAAGAGAGAAATATGCCTTTTTAAGTTTTATAACAATCTTCCCTAAAATTTACCACGAAGAGACAGACATGCGTTGCACCTCCAAGTCAATACCCTTGCTTAGCACAGATTTCGGAATAGATTTAAACAGGAAGATAACAATTTTTTTAATCAATCGGATATGTGATCGTCATGACATGACATATATTAAGACTGAAATTTGACGAATCAGTTGTTATAAATTATAAAAATTAAAAAAAATTTAATTTTTAAATCTATGTGGTTTTAAAAGTTTTTTTTTAAAAACCTTAAAAGGAAATTAAAAAAAATTTTAAATTGCATTAATAATTTGGTAACATAAGCTTTGGGTTGACTGACTTAAAGTTAAAAAAATCCATTTCAAATGCTACATAAAGAAACATTCATGTAAGTATTTTTAAATAATAAATAAACAGAAATATAAAAATAAGATCTCAGAATTGTTAGTAAAAGGTAATTTAAACTTTACTTAAACTTTATATGACAACAGCCTCGTTGCAATTTCTTTTTTAATGTTTTGTATGTATGTATTATATTTAGAAAACAAAAACAAAAAGTTTTCGTTTGCCTTACTTTAAACTCTGTGGATTATAGTTTAATCATGACAATTCGAAAAACTTTTAGGTCAAGAAAAATAAAGTGCACTGGGATTAGCGTGGAAATGTTTAAGATAGAGCACGTGGGTGTATATTGCCTATTACGTATACGTATTGTGGTAGATAAATAAAAGAAATTTTGTTTGAAAAGTTTTTAAATTAATGGCGAAATTTTTCAAAAATATTTTATTTATTTTTTTAAATTTATGGTTGCGTAGCATAACTAAAATATATGTAAATAGTAGTGAATTTTCTTACATCTTTATTTATTGTTGTTCTCATTTGACAAAATTAATTTTTCTCTTGATAACACAAAATGTGTCATTGATTGTACTATGTTTTTCTTATTTGCTCTCCGTTTTAATACTAAAAATATTGCTCTTGTTGTTGATTATGTTTATTATTATTAATATTTGTTTATTATCCTTTACCTAAAGGTACAAAAATATAGTGCTTTGAAACTTCGGCTGTCTCTTTGGTTTAATGTTAAAGTTTCAGTTAATGTTTTATTGCAAGAACATAGTTGACGATTGTGCTACTCTGTAGTCTTTTACAATTTTTTATTATAGTTTGTCGTTTTTCCTTCTCTTATATTTGTTTTAAGCCAAATATGAAAAACAAAATATTTTCTGGGAAATATTTTGTTACTGTAGAGGTAAACTTTTAAAAACAATGAAAATAGTAGAAATAGAAGCGGCGCGGGCTTTTAGAAAACAACAATTGTGTCTACTTCCTTCGTGCATAAGTATACTGCAAAGGGAATACAAAAAGTTTTAATGATAATTTATTGTCACTTAAATAAATAAAGCAAGAAATATTTTTTAAAAAATAATCAAATAGGAATTAGAAAGCAAAAAAATTTACTTTAAGGTAATTTACTTTAAGGTTAATTTTTCTAAGCTCCTCATATGGAATGCATGATATATTTTGCATTGTTTTCAATATGTACACGCAAAAGTTTGTGAAGATGAAGTAATATTTAAGAAAGTTTAACTTCGCAGTGCTTATTCCTGGAATACAATTGTATTGTATAATTTGAATAATTTTTTGTTTTCTCAAAAGCCTTAAAATGTATTTTTAATTTAAATCTTCTGCACACGTATTATGAGTATGTTAAAATCTTTTATAATAAACCATAGTCACACTAGTAAAGTGTATATTTTGCCGGCTTTGGTTGGTCATGTTTGTATATCTCTCGTTGATGCTTTAAAGCCTATGTTTCACCTCGTGATCTGAATCCTTAACTTCAGCCGTTTTAATGATGAAAACACCAATTAAACATCATCTTTAAAAAATTCGGCTTCTAAACCATCTAGCGTAAGTACTACTTTACCTCATTTACGTTATTTGAAATAAAATAAAATAAAATAAAATAAAATAAAATAAAATAAAATGAAATAAAATAAAATAAAATAAAATAAAATAAAATAAAATAAAATAAAATAAAATAAAATAAAATAAAATAAAATAAAATAAAATAAAATAAAATAAAATAAAATAAAATAAAATAAAATAAAATAAAATAAAATAAAATACAAAAAAATAAAATAAAATAAAATAAAATAAAATAAAATAAAATAAAATAAAATAAAATAAAATAAAATAAAATAAAATAATATAAAATAAAATAAAATAAAATAAAATAAAATAAAATAAAATAAAATAAAATAAAATAAAATAAAATAAAATAAAATAAAATAAAATAAAATAAAATAAAATAAAATAAAATAAAATAAAATAAAATAAAATAAAATAAAATAAAATAAAATAAAATAAAATAAAATAAAATAAAATAAAATAAAATAAAATAAAATAAAATAAAATGAAATGAAATAATATAAAATAAAATAAAATAAAATAAAATAAAATAAAATAAAATAAAATAAAATAAAATAAAATAAAATAAAATAAAATAAAATAAAATAAAATAAAATAAAATAAAATAAAATAAAATAAAATAAAATAAAATAAAATAAAATAAAATAAAATAAAATAAAATAAAATAAAATAAAATAAAATAAAATAAAATAAAATAAAATAAAATAAAATAAAATAAAATAAAATAAAATAAAATAAAATAAAATAAAATAAAATAAAATAAAATAAAATAAAATAAAATAAAATAAAATAAAATAAAATAAAATAAAATAAAATAAAATAAAATAAAATAAAATAAAATAAAATAAAATAAAATAAAATAAAATAAAATAAAATAAAATATAATAAAATAAAATAAAATAAAATAAAATAAAATAAAATAAAATAAAATAAAATAAAATAAAATAAAATAAAATAAAATAAAATAATATAAAATAAAATAAAATAAAATAAAATAAAATAAAATAAAATTAAATAAAATAAAATAAAATAAAATAAAATAAAATAAAATAAAATAAAATAAAATAAAATAAAATAAAATAAAATAAAATAAAATAAAATAAAATAAAATAAAATAAAATAAAATAAAATAAAATAAAATAAAATAAAATAAAATAAAATAAAATAAAATAAAATAAAATAAAATAAAATAAAATAAAATAAAATAAAATAAAATAAAATAAAATAAAATAAAATAAAATAAAATAAAATAAAATAAAATAAAATAAAATAAAATAAAATAAAATAAAATAAAAGAAAATAAAATAAAATAAAATAAAATAAAATAAAATAAAATAAAATAAAATAAAATAAAATAAAATAAAATAAAATAAAATAAAATAAAATAAAATAAAATAAAATAAAATAAAATAAAATAAAATAAAATAAAATAAAATAAAATAATATAAAATAAAATAAAATAAAATAATATAAAATAAAATAAAATAAAATAAAATAAAATAAAATAAAATAAAATAAAATAAAATAAAATAAAATAAAATAAAATAAAATAAAATAAAATAAAATAAAATAAATAAAGCATTTGTGAGCTTTGTTTGTGAAGGTACAAAATATTTTAGTGTCGAAATTTTGGGTTTAAAGGTAATATATTTCTGCAGCGAAAATTTTTCCAAAATAGAAATTTTCTTTAACGCGTTCAAAAAGATTTTTTCAAATATTATATTATTTTTTTCTTTTCATTTGAAATATTGTTATTGTTAAGGGTTTAATTGTTTTATTGGTTCCCACATCCGTAAAGATCACAATAAAAAGGGAAAGAAGTAAGCTTTAATTAACTTCTCTATTTTTTATTTGTGCCAAATTGTTTATTATTTTTTAAAAATGTTGAGAATTGAAAATATTTGATTTGAATTATATTTATTAACAGAAAACCAAACAGTATAAAACAACAAAAAAATAACAAAAAAATTTTTTTATTTAAAAATAAATTGTATTGAGCTTGGTCTAAATTAGGTAGTTAAATATAATTTTAAACAAGTGTTTTTTTCAAGTTCAAGTGCGAGTTTTTTTGTTTTTGTTTGTATTAAAGCGAAATAAAACAGCATTTTGCTGTTTATTTTGTTTATATTTTTGCGTTCTTAAATTATTAAAATATTGAAAAATTAACAATCACAAAAACAAAAACAATATCTAAGAAATTTTTTTTGGGCAATCCCGACCATAATATTCCGTACAAAACAATTTCTTTATATAAAGTACATGCAACATAAGAATAAAAAAATTTGGATTACAATGTAAATTTTGTTAGTGAAACTTATATTGGACCGATCATAATAAAACAACAAAATAGACAAAATATCATGAAAGTAAAAAGTTGAAACGCTTATTTTGGAAGGACAATTGTATAGAAGCCTAGTGGACCAAAATTCAAAATTTTAATCAGAAGATTTCTGCAATCTACTTTTTAGAACTTTGTCCACTAATCAAGATTGTCATTTTCTCTTAGTGTAAGGTGATAACATTATTTTTAAAAGAAAGAAAACTATCCATGAAGGTTAAATTTTACTAAAAATATTTTTTGTTTGCAAGAGCAATTTGAAAAATATTTGTTTAATTTTTTTAACTTGATATTAAAAACTTTCCCTATGACTTGTCTTGTTTTGATCGATATAAATTCACTTAGTATAAATAGATACTTTAGCATATTTACTAAATAATTATAGTGTTTGTTTTTGTTATTATTAACGCTTTAACTTCCGCCTTAAAATGAGACTTTGTACAGTAAATCATTTGCGTACGTAAGATTCTTTAAGGAAAGTTCAGGTATAAAAGGAACCCATCGGTTGGTTCTAATTTAAACTTTATTTTGACAGAGCTATTAAAAGTATTTAGATTTTGAATGTTAGAAAAAAAAAATAAAAAAAAAAGAATTATTTAATTTTGTTAAAAAACTTTAAGAACTGAATTAAGCAATTGATTTCAAATTTTCTTTTAAAGCTTATTTGAAGTTACTCAAAAAATTTTTTAAAATTTTGTTCATTTTATTATTCCACAGTTTGCTCGAATTTGAAGACTTTACTGGCTTCCATCAACTATATAAATGGAGAGAAATATCAAGTAAGTTTATGTCAATATTTTATTTTTCAGTTTTTTAAAATATGTTAAAAATTTTTTTTGTAATATAAAAATTTGTTACATAAATGGTGTGTTTTTGGAACTTTTTATTTTTTTTTTAAATTTGATCAAAATATGTATGTAAGACGTTTTATAAGTGTTTAAGTATTTGGCCAAGTTCTGTTTATATTTTTTTTACTAAAAACTTTATTATACCCCTCACATAGTAATTTCTTTATTATTTATTTGCGACCCCATAAAGTATATGTATTCTGGATCCTTATAGATAGGGAAGTTGATATATATATATATCCGCCTGTCCGTCTTTTGAAATCAAGTTTCTGGAGTCAAATAAATTTATACGGGCCAGGCATTGGTGTAAAACTGTTAGAAATATCTCGCGGACAACCGCTTTTTAAAACCAGCAAAATCGGTTCACTTTTGATCGAGATATAAGCGAAAACCCAAAATAACCCATTTTTTTCGCTAAATCTTAGAAACTAAAAACAGCTATCGACTACAAATGTTAAAAAAAGGTATTAGTAGAACAGGACCTGCACTTTGGAGAAAAAAATGTTTTGGGTGTGGGCTAGAGAAGTGGCAGTTCCCATACAAATAAACACTTTTTATAGCATTTTCAAAACGCTATATCTCGGAAACTGAAAAAGCTATTGACCCTAAATGTTCTACAATTGTAATTGGACAACAAGACCTACAATTTATTGGGTCAGGGCAAAAGAACAATTAAAAATTTTTATGAAATTATCGATACATTTTATCTCTAAAACTATAACAGTTATCAACGTCAAATGTTTTACAAAAAGTAATTGGAAAACAAGATCTAAACTTAAAAGAAAAAAATTTGTGGGTGGGGGCAGGAAAAGGGGTAGCTACCATACAAATAAACAATTTTTATTAAGTGTTTGATACTTACCACTTCGGAAACTGAAACAGCTACCGACATCAAAGATTTTACAAAAAGTATCTGCACAACAGGACCTATGTTTAGAAGAAAAAAAATTTTTGGGTGGGGGCAGAAGAAGAAGTAGCTCCGATACAAATTATCAATTTGGAACTAAAGTAATGATAAAATAGTTCATACATTTTGGAAAAATAGTTGGAAAAGAGAGGCGGGACTAAAACATCACATTAAAATTACCAACTTTAATTAAACTTTTAATATGAATAATGTCGAAAACTTTTAAAACTCTTGACCTCTAACCTTTTTCATCTATTTTTATTATTCATACGAACGTGTAAATATTGTAAAGTTTCTATGGACTTTCAAACTGGCACAAAACTATTTTTATTTTATTATTTGCAAGACAAAATAACTCGGCTGGGTATATTAAAAGACCAATGTGAAGGGTATATAAGATTCGGCACAGCCAAATGTAGCGCTCTTGTTTTAAAGTTAAAATTCTTTGGCATACGACAATGAATCGAATTATATATTGATAACTAGGGTCATTGGCATGTCTTTAATAATATAAAAACACCGCTGGTATTTGTTTTGACCCTACTTATGCCAGTTTATCTAAAGATTCATTACTAATAATGTCCTATTATCCCGGAATTCAGCACAGACTGCTATACCTGAAGCCTTTGGCTACCATTAAATTAACCGCGTTGAAATTCAAGCCTTTAGAACGGCTATACTTAGTACTTTGATATTCAAATGTAAAAGGAACAAAGAAAAATCAAAACAGCTCATAGCGACAAATGGTTTGTTGGGTTCTTAAAAAAACTCTTTAACGTTTGGCTTGTTTGTAGTAATTCTCAATTAGATTGTTGAGGTTATTATATAAAGGCAGAAAATATTCATGAGGTTTTTTGAGAATTTGGTTGAAGTCTACTGATGATTTAAAAACCAATGAAATGCATATATACAAAGTTAACCAACACAAACCCTATAAATAAACAAGAAAATTGGGATCCAACAATGAATAACTTTTAAAAATTATTTTATTTTTTTTTAACTTATTTTATTTTATTTTATTTTATTTTATTTTATTTTATTTTATTTTATTTTATTTTATTTTATTTTATTTTATTTTATTTTATTTTATTTTATTTTATTTTATTTTATTTTATTTTATTTTATTTTATTTTATTTTATTTTATTTTATTTTATTTTATTTTATTTTATTTTATTTTATTCAATTTATTTTATTTTATTTTAATTTATTTTATTTTATTTTATTTTATTTTATTTTATTTTATTTTATTTTATTTTATTTTATTTTATTTTATTTTATTTTATTTTATTTTATTTTATTTTATTTTATTTTATTTTATTTTATTTTATTTTATTTTATTTTATTTTATTTTATTTTATTTTATTTTATTTTATTTTATTTTATTTTATTTTATTTTATTTTATTTTATTTTATTTTATTTTATTTTATTTTATTTTATTTTATTTTATTTTATTTTATTTTATTTTATTTTATTTTATTTTATTTTATTTTATTTTATTTTATTTTATTTTATTTTATTTTATTTTATTTTATTTTATTTTATTTTATTTTATTTTATTTTATTTTATTTTATTTTATTTTATTTTATTTTATATTATTTTATTTTATTTTATTTTATTTTATTTTATTTTATTTTATTTTATTTTATTTTATTTTATTTTATTTTATTTTATTTTATTTTATTTTATTTTATTTTATTTTATTTTATTTTATTTTATTTTATTTTATTTTATTTTATTTTTTATTATTTTATTTTATTTTATTTTATTTTATTTTATTTTATTTTATTTTATTTTATTTTATTTTATTTTATTTTATTTTATTTTATTTTATTTTATTTTATTTTATTTTATTTTATTTTATTTTATTTTATTTTATTTTATTTTATTTTATTTTATTTTATTTTATTTTATTTTATTTTATTTTATTTTATTTTATTTTATTTTATTTTATTTTATTTTATTTTATTTTATTTTATTTTATTTTATTTTATTTTATTTTATTTTATTTTATTTTATTTTATTTTATTTTATTTTATTTTATGTTATTTTATTTTATTTTATTTTATTTTATTTTATTTTATTTTATTTTATTTTATTTTATTTTATTTTATTTTATTTTATTTTATTTTATTTTATTTTATTTTATTTTATTTTATTTTATTTTATTTTATTTTATTTTATTTTATTTTATTTTATTTTATTTTATTTTATTTTATTTTATTTTATTTTATTTTATTTTATTTTATTTATTATTATTTTGTTATTTTTTAATTTTTTTAAAATAACTCTTTATATAATTTTTTTTTCTTATTCTTACAGAAAATTAAGAGGAACACCTTATAAGAAATGCCGCGCACTATTGGTACTTTTGGCTTGTTTATCGATGATGAATGACCTTGGCAGCGCTGACCAAGCAAAAGCTAACAATTCTCAAGATAAAAGTAAATTGTTTTGCAGAACCCTTAAAAAAATTTTGTGTCTTATACCTACAATTTCTTTAAATTTAGATATTGGCACCCCGTCTATTAACTGGTTTGAGTTCAATACAAGGGCAGCAAGAAATAATAGATTCAAACCATGCCCTCTTATATTCAACCAGTTTAATATTTGCAAACCTTCGGAATACGAACGCGTTGCCTTCCAGGTATTAAACAAAATGAATTTTAATATAGATCCTTGCGACGATTTTTATGAATTCGCCTGTGGTGCTCGTATACGCCAGAATAAAAAAAATCTATTTTCGGAAACTTCAGACAATTTGCAAAAACAACTAAAGGATATAATCGAAGAAGAAAGAACGGAAACAGACTTAAAACACTTAAAGATGCCCCACACATTCTACGAGGCGTGTATGGATGAAGGTAAAGTTTTGATCTGTTTGTTTGCAAGAGTAATGATGCTGAATTTGTTTTTGTTTCGCCAGACTTAATTGAATATTTGGATGCCAAACCAATTGAAAAATTGTCAAAACTTTTGGGTGGTTGGCCCGTTATCGTAGGTGAATCCTGGGATAACAATAACTCTTGGACTTGGCATGGCACTGTTTCCAAATTTAAACATTTAGGGTTTAGCATTGATTACATTTTAGGATTCTCGGTTACTGCGGACTTAAATAATGCCAATAAATATATAATAAGTGTAAGTTTATACCAAAGATATTTTTAATATTCCAGTTTTCTTTTTCAATTAAAAAAAAAGAAAATGATTCACAACTGATCATAAAAATTTAAATTTTTAGTTGGAATCACCCACTTTTGGCTTAAATCAAAAATTCCTATTAAGGGGTCTTAACGATTCTCTGGTATCTGCTTATTGTGAGTATATGGTGGACATGGCTGTACTATTTGGTGCCAACAGAACCATAGCAGAGAACGAATTAATTGAATCTTTGCAGTTTGAAATACAGTTGGCTAAGGTATGGCCATTTATATAAACACAATTTAATTTTTTTATTCTACTTAAATGCTTTTAGATATCCAATGATCTGAATAGGGGTCATAACGATCTGTATAATTATTTCAGTATTAGTCAATTGTCAAACGCATATCCCTATATCCAGTGGTTGGATTATATTAACGAACTTTTACCAAAGGATATTAAAGTTAATGAAAGTGAAATTGTTTATGTTTGGAAACCTAGTTATTTAGAGGATTTAGGTGAATTGCTAGAAAGGACAAGCAAACGTATTGTTGCAAATTATATGATGTGGCGTATTCATAGTTTTTCGGCTACTTTTCTATCGAAAAAATTCCGCAACAGAAAATCTCAATATATAAGCGCTCTGTCTGTAAAACAAGAAAAAATTGAAAGGTGGAAGGAATGTGTGGATATTGTTGCTGGCAGGTAATTAAAAAGTCGTCTTTTCTTATTTTAAGTAGATATATACAGCAGTATATTTTTGATTATTTATTTTGCTTATCCCTATTAAAAGCAATTATTTTACAAATAAAAAGGCTCAGTTGTGCCGATAGTATTATTATATTTTCTTAAACTTTTTAACAAAACATTTATATGCAAAATTATGATAAAGAAATTTTAATTTTGAATTTGGTGTCACCGTTAATGCAGAACAGAGCAACACACAAAATTCCTATTCTAAAACTATTAATTTTGTATCATACAACTGTTTTGAGCGCCAACATTATTTGAATATAAAATATTTTTCTTCATCGAATTGTTAATAACTAAATAATTTCCTCCTTCAAATTTAAAACCAATAAACATTTTTTTTTTTTTTCAAAAAAAAAAATAAATAGAAAATATTCACAAACTGATCTGAAAAATAAAAATAGTTTGGCAATAGCAATTGGTGCTCTATACGTTCGCAAACATTTCAACCAAACATCCAAGAGAAGTGCCTTAAAATTAACCAATCACATACGAAGCACCTTAAGACAACTCTTTAATGAAGTTGAATGGATGAGTAGCAATGCAAAACAGGAAGCAAAGAAAAAGCTAGATTGGATGACTTTTAATGTGGGGTTTCCTGATCAGATGCTAGATGAAGATAAACTGGAAAAATATTATCGTACATTAAATATTAACAGCTGTAGATACTTTGAATCCTTTTTAAAAATGAAAATCTTTAGTGCAAATAACGCTTTTGGCAAGCTGCGTGAGACGGTTAACAAAGACGATTGGACAAAATTTGATAATCCGGCTTCAATTGATGCTTTTATAATTCACATTCAAAATAGTATACGTAAGTATAAAAAATATTATCAGAATAAATTTAAGCTTTAAAATATTACTTCCTAACTCATTACTTAAAAAACTCTCATATAGGCATTACTAATGAGAATATCAAAGACTCTTAAAAGGGAATTTTTTAAAATTAGTTTTATTCTGTCTTATATTGTTAACTTTAAGTTTCATGGTACACAATTTCAAAAAGTGCAAGAGTATATAAACATACACAGTTTTTCAAAATTGGGAGTTAGAATTGAAAAAAAAATCTTTTAATTTTTTGAAATGCTGCCAGCTATTAAATACCAAAATATTTGTAATTTTTTTTTTATACAGAAATTTCTGCGGGTCTTTTACAAGGCGATTTTTTCAATGAAAACCATCCAATGTACATGAATTTCGGAGCCATTGGTACCATTATTGCTCATGAAATTGCACATGGTTTTACCACTTCAGGTCGTTTATATAATAGTTCAGGTGACTTGTCTTACTGGTGGGACATCGGTACACATATTGCTCATTATGAAATTGTCCAATGTATTATAAATCATTATGACAACTATATAGATAAGCAAACTGGGTTAAGGGTAAGTTATTATAAGGAACGTAATAAAAATGCTAATAATAATAGATTTAAAAAAATTGTAATTTTTATACACTTTTCATAGCAGTAAGGGTATATATCAGTTTGTAATATCGTTTGTAATTTTTTACCCCATTAAATATATATATTCTGGATATACAGGGTGTCCACCGGCAAGGTGTCATATTAAAAATATAACAATTATTTCTGTCAAAAAATATTATTTCTTGACCTTTAAACAAAAATTCAAAATAAATTATTATATTTTGGGAAAAACATTAAAACAAAGGAAAAACATAAAAATCCCATGATATTCAAAAATATTACAACTGACTTTCCGATATACATATCATTGAAACCTTGACAATAGTTATGATTTAACTACTCTTTTTTACTTTTAGCAAGAACAGCTAAAGGCGTAGAGATACTTGTTTTTATAATGTTTTTTAAAAATGGGCGTTTAATTTCTAATTCTTTTTGTTTTTCTTGATAAAAAATAAAATCACATAATATTGAAAGAGTAAAAAAGAAGGTGGTGTTACATGTACCAAAATATTTTAACGCTTTAGCCTTCTTTACTTTTAACAATGGAAGTACAAGTAGATACTTTTATTTTTCTCCAAAAACTTTTTAACCTTTCAGGCGTGATAACAGTGGCAGTTTGTAACTGTTGCTTTTAAAAAACCAGCCCTTTTCTCCATTTTTCTAAGTCTTTTCAAAAATTTTTCGAAAATATTACAAAAATTTATCAAAAAAATCCATAATATAAAATCCAAAATTTTACTAGTTTTTGAATTCTTATAAACCAAAGAGGCAAAAGAGTATATTTTAGGCTTAAAATTTTTTTATATTTTTTTACTTATAACGCTCAGATAAATTCCTTGCGTACACATGAAGAAAATGTCGCTGACATTGCTGGCACAAAATTGTCCTACTTGTCCTACCAACAGTGGGTTGCCGAAAATGGTGAAGAACCTAAACTGCCTGGTTGGAATTATACACCGAAACAAATGTTTTGGATAGCAGCTGCACAAATGTATTGTCAAAAATACGACAATGGTAGGATTTTTTTCTACTTATTTATTTGTTTATTTAATAGTTTTTTTAATTGTTTTCCTTGCTTTGTTTAAGAAACACTTAAAAACTTACTCGACAGCAGCAAATACCCACCAACAGGCTTTCGGGTTTTAGGAACATTCAGCAATATTAAAGAATTTTCTGATGATTTTAAGTGCTCAAAAGGGGCACGCATGAATCCTGATAAAAAGTGTCAAGTTTGGTAGATAAGAGAAAATGTGTTTTGAATTACTTATTCTATATCTTATAATAAGGACTTATCTTCAATTAAAAAATATTACAACTTATGTTATTTGAAGCCTTAAAGTCCTTTTAATTTATATACTTTTTTTTCTAATAATTATTATAAATACTTTATAATTGGTGTTGGTGTTTTATCTGTTAATTGCTAAATTTATTTTCGTTAATCAATAAAGCTTTTTAATTTTATGGTGCAGATATAAAAGAAGTCTCATTTAAGTAGCTGATAACTTAGAAGCAGATGCTTTTTAAATTTCAGAATGGAAAAAAAATGTTCCTATGAAATATAATTCCAGACTTATATTTTTTTAAAACAACAATTTTATACCCTTTACATAGTGATAAGAGCATACATAAATTTTCGTTCCCTTTTTAATTTCAGAAATATTCCGTTGCAACCATGAAAAGTATATATACTCTGGAAGCCAAGTCTGTTTGTCCCACTGTGTGTTTTTTATAAAATATTGAGCAAATATTGAGTAAATAGTGATGATGCGTATTAGTGATTAATTATAAATATAATTACTTAACTATTTAGCACTCGCTTCAGGATCATTTGTGGTAAATTCATGTGTAGGAGGCAACAAAACACAAAATTATCAAAATAATTTTTAAAACAATTTTCTATATTTTTATTCTGGCTTTAGTCCATTATTTAATTTCTTTTCACTAGAAGAAATTAATATTTTTCTGTCAATGTTTGCTAATAATTTTTATTTGAAAAAAAGTTTTTCTACTAATGCTAGCCGAGTAAAACGCATTTTAAAAACAGCAACGCAACTTCATTATCAGTACTTAAGCCAGAATAAAAGATCCGAAACTTGTATTAAAAGCAATAAACAAAAAAAATAAAAATAAGAATAAAAATCTTTTACTTCAATATTGTTATGCCCTTCATATAGTAGTTAGGGTATATATCAGTTTTTCATTCCGTTTATAATTTCTTTATTATCCATTTGAGACTCTACAAAGTATATATATTCTCAAGAAATTAATTTTAAAAAAAAGTTTGTATGGAGGCTTCGTGTTAGTGCCAAAAACCATATCTGTGACAAGTTTTATAATAATTTATCCAAAAGTGTACCGACGACGTAACAAGAACTCTAAGCCAATATTGAATATAAAATAGCGGCCGTTAGGGCTCAAATGTGTGACCGACTTATCAGATATTGAATCCAACGAATCGACCCTTACTGATGTGTCAAATTTCATTCACAAATCTTTAGATTGTATTTCAAGTCGATTATAACATTTTGAAAATATGTCAAATGGTTTAAGTTTTATTTTAAAAACCGCTGTCCAGTCATAATTGAAAACTCTTTTTTAAATTGGTTTTGCAAACCTGCGTCGTAAACAAAAAATGGGAGACAAAAAAATAGTGTTTGATGTTCCAGCGCTGAAACAAGAGTTTTTTCGGATTGCCACTGATTTTCATACACAAATTTTTATTTGGCTTTACATACCATTTAGTTCTTTTTAATTTTTTTTTTGGTTCATTAAGATTATTTGCATTTTGCTAAGTATTCACGTAAACCAAACAGCGTAAAACTTTTATTTATGATTTTAAAAATAAGAAAGAGAAAAATGTCTTAAAGCATCAATACATTTTTTCATAAAACTGAAAAAAATTATAAGAATATAACTTCTTTTCTTCTTTCGTCATACTTAAGGAACATCAAATTTTTTTAAATACTTTCAAGTGATTTTACTAAATTCGTCTTGTTGCCTCAATTGAATTCATACTCATTAAGAGCATAATTTTTTAATTATATTTCAGCAGCTTAGTTTTTCTCATTATTGCTCTTCTTCTAATAAACGTCTTTCTTTGTTTTTTTTTTTTATGATAAAGAAATATAAGTGAATTAGTAAGAAGTAATAAAAGAAACTTGAATTAAAGTTATATTTTTTAAAAATAAAGAAAAACATTGAGTAAATTAAGGAGATGAATTATTATATATATGTATTTCCTAATTTAAAAACTTTTTAATGTCTTAAGTATTATTCAAAATTATCACTATTTTTGGAGTAAAGAGAATGCCTTTGTGAATATTTTTGTAGGAAAACAAGTAATAGATCTTAGTAGTAAATATTTAAATATTAAAATAAATTAGTATAATAGTAACACCAGTAGGTAGTAGGTATTTTTAAATATTTTAAACATAAATATAATAAAAAAATTACTCTCAATTAAAATAGAAATTTATTAATTTTATCAAAAAAACTAAAACTTTTCGTTTTGGTTTTATTTTTTTTTTTAATAAAATAAAGCCAATATATGCTCAAAAAAATTAATAAAAACCTTAATAAGAGGGAGTAACCGATAGACGTTTCTAAAGTTAATAGAGATGATGCGTTTAAATTTGTGTTTTTTTCAAACTGGTTTCCAATTTTCGAGATATGTCTTTAAAATCAAGGAACTATCACACAACTAATAGAACTTATTGTTCTTTAGACCAGGCAAAATATTTTGAATTTCGTAGTTAAATAAGCTTTAAATTATATATATATTTTTTAGTCAAAAATAGCAAATTGTAGTTGAGTTATGTTTATTTATGTCGTTTTTTTACAGTTTTTTGATTTAAAAATTAACACTTAATCACGAAGATCAAATTCGGCTTCGGAAAAAAGATTTCAGGTTTTTACACAGCGACCCGAACAAATAGTAAAAAGCTGAAAAAAAAGTACAGTAATGATCCCATGCAGAAATATACGATTCTAAAACGATGGTCCAAAAATGTTGAACCACCACAGCCCTGTAAACACAAAATGTCGACTCTTTCAAAATATTGTACCATTACAGTACTGCATACACAAAGTTGCAACCCTAGTTTGTAAATATCAAATTTGCTTTCAAAATAAAAAATGTTTATATTTTTAGTTTAAAAAAATGTATAAACGTAAGAAAAAACTAAAAGAAATCTTAAGATGAGTTGGAAATTTTTTTTGCATGTTGCATTTTGCTACATATAAACAAACATATTTATTTAAGGAAATCTCTTATTTAAAAGCCTAAAGTAGCAGTGTCCATTATTTCAACAAAAGCAATTTGAACTCGTAAGACAGAATAGATAAAAAATGTTATTCTAATACCAGAAATTGAAATTTACAGTATTGCTACAACATAAAAACCAAGAGTTGAAAAACACAGCATTGTTAACTTGTTAAATTTACATTATTTTGATATTGAGAGTCCTCTCCCAACGTCAGGACAGAATCGGTTTGATTGTCCTTTTCTGCCAGGGTTCTTGCATATTTTAACAAAAAGGACTCCTGGAAAATGTGTACATTTATGATGCGCAATAATTTTTTGGGAAAATAGCAAAGTCGCTTTTTGGCATGTCTATGCAAATGCATCACATATAAAGCGTCAAACCTGATTATATAAAAACAAGAACCCCATTTCAACAAAATTAAAAGCTTTTAGTTTGTCTTTTTTTATTAAAACAAAAAATTTTAAAAATTTTTTTATTTTATTTTGTCTAGGACAAATACATTCCATTTTAAAACTTAAATAAAATACTATTTAATTTTATTTTATTCAAAATATTTCCAGTGAATTTCTAAACACTCCCACCAATACAAAATCGAGTTTAAGAATTAAATATTGTTTATTATAAAAATGTATATGAAATAGATTTTATTCAAAAACAGATTTGGCAAAAGCAAAAAATCTTTAAATAATTTGATATTTAAGAAAAAAATTTAATAAATTTTTTTGGACAGTTTTCTTTGAATATTTAAATTGTTAAAGGAAAAGAAACTAATTATATTTTTTTTTATAAATATACATATACATACATACACATCTCAGTATATATGTATATAAAGAGCTATAAATTTCAAAATAAAATTAAATTTTGTATGAAAGTCTCCTAGTGGAGGAAGGAGCAAAAGTAGGTTTGTTCTAAAAAAACACAAAAGAGAAAGGCTAATAGTTGCTTATACATTTCAACCCTTAAGAAGCACTATGAAGATCTTTGAATTAGAGAAAATTAATTTTTAAATTAGAGCTACCATAGGGAAGAAATGTTGAGATAAAATATTAATGGTAGCAGGTCATACATTTCAACCAAAATGAAGCACTATGGAGGTGGCAAAAAAACTGGTTTTTATAAAAAAATTTGTTTTGCCACTATTTGGGTTAAAGAAAAAGGATAGATTTATTCCAAAAAAATGTAAAAATAATGAAAGTCAGTCGTAAATTTTAACCCAATTGTACCACATGGAAGGATTAAGATTAAGGTTAATATTTTTTACTGTAGACAAATGCTTTCTGTTTTAAAAAAAATTATTCAATTGGTCTCAATTTGGTGAAATAAAATAATCTTAAAACTTTTGGTTAAATATTTTTCTATTTAGTTTTTTTTAATTGCATGATTTAATTTTTGCCAAAAAAAAAATTAAAATTGTATTTAGATTTAGTTTGCTGAACTTCTAAAATGTTAATGTTAATGTTAATGTTAATGTTTTATTTATAAATAGTTAATTAGTTTTTATAATAAACTCTAGTTTAAAGGAAACACATAAAACAAAATTGATATTGAAATTTTATAAATAAATTGCATATTTGAAAAAAAAAAATTAAAAATGTTTTAAAATTTTTTAGATTTTTTGCTCTAACCACATGATTTTTTTTGGTGAACCTTGGTTAACCCATAGAAAAAATGATTAGTGGCCTTCAAAATTCGCTTAATTTTTATATATAAAAACTGTTCATATATTCACAATTATTTTTTTTATTGTTTTATTGTTTTAACGTTTTATTGTATTAAATATTTCTCATCACATTGTATTTTGCTGACTTACGTTAGCTTTAATTATTTAGTTCTTATTTGTTTGCTAGAGTTCTTTGCACCCTTCTGCTGAACAAGCAGAAGTGATCATTGCATGCAAAGACCCACATAACGACATAAATGCCTGGTCAGCAAGATACAATGTTCTTAGAGTTTATTAACTTTATTTTTTCTTTTAGAATTTATTAACTTTATTAAGTCAACATTTTTTAGGTAATTTGATACTTATTTTAAGGTTGAAATTACTCAGCATTTTAAATTATTCTTTGTTTTTAACTTTAATAATTAATTAATAGTATATAAGCCACAAAATTTAAATAAAAAAGCGAGAAGGTTTTTAAGAAGCAAACTAAAACGTGTTATTACTTTCTCCTCGCCATCAGTAACCAAGTTCCAAGTGCTTGAGTTACTAAATCTAATTGTCCTGGTGTTACTGCCTGAACAATTCCCCAAACACTACTCGGCACATCGCCTTGTAGAATAGCTTAAAACAATATAAGGTTAAACAAACTAGTTTAACCGAATTCAGTATCGGCTGAATTAAACAAAAACCTTAATTTAATGAAAATTTCTGGTTTATAAATATTTAATAAAAAGATCTTGGGTTTTGTTGTTTTTGGGAAACATTAATTTGCTTGCAATGGATAATGTGTTTCTTAAAAAACTTTAAGAAGATTTAAAAAAACACCCATTTAAATATCTCCTTAAACTCTTTCATATAATTGATTAAACCGCAAAATGATTGTTATACATAATCAGCAAGTACTCATTTTAGTTTAACTTAAGTATTTAATACGACGGATAGTTGTTGCGATTTTCCTGATTTTCTTTTGGTTTATTTGTGTTGTAGCATGCCAAGTAAATAAAAATTTCGATATAATCCAAAAACAAATTCGGTTTGTCTTACTTAACTACCCCAACTGGTTTTTATTTACTTAAGAAAAATTTCTCCTTAGAGTATTAGCACGAGAATACCAAACTTTATATCCTTAAAAACAAAGAAAAATGAAAATAAAAAACTTAAATAAAAAATTAAGATTTTGTGAGGCAAAGACAAGATATCAAAAATAACTGGCAGCAAACCAAGATCAGCTGATGTTGTCCTTTCATCTTAATTTTGTATCAAAAAACACTCAAACAAGTTTCAACTGCATAACAAATATATATACACGTATACAAATACGTATTTTTGTGCATGTATCCACACATTTATGCAATTTTCAATGATACTTATATGCTGACAACCACACACAATCGAATGTCGTTTTGCACAAACTGCATGTACAAACATTGCACTTTTTACTACTGACACACACTAACACCATTTAAAAACCATTACTGTGCCAAACAACAATTTTGTTTTTGTTATCTCTTTTACGGTTGTCTGCACTTATCTTACGTGCAAGCAAACTAAAGTCTGAGTAGGTGGGCGGTTAATGTAGGTGTTTAATGCTGTAAGTGTAAAATCTCAAACGTGCAAGTTACTGCAAAATTGATATGTTACCATTCACATTGGGGGATTTTCACAAATTTGAGCGTGTACAAACTCATATAATGATTGCAATGACACAAATAGTTTATTTTTATAAATTGTTTAAAATTGGCATTTAAAGTGAGTTTATTAAGAAACACTACCGAAAAAAATATTTGTTGCAAATGTTTTATAATTTGAAGTATTTTTGAAAAAATTTAATTGGCTTTCAATTAACTTTATGAAATCCAATTAAAAATTTAAACAAAATTTATTTGTTATTTTTTATTGAAATATGTATTAACGAACTACAACTACATTAATGGCACCCAGTTATTTTTTTTTTTTTTAATATAATTAAGCTCATTATAATATGTGTATGGTATGCTTAAACAAAGAATCTATTATACAAATTAATACATTTTCATTTTACAAGTATGCTTTAGGCTTAAGTGTCCGATATGCTAAAGGGAAGCTCAACTTTCTTTTGAAATTTAAGGTAAGGTTTATTTATTTAAAGTTGCCGTAATTACTTCCAAATTTTTTTATTGTTGGTGTAAGCAGACAATAAAAGGCAAGTCGTTGCTACCGCATACCTAAATAGTTGGGGTTTGTACTATCATACTTTAAATAAATTTTTTTTCCGTTTAAGTTGAAGAGAGGTTGTAATAACCAAATATTTTAAAGGCTTTAATTAGAGTTTACTTAAGCTAAAGCTTTTTTTATAGACAACATATAATATATAAAAGATTTTTTAATTTATTTCATTATATCATAAACTAAATAGCTTTAGAAAGGAATGAGAGTTTTTTTAGAGTTTTATACAAAGCTTAAAATAAAGGGTTACACAAGCACTTGTTAAAATAGATATTCCCCTGTGCTGCTTGGTTGGGCTCGCATTATTTGCAAAACATACACAATATAATCAAATACAAAAAATTTAATTTTGTACAAGTTTAAGTAATGTGATTAGTTTCTTTGATTGCTGTAGATTCATCAGTAGTGGCACGTGGCCAAATTTAATCTTATTTATTTTTCAAAAAACAAACTAAAATTTTACAAAAAAAAATATTTTTTTTTTATTCTTGATTTTTTTAAATATATTTGAAAAAGACTACTAAAAGCTTAAGATAATTGACCAGATAAAAAGCGTTTGGAATAAAAAATATTCCTGTGACATTATTTTAAGAAAATACTAGAGATCCAGTGATTTGAAATTTTGGGTACACTTACGAAAAAGTTTTATATCATTTACATAAAAAAATTTTTAGTTTAGATACTTAAAGGCAAATATGAGCAAGTACAAAAAACAAGGTTCTGGGTAAAAAAACATAAAACATTTTTGATTTTTTTAAAAATATCCTAACAAAATTAAAAAAGAACAAAAAAATCATAGTGTTGTAACATGTATGAATATATATTTTAAATGCAAGGAAACCAATAGAAAACATGTTTAGTGGTTCATTCAAGAAGCTAGTCCTCGCACTCACACAGGGGATGGTCATTTAAGGTATTGATAATTTCTTTGTACGCTCTTTATGTGGATTTTGTATTAGCAGTATGAATGGTAAAAGTTCTGAAGAGTATTGTGGGGGTATAGCTATTGCAAATACCCTTCTCTTTTTTATTTGCTTCTTAAACATTAATTTTTTATAGCGATAAGATTATAAAAAATAAGACATAAAATTAACTCATTATTTTTTTAATTTTGTTTTGAATGCAATATGGTCGCTCTGATAGTTTTTTTTGTAAAGCATATTACATTTTTATTGCATTTTGGATTAAGTTACGCCATTTGCTAGGGGTATAATAGAAATGTTTTTTTTCTAAGCTATATTAACCTGTGGACTATTGCCATAGAAAAAGTCCTAAAAAGGCTTAAAAAATTACCCAGAAACCTGCAAAATTTAATATTTTTTAGTTGGATGTCTGGTTTTATGTGCCTAACGGAAGTATTAAACCACAAGTCGCTTCCAGCTCCATTTCTTTGTGAGACTACAGCCCGGTTGCCACTCTAAGGCTTACTTTTCAAATATGAATATAATAAAAAACTCAAGAACTGATTTAAGAGCTAGCCAAAAGCTAGTATTCTAGACATTTTAATATATTGTCCTGTCAAATAGATTCAAAATAAATAAATACATAGATTAAACTTTGTACATTCTCTCTTTGAGGTAGTGATGTATTTTTTACTTATTAAAAAAATATTTTAATCATTTCGCTAAAAATATTTCACAAATCACTACTTTTTCATTTTAATGCAATGTATGCCTTAAATGTTGTAGTGAAAATATTTCTTAAAACTTAATTCCTCAGCAGAACGCCAACATCATTCTAAGCTTAATTTTATACCACATTTTAATTCGGATTAAATTTATTCGTTAATAATATTTATTCATCCTCTGAAGGCACGTTAACATTTAAATTAATAAATTACATTTTTAAGTTATGAAAACATGTAATAACATAAAAATTCAGTAATACAGAGTGGGTGCTGAAAGATACTACAAAAAAGTTTTTGATAATATGTCGCATATGTGTTACTGAGGAAGGAGGGCATTTGAAGTCAACTATTTTCAAAACTTCATGAATTACTTTAAAACATATGCACTCATTCAAATGGCCTGCATTTTCAGTGATACATATGCGACATCTTAATAAATTTTTTAGTTTTTTGTGCCAGCTTTCATTTGTCACCCTGTACGTATAGAAATGTTGCTATAGACGTATTCTTGTGCAAAAGTTACAAAAGCTCTTAAGCAAATGTTATAATTTTATGCTAATAAGCTTAAACTGGGAAAATAATTTATTATCTGTATATTAAAACCCTTTAAATAGTATATGTACAAAATCTTGTGTGGAAAAAAAGGCCTAATGTCATATATATTTTGACAATGACTTATGAGTTTTTGTTAGAACTATTAATTATCTTTAAATGTAGGGCAACATAATATTAATATTAAAAATATAAACGTATTTTGTAAGAATATAGAAAACAGATAAAATTTATATTTCCTTTAAAACTAAAATTAAGGGTATTTTGCTTAATTAGAAAACAAACATAAAAGGTAAGACAAAGACAAAAGAAGCGAAAAAAAATTACAACTAAAAACAAATTTGAATAGTAACTTTTTAAATAAAAAAAATTTTCTATATTAGTCACTAGATAAATAAATTTTAACATTTTAGTCAAGCAATGTAGATTTTTTAAATGTATTGATTTTGTTATCGGTAACCAACTTAAGCACTTAGAATATATTGAAAATTGAAAAAGACATTAAATAAGTTCCGGCAAAATATAAAATTTAATTTTTTAAAAATCATTTTGTCTAGTAAATTTAATACCCATAACCAACATTAAGTGCATAAACATGTGGAAACCCAAAATAACAAAATTAAATTAAATCAAATGAGATAACTTTATAAATAGTGCAAAAAATGCAAAAAGCACTTTCTATGTACATCAGAAAATAAAATTAAATTTTTAAACCACAAAAACAATTTAAACGAAAAATTGTCACAGCTGTTATGGAGAAAATGCCAATTATGGTTTTGTGTTATTTAAAAAAAAAACCATTACAGGATATGTGTAAAATAAATAAACTAAGCCAATTATTTATGCAAAAGGTATCTACATTGGGATATAAACAGAGAACTCCTTGAATAGAAATCTTTGTATTTATATATACTTATATGTATGTACATACAAAGGCAAAGTACAATTTTAAATTTTCCTTAATTTACGAGCAAGCGTAATTTAAATCACACGTCGCAGTAATAAACCTTAATTACGCACATATATGTGGAACCGGGTACGTATACGTAATAACGATTTTATCGGAATTAATTATTGCTCATACAAGGGGTTGTTTATTTTTAAGTTGTTTACACTTGGCTTGTGAAACGAAATAAAAGCTACTTAAATCAAATGTGTCTACGATTTAATTAAGAAAACAAATAACCCAGCAAAAACTAACATTGCTTTGTAATGAGTTAAAATCTGCTAAATTTTAGATAAGAAATAAATTATTATCTAACAACTGCTAAGTAATACAGACAGTATGTAATAGTAGTTGAAAGTAAAAAATTTGTAATGCCTAATCACTTCCAAGCCACAAATTAAAAGTGATTTTTTTTTATCAAATTTAGAATTTTTTTTTGTGCTTAACATTTTTTTTTGATTAAAAGAAAAACAGATTTTTCGGTCTTTGAAAATTTTAATCTTTCTTCATTAATTTAAACGAAGAATGTCTTTATTTAATAACAGGATAGCAAGATATATTATGCCTAACCCATCGGATTCCAATCGTTCTGATCTTGTGTCGATCACACCAACAAAGTGTTCATCACTCTAAAACAGACTATCTTTAGTTTGTAGATCATAAGAATTCATTCTCAACTTGGATGTTAAACGACAATAGAAAAAATAAGCCAATTTTTCCTCACATATCGTCATATATTTTTTCCAAAAGTTGAATATGTATGTAAATACCAAAACATTTAGTTGTATATCGTTATCAAGCTTTAATTTACACAAAAACTTGACTACAATAACAACTAGCCCTTTTTTAAATGAGCAATAAATAAAAAACACATTTGAAAAACAAAATATTAAAGAAACAAATCAGCAAACAATACGAATGCATTTTTGGCTTTAAGTCAAACTTATATAGAAAAAATGATTCAGAATAAATAATGTATCAGGCTTTTGGTAATTGTCAAAAAAACAAAAATAATAAATTTTAATGGCGTTAAGAAATATACGGCATCAAGATTCAATTCTATATAAATTTTGATTATTTGATTGAATGAAAATATTTTTGTTTTTATACTTTTTTTCATTACAATATTTTCAAGTAATACTAAATAAACAAGAATGCTTAAAACTGTGCGAAGTTTATTTAGACAATACAAATCAACAACCACAAAAGTCATTGTTTGCTCTAAAAAATACAAGAGAGAAGGGTTTTAGGTCCATGTATGAGTTGTTTGTGTTTACATCAAAAACAGGATATTTTAAAAATTGTTAAAGGCATTTGCAAGTAGATTAAGCATGTCCAAAGAATTAAAGTTTCAAATAATATACAAAAGAAAAAACAATAATACACAAAATATTGCAGAAAAAACCAAAACCAAAAGAAATCTCAAAATAGCTTTGTTTTTAATTTAAATTAATTTTTTTAATCTAAAATTAAGATATTTAAAAAATATTTTATCGCTTGCTTTATATACACTATTTTCTACATTTTTAATTTACTAATTTTTTGTGGCAAATTTATTTTTCGCGTTTATTTTTTAAAACTTTTTTAACGAAAAAGTTTTGTCAAGCTTTTGCATTTTAAAAATGTGGATTTTATTTACCTTAAAAATACTGTATTTGAAATTTTGTTTTATTATTTTTCGTTTAGAATTTTTTATCAAGTATTTTTATTATGAAGAAATTCATATTTTTTATTAATGCAATTAAAAGAAATTTGATTAAAAAAGCCAGTTTTTGCTTTCATGTTAATACAAAGGCTGGATTTGAAAAATGCCTTTGCAAACTTAGCATGAGTTTTGCCTGGTTACGTAAATTCTTTGTTCTAAGCAGGGGGTCGCCAAATTAAATAAAACAAAATAAATTAACTTTTTACATTTTATATTTTATATGTACATACCTCCCATTGTTTGTGCTTTAAACGTTGTGTAAAATTATTTTATATTGCTCACATATAAAATTTCGTATAATGGTTTTTTGAATATAGAAAACTCCTGTTAGGTGAAACTAAAAAAAATATCAAAACCGACTGTCATCAAACGAATTTTCTCAATACATTTTGTTTTGTTTTATCCCAGCAGGTGATGTTTTAATGAATTTCTATAATATTTGCAACAGCCTCAAAGCATAACTATAGTACAGTATATTTTCTTTGATTTAACAACCTTAAAGCTAGAATATCCGATGCTGAATTTAAAATTTTATATTTCATTATACCATGTTTAAAGGAGCCATTTTGAATTTCAATACATTTTTGTTTTTGTTGATACTTCTTTATTTGCAAATTCAAAGTGATCTTTATCCGTCAATTATGTTTGGTTCATGAATTAAAGCTTAAACCTCTAATGGGGATTTTTTATGCTGAAAGTGAAATTTTAAGAGCTAAACCAAAGATAACTACAAACACAATGTACATTTTATAAACTTCAAATTTATGTGTGTAAAATTATATTTAAAATTATTACCGTTTCAATATAAAAAATTTACAATATGCAAGTTAAAAAAAGTCAATCTGTATGAAGAAAATATATTATTGTATTTTCATAGTGGAATATGTAGCCTTGAATTAAGAAGCAAACTTTCGCAATATCACTTGTTATTCAAGAATTTATTTTATGAAATATTTTATTCTAATAACCTATGTATGTGAAATTTAGTGCCATGATCTTTAAAACTATCGATATTATAATCTAGTGTCGACCAAAAAAATAATTTTTAGGAACATAAAGAAACTAAAGCAAGATGCAGTTCAAATAGTAGTTAAACGTTGTGTATTAAACTAAAATTTTAT
The DNA here is from genome assembly GCA_963583895.1 of Melanophora roralis. Classification (NCBI taxonomy): domain Eukaryota; kingdom Metazoa; phylum Arthropoda; class Insecta; order Diptera; family Rhinophoridae; genus Melanophora; species Melanophora roralis. Next base: position 90,368,708 of record OY757188.1, on the reverse strand, counting down.
TAATTAATAATTATGTCTTAATAACTTTTCCCTCTTTAATATTTTTGGTTAACTTTTTACCTTTCTTCACATGTTTTAGCAAACTCTACTTTAAGTGTTTTCTGTTGAAGCTTACTACAAGGCAAAATTACATTTTAAACAAGTAAGAGCGCTATATTCCGCTGCGCCTTATCTTATATACCCTTTACATTGGTATTTAAATATACCCAGCCGAGTAATTTTCTACTGCAAAAAATATAATAAAAAACCTTGTGCGAGTTTTAAAGTCCATAGAAAAATATAAAAAATTTTAACGTTCGTATGAATAATAGAAATAGATAAAGAAGATTCGAGGTCGAGAGTTTTAAAAGTTTTTGACATTATTCATATTTTAAGGTTAATAAAACTTATTAAATGTTCCAGGGGGACTGGGACTCTTCTCCAACTTTTTCTCCAAAATGTATGAATTATTTTATTATTACTTTTTGTAGAATATTCGAAGTCGATAGCTGTTATAGTTTTCCAGAAGTAGCGTATCGAAAATTTTATAAAAATTGTTAATTTGTATCGGAGCTACCCCTTCTTCACCTGATGTCCAATAACTTTTTGTAGAACACTTGGTTTCGATATCTGTTATAGTTTCCCCCACTCAAAAAATTTTTTCTTTAAAGCGTAGGCCTTGTTGTACAATTACTTTTTGTAGAGTATTTGAAGTCGATATCTGTTATAGTTTCCGAGATATAGGGTATCGAAAACTTCATAAAAATTGTTTATTTGTATGAGAGCTATTCCTTGCATAAAATTTTTCACCAAATTTGTGCAATTGTACGAAAAGTAGCACTTCCCCTGATCCTATCTAAAAAAATTTTTTTTATTAATTAGGTGCCTACATTAGGAGTATCCGTGCCAAGTTTTATGGCAAGAACGACTATACTTACTGAGATATATAGGGATATATGCAAGGATTTTGTCCTAAAAAAAATGGGTTATTTTGGGTTTTCGCTTATATCTCGGTCAATAGTGAACCGATTTTGCTGGTTTTAGATAGCGATTGTCTCCAGAAAATTTCTAATAGTTTGACACCATTAACTGGGTTATATCATTTTATTTGACTCCGGAAACTTGATTTCAACAGATGGACAGACGGACAGAAGGACATGGCTATATCAACTTCCCCATCTATAAAGATTCATAATATATATACTTTATGGGGTCGCAAATGGATAATAAAGAAATTACAAATGGAATGACAAACTGATATATACCCTTATCACTATGTGAAGTGTATAAAAATGTTTACTTATCACTTAACATCACACAAATATTCTAACTAATTGGGGGGCCGTTGAGTTACTTTTTTTGGTGGTAACACAATGGGAAGGAATTTTTTAGCACACTTAACTGTTCAAACTGCCATTAAACTATCATTAGTAATAGTTTGGTAAAGCAAATGTTTGTTAAAGCGCTGCATAAATGGAATTAAAATAACTTTTTACTCTAAAAATGCATTAACTTAGTAACGACTGCAAATTTTCAAAAGAAATTTGACTAAATAATAAAAAAGGGTGTCAATTAAATTTTTGAACAGAAAATAGAGGGTAGATAAAAAGTCAATGCTTTCGAACAAACATTTACAAATGGAAATTAAAAAGTCTAATTGCTCCGTAGTTACTTACCAACTAGCTTTTTTTATTATTGTTAAACATTGTTTATGCAAGCGGATGACTGAACATTGTAAATTTAGTTTTTTAAATCAGTTAACTGTTTAAAATTTTCAGTTACAGTCAAATTTTTTTTTAGTTTTTTTGTTAGCTGAACAAGAAAATTTTTATCATTTAAGATCGCAAAAACGGAAGGCTTTTTATTTGTAAAAAATATCTGATTTTTGTTGCTGTTAGTTGTTTGTTTATTTCACAAATTAAACAAAAAATTAAGTTTAAGATGAGGACATTTTTAAATTAACTGTAAACTTTTTTGTTTTAAAATTTCGTTTAATCGACTTAAAAAAAGAACTAAAAAATTTCGCACTTTCAGGGATAGAATAAATCGTAAATTGACCAAGCAATATAAGCGTCTGGGTCAACATGTAGTAAGACATTTAAGCAGAAACTTTAATAAATGCCATATTTGAATTTCGGGTCTTAACCATGTTTGATTTACACTTTAAAGCATTATTTTAAGATAAAGTAAATTATAGAAAACATAATAATATTTTCGTGGTTAAATTTTAAAAGTTGCAAAAAAGTGTGTATCCTAGTCTAACGATTCCTGTAAAATTAAATAAAGAATTTAAAGAACTCATTCATAGATGCAAAATTTTTTTTAAGTTTTCTTGCACAATATATGGAAAAAAAATGTGTTCCTGTATTTCTCAGGCTACTTTCAAAAGAAAACGTCTAAAAAATTTTTTCTTTTGCTTTTACTTCAGAAAATATTTTCAAAAACTTTTTCTATAAACTTATTTTATTTAATAATAGAAGATATTTACTACCAATGCTCAGTACCGAACAAAGAGTGCTGATAAGGAGTTGTAGCGGGCTCTAAAAATGCATTCTACTCGGCTAGTGTTGGGAAACTAAACTTTTTCTAAATATTTCTTCAATGAAAATCTTACCACAATAAACTTGAACCAATTAGCCTGATAAATTATAAAAGAAATTTAAGAAATAAAAAATGTTCACAAATACGCTAAAAATAAATATGTATTAAATAACACTAGGCATGGTGTAAAAAAATACGTCCGCAAAGTTAATAAAACATGTTCAACAACTCGCTGACGACTGATCGTCAGCAAAATTAAAATTCGAAAACATAACAAAAGCGAGACAAAACTAATGCATGCAAAAGCATGCTTCCTTCATACTCATCTAAATAGAGATGAATAAGGCAAAATTAAAGTGGTGAGATGAAGAATAAATAAAGAAAAGGTGTTGCCGTGATATGAAAAAATGGCAGGCCGTAAATTTCGTTCTAACCCAAGAATTAACAATTGCTAATAAGAATATGTGTAAAATACAAATTAGTATTTCCGTATTCAAATTTCAATTAAAACTTGGGTTAAATAGAAGATATTTACTACCAATGCTCAGTACCGAACAAAGAGTGCTGATGAGGAGTTGTAGCGGGCTCTAAAAATGCATTCTACTCGGCTAGTGTTGGGAAACTAAACTTTTTCTAAATATTTCTTCAATGAAAATCTTATCACAATAAACTTGAACCAATTAGCCTGATAAATTATAAAGGAAATTTAAGAAATAAAAATTGTTTAAAAATACGCTAAAAATAAATATGTATTATTATTTTATTTAATCTTATAACAAATTGCAAAAGAAATTAAAAATATATTATCCTCGTTGTAAAAGATGAAAAGGAAGCAAATTAAAACCCTCAAATTAAAGGTATTATATAAGTTTATTTTTACATGTTTGAACATCAGTCTGTTGATAAGAAGCATAAAACAATCTGTCATGTTGCATTGGCTGTGAAAGGAAGGCATTTTAAAAAATTTGGTAACAAAAGTCAACAAATTACATGTAAAAATACAGTCCACTTTAAAATAAAAAAAAAATTTAAATATTTTGTCGACTTGACCTAATAATACGATAATATGAATATCCTAATGAAAAGTGTGATTGCCGGGATGGTAATTTTCTTGTACAGTGTTGTAGTTTGGTGAAAAGGCATGAACTTTGAAGCGAATCGTTCACAAATTGATAGAATTATGCATAATGTAACTGTTACCCTTATAGTTGCAAAAAATTTTACTGCGAACAGGTGGTGTTTCTTAATTTTTATTTTTAGTGGATATCCGAGAAAACTAGCCCTTCCTTGATTAATTGGCTTTCTGTGGCCGAATGGAAACCCAAAAAATGTGGTATTATAAGGGCAAAAGATTTTTTTTCAGGGATTAGCAGCTCAGACAAACTTTTAAGCCCCTATCGACTTGGAGGTGCATATTTTATTTGTTTCGCAAGGAGAAACCAAATCGGAACTATCTTTTTTTTTAATATAACATGACTAATGCCTTGTTGAATGCAAAGCAAATATATCAAGAAATATTTTTTAATTTTAATAAAGAGCATTTTTAATATAAAAGTCTGCTTAACAACATAGACTTCATTATATCTCAGTTTAGTGTTTAAAAGCTGCTTAAATAATTTCTAACAAAAAGTTAACTATGTTGTGTGCTTTATTAGTCCTCTAACAATTCTTGTAATTAGAAAGTTTTGTGATTTTGTAACATTTTTTTTTTGCATTCCAGATACTTTTTTGTATGTTAGAAATTACTTTTAAAACATGTTAAGACGAAAATGGGAGGAATATTTTTCCTAAAAGTAGTTTAAATCTTTACAAAGAAACATATTTTATTGCAGAAACTGGTTATATTAAATTCTTTCCCTGTAAATTTTATATTAAAATTATAATTTGTTCAGCCGGAGCCAGACTTAAACTTAAATTCTCAAACTAAAGTATGAAACATTTCTAAAGGTCATATCTTAGTGCAGCAATGTCCTTTCTCTTCAAAAGACAGTGGTCGCTGTGTTGTAAGATGTTTAAGCGAGCGGGTTTGAGTATGTTTCCAGCTTATTTGAATGCTTGTCCACATAGATTAGAATTTAGCATTTTACTTAAATATCTTATAGAACCATGTAAACATTGCTATATTAAACATACCAAGAAACACCAGTTATCATTCTTTTGTTTTGACGTTGTTGAAGTTGTTTATGTCGGATGCTACAGCAGTGTCCCATAGTTGCATCCCGTAGAAACAAACTTGTTTCAAAATTGTAATATAGACCAAAAGTTTAGAATAAAAACGAAGCACTGAGCTGTTATTAATAACCCAATTTATTTGGGTCATTTAAAGTTTCTATAGGGTCAACTTCGCATCTATATGTGACTGCCATTTGAGGCGCCGATCCAAACGTATGCCAAGATATTTTGTATAAAATCTTTAAAAGCACCTTATGGGGGCATTTTTTTCATTTATTTTAAAACATAACTTTGCCCACTTTTTTACTTGGATTACGTGTTTCTGCAGTTGATTCGAGGCCTTAATTATAACTAAAAAGGGCGGTAACATCAACCAATGTCAACGTATGAGTAAAACTGGTTTGGCAAATGACTGATTTGTAAAGCAAATACAAAATTGAACCTAATGCACTCCCTTGAGGTACACTTAACCCTTTTGGTTGAAGACAGCTTAAGCAATTTTCTTTTTTTTATTATAAATTGCAGGCCTGCTATGTACTTTTTTAAAAGGCGAAAAATGTTCAGGCCATAATGTGACGTTAAAACTAAAAATAATTATTCTTTTTGCTATGCGAGGCAGCTCTTAAAACATTTTGTTGCTCTTTTTGTGAAGCCAGAAGCTCTTGAAGCATTTGGATTATCTATAACCTTAACGACATCTAGTGTTTGAAAATGTTTTTCTATAGGTTATTTAGCAACAAGTGGCGGTAATTAAATCACGTCAGTGCATGTGTTAGGAGTAGATAGGTTCTCTTAATATTTTGCAAGCAGATCACAGATCGACATTTCTTGTTCAAGATCCTTTCAAATAACGTAGTGGTGGTTTTGCAATAACGGATCTCTAAAGACATTTAGCTAATAGCACTTGAGATAATTCATCTGAGAAGTCGAGTCTAGATCTTTTTTAAATTAAAAACTTTTAAATGAACCTTTGTCGAAAAACAGCAAACTTATTCGTTGTTTTTCCAAAATCTATAGACAGAAAAACGACAGAAGAACAAAAAAAGTAGACAAAAATTATATTTGTAATAATACTTTTTCGCCACGTTGTTTAAACCATTAAATCTGATATAATTTTTTTAATGTTTTTTTTATAAAATATTGTTGCATTGAAATTTGTTTGTTCTTAGGAATAGCAGATTTCAAGATTTTTTTTGCCTTGATTTTCCTTTTAGTAAGCTTTAAAATTTCAACATCGAAACAAAAACAGTCACAACTCAAAGTTATTATTATGAGATTTTTTTAGGGCGATATACACGAGTAGTTAATTCTTTACCGAATTGACTAAGCTATAACGAAACCATTTAAGAACAAAATAAGTGCACACGGTATTTCTCTGTACAAAATTTAAACTGAAAAAGTAAATGATTCTGGTAAGTTTTGAGGTATGACTGTTTTTAATTTAGTATGCGATATGCGCCTATGTGTGGTTATAAATATGTGTTTATGTACAAACATTTTGTTTGCAAGTGTGAAACATTGTTGTTTTACCACAGGATGGTAATGTTGCACTAATTAGGTTTAAGCTTGTAGCAACACAATGTATAAAAACATGTATTGTAAAACAAGGATTTTTTTTCAAAATACTAAGGCAAGGATTGTATGTTATAGAACACATCTGTATATATCAGTTTGTATAGTTTTAAAGCCTTAAATTATTTTATATTATTTAAAATGATACATTCGAATTTAACAGACATACACAAATTTTGTCTACGTGCGCACAAAACAGAAGTGAGTTTTGTAAAACAATGTCACAAAATTATGCAATATTATATAAGTATAAATGCTTTAATGACATAAAATTTTTTCCGCCAAAAATCATAATACCTAATATATAAATTTTCAATTAAATTTTCAAGTTAAATTTAAAAAAAACAAACAACTAAAATAAAATTCACAAATTTTGTTTTTCCTTTATACTTTAGTAACTGAAAAACTTAAAAACACACTAGAAGTAAGCTTAAGCTTATATATGCAATATCTCTCAAACTTTCGATAAAGCATGGCATGAACGCCTAAAGGAAAAATTACAAAAAAGCACTTTTTGCAATAATCTGTACAGTTTTAAGTATAAACATTTTTGTTTTTAAGAAAAAGACTACAGGTTTCTTCATAAACATGTACCACTTATTAAGTTATAAAACCCGTTATTTTTCTGTGTAAAATTTGCTTTTAATACTTTCGTTGGGGTTTTTAATTATAAAATAATTAATGAAAATACTATCCTTTCTTTTCCAAAAAGGGTTTTGCTTTTTTCTACAACGGTTAAATGTTTTAATTAATAGAAACTTTTTAAGTAACAATTTAAAGTTTTTCCTTGGTTACATCTAAGAAAAAACCTTAAAGTTTTCTCGTTAAATAAGTCCTCAAAATACCTTTAGTTTGGTATTAAGTTTGCCAGAAACTAGAAAATAATTCTATAAGAAATTGCTTTTATTAAAAAGGGACCAAAAAGGATACACTCGTTTTTATAGAAAATTAAAAAAGGCTACATGAGTATTCTTTATTTTAACACTTGAAAAGATACCTTTTTATATGGGGATGTTGGTAAATTAGTGTTGATACGAGAAAAAAACTGAAAACTTGTTTGAATTTAAACACACTGTTTAGAAACAAATGCAAAAAAGCCTGCCTATTACGACTTTAAGTCAAAATTTCCACAGGTAGTATAAGGATGAAAGTTTTTTTATTTGTTTTCTTAAACAAAAACAAGGCTTCTGGATCCAACAAGTTAACTGATGTGTTGTATTAGCAAACAGCAACTAAGTACGTTTAAGCTTTGACTTAAAAAATGCTTTATATGCAAATAAACCTACTTTCTCCGACCTTGACTTAGCATACCAAAAGTGGAATAAGTGCCATTATCATAATATAATTTCCAGTATTAAAAGAATGAGTTACAAAAATTTGTAAAAAATATTTTTTAGTGCAACCTAAATTAAGATATTAAAGGAACTTTCAAGGCACACAGTTCTTATATTTAAAATCAAATGCATTTTTAATAAAAACATCAAAATATGATTACATACAAACATACGTACTTAAAAAAACATGCTGGTGAAAGCCTAATGTAATCTTCACCTGTTAGGGTAAGGCCGAACTCCACCAAATGGTTATTGAGGCAGATATATAATACGGACTATGCTTTTCTTTTTGCACTAAGAAACACTATTTGCTAGGGGTCTCTAAGTATTTTAACAATTAATTCGGATGTGGTGAACTTGAAGACAAAAAAATTTGAAGTGTTTTTTTATAATTCTTATAGTATAAAAATCATTTATTGTATTCATTGTACATAAACGTTTGACTTGGTTGTTCTACCTAGTAGAATTTCGTGTAAGTACGTTTTTATATGTACCAATTTACGTATACATAATATAGTAATACAATTAAATTGCAGATTAAGTATACGCAGTCGACGCTTTAAAATATCACGTTCATACTTTCAAACATATGCTTATTTAAAGAAATTTTTGAAAGATATTACAACGTTTTGAGGTTTTTTTATTATTTGTTTTTTTTTTATCATTTATTTTATATTTTAAGCTTAGCTTAAATATGTCTTAATAAAATTCTAACTGAAAACTTTTTAAAGGTTTTTATAAACTCTTATCTTTTTGTTTGTCAAACTAAATAACAAACAAGTAAGAGCGCTATATTCGGATGTGCCAAAGCTTATATACTTTTTACGTTGGCATATGGAAGCCTCAATTTTTTATATTTTTATCCATTTTTTTAATGAGATATTTCACCCTCTTAGGGTGAATAAAAAAGTCAACCCTAATTTTTTTCAATTTGGTATGGTGACCCCCTCAGGGGTTAGAGATAGAATGTTAGTATATTCGCGGGCACCCAGGAAGCTGTAGAGAGGGTTTTATTACAAATTTAACAAACTTTGTATTGAAGCCCCTTCAGGCGATGCAGATAGGAAATATGTATATTCTATAACATGTTATTTCATAAGGGGCGTCTCCGAGGAAGTTGTAGGTGTTTTAGGGGGTGGAAAAAGGGGCAGGTATGTTTAAGGAATATATATGGTAGAAAAAATGAGTGGCGTTCAGTCCAACATTAGACCTATCCAAGGGCACCCTGAAAGCTGCAGGCTGGGTTTATTTTTTTACAACTATACAAAACCTTGTATAGGAACCCCTTTTGAGATGGAAGGATATGTTTGGTAGTGGAAACTATTGGAGGTCGGTCGTAAACTTTATTCCTCTAAGGCTAGCTCTAGGGAAGTTTGTGCATCATTTTTGTAAGTTTTGTATGGCAACCCTCTTTGTTGATGAAAATAAGAGGTAATAGGAACAGAAATACGAATAGGCTTAAAAGAAAAAACTAATGGGGGTCTGGAATACACATAACCTCTCTAGGGGCGACTTCGGAGTAAGTTGTTGAGGATTTTTTCAAGTTTTGTATGAAAACCCCCTTAGTGGTGGAGATAAGGGGTAAATATGTTCTAGAAAAATGTTGCACAAAATTAATTAATTTTTTAATTTAATTAATTAATTTATTACGTACAAAATATATAATGCTGACTTTATGGCAAATATTTTTTTTAATAAAAATTTCCTTTAGTTTCTGTCTTCTTATTTTGTAATCGCTAATTACTCTTGCAACATGATTATTTAAAAAAATCTGTGTCAAAATACATCAACAACATCTTGACATACTAAAAAATATCATCATGATTATTAGAAGTACAAGTTCTTTGTACAAGTAGAAGCACGAGCTAATGTAAGTGCAGTTGAAAAAATTTAACAAAACAACAAAGTCTGTTTTAATAATATCTTAGAGTATTAAAAGTATTAAAAATTGGAGCATGATAAAAAGTAAGAAGTTAAGTAAAAGTAGTGATTAATAAGTTGTTTTTAAAGATAAGAAATAATGTTTACAAGACAAGAAAGACAACAATATCAGAACTTGCATTAAACTTAAAAAACACGCACAAAGCTGATCTTATATTAAAAAAATACTGAATTAAGCTAAAAGCGTAGGATTGGAAAAAACAATCTTATACTTATATTAGCCTAGATATATAAAATAAAATTACTTAATAGTTAAAACTATTAGCATTAAATAATTTCAACTACTAAAATTAAGCAAAAGACAAAATAACTGCAAGATATTTTTTTGTTTTCAATTTCAAGTGCTATTGTTAACCCCCAATTTTTTGACAAAAAAAATATTGGGTGTTTAGCTCATGCCTTGTATTACTTTATGTTCTTTTTTTACTTTTGTTCCCAGATAAATAAGGTGAGTTGTTTTTATATATTTTTTCTAACGCAACAAACAAAACATAAGTAACCTAAGGAAAGTCATCAAGATAATATGCCAACACATCAGCAAATATGCAACGTATGTTTCTGAATACACAAACGTACTAAAATAAACACACATTGTAAGTTTTAAATTAAGAAAAAAAGTCTTTAGCAAGAAAAAATAAGAACAAGAAAGTGAAATTTATGAACTTGGGGTGTAATTTCAACATTATTTAGAGTTTTTTTGTTTTTGCTAGAAGTATCATCATCATTATCCTTAGCGTTATGTATTAAAATTAAAAAAAGCTGTAAGTAGATTGTGTTTGTAGGGGTTGCTAGATCAAGTTTTTTCCAGGGCCAAAGAAAGCACAAAATTAAATGTATTGTATTAAAATTTTGTTAAGTTCTACTTCTAAACTGCCTGAAGATACTTTATGTTTAAATAAACTAAAGCAAATGGTTTAGATATAAAATATAATTTCTATCATTAAAACCTTTTTCTTAACATTATAATGTCTTTATAATAGTTATTACTAAAACACTCTGTGAACGAATTACTTAAAAGTTTAACATTTGTTAAACCAAAATTTAAACAAATAAAATAATTAAAGTTATTTAGTCAGGCAATTTATATTACATTAAGTACTTATATGTAAGTTCCATGTCCCATTGTGCAGGCAAAAATTTTTGTACAACTAAATACTTCAAAACATTATTGTTCAAAAATTGTTTATTACTTGTTGCAAGAACTCTTCTCATTAAATTACTGGTTGTATTCATAATAATTATTTTTCTTTACCATAAAAAGTAAAGAGGGTTTCTGATGGATAGAAAAAATGGTAATTAGAGTAGAAAAAAAAATAAATTGTTACCTCCAGCTTGAATAATTTAACGAAAATATTTTTGTATTTTTAAAAAAATTTCTGTTTCAGATGCTTTTATAAAAGTCCTTACAATTTTTTAAAATTCAATTATTTCTTATCATTTAGATGGGATTGCATGTCAAGAAAAAATATTAATGCATATTCACAGGGAAAAAATAAATAACAAACTCCATAAAAACCAGTACAAGCCTTTTAAGTCTGGTTTTAGAATAATTCAGACTTTTTCTTATGTCCAGAAAAACTGATAAATATAAAAAGAAAATCGTAGCAAAAAAATCTAATTTCAGGTAAGATGTCGTCTCTAAAGACCCGTAATCGCAAAACCACCACTGCACAATCTAAGAAGATCCTGGGCTAGAAATAATGAAGAAAAATGCGATATGCTCGCAAGCCATTTAAGAAACGTGTTCACTTCTAATACATGCACTGACGTGAGGGAATTACCACCTGTTGTTTCTAGACGTCCTATAGAAATACGTTTCCGATATTCAGATGTGGCAGAAGTTATTGCTAACCTCAATGATAAAAAAAGCTCCTGGCGTTGATAAAATAAGGTGGAGTCTTATAGGCCTCTAAGTTTGTTACCAACTTTGTCAAAACTGTTTGAAAATCTGCTTAAAAACAAGCTTACTCTGATCCTGAATGAAAACAATTGCATTCCAGATCACCAAGTTGGCTTTAAAAGTCAACATAGCACAATAGAACAAACTCACAGACTGGTGCAGGTTATAAGAAAAACTTTCGAGGAAAAAAAGTACTGCTCCGCGCTTTTAATAGATGTCTCAAGCTTTCGATAAAGTATGGCACGAAGGCATGTTAAAAAAAATAAGGATACACCTTCCAGGTAATATTTTTAACCTTTTAGAAAAATACATAAACGGTCGACAATTTATGAACAAAAAGGGAAACCAAATAAGTTCTTCTCAACTAATAGGGGCTGGTGTACCTCAAGGGAGTATACTAGGTCCAATTTTGTACTTGCTTTACACGGCAGATATGCCAACCAATAGTTTTACACACACGTCGACATTTGCTGATGATACTGATTTCCTCAGTATTCATAAAGACCCTAAAGAGGCTTCGAACCAACTGCAACAACACGTAACCCAAATTGAGAAATGGGCAAAGTTATGGGGAATAAAGATAAATGAACAAAAATGCACTCACGTAACTTTTACTTTACGTAAAGAAACGTGCTCCCCAATCACTATTAACAACCACATGGTGCCTCAACGAACTGAGACAAAATATCTTGGTATTTACCTAGACCGCCGCCTCACATGGAAGCCTTACATTGATGCGAAGCTGACTCAAATAAAACTTAAAGCTGATCAAACCCACTGGCTTATTGGTAGAAACTCTGTGCTACGTCTGGATTGTAAACTTCTACTCTACAACTCGATTTTAAAACCAATTTGGTGCTACGGTATACAATTATGGGGCACTGCTTCCTCCTCCAACATAGAAAAAATACAACGTCGTCAAAACAAAATTCTGAGAATGATAACTGGTGCTCCTTGGTATATTAAAAACAGCAACATCCACAAGGATCTAGAAGTTCCACTAGTAAAAAGCGAAATCCTAAACTATGTGGACAAGTATTTAAACAAGCTGGAAACACATCCAAATCCGCTCGCTCGAAGCATCCCGCAACATAGTGGGCACACCCGCCTAAAAAGAAGGGATACTATTGCTCTTAGATGAAATTTTTGAAATTAGCCATCTTTATTGTGAAAACTTAAATTTTAGTCTGGTACTGACTGGACTAGTATTAATTATTTAGTTTTAAGATTTGAATACTTATTGTTAGTTCGCTTAAGCGAAGATTCAATAATAAAAAATATGTTAAAACAAAAAAAAAAAACAAAAAAAAAAAAAAAAAAAAAAGCATAAAAATCTAATTTCAGGTAAGATGTCTATCAAATGGAAAATTTTAATCTCTTAAGCTTATTTGGTTTTCTATTTGAATTGCTCTAAATGACAACAGGCAGCTTATGTATACAACATCAAATATCTTTTGATATTGTATGAGTTTCAAATGTGTAACTTTTAAGACTATTTTTTTAAGTGCAAGAATAAAATTGTGTATTTAATATAACACTAAAATTGTTATTTTATTTTCATTAACCAGAAAGTTTTTCTTTTATTAACACCTTCATTATTTTCATTTACTTCCTACAACTTATGCTTTCCTTTCAATATTCGTATAAATATTTATTCCCTTGCTACCACTTTAACATTTACAAAGTAGTAATTTCAATTAAGGCTGTCGTGCAAATTAAATAAGTTGTTTAGTACCTAATTGTTAGAGTATACAAAAATATTGAAAAAAGAACGTAAAAAATTGAGGAAATTTTCTTCGTAGAGCACAACTTCAAAACTTATTGCTTATTATACCTTCTTATTTCACTTTTAGTTATACATTAATTGAATCCCTTATTTGCGTGTATTTGTTGTTTACCATTGCTGCTGGGAAGATTATTTTCTGTAACTTAATACAAACACACACACACTTGCTCATTTTAACAAGCAAACAATATAATGGAAAAGTCGTCTGTTTAATTGTTTTTATATGCTTATTGGACTTCGGAATATAAAAGTAAAATTAATTACAAGAAAGGGCTGCAAATAGCAAAAGTATATGAACTAATAAAAATAAATTGTTATGAGCTTACCAGCAATAAGTACCAAATTTGGAAATAAAAGAAAGACAGTTTAAAGGCTAATATAAGGGCAAGTATTTTTTTGAAAAACACTTATTCTATTAAAGGAATGGTTTCTTTTTTTGTTATAAGTTGACAAAAGCTTCTTATTGATATGGAAGCCAATAAATTCCAAAAATCTAAAAAAATGCAAGTCTTTGGTATCATTCACTTTGGCCTTCTGAAAACCTGAAGCTTTTTTTATTCCATTTTTATATTTATCTAATGTTTCTAATTTTTATATTGGGGTTGGTGGCCACCCTTTTAGGGTGGTTAGGAAATTGTAGTGGTTTTTACCCAATTTTTTTTAAAATTTTGTATAGCAACTCCCTTAGGGGTTCTAGGAAAATATTTGCAAGGAAAAAATTAATTTGGATCAGTCCCAGACTTTACCTATCCCCGGGAAATGTGGAACGTAGGGGGTGATTTGTTACAATTTTATCAAACTTTGTATGGGAGCCACTTTAGGCGATGGCGATAGGAGGTTAGTATATTCTAGTAAAATCTTTGAGAGGAGATACTAAGGAGGTTCGGTGGTACACCTTATGTCTCTGAGGCCGACTCTGAGATAGTTATAAGCATTTCTACATAATTTTTGTAAATTTTGTATGGCAACCACCTTAGTTGATGGGAATAGGGGGTAAGTATGTTTTAGGCATATGTTTAGAAGGGAAAACTAATGGGATACTGTGACATATTTTATTCCTCTAGGGCCGAATTCAAAAAATTTTAGGGGTTTTCACCCCATTTTCTTCAAACTTTCTATGACAACGATGTTAGGGGCTGGACATAGGGGGAAAGTATGTTCCTCAAAACCATTTGGGTGGAAGCATTAATTGATGTCGGTTTTATATTAAACCTTTGTGGGAGAACCCTGGAGGCTATGGGAGCAAATTATCTCGGTCGGTTCATAGGTGATTTTGCTGGATTTTAATAGCAATTTGCTTGCAGGTATTTCTAAAAGCTTGATACCACTTGTGGGCCAATGCGACATCGGGGCTTCCAAAAGTTGATTTCGACCATTACATGGACAGACGGGAAGGTTGACAGATGGACATTGCTAAATCGATATCCCTATCTATTAGGGCCAAGAACATATAACTTTTTTTTGGGTTGCTTTGTCAAAAAACAAGTGTTTTTTGGATTTATAGAATTTTTGAAGGGAATTCTTGCAAATCTATCCCCGAAAGATCAGAAAATTTCAGTGCCAATATTGACATAAGGATAACGTTAGCAAAGCGCGAAAAGTTATTTAACTCATCGCCTTGTTATACAGGATCCAAATGGTGCTAGAGTTATAGCCAGAAACCATCAGTTGCATATTATGCTCGGTGATTGGGCTTCAACTTGCTACAAAATCAGTGTTTGAAGAACTTTTAAACAATATAAAATTTAAACTATCTGCTTAAGTTATAGATGAGAAACAACCCATTATTTTACAACTGCTAGGTAATGTAGACAATATAAAAAATGCATTTAAAAATAAGTTGTTTTTCAATGACTGTTTACTACCGAGTTTTTGCTGGGTGCCTTTGCTTTTTTAGCACAAATTTGATTTTTTAATCAAGGCGTGACTTTGTTTTTAGCAAAAAAAGTTGCTTTAGTGAAATTGTTAATTTACTTCTGTAAATTTAACCTAAAAAAGGATAAAAAAATTGTTATAGAGTTTTGAACCTACAACCTTTTAGTTAAATCTCTTTCGAATCCCTTTGAAATATTGTGTTCATTATAAATGTTCATTGATTCTCATTTTCAACAAAATACTCCTTTTAAAGGTTTATTATTTTTACTTAATTGCTTATTTGTTTGCTGTTTTTCCCCACTAAAATATTTTATTAAACATTTTTTTGTTTGTTTTTGTAAATAATGCTGATTGCGATTAAAGTATTTATTATTTGTTTTTTTTTATCACATCATCATCAATACCGTTGGGGCAAGAGTAATCAAATACATAATAAAATTGAATTCAAATATGTTAAAAATAATATTAGAACAATTTAACTTGATAGAAAGCTTATAAAAGAATATAAAAAACTAAATGAAAAAATAAACATTTTAATAAATAAAATTTAATGGTAAAATTAATTTATTTTAATTTTGTTGAAAACCTTTTTCAATGCTTTAAGTAAATATAATTTTATTTAATTGTGTGGAAAATATATGTGTTTAACCTTTTTGTTTGCTAAATATACATATAATTATCCAAGCAAATATATATGCGTGTATACAGTAGAGGTCTCGTAATTTGTATCGCCAAATTTAAAAGTTGTTTATTCTATTTTGTCGGCCAGATTAATGCTCCTTTATAAATAAATTTAATAAAATCATAATTTGGGTGTGACCATTTCAGTAATATTTTTGCCTATAACTAAAATGCTACAGCAATTTTAATTTTAATTAGAGGCTATGATTGCCAAGGATTACAGGTAAATACTCAAAATATGTTTTATTCTCAAAAATACATCTTGAAAACTGTGATGAGTGTGACCTTAGAAATTATATTTTAAGAGAATTTTTTCCATAAAACTGTGTTGTGTTAAATATTCTTTAAAACGTACTTTAATATTTTTTTTTATTGGCTGGTTTAAGAGTGTTAAATAAGATTTCTTACCATATTTTAAAAGATGTTTTATGTTGTAACGTTTTCGTCGGAACATAAAAATAATGAAATTTCAAACGTGATCGTTTTCAATTGTTGCCATATAAATACAATTTAAACATTTATGTAAGAAATTCATTTTGATAATTTGTATGCTTTTTAAGAAGTAAAATCAAAAATTTTTTTAAGAAGAATTTTTTTTCCCCGATTTCGGGATGGAATTTAGTAAAGGTAAATAAACGCGAAATCAATTTCAATAAACCCTTAAACATATAAAAAGGAAAAATATTTTTTGGTATAAATTTTTTTTTAGTTTATTTAAATACAGCAAAAAATAAAATGGAAATATAAAAAAATTTTTCTTGGTAATTAAAGAATAAAAAGGAGAAATGGCACAAAACTAGAAATTTGTTTAAGTTCATCATTTCTGGTTAATGACTCCTTTAATATTCAGACACAGTTATGGCAATACATTTAAGTATACACGTTTAGTTGTTTTTAGTTTAGTTAGTTTTCAAATATTGTATAAATTTTACACCTCAGAAATTAGCCCGTTTGGAGGAAAACATGAAACTATTATTATACTTACTATGTGAGAATTTTTAAGGAGCTCAAAAACATTTTAATTTTTGTTTTAAAAATATCTGCTATATATCCCCAATTTATCTATTTTTATATCGAAGAAGTTTTGTTTGTTTTAACTCTTAACAATAAAATAAATAACATGTTAGAAACTTTTATAGTTTTAAAATTTAAAGTGTATTTAACAGGTTTTTTGACAAATGTTAACCTTCAATAAGTAGAGCAAAAGTAGTTACTTATTAAATAATTTTAATCAAAACTGAACTTCAAGTTGTTTAAAGGGTAAAAAAATAAAATTGCATATCTGCGTATAGTTTGTTTGGTCATTTGTCTGAATATGTGTGTTTTTATACAGAGATCTTTATGGTAAATAAAAAAACGTTAAATTCATTGCCTCAAATGCATATATAATGGCTATTCAAAAGCTAAGGCTAATTAAGAAGTGCACTCTATCTCTAACGTTGCAACAGAGTTGAAAAAAAACATTTGGCAGTACCGTTCAGTTCAAAAGCAGTATAGCATTTAAAATAACGTTGTAGACATAATTATTAGATATCAAATTTTTTAAATTTTGTATGTTTTATGTTATATAACTCAGGAATCCTTTGAAAAGAATTTTTGCTCCAAAATTTTTTATTTGGAAAGAATATTGTTTAAAAAGTTTTTTTCAAGCAAACAAATATAAATTGTTTTTAGAATACTCTTCTTAAATTCTCACAATTTTAAATTTTTTTATATTTAGTTTTGACTTTCTTATTCAAGTATAACACGTCAGCTACTTTCTGAAAGATTTATATACAAAATAACGTAATCGTTTTTTTAACATCTAAAACCCCCATTTTTGAAATTAGCAATTAAGTTTTTTAGACACGTGCCCAACACACTATTAGGTACTTTATTTATTTACCAAAGACCACTGCTATCATTACACTAAGAAGCTCAAAGTGTTACACTTTATAATCGCAATCACCAAAACACTTTTATTATTATCGCTGTCATAACAACGATGGTACGCACACACTTACAAGTGGTGACACCTTATGACCTCAAAGCACTTGCCGTCAATTGTTTAATTATTTAAGAGGATAAGAAATTGCAGACAAAGGTCGAAAAATTAAAAAGCCTTTGGTTGTCTTTAATGTATTTTTATTGCAAATCTATGTAAATAAGATTACAAAGCTCAACTAAAAATTTTCAAAATAGCAATCAATAATTTTAGAAACATAATTATCTATACACTGCCCTAATTAATATTATCATGCAAGAAGATAAGTATAATAATTTTCAACGTTCTGCGTACAGATTTTTCAAAAAAAAAATATTTTGTTTCGATTTTTTAACTTTACCATAATATTCAAAACTCATTTTTTATTATATTAAGGATCCAAAATTGTATTTGTTTACTTAAATTTAAAGTTTCTCTTAAGCCAATGATACAAAAATTCATCAGAAGAGAAATTCGCTACAAATTAATACTAAAATTTTAAAGCAAAATTTTAACCACATATAAATTTGTTTTTTCCTACTCTTAGTTAAAAAAACTAAAATTTTTAAGAGGTATAGATTTTTTATTTTAAAACCAGTTCTAGGCATTTCAAATTCATTGCGTTTAATGCTAAAGTTTACTAAAAAGGTCTTATATTTTATACCCTCACTATGTGAAGGGTATATATCAGTTTGTCATTCCGTTTATAATTTCTTTATTATACATTTGTGACCCCATAAAGTATATATACTCTGGATCCCTATAGATAGAGAAGTTGATATAGTCATGTCCGTCTGTCCGTCTGTTGAAATCAAGTTTCCGGAGTCAATTAAAACGATACAGATGGTATCAAACAATTTGAAATATCCTGGAGACAATCGCTATTTAAAATCAGCAAAATCGGTTCACTATTGACCGAGATATAAGCGAAAACCAAAAGTAACCCATTATTTTTAAGAGAAAATCCGTGCATATATCCCTATATATCTCAGTAAGTATTGTCACTCTTGCCACAAAACTTGGCACGGATATTTCCAAAGAAGGTACCTAAATAATGTAAAAAGTTTTTTCAGATAGGAGCAGAGAAAGGGGTATTTTTCCTTCAATTGCAAAAATTACGTGAAATATTTTATGCGCTATATCTCGTAAGCTATAATAGCTATCGGCTTGAAATTTTGTACGCTAAGACCTATACTTTTGAAAAAAAAAATTTTTTGAGTGGGGCCAAAAAAAGGGGTAGCTCCCATACAAATTAACAATTTTTATAAAATATTCGATACGCTATATCTTGGGAATTTTCGATACGCTATATCTCGGAAACTATAACAGATATCGAAATGAAATGTTTCACAAAAAGTAATTGGACAACAAGGCCTACGCTTTAAAGAAAAAAATTTTTGGGTCGGGGGTGAAGAAGGGGTAGCTCCCATACAAATTTACAATTTTTATAAAATTTTCGATACGCTACTTCTGGAAAACTATTAGAGCTATCGACTTCGAATATTCTTCAAAAAGTAATAATCAAATAATTCATACATTTTGGAGAAAAAATTGGAGAAGAGCAGGGGGACTAGAACATCCCATAACATTTAACAAGTTTTATTAACCTTCAAATATGAAAAATGTCGAAAACTTTTAAAACTCTCGACCTCAAACCTTCTTCATCTATTTTTATTATTCAAACGAACGTTAAAATTTTGTATATATTTCTCTGGACTTTAAAACTCGCACAAGGTTTTTTTATAATATTATTTGCAGTGTATATTTAAAGACAAATGTGAAGGTTATATAAGATTCGGCAAATCCGAATATAGCGCTCTTACTTGTTTTTATTTAGGTTTTTTTCTCTTAGATTAGGGATCAGTTTTTGTATTTTATTACATCATTTCGTAAAAGGAGAGTAGGTCGTACAAAGCTTGACTTGTTATTTCTTTCAGCAACTGACAAATGTGTCAAGGAACAGTTGAAATGAATAGACTTACGCTGTTATAAAAAGCATAAATTTGCTTAACATAACAATTTAAAAAATAAAACTCTTTTTTAATTTTTTTTTATTTCTATTTATTTCCGTTCTCCCTACAACAAAAAAAAGATGCCCAAAATCACCCTGCCATGGATTATTCTTTTTTTTTTTTTTGGCTAAAAAGACAAATGTGTCTTTGTAGTAGTTTCTAGCCTCCAAAAAAGCACACAGAGTTATCAACAGCCAAATTTCTTTGTTAAATAACAGTTATTTACTTCTGCCAAAGTTACGTAAAAACAGAAAAAATTAAATAATAAAACAAAGTTCAACCCATAATAATTTTGTTTTTTTCCATTTGTGTGTTTCCGCAACCATTTTTCTTTTATTACTTAAAGGAAGAAAAAAGAAACAAGAAACCAAAATGAGCAAAATAAATTGCGCGTATTGTTTGACAACTTTAAATAACATTTTGAAAATTCCCCATAAGCCTTTTGTGTCTTTACGTCTTACTATGAATTTGATCATTAAATGATGGAACTTGAACTTTATTTTCTAAAATTACCGCAATAAGTTAGTTTAAACAGGGGATTCCGTATATTTTGAATGATTTTTCCAAAAAATTTTATTTGGGGAAAATTAATATGTAGAGGAGAATATTTTTTACTAAAAAACTACATCTGAAAGATTATTTACCAAATCTTTATTGCACATAAATAATTTTATCTTTAGTTTATTGTCTCGCCATCACAAAAATATAATTTAGTTGTAGCTCGCATGATGAAAGTTTTCATAAAATTATTTCCATGAAATTTGTATTTGTAGACAAAAAAGGGGTGAAGAAGAGCCTACCTTTCTATACTTCTTGCCTAAAAGCATAAAATTTTATGCAAAACTTCATCGCGTAAGGCAAGTAAAATATTATGTTTAAAAGTATAATTTTCTGTTTTAAATCCTTTAAGCTTTATCTTACTGCTCCTACTGCGACCTTCTTATCATCTCTGTCATTTAGAATCCTTTGTGCGTATGCCTGCATTTTATGAATACTTTTCTGTTTTAGTTTAATATTTTTGTTATAAAAAATTTTAAGTATATATGTACGGTTTATTATTTTATATTTTGTATTGTTAAATTCTATCTCGTATGTTAT
Source organism: Melanophora roralis (assembly GCA_963583895.1). Lineage (NCBI taxonomy): Eukaryota > Metazoa > Arthropoda > Insecta > Diptera > Rhinophoridae > Melanophora > Melanophora roralis. The sequence continues at coordinate 90,347,854 of OY757188.1, read as the reverse complement.
AAAACAAAAAGATTTATATAAATAAATTAAAAAGAAATGTACAAAGAGACTGTCATTCGTGAAACCTTAATGTATCCTTGGAGGATAACAGCACTATATTTAGCAAAAAAAATCCATTCAAATATATTTTAGTCCATGGGAAAAAAGCTAAGGGTTGTTTTTTAATAGCTGGTTATATTGCGATGGCATCAAATAAAAAAACCAATATTTTTTTAAAACAAATTGTTAAAATAAAAACGCCTTTTTTATAACAACTTTCGAATTTTTGCGCTTTAATCGCAAATATTTTAGGGGGACATTTCGTAGTTCGATTCGAAAATGGTTTCGAAAAGCATTTTCATTTCGATAGGCAATTGTTTAATCTAAAGGCTGGTACTCTGTTCGATTTTACGAAAAAAGTTTAGAAACATTATTGTACGTCTTGGCGAGACAAATTCATACCTAGAAAAACGTCAAACTCAATATATACAAAAACCCAGTATAAAAATACTGGATTTTTTTTATTTGGATTTTGACATTTGTCTAGGCATGAATGTGTCTCGTCAAGGCGTACAATTAGTTATTTCGTTAGAAAAATTGACAAGCTAAATTCTTGTGTACACCCTTAAAGAATGCTTCATTTTTTATATTGTATAAACAAAATCCATATGTTTTTATGTGTTGCTTGCTAAACAAAATTTTATTTGATAAATTTCTTTCTTGCTCTTTGTATAAAAACTTTTCAATTATTTTATAATAAGTGTTTTAGTAAAAAAAAATAGATTTTTTCAGAGTTTTATATTGTTTTTAACTTTAATTCATGTTTTGTATAATGGAAATCATTAAAAATAATTAAGATAATTTGAGTTTTTTTATGTTTTTGTTTTGTTTGCATTTGCATACTGATTTTTACATTTTTACCATGTTTTTGAAAAGTTTATTTTATAAATAAAAGACTCAATTACGACCGATTTTGCATTTGCATACTGATTTTTACATTTTTACCATGTTTTTGAAAAGTTTATTTTATAAATAAAAGATTCAATTACGACCGATTTTGCATTTGCATACTGATTTTTACATTTTTACCATGTTTTTGAAAAGTTTATTTTATAAATAAAAGACTCAATTACGACCGATTTCAAGCTTTGAAAAAATTTCGCGTGGAATAACATAAGCTTTAGTTATTTCACACGACAATATAAATATTGATGAAATGTTGCCAGATACATTTCACATGTTTTTCACAAAATGAACAGAGTACAACTTTTGCAACAATATTTCAACAACAGTTGCATTCAATAACTTTCCAGTAATTACTAGCAACGAGAGAGTAAAAAGAAATATTTTCAAAATTGCTCTCAAAAATATTTAAAAGTAAATGAACACTTTTACAGTCAAAACTTGCAAGCAAATGTATTTTGTTATTGTAAACTTATAAAAATTTAAAACTTTAACTTTTTTCAAAGCATAATGACAGAAAGACTGTTTGAATAATTTCTGATAGTAAAATTTTTACTAGTAGAAGTTATCAGAAACATTTTTTTTTCTAAACATATTACACTTTTTTTTGGCTCTCTATCTGCTAATTTTTTGTATACGTGAACACTTACTAGTAATAATTATCGAAAACTATTGATAATTTTCTGTAAATGAACACACCTAATACTTCGTATAAGTTTTTTATATATAGAGTTTGACAGCATTTCGCACGATATGTCGAACACAATACCTAGCTCAATACGTTAAAAAGATGCATAGGTATGTTTAATAATTTAAGGTGAATTTTAATTGATACTAAAATTTACATGAGAAAATGCCTGCACTAAAACTCTGAGTCTGACGTTAAATCTTTTGGTAGAATTCCATGTCCCGGCCACGTCCAATGAAATCAGTCTCACACTATTATCAGCAGTCTTCTCAGGAAGACTAAATTTTCCGGTTGTTGGATTGAAAGCCATAAAATCAAATAAAATAATTTTAACGTCTGGGACAGCTGCCATTCGCTTTTTCCAGGCCCTCATAAAATGTGTCTTAAGTCTCTTCATTGTTCTTTTATGTCAGAGCCTGTGCACATTTAAGACTCTGATGTAAAAAAACTTTTTCTGAAAACGGGTTGCTGCCAGCCGTTTTTCTACAAGTGTTAGTCAGAAAACAAGATGGTTCATAATTTTGTTAAAAAAAAATTCTCATCCAAACTCATGCTTTGTTTCATATCTATTGGATATATCACCTTTAGATGGGATAGTACTACCGTGCCCATTCCATCGCATTTCCTGGACGGCAGCTATAATAGACTTTTACCTATCTAGAAAATCCGCTAGTTAAATGGATGCACCTGGTCTGTATTAGGATTGTATATATCAGATGCAGATCCTCAAATCGTAGTCCGTGTTACGTTTGCAGGTGTCGCCAACAACAAGAAGACTCCGTTTTATTTCATTTTTTCTTATCTTTTTTAGTGTGCATTGTGGGTTACAAGTCCAACGCTCAAAACAATATTTAAATTACTTGGGATGAACTTCGGTTTTATTTTCTGCGATCTTACTTATGGTGCTTGATGCCCCGACGCCAGAATTGGTGTTATTTTTACAATGTCATTCTTTTAAGGACACAAACACTTTTGTAGATAAACCAGCCGTTACGGTGACACAGATTCTGCCGTTGGCAAAAGCAACAATGTAACACTTCCACTACATAAAACACAAAATGATGATTTAATATTATTCATCAGTTCTAGTGGCTGTTGCCATTGTTTTTTACGTGGCTGTTGCTTGTTTATTACTTTAGTTAGTGATGGTGGTTAGTTGTATGAATGGCTGCTGCAGATAAAACGTTAGTTGTATTGCAGCGTCATTACTCCTTCGTTAAAAAAAATACTGATTATATCTATGAAAAATTTAATAAATATAAGTGACAATAAAAAACTAAAATTATATGCCACAGTAATATTGCAGATAAAACTTTCTACATAGTGCTAAATGAAACATATTTAAACTAAAGAATGCATTTTGTGATTTACTGGTTATCTGTGATGGTATTTTCTTAAAACTTTAAAATATGTAAAATTTAAATAGGGAACTATGAGAGTAGAATTTTAAAATCATTTAAAGGAAAAAAAATTGCGAATGATTTAATATGGGAACTAAGTTCTTTTAATTGTAAATGAAAATAAAGAGAAACACAATTATATTCAAAGAAGTCATAGGCCACAACGTTTGTCTCGAATGACATATAAAATAATTAAGCGATCTTCACGATTTCTTGGTCTCTAAAATAAAAGAGAGAGAATCTAATATTTTCTCATAAATTTGATACAGTTGGACGGATCGCCCAGAAGGTAAAGACCATGATACAACTAATCAGGTAATCTCGTCCCTGCAACAACTACAAATTAGTACACAAGTGTCAAACAAAAGCTCATAGAAAAAAAACGGTGAGTAATAATTTTTGTTGTTTTGTTTTCACAGGGAGAGCGTAAGTTTGACATTTAGGCACTAATCAGCTGGGCCGACGAGATTACCTTATTCTTTGTATCATGGTAGACTAAATCTCTGTTAGAAGAATAAAGTTGGAGAATAATTTCAGAAAATCGAGAGAAAGCGCTGCAGATCAAAGTGAATAGAAATCGACTTTTTATAGCCACTTAAATAATTAAAAAAAAAAGTTTGGTAAAGTTTTGAATTAGCCTTTTTAAAAATTTTTTTCATAAATTTTCTTATAGTCAGGCTTTCTAGGTAATGGATCTTATTTTCTTTACATGCAAAACAAAGGACCTTTTATTTACGTTATTTTATTCCAATATTTCGTTTTAATTTCTCCGAATTCATCTAGGATGTTTACCTTTTATTAAATAGTTGCTATTTTTACTAAATTACATTTCCCTTAAAATTACATCATAGTTTTGTAAAGGCGGACAGCACAGCACAAAATTAAGCATAACTATTTACTTCTTGTCTTCGAACTAATATTTTTCCCCAAAACTTCTTTAAAAGCATATTTACTTTAATGCATTGCTATCAGTTAAAAATCTGTGTGTTTCATCAATTAACGATAAAATGTTTATGCCATCAATCATCCTATTCTACTGTGTGTATTGATTTCCCTCCTTCTAGTTTCGTATTTTTATTTCTAAGGAGGAGTGTTTATGGTCGCTAAATTAATATTTTTATTCCTTATTTGAAGGGGCCATAATTGGTTAATTGATTGATTGATTTTTGTTAGTTTTTTGTAACGAAAATTACGTTAAAAAATAGAAAGTATTTCAATTTTGTGATTTTTGGAGGATTGGTGTTTTTAAAGTCATTATTTATGTGCAGAGTTTCATTACAAAAGTGTGCAGTGAGTTTAGAAATAGAAGAATTTGATCAATTTGTTTTTATATTGTTACTTTAAGACTCTTAATTTTTGTATTTCTTTTGTTTCTTCTTTTAATCTACAAATTTTAAAAACTTTTTAGGGTTTTGTGTGTTGGACTATTTAAGTAAGTAAATTCTATGTAAAACGTATAAGCAATTTTAAAATACGTTACATAAAACTTAACCAAAAACAACATGTTTGTATTTTTTATTTTTTTCAAATATTTATATCTTTAACTATTTCTTAAATCACGAGATTTTCAAATCCTTCTAGTATATTTTAAAACTTATCGGACATCATAAAAATTTATCGCACAAATAAAAAAACTATTTTTACCTACTAAATCATTTTGTTGTTCGAATCAACCCTAAAAACTACTTGCGTTAACGCCCTGACTTTTTTATAGTTTCACTGGTATAATGAAATTTATAGTTCGTCAAAGCAAAGCAAATAACGAAGTGATTGACAAGTCCTAAACTATAAACAAAAACATTAAATAACCTTAAATAAGAAAATTTAAAAAATAAAATAAATTCTGTAAATGGTTTATCAATCCTCTTTGGGACTATTGTTTTCCTTTTATGGTTTTTCCTATTTTTATTTTAAGGTTGGGCGTAGTAACGATGAAATACTTTTAAAAATTTTTTAAGGAAACAGTGGTTTTTAAAATAGAAAAATATGGCTTAAAGAATTTTTGAATTTTGCGAAAACTTTTTTAGGCTCTGCTAATGCATGTTTGTATAATGGTAAAAAATTGTTTAAAAAATACGTTTTATGAGAAACTTAATCAATAAAGGGTTTATTATTAGGAGATGTTTTTTTTAATTTGAAAGCAAGTAAAAGGGCTATATTCAGCTGTCTTAAATCTTATTTTTTTTCAATTTGTATGGCAACAGCCCTAGGGGGAGGAGATAGGGGGAAAGCAAGTTTAAGGAAAATATTTGCAAGAAAAAATGAATTGAGGTCAGTTCTGCATTTGACCTATTTTCGGGCACCCTGAAAGCTATGGCTGTACAATTTTCGCAATAGCGAAAAGTGGTACCTATATTCTAGGTATATTTTTGATAATTTTATGTGGCAACCCACTAAGGTGACGTAGATAGGGGATTACCAAATTAATGGTGGTCGGTGATATATTTATTTCCTCTAAGTTTGACTCTAGGGAAGTTGTAGGTATTTTAACCCTAATTTTTGCAAACAACCCTGATAAGGGCTGGATAAAAAGATACACTTAACAAAGTATTACAGTAACTAACTGTAAGTTATTAAGGAAGTATTCCGTAAAGTTGTTATTAAATGAAAAAAACAGATACCATCCTGTGTGTTTATTCGATGGTATGCTGACTTCTTAAGCCGAACTGGTGATTTGGAATGCAGTTGTTGTCTTTAAGGATCAAAGTCAGCTTGTTTTAAAGCAGCTTTTCGAACAGTTTTGACAAAGTTGGTAACAAACTTATAGGCCTATAAGACTCAACCCTCGAAGGATCTTGACCAGAATTAAGAATCACCTTTACTGAGGTGGAAATGGTGGGAAATGTTTAAGCCAAATAATGGCATTAAAAATAAAAATAATAATTCTTTTAGCGATAAACGGTAGCTCTAAAAGCATTTTGTTGCTTCTTTTATGAACGCCAGAAGCTTTTACATAATTTAGGTTAGCGATAGCCTCTGCAACATCTAAAAATCGGAAACGTATCTCTATAGGACGTCAAGCAATAATAGGCGTTAATTCCCCAAAGTCAGCGCATGTATTGGGAGTGAACACGTTCGTTAAATGGTTAGCGAGTATAACGCATTTTTCTTTGTCCTTTCTAGCCCAGGATCCTCTCAGATTACGCAGTGGTGGTTTTGCGATGACGGGTCTCTTAAGACGTCAAACTGATTGCCATAGAGAATAGTTTGTCTGAGGAGTCGCATCTAGACATTCCCAATAGTCCTAAACTGATGCAATTTCAAATTATGTAAGCGAAAATTTACAGTATCTTTCTTTGATTTGTTGAAAAATAAATCCAAATTAGTCAATGAAACTAAAGCATAATGTCGATAATTAAAATTATTTGCCTGACTTACGAGAGTAACGCCTTACAAACGAAATTTTGTGGATGCTTTTTGTTGTTTTTTGTTTTTCTTTTAGCCATTTATACATAAATCAGTGCTTTTATACAAAAAGGACGTTTATAACTTTACAGCGGAACAAATTAATTGAACTTATGAAATTTTGTATATAAAATACTTAAATGCAATTTTAAAGAAAAAGCGGCAAAACTAAAACTGAAAAAAAAACAAACAACAAATGTATGATGAACTTTACATTTATTTGCCGAAATAAGCAAATTGAATTTTAACAAATATTTAGATATTTATATGGGTGCCCCGGTAGATCAGTGGTAAGTGCACGAGTCTACCAGTCTGGGGGTTGTGGGTTCGATTTCCACCAGAGACCCTGGTAAGTTTGCTTCATTTTCTGTTCTTACCTTCTTATCCTTCTCTAAATTTCTTCTTTCTTTCTATCTCAACCTATTCTATCTGCCTCTCCAGGTAACACAAAGGGACCGAATTAAGCGGACCCAAGTGAGCTGTATCCTTTCCTTCAACGGCTGCCTGTTCCACCTAACCTAGATATTTATATTCAAAAAGTTTAAAACTTATGGTCTCACCTCTATATATAAGTATATCTTATGTTAAAGTTGTTATAATTACAAAAGCAAACAAATGTTTAACTATTGAAACTTTTTTCCATATTAACTGCAAAAATATGCTCTGCGTGTGGTGGCGTTGAATAGAAGAATAAGAAATTGTATTTAACAACTTAATAAGTTAACAAAAACTATTTAATTACACAAGTTTTCTTAACAAAAAAAGTTGGCAAAATAAAATACTTTTGATAATTGCAAAATTAGTTTTAGAAATTTTAAAGATTTTGTGTTTTCTTTTTGTAGAAAATAATATAAGAAAAACCTCAGAATTTTAGGTTTTAAATACATTTCTTACTTTTTATCTAAGGACCTACTATGGGAAATGGAAATCCAACCAACTAACTAACTTTAACATAATCTAGAAACATGATTTGCCGTAAAAAAAACTTGGAACCCTTAACATGTGTAGTTGGAAGTGATTTTCTGGAAAAGACCTTTCCCTAAAAACTTAATTGTTACTTTTGTGAACTCTTGTTTTTCGGCCAGGTTGGATGTGTATATAATGTTGCTAGTAAATTAATAATTCCTGTTTTAAACGGAAACAAATTTTGAAAATGTAACGGAATTTGCTAAACGGAAATGTTTTTAGATGTTGCTGTTAATTATTTTTTTGTTGCTGTGTTTGTTATTATACCCTTCACTTAAGTGATAAGGGTATATATATGTTTGTCATTCCGTTAGGGGGTTGCCATACAAAACTTACAAAAATGATGTAAAAATGCCCACAACTCCTTCAGAGTTGGCCTTAGAGCAATAAAGTGTACGATCGACCCCTATTAGTTTCTTCTCCCAAACATATTCCTAGAACATACTTACCCCGTATCTCCATCCTCTAAGTGGGTTGCCATACAAAATTTGTAAAAATTTGGATAAAAACCTCTACAACTTCCCCGTCACCCGTGGAGCGTTAAAAAATGACACCAAACCCAATTTAAAATTAGAAATATTTCATAAGTAAAAAAATGGTTACAAAGAAAAAAAGTTTGGGTTTGCGAAAGGTCAATGTGAAGGGTATATAAGATTCGGCACAGCCGAATATAGCGCTCTTACTTGTTTTTAAATGTTTTTATTTTAATTTAATAGTTTTAACTAACAATTGAGACAAGTTCCGCTTATTATGTTTAAAGTGCTCTTCTTTTATGTGTTTCTAGATGATTTGTTAAAGTTTGGAAAGAGTACTCGTGTACATGTTTTGTTTGTTTCCCATTTAAAATAATGTTTTCCTGTAAAAAACAATAAATAAATCGTTACTATATTTCCACACTTTAAGTAGTAGTTCGTTGCAAATTTATTGTTATTGTCTTAACTTCCGTTTTATTTGCTGCAACATACATTTGTATTTTTCCCCCATTGACTTTGTAGGTATTTCCCGCCTTACAATATGTTTTTGCAAGCTTGTGAGAAATTTTTGAGCAAAATGTTTTATTTTATTGACAACAGTAACTATAAAAAAAACAAACAAAAATACTGAAATATAAATCATTTATGGCATCTTGTTCATTGTTGTAAGTACGTACATAAAAATTTATTTGATGATATGTTTTAAATGTTAAAAATAAAACCCTTTTTTTATCAAATGTTTATAGCACTTGTCAGAATTCGTTAAAAATGGGGCTTTAATATTTGAAGCATTTTTGTTTAAGTTTGGAAAACATTTTTCTGCATGTCCTAACTTGTCCTTTTTATCATTTGAATATTATCTTTTTGACTCTAACAAAAAGGTTTCTTTTTTTATTACACAAAATATTTTCTGGTAAATGTTTTTACTTAATAACGTTGTAAATGTCTTTCAGAAATTCTTTTGCAAAAAAATTTACTTAGTCATCTGCTAGCAATATAATTTATAGTGATAAAATAAAGTTATTTTTTTAGATAAAAAAAAACTCCAAAAGCGTTTTAAGTATGCCACCCCTTAGTTTTGATAGTAAAAATTTGCCTCCCTTACTCTGGGTTCAATTAGGAAAGTTGTGGCGTGTAAAATTTAAGTGACAAAAAAAATTTATAAAAATTCGCGTTTTTAGATATGACACATCGGTAATATAAAGCATTTATTTATAATTTTTAATAAATCGTAAAAAAAAATTAAAGCAGCTTGTAGCTAACAAAATACACAATAAAATATAAAAAAAATTGTATTAAAAAACTTTTTTTGTACTATTTATTTACATTTTACTTAAGGGCGTTACCATATGGTAACCGTGGGTCGCCTAGGGTACAAGTTTTTTTCTTTGTGTGTGGTTCTGAGCATGTTAAGTGTTTTAAAAATTTAACAACCCCTTAGATTTGCAACAAAAGGCTCGACAAAGCAGAAAATTAAAATTAACGAACTGACATGCCAACTGTTATTTATATCAAGCCTTTTATAGACGTTAATAAGTCTGGCGAAGATGATGAATGTTGGGGCATTCCAGATAATGTTTGCCCAGCTCAGATGAAAGGTTGCTGTGAAGTTGTAAAAGATAGCGAGCAACATTTGCAAAATTTTGATGTAGAAGATGAAACTAAAAGTATGTTACAAAACAATATTGGTTTATAAATTTGGAGAAAATCCGAAATTAATGACATGGCGTAATTCTAAGGCGAGTGCATACAAAATAAATGTACCCCGTTCTTTGCCATATAGAGGACAAAAATGGTGGTCTAGTGTTTTTACTTGGCTTATAGATGCTTGTATTCAAAACGATTGGCAGATTCAGTGAAAAGAGCAGTTGACAATGAATAAATTTGAATTTCGATGACAATTGGCAGTATACAATTACAAGCATTATGGAAAAAAAAACCCAAATCATTAGACCCAATGTCCTTCCACAAACATGCAACACAACCAGGCCTAGTTGACCACACTATTCATAATGATCAGATTGGACGTTTTGTGGTGTCATCCAATCGAAGGCATTGTGCCAGCGAATGATGCAGTCAACGGGCAATCATTTTGTATAAAATGCAACGTAGGACTTTGCGAAAAGTACTTCGCCGATACCCTACAAAACTCTTTTATTATTTAATGAATTCTATTTTACTTATAATTTAATAAAAATGATTTTTAACCGCTATTTTTCGTAAATCATAAAAAAAAAAACATGTAACAAATATTTGTTTTGTTCATAAAAAAACATGTACCCTAGACGACCCACGGTTACCATATGGTAACGCTAGTTTTTCACGTTTTCCGGAAAAGCGTAACAATGTATTGAAAAACTAAACTAATTTTCGTGCTCAGGAGGCTAAAATATGTAAGCGTTACCTTTTTCAGAAAAATTTAAAACAAAAAAAGTTCTGGGAACTACCGGGTTAAAGCAAAAAAGTGGTCTTAAATTAAGTCTTAAATATTTTTACTTGCACCTTCTAAATTTTGACAAGCGACATTTACAACATTCCTTAGATACAACAGCTATAAATTCTTTCTATAAAGTGCTACAAAAATATTTTCTACTTCATAATCACACCACAAATATTTTACCTGTTACTTATATTTAAAGTCAAAAGAAGATTAAAGGAAATCTTGTGCATAATGATCTCTCAGGAATTTTTAAGTTAATCCTTCAAACATTTTTATTATAAACTGAAATCTTCAGAAAAAGAAACTAACTTTTATAACCAGAAATTTTAAGTTTCAAATAATATCAATTAATTGGGTTATATAAATAAAAAAAATTTAAATTTTTTAGTGTTTGTTTAAAAAGTCTAATGATCTGTTGGGGACAATTTAGTATAAAAAAATTCATAATAAAAAAATAATGCAACAATGGCTGTTTAAAGAGGGTCCTACATGACGTTTTAGCGTACAATGGTTTATTAAATTTTTTGCTTTTTGATCTTGTTTATTATTTTATTTAATATCTTTATTTAATCTTTTTTAATTTTCTCAGAAAAGAAATTACAGACTTTAACTTAAATGATCCCATGATATATATAAGCAGGATCCCGCCCCTTCTTATTTTAATACCTGCTTACGCTCAGAATGATTGCTGGTCAACACTGGATAATTATGTTATGCATTAAAGGGGGAGCTTAATAAATATAAGTAAAATAACACAATAGTTACAGTTTTGAAAAAAGGAAAAAGATAAACATTTCGTTTTTCGAACTTATTTTTCAAATTTTTTGACGTTTTCGAAGCACTAAAAAGCCTTTGTTTGTGATCTATGTTTATTTATTGTGTCTCTATATGTGTGCATAGCTTTCTATATTACTCATTAAGTGAAGTTTCTTTTTATCCAGTACATCAATAATATGTAATTTCTCCAGTAAATATCGTTTCTTGTATTTTTCTTCTCTTGTCAATACTTTAATATTCTCAACATGCTTAGTTATAGCAGAGTGGGCTGCAAGCAAGATTAATAAATAACAAGGTTACGACATAACAAATTGAAAACTTGCATTTTCTGCGCATGTGGTCAAATGACGTCACGAAACAGTCTCTTATTTAAAAATAATGTAAACATAACAGTGGGACAATTTCCTAACTTTTGGAGAAAATGTTTTCTAATTTGTTTTTTGTTAATCGTGTTATAAAAAAATTAAATGTTCAAATAATTTATAATATTAAATAACATTTAGAAAAAAAAATTAAAACATTTAAAATTAGTTTATTGTTTTACTAAATTTTCGTTTTTGGTTATTTGTGTTTTGCTTGATTTCCGCATTAAGCGATCTTATTCTAAGGTTTATCCACACAAACCAAAATACTTCTAGCTTACCCATTTCATATTTTAAATTTTATTTCAAAATCTTCCTGTTTTAAATGTAACAAGCAAATTCTCTCCCTATATATTTTATTCGGTGTGACCAGATTTTCAAGTAAAGTTAACAAACAAAAACTTAAGGCCAAAAAATAAAGCTAATTTTTTAATGCGTTTTTAAAAAATTTCTTCGTTATTTAGATATTTTTCATAATATGGACGAAACGTTTGTGTGCTAAAAATATTTGAAAAGAAAATTTTGATTTTATTTACAAAAACTTGGTAACCCATACCTTAGGTAAGAAAAAAAATAATGTGTTCATATACAAGAGATTTTTAAAAAAGTTTTTAGCAGCAGGTACTAATTTGCTGCCTGTTTTGGTAAAAAAAATTTGTAAGATTCCTGCAGGAAATGTCAATAGAGAATCACTAGAAACTCACTACTGACATTGTCACCAGTACTACTGTTAAGCTATACCTCAGGCAATGCTCTTTGCTATTAACAAAAAATCAACTGCTGACATTGGTACTATTGACAAGGTGGTTCTTTTGGGGTCATATGTACACATTGGAACCAGCGATTAACTAGTACCTTTTAGCAATTTTAGTATACAGTACTACTGATAAGCTAAACCATTGGCAATGTGTTTTTGCAATAGACATTTAACATGCGTCTGTCATTGAAAACAAGTATGATTTGTGTATATAAATCACTTTTATAGCACAGCAGAAAAAATAAAAAAGGCCATTATGTTGCTGATACATTTTTGCATTTGACGGCAAACTGAAGCATTAATTTGCCGCTGACAGTTTTCTTTTCTTCTTATCAAAGCTTAATATAAAACTGTAGACGTACTGTTGACAATGTCGCCAAAAAGGCAACGTAATAGTCGATAAAAGTGTTGACATGGGGACACTTGTTCCCAAGTTTCCTTCAGGGATATATATAAAAAAAACAAACATTTGTTTTTGTTTTAAATGTAAACACTCACACATTATTCGCTAATTTTTTTACAAAAACAAGTAAAATTTAGTAGTTTATTTGTAAACTTTTTTCATATAGACAAACACATGAAACCAATAAAAAATCGAAACCATAAGATTACATTTACATGATGCAATTTTTTTAATATTCCTTCAATAAAATTTATTTTTGTTGACAAAACGAGTTGAAGTGACTACTTTTCTACACAGTTCGTTAAAAACCGAAAATTTTCATTCAAGTTCATACTTACATGCCTATATCATGAAAAATGCCTTCATGTAAATTTTGTTCAAGAAAAGAAAAAAAGATGATCTTTAATGTAAAAAAGTTGCATTGTAAGAAAGCATTTTTAAATATATTTTTATTTGTACATGTGTGTCTAAATATGTATTTAAAACCAATGACTGTAAAAATGAAAAAATACAAAATATTATTATTTTTTTAACCCTATCCATATAAATAATAAATATCGTTGTTACCCGTTTTTATCAAAATTAAAAAAATTATCGTCCTACTAAAAAAACAAAATTTACAGAGAACATGATATTCAACAAACAAGTTTAATACTATCAAAATGGTGAGCTTTACTTGACCCTACGATGTTTCATTGTGCCTGCTTTTTTCTTGAAAAATTATTTCGGTCCTGTTTGTTTTGATTTTTTGACAAAAATACACTTTAAAATTCTTATTAAATAAAAATATTAATATAATAATTTGTTTCAACGAAAGACATAAGTGTTTTTACATTTTTGAGCAATATATTAAAATATTTTTTAATTTAACCAAAAAAATTTTTTATTACTGTCAGGCCGATTGCAAAATTTTATGCGAACCTTTTTTTCTTTTTCTTGGTTTTTTGGGAAAGAGTAAAAGGACACAGCTAAAATAAGATTTGTCAAGTACACGCTCACAATTAGTTTTAGCACAATTTCTCACTTGAATTTTTCTGATCGTTTTGCGTGCATTGCCCCACTGCACACTTCGTGTTTACGATTTGCTTCGAAATTTTAAATAAGTTTTTTTTGCTCTTATAGCTTTTAAATACACTTCGCACACAATTTTTATAATAACTATTATTTGTTTGCACTATATTTAATAAATTTAAATTAAAAATTCTTTTTAAATAACGAAATTCGACAAATTAATTTTTTGGAGAAATGTCAAAGTGATTTTAGTGCAGGGTTGTCAAATCTCACATAACATATAAATCTTTTCCGGCAAAATTAGGAATTAATCTAGAGCAATAATAATTTCAATTTTAGTGTCCATACAAAAAAAGCAAAGAGTAAGAGAATGACTGTCTTATTTTTTTAGGGATGTTGCACCTAATGAGAATAACAGACAAAAATTGGCGCCATGCTCATTGTTTAACGTAAGTTGACGTAGTTGTTTCTCTTTAACTTTGCCAGCCGTGTATAACAAAGGCTTGCTATAGTTCTTGTAATATTTCTTGTTTGGCACTAAAGGTTTCAAAAACAGTGCTAAGTGCTGGTTTTCTTGTGGCTACAAATGCTTAAATAATTGTGTTAAAATTGATTCAGCATTATGCATAATTAACAAAAAGTTAATATTATTTTAAACGTTTATGGATACAAAAAAACAAAATTTTTTTGGGTAAAATTCAAATTAGATGATGTAGTGTGATTTAGTTGTTTTTCAAATATCTAGCGCTTTGTTTTTAAGCAATTAGAAACTTTGTATTATCAACTTATGACAACACTGATATAGCTTTGACAAAAGTATTCACACACTGAATAAATTCACAATGTATAAATTCATGCATTGATCAAACGAAGATAATTTTATTCGAGGCAGATTTTTGTTCAACTCATTAAAATCGCTTAAGAGTTTAACACCAGATAAAATCAAGATAAAACGTAATTATGCTATTCTCTGGTATGTAAACATACTACTGCGCCATTTTTCATTGTTAATGAGAAAATTCCAAACGAAATTGGGAATTTTCATTTGAAGTTCAGAATTTTTATTTGTAATTGAGAAAATTCCAATAAAAAATGAGAAAATTTTACATGATATTGAGAAAAAAAACCAAAAAAAATTAAAAATTTGAAATTAAAAATATTTTATATTAAATCAAGATTTGTTTTTAGAAAATGCCTTCTACCACCATCGTATTCAACTAATTTTTAAAACGCTTCATCAACGCGTTAAAAATAAAGCGCATTCTTGCAGTGCTTAATTTAATAAAATTATATGGTTGGAGAAAAAAACAATGTTAAGGCAAAGATAAATGTACCACACGTCAATCTTCTCCAATGTCGGAGATCAAAGGCTCGCTTTTAAGAAGAAATTAAAAACGTGTGTTATTACCACAGATTGCATATCACAACATTAAATTAGTTTAGTTTGGATCTGGAAGATAGGCCAGAATATATCTCTGCTACTTATTTAATAAAATTGCCTGCATAGATTTGTATTTACCTTTCCATATTTTTATTTATGTTGCGTTATGAATGCATTTATGTTGTACGTATTGTATGTACGTTCATACTAATTTTAAATAAAATTTTATTTAGAATTTTCTCATTTCCAATTAAAATATATTCACAATTTCAAATGCAAATTCTCAAGTTCAATAAAAATTTTCTCATTAACAGCAAAAAATGAACAAAACTATTATATCGAACATTTGTTCTTGGCTTCCAAAAGGGCTTTTTATAAATTCAATATTGAGTAAGTAGCCAGGTTGACACCGGCTTCGGGAATGTGTTATCTTAATTTCTGGGGTATCTTCAGCTTAATATATTGTTAATGGGTTCCAAATATATTATATCCATTATACCTATATACAGGGTTGGGCAGTATTTCAAATACTTGTATTTGAAATACGTATTTGAAATACAAATACGTATTTTGTATTTGTATTTGAAATACCACCTTCTAATGTATTTTGTATTTTGTATTTGAAATACCTAACACTGAAGTATTTTGTATTTTGTATTTGAAATACTTATGGTGTCAAAATACATTTTTCAAAATACATTTTTTTGTTATACAAAAAGTTGTCATTAGCAAAATTGAAAAATGTTACAATTTCAAAAAAAAAAAACAGAATGGAAACTTTGTATTCATTCATGTCTTCGCCTTAGCAAGGCACGTTCTTTTCCAGGGCTCACTCATTCAGGTAATATCAAGAGCTCAGCGGATATTTGGAAATGTGAATGTCAAAAAATTAAATTTTGTACAAAAATCAAAATTTTTTTGAAATTCACACTTTTAAACACAAGTTAGATCGCTATATTTGTCTGTGTCGAATCTTATATACCCCGCACCTTGGTCTTTTAATATACCTAGCCGAGTTATTTTGTACTGCATATAATATAATAAAAAACCTTGTGCAAGTTTTAAAGTCCATAGAAAACTTCATAAAATTTTAACGTTCGTACTCGTATGAGTAATAGAAATAGATGTAAAAGGCTTTAGGTCGAGAGTTGTAAAAATGTTCGACATTATTCGTAATAAAAGTTGTTAATTTTTATGGGATCTTCTAGCCCCCCTGCTCCTCTCCAACTTTTTTTTCCAAAATGTAGGTCTTATCATGGAATTACATTTTGTAGAATACTAGAAGTCGATAGCTGTCGAGATATAGCGTACCGAAAATTTCCTTGGAGTTGTTAATTTGTATGGAAGCTACCCCTTCTCTTGCCACTACCCAAACTCTTTTCCCAACTTGAAGGTCTTATCATCTAATTACTGTTTGTAGAATACTAAAAGTCGATAGTTTCTAAAATAGAGCGCATCAAAAAATTTCTTAAAAATTGTTAATTCATATTGGAGCTACCCCTGCCACAACCAAAATTTTTTTCCTGCCCCCACCAAAATAAATTTTGTGGCAAGAATGACTATATTTACTGAGATATATAGTGATATATGCACGGATTTTGTCCTTAAAAGTGGGTTATTTTGGGGTTTCGCTTATATCTCGGTCAATAGTCACCCGATTTTGCTAATTTTAACGAGAGATTGTCTCCAGGATATCAAATAGTTTGACACCAATAACTGGTCCGTATCACTTTATTTGATTCCGGAAACTTGATTCCAACAGACGGACATGGCTATTTCAACTTTCCTATCTATAAGGATTCAGAATATATATACTTTATGGGGTCGCAAATACAAACGGAATGACAAACTGATATATACCCTTATCACTATGTGAAAGATATACAAAAGAAATGCAGAGGGCGAATTTTTGAATTCGCCTTGATGTTATTTAATTTTACTTCACTTTTAATTTAATTGTTTTTCGCATACAGAGAACTGTTTTCATAAAATTTAACACCAGTTTGTGTTCATCAGAACCTGTAGAAAGATTCTTTTCTTTAGCAGGATTTATATATTTCCCAACAAGAGGCTGCTTATCTGATTAAACTTTTAAAAATCTGGTGTTCATAAAAGGAAACTCATGTTTTACCGATTGACCAATGGTTATAAATGTATTTTGTATTTTGTATTTTGTATTTCAAATAAAAGATACTAAAATACTGTATTTTGTATTTTGTATTTCAAATACTCGACTTGAAAGTATTTGGTATTTTGTATTTGAAATACAAGCGGAAGAAGTATTTTGTATTTTGTATTTCAAATACAGCAAAGCATGTATTTTGCCCAACTCTGCCTATATAGACATGCTTGCATACATCTTTAGTTCATTAAAATTAACGCATTTAAACTTATTACGCTCATATTCATATTTCAAATTTAAAATATTCACATTTGGACCATTAATATTAGTCATGCAAATTAAAGTTTTCAATACAAATAAAGCCCTAAATGATTTATAAATACAAAGAATAGGCAACCCTTGCATGGGTTAAACTACGTCATCAGAGAGGCAAACATGCGCAAGTCGCAATCTCTAATAGTCTATCATTCTTGGGCTGCAAGTGCTGTTTTTTTGATCGAAGGTTTTTGCTTTAATTTTACATCACATTTACGTGATGCCATTCTTGTTTTAGTTTTTGTCTTTGTAGCACCCACATATACATTTTGATATACATTGAAACACATTTTATTCTATTCACAACATTTAGATTTGCGGCACCCCCAAGCTTGCATTTCCTGTTGCTTGTATTGTCAGTTTTAAAATATATTTTTTTTCTCTGTCATTTATATTAGCATGCTTTAGTCTTTCAAGAAGTCAGGAAAATAATTAATGATCTTAAATGCTTTTTATATATTAATGTCCAAAAACTGTAAAAAATTTGCGGTTTTTTTAATATCTCTTAAGCTATGGTAAAAAATGGTAGACAAGTCCCTTTTGTTAGAGTTTTGAAATAATATCACCGAAATATATTTTGAGCCTACGCACAAAAAATTATCTAAGAAAACCTCACTTAAATCAAGCCATAGCGGTGTCAAAAGTACGGTAAGTACGGTTTTTCTTAAATCAAGTACGAAATTTCTTACTCCAAGTAAAATTTTTCAAGTACAAATTTCTTACTTTTAGCCACAATTAAGCCAAAAAAGGATTGATTTAAGTTCGGAACCGTACTTGATGTAAGCGTGAAAAAGATTGATTTAAGCCGTAAACTGGATTAATTCGAAAGTGAAATGTCATTTTTTTTTTGACTTATGGAGCTTTATTAATGAAAAAGAATTTTATAGTTAATTTTAATTTTATAGACACTTAAAATTTATAATTTAATTTAAAAATTTAATTTTTTGTATTTACCGAAGCTGAGATTCCAACCAGGGATTTCTGTGTTGCAGCACAAGCGCGTTACCTCTAGGCCATCGAGACACTTTGTTTTCAAATGTTAAATAATATATTAAAACAACAAGCTTTTTTCTGCTTGATTTGTTAAAGCAATCCAAATAGGCTTGACTTAAGAAAACGGATCGTACTTAAAAAGATTTTGGATAAATTCAAGAATAAAATTCTTGATTTTAGAAAGCGAGTTTTTTTCTGTGTAGCCATGGCATCACTTCGTTCTCTTCTGGTTCCGGTTTTGACTAATACAACGTGTCATAATAATACATATATGTTTATTTGGTTCATTTTTTAGACCATAATAGACAATAATAAAAACTTTATTAAAAATAAGTATAACCAATATAAGTCGAGTGTAATTCATTTTTAAAACTAACCATGATATTTCGTCAGCAGTCTTTTTATTCAACACTACTGCACGTTGAATAATAATTTTTTGTATTTGATTAAACAAATTTTATTTACGAGATAAAATTTTCAATTTAGGTTTGCTTTCTTAAACCACAATTTAAAATTTTAATTTTACAGTATAAATAACGTAAAAATAAAAAAATGTGATTTATATAAAATTAATTAAATTTTTTTAATTAAAATTAATTTTTTATAGTTTTTTCTATTATCCTTCTTTAAGGCTTACGTTTTTTTAGTAATTTTTTTTATAAAAGATTGCCTGTGGTTAAGAAACTATATTACACTTTTGTTTGTTTTCCAATTACTATAATAATAACTAAAAATGATCAAACAAAATTTTTAAAATATTTTTTAAGGCAATATGCTTTAGAAAAATATTAAGGGAATATTAATATTTCGTCTTATTGTCATAATGTTTAAAAATTTCACAATTTTTTAAAACATTTATGTTGTCTTTCATACAAAAATTTTACTAAAAAAATACTACGTAGTATGGTATGTTTATTAAATTGTCATAAAAAGTCCACATGCACCTGTGCAGAGCATCCAAAAGTTGGTGAAGGTTTTTAAACCATTGTAAAATTGTACAACATTATAATAAAGAACATAATAGAACACCTTGTGAATCCCCTTGTTATGTGTTTATAATTTAGTATTTACATTTAAAGAAACTAAAAGACTTTTGGACCTTTTATCGTAAATACTTAATTATTATAAAATTTTTATTTTTGGCTATAAAATTTTTAATTGGGTTAAACAAATAAACAACAAAAAATTAAATATTCAACTAACTATTAATGTCCGGCGTATATTTTTAATTTTGTAAAACGTTAGTGCAAAACAAAATCACGCTTAAGATATGTAACTCTTTAGCTAGCCAAGTTATTTAAATTTAATTTTGTGATTGTATATAAACGCTTTGACAGTAAAATACTTAAAATTTAATTTTTTATTTTAAGCCAGTATATATATCTTCAATTAAGCGCATGTCTTTCCAATAAGTGTTGATTTATTAACCCAACTTCCCACGATGTTAATTTCGTATTTCTTGATAATATACATATTAATTTGCGGTTAACCCGTATTATACTAGTATTTTGCATTGACCACAAAAGTCAAAAACAGTCAAAAGATAAATTAGACACTAACATAAGCTCTCTGCGATCTCTTAAAGTCAACCGCATATTTTAAAGGGAAATTTATGGTTTGGGTGTACGCTAAAATTATATGTTAATTTTGGCATAAAGAAAAGCTCGAAGTTTAAAAAAAGACTATTTTGCAGCAAATAATTTGACATTGTTTTTGGTGACACACAGCCATTAGATGGCGGCCATTAGATGAAAGCGCGTATACATACAAAACAATCAATCTGAATTAAATATTACGTATACGCTCATTTAAAAAAAAACGATTGCTTAAAAGTATAACAACCAAAACAAAATTTTAAGTAAATTTAGATACAAATTGTTTCATATCGTCATCAGCTAGAAAATTTCTTCTCTTTTTATTGTTTTTACAGCATTATTTTCTCTTTTGTTTTTATTGTTTCAAATAACTGGAAATAACGACATGAAATAAATCTTTTAAACCTTTTACACATTTTTATTGCAGACCAGACTATTAAAAGAGACTAAATGACAATGATAAGCATTCAAGTGCTACAAATTGATGTGAAATAAAATTAGGAAAATTTATCGCCAAACATTTATTTGTGCCACAAAATTCTTAAAGAAAGCGGTGCTTTTTATAGGGGTAAAAAGAAAAAACAAAATTGTGTATAAAAGTGATTTCTAATTACAAAGTATTGAATAAATTTTAAATTATTTAAATACTTTCATACATGCACTAACAGTTTAAAATAAAAATGGGAAAATAAAAGAAATGTTTAAAGAAGCAAAATATTTTTGATGAAAAAAGTTTCAATTAAAAATATTTTAGTGGTTTATTCCATATTATTTGTGAACAACGGTTAAAAAATGTAAAAGAAATATTAATTTTTTTTAGCAAATAGTAAGGGTGACTCTGCATTTCCTACTATTAAATCTGACCATTGAAAAAGCTTTCCTGTTTTGATTGCTATAGAACCTTAAAACGAAAGAAGTTACCTTATACAACCAAGATGCCTTATGTATATACATTTTTTTTATATCTTTAAGATTTTTCAGTGGTATAGAATTGTACCTTCAAATCAGGAAAACCTACTTCTTAGAAAACTCAAACCTTTGTTCATTTTCCAGTAAACATAATTGGCCTAGTGATCAAGAAATTCTTGCGCAGTAATAGGCTACTTGATTTAATGGGCCTTAGATATAAAATATATTTTTGGTGAGTAAAAGCCAAAGTTTAAACCGCCATTGATCTGCCAGGTTTATTTGAAAAGGTAATCAAAACCTAAGTTAATGAAATAAACCATGTTTATTAAAGCCATTGCAAACATCTACTGAAAAATATATTTAATAATTTAATGACGCAATTTTATACAATAGTTAAAAAAAATTATTCCAACATTATTCTTACTACGTCCCTACTCTTATTCAAAGTTGCTTTAAACAAACTCACAGAGCTGTCAACAAGCCAAATTGTTGTTATTACTTTGCAAGAATCCGCAACCCTCTACTGAAACATCAAAGCCTATTGCATTGCCCTAGTGTAACTCTTTGGACCGTTTTTATCATAAATTCTCGAGACCAGGCGCCAAATGTCAATGGTGGAAATTATCAAGGCGTGATGACTAACCTATTTTTGCCAAGGCTTCAAGCTCATTCATTGTATTCTTTTAACACGTTTTTCCAGCAGGAAAATTTCGGGAAAATTTCCCCCAAAAACTGATCAGCCGCTTTAAAGAAATCCTATGGCCACCGAGGTCGCCCGACCTAAGTCGAATGGTTTTTAATAAGGCTACATTAAAAAGAGGATTATTTATGACAAGCTTTAATCTCTTGGGATTCAAAGGGAAGTATTTGTCGGTAAATCTCCTCAATTGAACAGAATTTACTGCGGCATGTGAGGCAGAATACAAGGCTCCATTTCTAACAGTATGCTCAATTCGACAAAATTATCTGTATGATCTTCTTTAAAGAAACCCCCGTCTCCATTCTCTCGCTTAGTTTTCTTCAAAAAATTGTGTGCCCATTATTATGTTTCTTGCTTTTTGTTTAGGTTTGAAAATATAAATCTGCCACCAGGCAGTTGGCCGCCATCGAAAACTCTATTAGATTTAAGTTAAATGTTTTATTCATATTATACCACATTGAAAAAAAGATATCTAAAGATCTAGGCAAAAAGTTGTATATTTAGGAATTGTAAACATAAGCTGCTGTCGTCTGCACAAAAATCGATACACTTAGAAGTTTCATATAAAAAGTCATTAAAATAAGGGATAAAGTTTGAGAAATTATACAAGGGGACGGAGGCTTGCGGAAACATTTCGATCCTTATTTAAGCTTAAAAATTTTAATCTGCCACCGACACTCTGTATTAAGAATTTAGAAAACTTTCCATTTTTGAAACGGTTTCCACTTTCTATGAAATATTGAACATCTATGAAAATATTTACTTTATTTTAAGGGATAAAAGATTAACTTTCATAGGTAATTTCTTTCATCTCCTATCTAGCCTGTGGCTCATTATTTCTATTCCATCTCATTTTGTATCGTTGCACTAATTGAAATAAACAAATCAAGGGTAATAGGTACTACCAGTAGCATCATTTATGATTAATAACTTTTGATGCATAATGAGGAAATTGAAATTGTTAAAATTGCAAAAATTATTGAAGCATTAAGGGTAAATAGTGCATATTTTAAGAGGATGGTAGCAATATCAGGATAATAAGAATGCTTAGTAAGTAAAGGTTAAAAGAATATAAAAAATATTTTTTATTTTTGCAATGTAATTCTTTGATAATTGAAGTAAATTAATGCAAATTTAAATAAATGAGAAGAAGAATATTCAAAACTATTAAGAAATGTATCGAATTGAATGAAAAACTTCAGAGAAATTATAAGGTAAACTAAAAAATACATGGCTTTTAAAGTTTCGGATCGTACTAAAAAATTTCAATTACAATTTTGGATAGGTTTATAAATAAATTTCTTGATTTTTCAATGGATTTTTTCTTTCTTTGTAAGTACTTCCGTAATTGCGAACATTTGCCATAAGCTAAGGTTTAGTGTATATTTTTTCATACTCATTTATTAAATGCCGCACAGGACAAAGTGTGTATTTTTAAATAAACGAGCAACTCTTACATATTATTTTACTCACAATATGATTTGCTATGCTGGCACATTTGCTATTGTTGCTGTTGTTTCTATTGTTTCTTTTAATGGAAAACGAAAACAGGATACGGATCATTATTTTTCAAACACAACAGATCTATATTGTGTGGTTGTCATACACAAGATATATTTATTAGTTATGCACATATTGCACACTTAATCAAAAAGAGTCACAACTCAACAATAATTTTAAATCATTAAACTTATAACGAGAACGAAAACTTCATTTGCATTATAGTAAATTATATTTGTAGACAATTTCGTTACTGTTCAATTCAATTTGCTTTTGAAAGCAGTAAAAAATTCTAACATGAACATTTTTAATTTTGAGTTGTGGCTGCTTTTGATTTAGTATGCAATATCTATCTGTGTTTAGCAGAAGACTGTCACATGTACAAAAATGTTATCATGTGATTATATTATGTATGCAAAATTAAAAATATGTTTATAAGCGAAAACTAAAAACTGAAAGCAAAGTTATGTTGTATGAAATGTAGTTTTAATAAGTAAACGACCCTTTTCACAAATCGTAAATAAGTCCTTTTTGCCATTTTAGTTCTTTTATATCTCATTTGTTCTATTATTTCAAGTAGGATATTGTCAATGTTATGAGGATATGTATCATTAACACAAAAATTTTTAATGTACGAAATGTATCATTTATACTTTTAATTGTTTAGTTTGTTGTTGCTACATATAATGACTTGACATTATTATTTGATATATGGTTTTACTCACGCCATTTCCATGTTTATTGTCAAATTCACTTTAAGTCATTATAATTCAATTTGAGTGCTATTACACATGTCCGTAGAATAATGTTATGTGTTTTGACTTTGGAGTTATAAGTATGATAAATAACAATAGAATTCAATTTTAAGTTTGAAGTGCGAGTAACTATATACAGAAAAACTTATGTTGAACCATAATGACTTACACCGAAATATGAAGTAATTTTTTCAATTGAATTATGAATTAGGAATGATAAAAAGGTAAAGTTTATACTCTATATTCCTTAAAAATATGTAACAAACTAATAATGATAGAAACAAAAGATATTTAATAGTTAATATTGGTTGTATATCCTTTAAATAAAAAACAAATAATTTTAAGCTTAAATTTCACTTTTAAAATCGATAAAAAAAAAATAATTTAAAAATATTTATTTTATTGCATCACTTTGGCTGGAATTTTTAAAAATTTATTGGAGTTTTTTTTTAAATTAAAAATAAAACCGAACAAAGAGTACTGATGATGGAAATCGTAGCTGTTTTTCGAAAATGCATTTTACTCGGCTAGTATCGGTAAAATCTTGTTTTTTTAATAAAAATTTCCCTTTTTTAACTAACGCTAATAAAAGAGTCAAAATATTAATTTTTTTTATTTGCAATAAAATGAAAATTTAGTAAGTATTGAACATTAGCCTAAATAAGTAAATAAAATTGTCTTAAATAAAAATTTTTTAAAAAGTTTTAAAGTCGAGTATATTTGCACTAGACAGAACGAAATATATTTGTATTTAAAAATTTTATTTTAAATAGGCAAATGTAAATTGCAATTAAATTTTTAAAAATACAAAACTACCAGGCACTTTTTTCATTTAAAAAAGATAGCTAGAGAAAATATTGTGTCAATATTTTAAATAAAAATATCAAAAATTTAATTTTTTGCAAGTTCAATGGAATTATCCGTAGAATATTATTGAAAAACCATTAACAATATTTTCCTTAATCTGAAACCAGTAGCTTTTCGGCCAAAAATAGAGTTGGATTAATCGGTTGCTTATGTCCGCTTTTGCCAACTGCCTCGTTAATTTTCATACTCTTTGGCTAAACAAATCATCATATTAACGACCAAGAAAGCAATAAAACTATATTCACAAGAAGGTGCTATCAAATAATGCTGTATTAATTTTTAAAATTTTATTGTCATATGGTGCTGTTAAAAAAACCTGTTTTCCTATAAGAATTTTTAAAAATGGAAACCTGTTTTAGAAAAGTGTGTTGTTAAGCTTCAAAGTTTTTCAAAAGACAGAATATGTTACTTGCTTATGCTAATGATATTGACATCATGGGGCGAACATAGCAAACAGTAATTGCCACCTATGAAAAAGCCGAAAAATAATATGTCATGGAGGGCCTGGCAGTAAATAATTCCAGTAGACTTAGGCAAACAATGGAGGTTGAAAGTTACATTCTAGAAACAGTCAGCAATAGAGGTTTCATTATATATTTTATTCAACTAACTTTCCTTTTTTAGCATATTCAACAAAAAACCTTTAATAAATAACTAAACAAATAAAGTTTTACTTTTTTTAGTTGGTGTTATATTTTTTTTGTTTCTGTATTGAGCAAACTCTAAGTGTGAATTAATATTCTTGCATAGTCCTAAAAACACTTTTAATGGAAAAACCATTCAAAAACACAAGAGGGTGGTAAACTAAAAGGAATATAAATTTTTGATGAAGATGAAAATTGAAGCCCTAAATAAATTATCCTCAATACTCAAAAAAGCTACACTCGAATATGTATGTAAACGTGTTAGCAACAATGACAATGTTTTTATGCAAACATCAACAAAAACCAAACAAAGAATCCATAACAACAGCAAAAGTTTTAACACGTTACCTACTTGGTTTTCCACGCCATTTGTTGATAAATTGTCCTCCTAAACTTTTTAAAACATGCAATAATGAGATCATTTTGTTTTTATGTTTGTATTAGTTTAATACTTCTGTTTGTATCTACAAAAGCCGCTAGGTCATTTAAACAGAGAAATTAATATAGAAAAATATTAAATTTTCATAACAGTTTTTAAAACTGTTTTCAGTGAACTATTACAGGTATATTTTTTATGTATTTTATTATTGGATCTTCAATGATACGAGCAAAATACGTATTCATATCTTAAAAATATATATAATTTATATTAGTCCAGCCAGTTCCACACAAAAATTAAAGTTCTTAAATTTAAGTTATTTAAATTCAGTTGTTTGTTTTGACGGCAATAACATCCCTTCTTTTAAGATGAGATTGCGGATTGATGCAGAAGAATAACTTATAGATGCTTGCGAATTTTGCTGATTTTAACATACACAAGAGCACCAGTTTCAATTCTATAGATTTTGTTTTGACGCCGTTGAGTTTTTTCTACAATGGAGGTGAAAGCAGTGTCCCTTAATTCTATCCCGTAAAACCAAATTTTAAAATTGATTCGTAGAACAGAAAACTATAATAAATGCATAGCAAAGAGTTTTTTGCAATTAGCCAATGAATTTTGGCCATTTGTATCAACTTGGGATCAATATGAGACTTTCACGTGAGACAGCAATCCAGGTCAATGGCAAGGTACTTTTTTTTCAAGTTATTGAGACACTACATGGGAGTTAATAAGGATTGAGAAGCACCTTTTCCTGTCGTTAAGTAAAAGCTACGTAGGAAAATTTTATTTTACTCTTTCTTCATATCTTTTGCTATTTCCCTACTTGGGTTAAGTGAGCTTGCAGTTGGTTTGAGGCCTCTTTAGGGTCGTTGTCAAAACTGAGAAATGCGGTATCATCAGCATATGCCGACGTTTATATAAAACTGTTGGTTGACATAGATATTGCGTAAAGCAAGTACAGAATTAGACCTAAAACAACTCTCTGATGTCCACCAGTCCACCCTCTTTGATCATAAATTGTCGACCCGTTATATACTTTCCTAACAGATTGAAAATATTAGCTGAAATGTTTAGTTTTTGTTTGCTTAACACACCTTTATGCCATACTTTATAAATTGCTTAAAAGTTATCGATGAAAAGCGCGGAGTAGTATTTTTTTCTAAATGTTTTTCTTATAACCTATGGTACAGGTTGTGGGTTTTTGAATGGAACTAGGTTGGCTTTCAAAGCAAAATTTGTGTTTTAGAGTGCAGTTGTTATCATTCAGGATCGAGATCAATTTGGTTTTAGGCAATTTTGCAAACAATTTTGACACAGTTGGTAACAAACTTATGTGCCTGTAATATTCCACCTTCAAGGGATCTTAGGGATCATCTTTATTAAGGCAAATTGTTCAAATTGTAATATGGTATTTAAAAATAAAAAAAATTTTCTTTTTGCTGTCGCAGGAAGCTCCCAAAACATTATGTGGCTTATTCTATCAAAATGAGGAGCTTTTTTTAGCATTCTACATATCGATAACTTCTACGACATCTTAAAATCGGAAATGTGTTTCTCTAAAATTTCTAGCAACAATGGGCGGTAACTCACGCAAGTCAGTACATGTATTGACATATAAAAAACAACTTGTTTATTAATATTAATTATCAGTCTGAAGGAATAACTAAGTTTTTATACTACTTAATATAAAGATATCTAAAAAGATTGTTAATATATAATGAGCTTGTCAAAAGGCCTTATTTTAAATTAATCCAATTTTTTCACAATATGTTTCTGGGTTGGTTCAAACAAGGACAGGACAATATTTACCAATCATATAGGCAATCTTCTGTCTTTTACTGTCGAAAAATTCTGATTTTGTTGAAATAACGGACCTAAGTAGGCTACACACTTTACTCATTTTTTTCTAATCGACTTAAAAAAAAATTTCAAATAAAAAATTTTATTAAGAAAAAATCGTTTTCAGGTTTTATAATTTTTTTTTTCTAATTTTTTAAAAAATTGCATTAAATTTATAAAATTTACTTGTCCCCTCAAAAGGTCAAGTTTTGTTAGTTTTTGCGAACAGTTACTTGTTAATGTATAATAAGATTTATTTTATTTGTTTAATATTATTTTATTTCTTTTTGTAAATAATATCTTATTTTTTATATGTCTCAAAATACTACAAATCATAATAAATAAAAAGCACAGACAAATGAAGTGTCATACGTGACAAAAATATTTGATTGCTGGTAACTGTCATATTGTATATTACCTCATGCAAATTTGTAATAAAATGTACAATTAAGTAATAAAAATACAATAAACACAATATCGTTATATTTTTATTTTTTTAATAATAATTTTATTACACCGCTCTGTGTTTTAAGTGCAAAAAATATAAAACAAGTGTAATATATCCATACTAAAATTAAACATATCATTTTTTATAACATACTTAAATTTCTTTAAAAAAATCTGTAAAATACTTTTACTCATGTATTTTTTATGAACATTAATTTTTATGTGAATTTATTATTTTCAGTTTCTTTTCCCATATTAAGCCTTGTAAAGAACAAATTAAGTAAAATTTATATTATCGATAAAGAACTGAAAGGATATTTTTCATTAAAAATAAATTAATATTTAACTATCGAAGTATGCTTACAATTTTTTTATCAAAACAAAATTTCTTGGAAAATTTTGTATGCTTCTTAAGAAAATATTTATTATCGAAATTTTCATGTTTTTAATTATATATTTTTTTATTTAAGAAAAAAATAGGTTGTTTATATTTTATTAGGCTTATTAATAAAACGATTTTTGATTTTTAAATACATACAACCAGTGACGTGCCGTGAGGTTTTTGTCAAGGTGTTCTCTCCTACTTTTGAACTTTTATATAACGTCTATACTCGGTTTTTCCAGGACCACGACAAGGACGTGATAGACAAAGGTCCCATTTTATTTAATTAATATTTTTTTGTTTTGAGTTTTTTTGTTTTTTGTATTTTTTTTTGTTTTAAGTTTTTTTGATTTTTTATATATTTTTTTTAATTTATGTGCTGTTTCTACAAGCCAATTGAGTAATTGTCTTAGACAATTTATGTGTATTTTGTTATTGTAACACAAACAAAATACACATAAATCGTCCAAGACAATCACTCAATTGGCTTGTAGAAACAGCACATTAATTTATTTTTATTTATTTTTTTGGGTTTTATTTTTTTTTTATAATATTTTTACTTATATGTAAGTTCAATACGCCGAGTTTTTTTTACAAAAGTTTCGATTACTTCATCATAAAAAGAATTTTTTGTTTTTAGGCTTTTAAGAAATTGTTTTTCAATTGAAATAATTGCCAATTCAGACAATCTTTCTTCATGCATTTGGTTTCGTGAATAAGTCTTAATTCTTTTAAGAGCGGAAAAGGATCTTTCTACGGAACTGGTTGATGCAGGAATTGTTAGTATTAATGTGCTCAAATTGAAAATTTCAGAAAAGGTGTCTCTTAAATCTAAATATATTAAGGTTCCAGGAATATCTTTAATAAATATTTCACGGAACTGTAAATGCGAATAATATACAACTAATTCATTTTTGAGTTTAATAAAATCAAAAAACAATCCGTAGGATTTCTGAAGACTTTCGAAAGCTTCATGGGGAAATGCACTTTGGTAATCAATATATCTCTTTGAATTTAATAGCTCCATAAATTTCATATTTTCAAAAGATCTAAACCTGGTATCCATTTGAGTGAATAAAGTATCAATTACTTTATTAAATAAGGACTTGTATCGTAATTGGAAACCATCTGAACTTTCACCCCGCTTGAAAATTGCACAAGCACAGCTTTTTGTCCGACTAAAAAGGTCATCAAACTTTGACTTGTACTCCAATATTTTTTCTTTAGTTATTTTTATGTGTTCAAAACAATATTGAATATCTAATGATTTCGTTTGAAGAATATTAAATAGAATGTCAGTAGATGCAAATATGTCATGAAACGTTTCCAACATGAAAACTGTGTTGAAAGTGCTTAAAAACTGAAGAAATCCTCTAGCTTGAATCGCATCCGCGCCCCAAGTGTCTGGATCATCTATTATCTCCTCAAATAATAATATGAGATCAAGACGGTATGCAAAAACTATATTAACAAGTCGAGATGAATAATTCCATCTCGTGGTAGCAATAGTAGGAAGTCTCCGTTTTAGAACCTGATCAAAAAATTGAGATCTCTTAGTTGAGTGGGAGAAATATGCTGACAATCCGTTCAAAGTGGTAAAAAATATGTTCACTTCTTGAATATAGCTTACTGATTGTGAAAGGACTAGATTTAAAACATGTGCATTGCAGTGTATAAACATAGCACTTGGGAACACCTCTCTAACCTTAGCCTGAGTACCATTTAAATCACTTGACATAACAGGTGCACCATCGTAAGTCTGAGCTATTAGTTTTGCTCCCCAATTCTTACTTTTTATTAAGTCAATAAGCTTTTCAGAAATGGCTTTGGCTGTACGACCATCACTTACATCCAAATACTTATAAAATCTCTCCCTCACAATACCTTTGCAATCAACGTATCTAAAAACGAACGACAATTGGGACTTTTTATTTATATCTGTTGTTTCATCTAACATTGCAGAAACAAACGTAGCTTTGTTAATCTCTATATCAATATTATTTAAAACTACAGTACCAATTGCATTAATCAAGTCATTCTGAATGTGGTTAGAAGTGCCCTTGAAATATTGTGATGAAGATAAATGACGATCTAGTTTGCTGTCATATTTGGCAATTAGGTGCAGTAATTCAATATAATTCCCTCTATTTTCTGATTTCTCAGTTTCATCGTTGGCTCTAAAAGCTAGCTCTTGTGTACCTAAAAAGCATACAGTATCTACAAGTCGTTGAATTACTTGACGGTTTTCTGAAACTTGTTCATTATGTCTTGAAACTGAAATTCGTTTTTGTTCATCAAGTAAAAAATCAACGCGCACATCTCCAAATGTTTTTAAGGATATGCTGTTATTAATATGTGCTTGACTCATTTGATGTTTTGTCATTGCCGATGTTAAATGATTTAAGTCATTATAACCTGCAGTCCAAACACCCTTTTCGCTATTTTTGGCAAAAAGCAAACAGTTCCAACAAAATAACTTATTTATAACGGGACAACCGCATAGCCAAGATTTTTCTTTATAACTAGACACAAAAAAGTGCCTAGTAAAAGTCCGGTTTTTTGAATTAACTGTGCAAGTGAGATTTGGCAAAGGTGGTGTTGGTCTACCTTTTGAAATAAAATTGGATTTTTCTTCAGTTTTTAATTGCGAAAAGGGTTTGTTTAATAAACTCTCAATTACGCAATTACATTCCATTTTAAAATTAACGTCTGCTCTTCGTCAATGTTATTCATAAAATGAAGAATTTATGACTTAAACAACACAAGTTGAAGTTCCTCACACTCACATAACTTCATACACACCATTGTTGCCACCTTTGGCTAAATTAAAAAGTTTTTTTTACTAACACTAAAAATTGGGCATACATAAGAACTTGTATTATTTGTTGTGCAAACGTTTTATGAACTGGGGGTTTTTGTTGTAAATTTAAACATAATTATGTTAAAAAAAACACATGCCTGTATTTATAATAATTATTGTAGGTTTATTAAGGGTTTATTTGGCAATTATTCCATATATATCATTCAAATACCCCTCTAATAGAACTGCAATAGTTATTATGAATACAGCCGATAGACTTGAGCTATTTTTAAATATATTTTTTTTATGTTCTTTATCATTAAAATTGGGTATTTTTCACTTTTGGAAAGTGTAACCTAAGCTGTGGGCTGGCAACAATGATTCACACATTTACTTATTCTTTGCAACACACAACTCAAACATAAAGTTTGAAATAAGAAACAATCAAGCAGGTGCTCACTTACTTAGCGCACCCTCGCTGCATATAAATTGTGGTACTTTTTTTTTTTAATTTTTTGCTTTTCCTTGTTAAATGAGTGCGCTTAAGTTTGAAGAACAACTGAAATACCCGCGGCTTTATTTTCTGTTGTGTTTTCAAAAAAAAAAAGAAAAGTTTCAAACCTACAGCAACCAAGCCACTTCGTGCTGGTTAAATTGGCGAACGCTTTACTTGTATAGGTGATCTAAATTTTTTTCATGAAGTGTTTTGTTTCTTTAGTAAATTGGTGCTCTTATATTTGAAGAACAACTAGTAGATTTTAATTGTGTGTTGTTTTCTTTTTATGTTTGCTATCAAACATTTTGCTTTTTTATTATTGTTATTGTCCATATGCAAGATGAAAATAAAATGTTGGTTCAATATACATACATATGTATGTATGTGTGTATACACTTATTTCACTTCCACTTATTTATGTATATATAAATTGTAAAGCCAATAATAAAGAATTCTTAATATTTAATAATTACAAAAAAACCTAAATAGACGTAAATATTTTAGGCTGTGCAGAGAACACCTGAGCACATTAGAAGGAACGTCACTGCATACAACATAAATCAAGTAATCTTTACTTAAACTAAGCCGTAGCAACATTAAAAGTACGATCAGTATGGGTTTTTCTTAAGCCTAGTACAGATTTTCTTAAGCTAAGTAAGATAAATATATTAAGAGTTTCTTACTTTCAGCCATATTTTTACTAAATTTTTTATTTTTTCCACATGAAAAAATTAATTTTCTTTCACTTTATTAGCATTAATTTAAAAAAGAAATTTTTTATTGATTAAAAGTTTTTAACCGATACTAGCAGAGAAGAATGCGTTTTAGAAAACAGCTTCTATTTAAATCATCAGCATCCTTTGATCGGTTTAAGCAGCTTTGTAGTAAGATCAGCTATTTTGCCAACTGTCAGATCTCCGGTAGTAACTCAGCACTAAGTTTTTTCCGTTTAAGGCTAACCAAACAAAAACGTTTATATCTTTTATATTCTAACACTAACAACATCTAGTGATGTAGAACTTTTATCATCGATTATATTGGTGTTAAAAATGTACAGTTTTAAATTTTTTAACGATTTTTCTTTCCAAAACTGATGCCAACAAAGTAAAAAAATAATATCTTTAATTGCAAAAAATTAGGAGGATCGAAATTGGGCCTTAAGCAATTATAACAAAATTGTTTTTATATTTTAGTTTTATTTTATTAAATCCAAAGTTCATAATATCCAAATTTTCTTTCTGTACTTGCTGGGATAGAAAACCGAGGCTTTCCTAACTGCAACCCCAGTGCCATACAATCTATGCTACTAAGACCTTTTGCGTTTTAAATGTTGAAATATATTCAAGAACTACAAGAGCTCTCAACTTCAGTTTTTGAAGTAATCCGAATAGACTTGTTGTAAGTAATACGGATCCTTATTAAAAATTAAATTACGGTTTTGTATAAATTTAAAAATAAAATCCTTGTTTTTAGAACATATTTGTTCTTTTTGTGCAGTTTTTTAGTTGTGTCTTTTTTAAGTTTTTTTTTTGCTCTATCTCCACATTTATTTTTTAAACGTGTATAGCATTTTGCCACCAAGAGTAACATTGAATGAATATACCTGTGGCTTGTTTTTTAACATATTATCCGGAAAAATGTCCTTTTGTCATAAGCATTTTAGTCTGTATTTTTTATCAGCAAAGCTTTGCATAACTTTAGCAGATTACGCAACTAATTTTTTTAAAGAACTCCTTATAAAGCAGTCAAAAATTGACCAATGTTCCCATATATGTCCAACTTCTGAAAGTGCAATTTAACCATGTAATTTGCAAACAAATAATGTTAACAAAACCAGCTAATATAGGCAAAAGTATTGCTTAAATATATTTTTTTCCTTAGGAAAAGGAACAGCGTCGTTTTGTGTATATGATGGTATTTAAAATAGAAGAGCTATGATGCAGGATATAGTTGGGATTAACTGACTTTACCTTTTTTACTTGTGTTGCTCACATTATGAAAGAAAGTTTCAAACTTATTTTGCCTATTAAATACTTAATATTTTTTAAAAAATAAGTAAAACAGATGATAAGAAAACTTTTTTTTAAAATTTACTACTCAGTATAGAATTATTTGAAAATTTTTTGCACCCTTGTAAATAATTTTTTTTTTGTCATTCATGGCGTATGAGCATTAAATATATTTTGCTTTCAATTTCTTAATAACTCATACGCTGCGGTAGCTTTAAAAAATATATAAAAAAAAATTTAAAATATAACTCATACATAATTCTTATTAAAATTTAAATATTTTTTCTCTTGAAAAACAACCATGAGCTTCTGTTCAGAAAAAATGTTCAAAATTATAGTAATAATTTACAAATTTATCATGAATAAATACTTGAAGTTCAATCCCAGTACTTCCTAAATGTAGAAAGCATATGAATAATGAGAAGCTTATTTTTTTGCAGAAATTTTAAGTTATTTATTTCGTTTTGCAACCAAAACCAAAACAACCATACCATAAGGAAAAAACGAAAGATTTAATTTCCTATTTATTGCCAATAAATTAACACTAAATCAAGTAATGTGGTTAAACAAACAATATGTACTTACAGAACATTGGCAATATATTAGAGGAAAAAAAACAACAAGCTAAAAACCGATGAAAAATAATTTTAAAGAAGAGCAAAATTACATATTTGTCAAAATTTTTTTACTATTAACTTTAATATTAAATAAAAAATAAAAATTTTTATAAAAGAATAAGAAAAAACTAAAAGCAAAAACCAAAAAAATTTAATAAATAATATTTTAAAATTTTATTTAATAGCCTTAACACATGTCAACAAAATCTTGCTTAAATTTAAGATAAATGTGTGTGTGTGTCTGTATGAATGTCTTGAAAATGACATTAATGAGAGCTCTATGATTATAAGGAAGTTGCAAGAACAAGGCAAGCAAACAGGACACTTAATAGCAAATAATAAATGTTTTTCCCCTTTTTTTTTTAATTTATGTATGAAAAACATCGAAAAGATGAAGAAAAAGAAATAAAAAACTATTTGGTATGAAACTAGAAAATTTGTGAATTTTCTTATCCTAGACAAATTGCGAAAAAATTGTATCTTTTAGCATTTTTTCTTTTTTAATTTAACAGTTAACACTTGTTTGAAAAAAAAATAATAATTCTGGTTGGCTCTTTCGCATAAAATTCCTCATATTTTGGATAAAATAAATAGTTAAAAATTATATGATATAACTTGTATGTCTACTTAACCTTTAAATAATATTTAAAGCAATATTACTGTCTCTCTTATTTTGACAAACCCCCATTAAAATATGGTTTATAGCCACCATCTATAAACAAATTTTTATACCTTTTTATTTGCAGGTGATTTACTCGTAAACCAAGACTTAGTCCCGAATATTTATTAAGGCTGTCGATAGTTGGATTATTACAAAAAGAAAAAAGTTTTTAATAGAAAAATAAGTCTAATATAACAGTTTTTTCATTATAGAATTCTATTCTTAATATATTTGTAAGGTTATCTAAACCTCTAATGATAAATATATACAACAACTTTTTTTTTTAGTTTTAAATATTAATATTTAAATAAAGATAGAAATAACCTATGGCAATATGACTTCCTTTGCTGAGCATAAGGAATATAGTTCAAAAAAAGTTAGTTTGTATTTATTCGACATAACCTTGATTTATATTACGTTTTTATTTTTGTCTGCTCTGCTTTCAGTATTCATATTAGAGTGTGTGTAAAGGGTTAACATAGTTCTTTTTATTTTTTGTTAAATGTTTTGTTTCGTTATATGCTTTTGTTATGATTATTTTTTATCTGCTCAATGGTGGTGTGATTTGAGTTTTGTTTAACTAAAATATTATTTATGCATTTGACCTCAATTTATGATAATCAATGGGTAAAATAACCTTGTTTTACATATAAACACATACTAGAAGTTTTAAAAAAGGGACAATTTAATTAACCGCTTGAAGAAGATTTAATAATTTAGGTGAATTTAAACGAAAAAATTATAATAATATTTATTTTTTTAAAAATATTTAAAGAAATAAATATTTTTGTGGAAAATGTTTACTTATAATTTATGAAAATAGTTGTCCAATTTAAAAACTGTGTTGTATTTTTGTAGCAACGTATATCATATATATTTTAAATGTATTTTTTTCAAAGAATTTTTTTGATAAATGTACAACATTTAAGGTTGAATCAGACGTGATTTAACGGTAACGCCATAGCCATAGCAATTGAAAATGCAATTGGTTTCCGATTGGGTTCTAATTGACTTCTATTGGATTTCAATAGGTAAGTCACGTCTGATTTAACTTTTAAAAAGATGTTGTTAATAGGCAGACTTGATTTGTTTACTTGATACTTTTTAAGCAGTTTGTCTTGTTGTTAATTTAAAAAAAAAAAAAAAATAAACGGTGCAGAAGGCGGATCGTTTATTCGGACTTGTCAGTCGCGATAGTCGAGTTATCATCGCGCGTTCGTTGTGAAGACATTTTCTGAGAGTAATGATTTTTACGTGTTTGCTCATCGACAAGTTTGTTCAAAGTACAGTATTCGGCGAATACTTAATGAACCGAGTATAAATTTAAGTCGTTCGAGGATACAGAAGTTTTGCACAACTGCTTCGGCTCTAAATATCCCACGACCAAGGACTCCAAAGAATATTAAAATGGTTGAAAGCCGTTTACGTGGAAATCCGAACCACTCAATACGGAAAACGAGCAGCGTCATTGAGACATCCGAGATCGATTTTTTGTGAAATGTTCAAAAAGCATCTGAAGTTCAATCCATTTAAAATTCAAATTGTAAAAGACCTGAAAAAAAATTATTTAATTTGGGAAAAAAAAATTTCCATTTTCCGTCGCTCCGTTTTTTTAACGGCTACGTCAACAAGCAAAACTACCACGACTCTTCTCCGAAAACCTGTAGTCCTTGGTTTTATATTTAAAAAACCATTTCGTTGCCCCAGGGTTACTGTTTGGTGTGCCCTATCCATGCATTGGATAATTGGACCAAAAATTCTTGAGGCCAGGCGACGAATGGCAATGGTGAAAATTATCGACGCATGATAACAGAATTTTTTTTGTAAAACCTGTGAGATTATCTATCTTTATCTTCACACAAGTGGTTTCAACAGGATTGGACGACTAACTGCACACACATCCAGAGCTTCTATGGATTTAATTCGAAAAAATTTCGTCGAAAAATTGATCAGCCACTTTAAGATATCTCATGGCCTTCAAGGTCGCCCTATCTTACTCCAGTATGTTCAACTTAAAGAAAGACATCTTTACGACTTTTAAAAAATAAAACCCGTATTTCTATTCTATTTTCAACTAAAACATCTTTAATTTAAGTTTGAAAATATAAGTCTGCCACCAGCACTCTGTATTATATTTCCGTAGCTGCAGTTACATAAGCATAATACGGCCACCATTTAGATAAATTGTGGTCAAACTAGAGTTGTAATATTGTAAATATGTTGGTTTAATTTTTGTATTTTAACACAATCCAAAAACAATTTCACGATTATTTCTTAAAAACCACAATTGATATTTACTCGAATAAAAGGTATTAAAACTAAATAACTACATGGTATTTGCAGCAAATTGCTGAATATATAAAAAATAAAGAAAACAATAAAAATAAATAAAAGCTAAAGAGAAACATTTGCTGACCAAACGCAAACGAAACCAAATATTGGCATTCAACCGAAGAAAATTGGTGCTGCGTCTCTATCTTAATTTAAACGTAAAAGACCTTTAAACAGACACCAGCTGCAACAAAAATATATACCGGAAATCATTACAGTCTTCAATAATACTTGCACTATGTACATTTAAAAACACTTTTGTACGAAATAAGAATGTAACACAAGCATTGCAATCTTATTTATAGTTATACATGCAGAACAATCATCTTAGTTCCTCAGACACAATCAACAGCATTTTAAAAACTTGTAAGTTTAAGTACAACATAATATGGAATTTGTTTATTTTTCTTATTTACTTTCTCCATTCTACCATTGTCCACAGTCAATTCATGTATTAGCAATACCGATTTATTGTCTGTTTATGAGTGGTTTGTGCTTGGGAGCATTTGTCAGTGTATGTTTCAGAGAAAGGAACTCACATGGTACAAACGATTTTGGTTTACAATTGCATACAAGAAATTAAACAGGAAACAATTTAAATTCAAGCGGAGCACTTGCATGGCTGTTTTGGGAAAAACTACACCATTTCCAATTGTATTTCAGAACTTTCTAATTGTATTTCAGAAATTTCTAATTCAATTTCAGAAATTTCTAATTCAATTTCAGAAATTTCTAATTCAATTTCAGAAATTTCTTATTCAATTTCAGAAAGTTCTATTTGTATTTCAGAATTTTCTATTTATATTTCAGAATTTTCTAATTGTATTTCAGAATTTTCCATTTGTATTTCAGAAATTTCTATTTGTATTTCAGAATTTTTCATTTGAAATTCAAGTATATAAATCAATACTAAATTTGCATAGTAAGACGAGAATTCACTAGTGATTCCAGTGCATCAGCAACATGGCTGACTATGTTGTCCGGTGACCTACTGGGGTCTTAAAACGCATTGCTATTTAGGCTTATCATGATCAAACATAATCGCAAACAATTTATGATTCAGTTATAAATTTCTAAGGGTTCTAATAGACGCTACAAAATATCCTACGGTAAGACAGCCACTAAGCTAAGCAGTACACTGCAGTTAACAAGCCTACTCCAACAACAAATTTTGAAGTACATTTCATTAGTATACTTGCTTTACACGGCAGATATGCCAACCAACTGTTTTACGCATACGTCTACATTTGCTGATGATACCGCTTTTTTCAGTACTCATAAAGATCCTAAAGAGGCTTCGTGCCAATTGAAACAACACGTAACCCAAGTAGAGAAATGAGCAAAATTATGGGGAATAAAAATTAATGAGCAAAAATGTACTCACGTAACTTTTACTTTACGCAAAAAAACGTGCCCTCCAATCACTATTAACAACCATTTGGTGCCTCAACGAACCGAGACAAAATATCTTGGTATTCACCTAGACCGCCGCCTCACATGGAAGCCTCATATAGATGCGAAGTTGACGCAAATTAAACTTAAAGCTACACAAATCCATTGGCTAATCGGCAGAAACTCTGTGCTTCGTCTTGATTGTAAACTTCTACTCTACAAATCGATTTTGAAACCAATTTGGTGCTACGGTATTCAATTATGGGGCACTGCTTCCGCATCCAACATAGAAAAAATTCAACGCAGGCATGTATGGTATGTTAAAAACGGCAACATCCACAAGGATCTAGAAATTCCACTAGTAAAAAGCGAAATCCTGAACTATGTGGACAAGTATTTAAATAAGCTGGAAATTCACCCAAATCCGCTCGCCCGAAACATCCTGCAACATAGTGGGCACACCCGCCTGAAAAGAAGGGATACTGTTGCGCTCATATGAAGCTTGATAATTAATATGAGAACTTAAATTTAGTCTGGCACTGGCTGGACTTATATTAACTACCTAGTTTTAAGATTTGAACACTTATTGTTAGTTCGCCACAGGCGAAGATTCAATAATAAATATATGAAAAAAAAAAATTTCATTAGTTTCGATCAGGCAACAGACAGGCAAAGCAACTGGTTTTATTACTATTTTGAAAAGAACCCTTTTTCGACTATATAGTGACCACAATATAAAAGATAAACGTTCTTGAGGATGTAAAAATAAGGACAATAATTTGCTGCATTTATTTTTTTTATCATTAATAACAATCAATTAAGTTAAGTTCAAATTTTAAATAAACGCCAAAATTAACAGCTTAAAAGAAAGGAAAGTTATTAAGCAATTTTTAATCACAAAAATAAAATTTAATTCAAGAAAGCAACTTTATATACTGCAAGTATTAACTATCGCCACATTTGCAGATAGATTTAAATCAATAAAAATATTCTTATTGAAATATGTGTGGATGTTGTTCTCTGCATGTAGTATAATGCGGTTAAAAAAATTACTAAGCCGCAAAAACCATTAAAGCGCACAGATGCCAAAGCTATTTTAACGCAAAAGCCAGCTATGATTTAGATGTTAGTTATTACTATTATTATACAAAACACAACCACGAACTTTAAAAATAAACTATATAAAAAAACATAACTGAAAAATATTCAACAATAAAATTTACCTGCAAATATGAACCTAAATTACAGCTCATAAAAATTATTCATGGTGCGTATACGTTATTTCAATTTAATTAAATATTGCTCATACGTGAAGTTGCTTATTGATTTTCTTTACTTTGTTTGTGCAGCGAAATCAAACCAAAACCAAATGATGTTTGGCTTTATGAAGAATAATATGTAAATGAAACAAGCCAAATAGCAAGTGTATATGTTAGAGAGGTAAGCCATTTATGTTTGAGGATTTAAACAGTTTTTTCTTTGGCAAAACTTTTATATAAATTTATTTATATTGAAAAAAGTTAATCTTTAAAATATGACGGAATCCTAAACATTACGGATTAAAATTATGAATTGAAAACCAGTTCATTACATTCTATACACTCATTCTACGATATTTAATTTAATAAATCAATTAATAAATTCACAGTAAACTGCCACAAAAAGTAAAAAAATAAAATTTTAAAGTATAAAGAGCATTTTAAAATATATATATTTTTAGAAATACAAAGGTTTGAAAAACTATTTCACATTTTTTTTGTTTAACTACATATTTTACTTACCAATGGATAACCCTAGTTAAAAAGTCTAGTGCTGACAGTTCCGGTTAACTTTTTGTTATATTTTTGTTGTTGCTTGTATTTACAATTCTCACCAGGATGGTCTCACAAAATGTTATCAGCAAGTCAAGCAAAAAATCATAAATAAAATGTTTAATACACGAATGAACAAAAAAATATCTTGACAGGCATTCCTTAACATGTAAGGTTTGTAAGGAAAAAATCTTTTAGTGTTATGGTAAATGATTCAATTTTAATAGCGAATACTAAACATAACTTTTAACAATGTTATATATTTGGTTGTTAGATTGCTGTATACTTTTTGTTATTAATTTTCCTAAATACTTATGTTTCCAAATTATTCATTCGTTTGCAACATGGTATAAAAGAAGCTTTAGAAAATGACAGAACTTTTTTAAAAAACGATATTTAAATACAAACATTATTCAAATTTTAAGGGAAAAGACAAACTATGTTTTACCGCAAATTGTTTGGGCATCTATCCATAACATGGTAGAAGCAAGGAAATTAAAAAAAAAGTATACGGCGCTATACACGCTGATACCAAAGAAGACAGAGAATTCCACAGAACCATCAAAATTAAATAGTGATTAAACGAATAAGTAACAATCATGAAAATTCCGAAACAAAAACTTACAAAAAAAACAAAACTAGTTTGCTCTACAATATCTACCATGGTTGTCAGATTTTATGTAAAAGTTAAATTACTGCGATGAAGTAGAAAACTGTTAAAAGTTTTTGGCAAAGTTATATTTAAAATATCATTTAAATGTCATTAGCGACAGTCTGCTAAGGCAAATGTTTCCTAATGATAGTTGAAAAAATAAATTAAAATAAATTTTATATCAAGATAACAAGCCTAAAGGATTTCCAAAAGATTTAATTAAAATAAATTTAGAAAGTAAGTGACTAAATTCTACGAATTGTAAAAATATGAAAAAAGTCCAAAATGTTAGCAACTATTTTTATTTTTACGTTAAGAAAGATATAAAATTTTAAAAATATAAAATAAGAAAATTCTTAGATTTTACGCAACAATATTTTAAATAAATTCAAATTCTACCAAAAAACTTAGATTTTTTTAACTTTATTTGGATTTTTACTTTTTATTCTTTTAAAAAAATCTATCATAGCACTCGTGCATTGCTGTATAATTTTTTTTACAAAGTACTATCTGCTTAATAAATCGTAAGGATTAAAGAAACAAAAGAAGATTCCAGTTAAAAAATATACAAAATCATTTCGTTTGGTTAAACAAATATTTG
This sequence comes from Melanophora roralis, assembly GCA_963583895.1. Classification (NCBI taxonomy): domain Eukaryota; kingdom Metazoa; phylum Arthropoda; class Insecta; order Diptera; family Rhinophoridae; genus Melanophora; species Melanophora roralis. The sequence goes on along the minus strand of OY757188.1, from coordinate 90,306,029 downwards.
ATTTTATTTTTTGATGTTGCTGGTAACAAAACTTTTTTTTCACATAACAAAAACATATCATCTGGAAATGTATGAAAGTTACAAAGAGGTTTTTAATATTTGTATTTTCAAGTCAAGAATTCTTTTCGATTGATTGTTCTAAAATAACAAAAAAAAAATTTAAAACTATTCACTTGATTCTTCAAATGGATATTTAACTATTTTTCATTTCAAATATAGAACAAAGGATTGTAAAAAAATCAATAGTTTTTGCTAACAATTTCATTTTAATAATAAAAATAATGAAATTGAGATATTTATTCTTCACAACATGACTATTAAATATTATAAAGAAGCACACTGATGGGAGTCATTACTGTGATCGATGTGATTGTGTATTTAAAATTCATAAGTATAACGAGGCCTTTTTCGATACCCCGAATGCCATAAATTTTTAAGCAAAATCTGCTGGCTAAACACTAGAGATATCAAAGCCAAGTTTTCATTTTATAATTTTAAGTAACGACCTCCCTTGACCGTAATAGTGAAACAATTTTTTTTGGAGAAGTAAGTCCCAATAATGAACCTTGATAAAACTGTACGCTACGCTGTGACGCGCAGTAGATGCAATTGCATCTCATGGAGTATCTATTGGCTAGAATTACTCCATATTTCAAAGATTTGACATGTTGTTTATTAAGATTGTCGTTTAGATCAAAATGTGCATCGTCGGACACAAAAATAAAGTTCAAGATGCTTTCATTCCCTGCCGTCACTTGAATTATCTTCTTGCAAAACTCTTATATGGAAACAAGTTTAAATCTTGATGCAAAATCATCTGCAGAGACTGTCTGCTAACGCGAACTGAAGAATCTTGATGATAAGTCCTTCTTGCGATTGTCCCATGGTAAGGTTGATTACGAAGGGACGTGAGTCTAATTCACCATCTCCACCCGGAGGCCCTTAGGCTCATTGTGAATACCTTTAGAAGAGTCAAGATTAGAAAAACAAAAAGAATAAAGACAAGCGTAGAGAAAAGGAAAAGAGAGCAAGAGTGCCGCTCGCAAAAAGTCCAAGGAAGTCAATAGTCTTGGGCGCTGAATCACCTTTCTGCCCAGCCACCCAACTTCCTTGATGGAACTTATGATACTCCCTACCCGACAGCCAGGGACTTCACCAGGTCTATCTAAGAGCGCCCTCCCAACCACTTCTTTCTTTCCATAGTTTTTATTATTTAATTTTCACCTTTGGGATCTAACCAACCATTTCTGTCGGCGGAACTGCAGCCCAGGACAGTGGCAGACCGTCTCTATCTCCTCCTCATCGATGCATATCCTGCAGAAATCTTAAGAAATCCTATCCCGTTTGTTCGTCATATATCTCACATTGCACACATTGTCCTGTGAGAGTCCTAAAAATGAATCTCAGAACCTCCTTACTCTCTTGTCCAATCTGGCCCACAAAAGCCTAGAGATCCTGCAGTCAACACTGTCCTTCCAGGTTTGATCCACCTTGTTAATTATCCAAGCCCCTACCAGCCCATAATAAAAACACAGTGGTGGCCTCACCGGTTTACAGCCGAATCCAATATTCCGGGCCGATCATGCGATTCTGCCATGTTCAGCAAAAATATTTAGGAGCTACTTTCTATCCATTCTATTCAAATTCTTGTTTCATTAAAAATAAAAGAGAACAGATTGGTTATACAGAGAAAATTTTTGGTCGCAGCTATCATCATCGGTCTCTTTGCATAATAATAACTACATAGTTTGCTGTAAACCAGATTTCAGAAGACCCTTTTGAAAGCGCTACATTATTCAAAACACACGATCTTCCTTAGACTCAGACAACGTTAAAATTGCCTAATCTACTCTCGGACCTAAATTCGGCTAAGAAAACATTTAGAGACTATTTGACCATAACTTTGCCAAAAAAAATATATATTAACATATATTAAATTTCAAAACACCAACATAAGCAATTGATAAATGTTTCCTCCTTACTTTGGAAATGCAATTTTAAAAGGTATAATACCCCCGGGCTCCGTTGCTCACCATTTTTCACTGGCATCTACAAATCTATACGCCATGCAATCATATGTTGTTATAAGAGAATAAAAAGTGTTCACTTGGCCTTAAGAGGAAAGTGATTGAAAATCCTGTTTTAAGTAGAGCTCAATAAATTGCAACTTAATTCCGATCAAATTCCAATAAAATTAAAAAAAAATACTTTGCAAAAAATACGAAGTTAGTGGGACTCAAACTTAAGCCTAAATGTATCGAACCAAGAATAATATAAAGTTCGTGTACGTAAACAAAGTTTAAACTTTTAGGCAGCTTTCTCATCAAAAGATGCTTTAAAAATTAATGCTTCATGCTAGTTTAGCGTTTAAAAATAATACGAAACTCAATTGGCATTTAACTTTTGCTCAGAACAATTAAGCTTTTCATCCCACTGAACAGACTCCCAATGGCCCTTAATTATCTTGCCCAACGCGCACATGAACCTAATATCAAAAAAACAAAGACAATAACAACATCTTAAAAAAAACTGTAAGATTAAATACTTTTTAAGCAGTATTAACACGAACCAAAAATGTTTATATAATTTAAAGAAGCTTACTTATGCTGCTGGTAGTCACAACCTAAAGCAGTAAAGATGTAAATATAAAGTAAGACTAAAACAGAAAAATATTTTTTGTTTAAAGCAGCTTAGTAAAGATATATTAACCAAACCCCAAAAGAGAAGAAAGGAACGAAGCAATAATGTATATAATAGGGGAGTTTGTAATTTAGCAAGACATTTTTTTTTGTTTATAGTAAGAGCCTACTTTGTGCTAACTAAGCATATTAGCTTTTTTTTGTTGCCCCAAAAAAAAAATTTATAGCTTTAAAATTAAAAAAAAAGATATTTAAAAAAAAGGACTGATTGCTTTTAACGGCATTTGTGCGATTTTTTTTTTTTTTTTTTTTTTTTTTTGCTAAAAAACACAGGATTCAAAATGTTCTTAATTTAAGTCAATCACCGATTTAAATGAATATAGGATAAGCTGCACTGGATTTATTAAAATTTAAAAATTCAAAGCGCTTAGTCACCAAAACAGGACTCTCCGTTGAAATTATCGATTTAACGGATTTTTCAGTCACGATGTCGCAGTAGTCGAGTGAGCATCGCACGTTTTCTTTGGAGGCATTTCCTAACAGTAATGATTTTTACATAACTGCTCGTCGACAGTTGTGTTAAATGTTCGGTTAACGGTGAATATATGATAGATTGAGTGTAAATTTATTGCGTGCAGAGATTCCGCGCAACCGTTTCGGCTAAGAATGACCAACGGCAAGGTCCCAGCCGATTTTCAAAAACTCCCGAATACGTTTAACTGATTGAAAGCAGTTTACATGTAATACGTAAAAAGCATCACCACTTGAACTCTTTCAGTCCCGTGGTTATGTGAACAAGCCCCAGAGTAACCCTCAAGGACAATATTCGACACGAATGCAAGAATTTGTCGCCTGAGGTTTTTGCTGAAGTGATGAAAAATGCGATAAAACGAGCCCGTATAACAATTTGTTGTAATGGCGCGATTCACGGGTCGATATCATCTTCTCTTCTCGATTTGACCGATAAAATTCCAAAAGTTGAAATAAACATAATCAAAAACAGAATTGAAGTTTTTCATTTAGAAAAAAAGTGAGTGAAACAACACCTTATTCATCATTGGCTTGTATACTGCTCCAATCGATTTAAACACTTTTTTGTTTTTGCAACGGAAATTATTCTACTGTAAGAATTAACGGGGGGAAGCTTGTTAATTTTATTTTTAATTTTTAAGTTAATTAAAAAAGACTCCTATAATCAATTGAAATTTAACTAAAATAACAATTTTTACTAAAAAAAATTTAATGAATTTTTTGCAAATGCTTGAAAGTTAAAATAGCTTTGTGCTTGTTATTCTTTGGGAAAGTGGCAAACGGCACTTAGAGACAAATACATCCACGTACTCTGGTATATTAACTGCCATTCTAAAGTTTTCTTTTCCTAAACGCTTTGTTCTCTGTTTTATTATCATTAGTTAAAAACTTCTTCTTTTATTATAGAAAACCTTTTTTATTACTGCTTTGTAGTTTTTTTATTTTTCTTAAATGTTTTTGTGTTTCTTGTTGTTGCAAGTTTTTGCTTAATAATAATTGCCCGGCCAATTATTTCAGTCCAGTGTTGACGTGCAAATTAGAAGAAAACTATACTATTTAATTATTATTTCTTTTGAACATTTACATAAAATAAAGAGTAAACTAAAAGAAAAAGGATGAAACGAAATTTTATTTGTTTTTATTTCGTGTGCTGTATTTAATTGTTACTACGGCTCCCGCTTTTTATTCAGACAAGAGTACACAAGCAAGCAATATGATGGCAGTTAGTTTTTTTTTAATTGTTTTTGTATATTTATTGGACTTTTAATTGTAAAACAAGGCATACTAAAAGAAACATTAGAGCAAAAACATATTAATAACAACTACAAAAAACACCAGAAAATATTTAAAGAAAACTACAAATCATACAAAAAAAATTTAAACAAAAAGGGTTTTCAAAGGAAAATACAATGCAAGTGTTTGTAGCAAAAAAGATTTTTTTTGTCTAAGTAATTGTTATTTTTATCAAAAAAAAAATAAGGCCACTTAAAGCCCATTGCATTTTTTTTTTATTTTTTTAAACAAGCAACCAATAATTTCTAAAGCAGACTTGCCTTCAAACTTTAATTGAATAAAAATATTATGCGTTTTAGTTACAGAAAAATTTTTAACAAATAAATAGAAAAAATATTTTATGAAAAAAAATAATTTTTCTGTAACAGCTTTACCGATCTTTAGAGTTTGTGGTGCTCTCTTTTTGCCTCAGATGTAGAATTTTATTTATCCTTCCCATTAGCCTTTCGAACCCCCGAACTTTTTTTATTATTATTTACAAAATATTTTCAATTTTTAAAAAGAGGTCGGTGTCATCTTTTAACACTTTTAGGGTGACTACGAGGAAGTCGTAAGGGATTTTAGCCTAGTTTTTTCAAATTTTGTATTCTAGGAAAAGGTTTAGGAGGGAAAGCTATTGGGGGTCTCTTGCAAACGTGTTTTTCTCTAAAAAGCATTATGGGCATTTTTATGTAATTTTTGTAAATTTTGTATGGCAGCCCCCATAGATGATGGAAATAGGCGTTAAGTATATTTAAGGAATCTGATTAAGAGCAGAAATAAATGAGGGAATGTGATACATCTTTTTCCTCTAAGGGCGAATCCGGCGAAATTTTATTGGTTTTTACCCTAATATTTTTCTTTGTATGGCAGCCCTGTTAGGAGCTCGAGATACAAAGTAAGTTCATTTCACAATGATGTTTGGGAGGAAAATTAATTGGGGTTGGTATTATATTTGACTTTTGTAGAAGCACCCTGGAAGCTGTGGGAGCGATTAAAAAAATTTAAAAAAACTTTGAATGGCAACTCACGGGGTGGAGATCGGATGTAATAATGTTCTAGAAAAATATTTGTCAAAAAAATTCAATGGTTGCCTTGTAGGGCAACTCCGGGGCAGTCGTAGTGGTCTTTATGTAAAAATTTTAGGGAAAAAACAGAGATAGTCATGGGCTTGGCTTACATTTCGGTTAGATATTAAGAGATTTTGCTGAATTTTATTAGAAATTTGCTCCTAGGTATTTTTATAGTTTTATACCACCAACGGGTCTGTGCGACACATAGAGGCTTAAAAAAGTTAATTTCAACCATAACAAGGACAGACGGACAACGCTAAATCGACTTTCCTATCTATAGGGACCAAGAAAATATATACTTTATGGGGTCTCAGATGCATTTTAAAGAAATTACAAATGGAATGACAAAATAATAAATACCCTGAAGGGTATAAAATTTATTCTAATAATAGGAAAGTACCACGCTCCAGTCACCACCGAAAATATTTACAGAATTAGTTGGGTTTTTCCTTTTTTCTTAAATTCAAAAAGACAGTTCAATTAGAAATCTGTTTAACAGTATGATATAATTAAATTTATAACACAAAGTAAATCTGCCTTTTTATTATGGCAGCAACAAAAATAAATTATATTGTTATAAAAAACATTAAAAATTATACTTTAATTTAATGCTCTTTAAATTAAAGGCAACAAATCTGTGCGCTAGGCTGAAGTATTCTATTAAACATAATAAATTGTTAATAAACTTTTTGAAAAAAAACAACAGTAAATAAGAAAAGGCTCGAATGGAAGGCAAAGTAGTTTTAAATTTTTTTTCTTTTATTTCCTGTAGTGTAGTGTAGTTTGAACAAGCATAAAGGAAAACTAATTCTTTTATTTAATCGACACGAAATATCAATTTTACCCAACTGGCAATTTTCAAAAATACAAAATTTGTTCAGTATTTCTTTTAAGGTTTTTTCTAATTGCACTTTATAAATATTTTTCAATAAACATTTAAAAAACTTTTCTAATTTCACTCAAACTTGTTTGAAAAATTCTTGGCTTTTCTTAATACCTGTGAACAAAAGCAGTCTAACATTAACTTGGAGGTCACAGGTTCTTATTATTAAACTTTTTTTGTTAAAGATTTATTATTTGGGTAAAAATTTACTACATTAATATCGTATTTTAGAAAAAAAATCTGTCTCATCTGCCGTACTCAGTCAATGTAAAGCGATAACTAAATTATTTCGCCTGAAAGCGGAAACTTGTGAACTTTTCAATTTGTTAACAAGAGAAGCATTAAGTACTAAAGAATTGCACACATACAAAACTTAAACTGAAATTTAACTAAACTTCCTTCGGTTTTTCCTTGCCTTTCGCAGCCAATAGACAAAAAATGAACAAAAAAAGAGGAAAAGTTGTTGAATGGGTCATTTGTAGTTTTTAAAGGCAATTGCTGCAAAGTTTTTGTTGGCATAAATTTCCTTTTCTTTCGTTTGTGCAAATAAGTAAAAAGTGTATGTTTTGAGCATTACTGGCAAAATGGAATTTTTTTAAATCAAAATGTTGAAAGTTTCTCTAAAAGCATTGGACTATTTAATATTCTGTGAAAAAATTATTAAACGAACTTTGTTGGTTTATTGAGGTTTAATGCAAATGCGACTATCAAACGAAGCAGAGAAACAGAGAAAATTACCACCATATGTTGCTATCAAATCTCAATTAGAGTTGATTGAATTTTCACTAACAATGGCAAAGTTAAATAACAAAAATATTTTAAAAAGAAAAAATAGAAAAGTCATAGTTAAATCGGTACTTAAACTACAGACCACTAAAGCAAAATACAGGGTGTCTGGTGGTATATTTATATTTTCAAACTTCAAGAAACGGAATAACTGAAACAAAGTTCATTTAAGAGCATTGAACGATATGGTATACCATCCAGATGTTTTGCATCAAGTGGAACACACGTTAAAAACAGACCCTTGTGTTTTGCGCCACATGCTGCAGCAAGATTGGCTGATTTCTTAACGAATATTTACCTTCAAGGCCACAAAAGAAACCCCATAAAAAATCTATGGGAGTTAGATAGGGTAACCTTGGTAGCCATAAGATGTCCCTTAAGCAACTGACCAGTTATTGGGGAAAATTTCCATAAACAAATTTCTTCAAGCTCTGGCTGTAAGTAAAGCCACCGCATCCTATTGAAACCACGCACATTAAATGTCCTTCTCTCAACACAAATCAAAATCATAAAGTTTTATTTAATTTTGCGTAAAATGAGGAAACTAAACAGGGCAAGAACTATGCGCACAGAGCTTTATATTAAGGTGAGCTTTAGCCTTGACATAGCCAAGTTGTCCTAACTCAGGTATGTGGTAAGGCTTAGATTAATAGAAGAGAAAGATATAATTTTTTGTTTTTTCTGGGCAAAATATAAATTTATTACCTGTTTCAAGCCATATCGATAAAAGGTGACCGCAAAAAAAAAAGTTAAGAGAGTCGTTATCTTGCCCTTTATTTTTTTTTATATATGAAGTTTGACACTAAACTTGAAATTATTTTTAAATTTCAGTGTCAAACTTGATATAAAAAAATAAAGTCATGCGTTTCTAACTTCTCCACAAAAAAAAATATGTGACGAGTGGGACTGTTTTGGTCACATTTTTCATTTATTCATTCATTAAAAATTTAAATTTCATTCGCAGATTGTGACGGGTATGCCCTAACGAATTTGAATTTAAGAGAACTTTGACTTTAAGATTAATAAGTGTAAAATACTTTTAAAAACGGCCTTAATTTGTTTACTTTTTTCTAATTAATTAATTATACAAATAAAAACATTTTTTATGGGAAAACCTTTAAAAAAATGTGACGGGTGTTACAGTTTTAAAATAACCTAAAAAATGGGATAAGATTATAATTCAGTATCTTAAGCTCTTGTGAAATAAACAAAAATTAAGTATAAATGAATTTATTAATATTTCTATCATTTTTATTCTTCTTTCGACGTAATTTTATCCTTTTTTATAAAGAAAAAATAACAAATAACTTTCTCACACTTTGGGGTATTTTGCGTGAAATTGACCAAATTTTAACCTTTTTTTAAATTACCCTGAAATGTTTAGATACATTTTTTTCAAATCAACAATAATAAAACTCACATTGACGGGAGAAGCTAAAATAATATATTGTTTAATATAGTTTTCAAAAAAATTTTAAATTTTTCTTAAATTCATAAATTTTTTAATTCACTAAATTTATATCTAACAACGTAAATATAAAATCTTCCCGGAAATAGTTACATGTTTAATAAATTAAATTTTTTGGTTTTTTATTTTTAACTTTTTTATTCGTTATAATAAAATTTACTCACTAATTTATTATTTATTTATAGATAAGCAATTTCCATTTTTTTGCCAACACTAAATACATAATATTTAATTTGTTGTGGTGTTTTTAAAACTACTGATTGCAATTATATTTATATTTATTTTACCATCATCGTAGCCATTATAGTTACCAAAAAAAACATAAAACACATTTATATTTAATAAAAAATATAGAGCCGTAAAGCAAAAAATTGTGCAGAAAACAATAAGTAACAATTATGTAACAAAATTCATATAACTATTATTAAATATACGTTTAAAATTTGTAAAATAATTGCCGGTTTTTAATTTCTGATTTGGTAAAACAAATAAATTTGTATTTTAATATTATATGGTGTTTTCATTTGTATAATCTTTTTACAAACCAGCATACATATGTATGTATATATACTAGACATCTGCATGACTATATTCATTTAATTGCCTATACACAACAAAAACAATATTCATTCAAACATTTTTCATTCTAAGGGAGACAAATAAAGTTAAGCCAGTAACAACACAAGAAAGAATGTATTGTGTGTTACACTCAATGATACAAGAAGAACACATTCATTTTACAGTTTTCGTTTTGAATGTGTATAAAACACACTTGAAAATACAAAAACATAGCAAAGTCTCATTACAGTTAGAGTTTTTATAAAAACATTCAGGTGTTTTTTCGAGTTAATGAATGTTTAACAACAACAATAACGACAAATTTGCAAACACAAATGAATAATAATTTCTTACACCAATCATACAGCAATATTCACACATTCTATTCAGTATTTATTTATATGAATGTATGGGTAATATTTTGTTTTCGGTTGAAGTTGTTTTTTATTTGCTTTCGCTTGTGGGTTCATTCATTTAGTTTGTTTAACATTGAATGAAAAACACTATGTTGTTGAAAAACAAACGAATGTATTTAAACGGCATTTGGGTGTGGTCAAGCAGACCTCTAATATATACTAATATAAATGTGTATCTACATACTAACAAGGGTTCAGTATGTTAAATACATAATATAAAGTTTTTATAGTGAATTAGAGAAAATATTAGTGTTTAAAATCAATATTTACCAAATATATTCAATTACAATTTTTTTTAATTTTTTTATGAATGCACAACAATAATTTATATTTGATTAGAATTTTTAAGGATTATTTAAATCTGTATTTAGCACAAATTTATATAATTTGCCCAAAAACGGCTGAAAATTGATTTCGTTCTTTTAAAATTTTAGCGATTAAAATTGCTTAGAATCTTGACAACTGATTTTACAATTTGAAAAAAAATAATTTAAAACAAACAATATATAATATACGTTACTAAACCACGGTAGGAGTGAAAAAAATTCACTTTAGTTTTATGTAAAATTTTATGTAAAATTTTTTTCAACCACATAAAACAAATTATTTGTAAAAAAATACAACCGGAAAAAAACAGTGCCGCTCTCACCTGTATACAAAAATTTAACAATTTTAAAAACAGTCACTAACTAAATTTTTTTTTTAAACTGGATATGCTGCGTTACAATTAGAATGCGATGTAATAAAAAAGAAATATTAAACAATTTTAACTAACAAAAACTGCAAGTGTTTTTTTAAACGGTATTAAGTCATTCGAAAAAAGAGCATTTTGAGACAGCAAAAACTTGCGTATATAATGTATTTTCGCTTAATTCCATATTAATTTATTATGCTTGCTTAATAAAAATTCACTTGATAAAATATTCTGCAAATAAAAATGTAATTAACAATTACTATTGCACTGTTAAAAACTTTGATAACACAAGAGAAAACTGTTTTGGTGATTTAGAACTGAAAGTTATTTTTTAGGTTATTTGAAACGCTGAGTTCAAATCTGCACTTAGTTTTTTTTTATCAACTTGACTTTCCGCAATATACCAAAACAAAGGCACTTCCACTACATATTTTAAAACAACTCGTCAACATTATTATCTTTAAGTCGTGCTTACATTGCTTTTAAATTTCTAAAGTATTTTTATAGCTACTGGGGAAGTTTGATTTTCATTTTCCATTTTTTTTATTTTTTTTAATGTACTGCAGTGCAACGACACGGTATAATTAGCTTATGTAAAAGGTGATATTATGTGCATTTTTTGCCCTAAGAAGCGAAATATTACAAAAGTGAACAATGATATACCCCTATGCCCTAAACAGAGATAGTCAAAAAAAAAACATTAACGTTTTTCTCCTCAATTCAAAATGAGTTACCTTCACTAAATTGTAAATAAAAGAGAAAAGCGTTCACCGATTTTTATGATCAATGTTGCAGGTTCTGTGGCTTTACGCGAAAATAAGAAAACTTTAAAATTGTTCCCTATTTTGGATTTTTCATAATTTTTTTTAATAAAAGTTTAATTTTTTTTTACTTTAACAACGATTGTTCAGTAATTTTTTTTTGGTTTTCAAACGTTTGATTGTTTTTAAAAAGTCACAATTTCATCTTAAAAAAAAATTTGGAAAATCGTCTTATGATTATGATTTATGATTTTTTTGAAATATTCAGAAATATGATTAGTACCTGATACCTAAAAATGGGACCTTTTGGATAAAAACCGAGGTTAGATTTGAAATCCAGTCAGCACGAAAAGAACTCAATTTTGTTCCCTTGTGTAATCAAAATTATATTTTATTTTTCGACTTTGGTAAATATAGCTTTTTTTTAAATATGCAAAATTCGTTTTGGTTAAAAAAATTTAATTTTTGTTTTTGCATTTTGTTTATTTATTTTAGTTTTTTCTGATATTTTGAATAGCTATTTAAAGCTTTCTTTTAGAAATTTAAGCAAGGCTGCTTCAGGTTTAAGATTACTATAAGCTGTAAACTTTTATATACGACATAATTATACCTTTTGCAACCATTCTCAGCCTTTAATTGAACTACAACTTATAATCTTAAAATGTATTATTCAAGGTTTCAGAAAATGATTTTTTTCATTTAAAATATGTGCTAAAACTATTCTTAGAGGTTTATTAGATCCAGCAAACCAGATCACCTATCTAACTTAATATTTTAAAAATTTTTTATTGACAATTTGTGTAAACTATTAAAATGAAAGATTATTTTAAAGCTTCTTAAACAGCGAATTTTTTTTTCAATCTAATTTTTGTTTTTTTATTTCAGAAAAAAGTTTAAAGTTATATTTTTTTTTTAATTATTTTAAAACCTTTTTCAAATGAAACCCCTAACCAATGCAAAGTTAATTTTTTTTGTAAGAAGAAACTTCAACAATAAGAACTACTTTGTAATCTAGGTGATTTTGTTTTTAACAAAATAAGTTTTAAATTTTAACAAATTTTCTTGAAGGAATTTAATTATCAAAAAGTCTGACGCAAACACATACTTGTTATTTATTACAACTTGTATGTTTTTCTTATAATTGCTAAATTAACACTTAAAAGCAATACTTTGTTTTCTTTCCTTATGCAAAAAAATATTTCTTTAATTATTTCTGGTTTTTATTGTTATATTGTCTTTAAATTTTAAATTTGCACACTCAATTAAATTTGTCTGAATTAAGTAATTAAATTTTATTTTCGGATGTTTGTATTTTGTTTTAAATTATAATTTTTGACAATTTCATAGAACTAAATAATCATCTTATATAATGTAAAAGCTTAATGCATCTTAATACACACGTGTTGAGCTTAAACAATGAAATATTAAACTATATTATAGCTACCAAAATTAAGATCAGAATCAATTGGTTTGCGAGAACAATGGAAAAAGCAAACCAAATAATGCATTTATCTGAGCTTTAAAATATAAAAGCTTAAAGCAAAAAAATAATACTAAAATTTTTTTAATAAAAGTTGTTAAAGTTTTTAATTTTTATTGACTTAAAACTAATTTCTCGCTTCTTAAACTATAAAAAGGCCCCACGTTTTGTATTTTAGTTCCACATTCCAACAGAATTAACCTTCGTAAAGTACCAGGAATTATAAAGGCGTGCTGGCGTATGAGTAATATTAAAAGTTTCATAGATTGTCCATAATTAGCTTTGTAGTTTTTATACAAAAAGCAATATTGCCCTATACGAGAGGATGATTTATAAGAACGTATGGGTAAATTTTCAATATGTTTACTTCAAAATAAAATAGTGCAATATCCCACGGTATTTTTGTTGATACTTTTCATTATGTTCATTCATTTTCATTTTTTGTGTTTTTTCTAGGTTCGTTCCCCGGAGACACTCTTGGCTGACATTGATTAAAAGTCATCGGCTATACATGTTTAAGGTAAAACTTCAAAAATGTTTAAATAATTTTCCAAGTTGAAAAGCACTTTATTATATACTAGATACTGAAACCAATTTTTAAGAATTAAGACGATTTTTTTAAAAGTTTCACAAAGTTATTATATTAAAGAAAATCAATAGAATTCAATTAGGTTACAGAAATTTTCTTTTAAAAGTTTTTAGATTTATAAAATATTCTAACAGTATTAAGTATAATAAAAATAAAACGTAGTGCTGTACGTGATGAAAATATATTTGTAACCAAATACAGAATTACCAATATTAAACAATGACCATTTCTTCAAGTAGTAAAACTATTTATAATTTTTGGAGACCCTAAGAGAAATAAGTAGAAAAGCGATTGTCATAAATATTTAATAGAAAATTAGGGCTTATAAAAAAATATCCTAACTTTGAAAATATTTATGAAAATTGTTCGGTTTTTGTTTGCGTGTTATGGGCATCTTCTACATTATAATAATCATTTTATTATTAAATTATTCTTAATTTAATTTGGAAAGTATGAATATGTTTTCATATCTCTGGTGTACTAAAGTTATAAAAGGCCATTTTCATGCTATTCTGTTATATGGAGAAAGTCAATTTAAATATTTTAAAACTTTATATTTATAAGACACGTTTCGTTAGACAAGTTTGTCATTCTAATAATTTCTAGGATACCCCTTTTTAATATTGCTGAAAAGGATATATCTCCTTTTTATTTTGTTTAATTTTTGATATTCAAAAGCCTAAGTACTAATGTTTTGAAATTATTACAGCAAGACGTTAAAGTAAGTGGACTAAAAACAGAATTAATTTTTCATAAAGCTCGTTCGACAAAATTTTACTTTATATTTTTGAAAAAGGTTATAATTTAAAAGTTTTTAAAAAAAGAGGCACAAAAAAGACATTTTTTTGTATACAAAGATCTCAAAAACACTTTAAGTCACACAAAGATAATTGTGATTTTACTCAATATATAGCTGTCAATGTTCCTTATATTAATTTTTAATTTTCATTCTACAAGTAAACAAGTTACCAAAGGTACTTATTCGCGTTGTAGGTATTTTGTCGAATTTTTAAATTGCGAACCTAAAAATATGAAATTAAGGACTGTATTATCCAAAATGTGCTATTAATTATTTTTCTCATCCTTGGTACCTTAATATTTTCACTTTTTTAGTTTATGGCTCCAAAGAAATTAACTTATTGTTGACTCCAATTAAGGCAAAAATCCAAAAAAAGTTTACAAAAGGTTCTTTGGAAAAGTATGATTCAAGAAACTCTGGTTCAGCTCAAGAGTCCACAAAGCAGAAAAAAAAACCTTTCACATACTCTGTAGACTTTTGCATTTTCTTTTTTTAGAAATATGAAATTAAATCTTTACTTTTTTGTATCAAAACTTAAGCCAAATCTACAACGCCCTAATTGTATGTTATCCTTTGGTCATGGTCATCTCTTTCAGAAGGAGATTTTCTAAGCCTGAAGCAAATTCGAATTTATCTCCTTTTGGTTTTATGCTTATTTGTTAAATACATGTTTGTATTTCTTTTGTATCCTTTCAAATAAAGAACTGTTATTAATATTATAAATAAAGATTAAATAAATCACTTACCACTGTTGTACAATAGGAAGGCGTCTACTGACTCTGTTTTTCTGCCTGGTGTTCTGTTGTTTGTATTATTGCGTAAATGCTGTAAGCAAAGACCAATGTATTTTTCACAAGATAAAAAATGACATAAAAATACACCCCTTTCCTAAATTACAGTGTATAAGGGAATGGAGAAAAAATCCTATAAAACCAAATACTCTATCAGAACCACTACTATATTTGATTGTATCGGATATTATACCTATGCCCTTGCTATTAGTATTTTAATACTACTAGTGTGCCAAGGTATGTAGCTGAATAAGTTTTAAAATTTTTGTACTTCCTTGTAAACATCGTCATTGTTGTTTTTGAAATGTGTATTTGCTTCTTTTATATCCTTCACACTAGTGATAACGTTATATTTACATTTGTCATTCCGTTTGCAATTTCTTAATTATCAATTTGCTATCCCATAAAGTAAATATTTTTTCGAACCTAATAGAAAGAAAAGTTGATATAGCGATGTCTGTCTTTCCATCCATCCATCTGCCAGTTTTTGAAGCGATTGATATTTCTCAGACCAATTTGTGGTATAAGAACCCCAGTTATACTTGGGAAAATGTTGCTATTGAAATTCAGCGAATATGCCGGATAGCTGTCAGAGCTATTTTTATAACATTTGTAAATAAAAACCTTTACAACTGCCCTGGACTTGATCCTTAACGGGTGTAATGTAAAACCATATCCTATTAATTTTTCCCTACAAAAATTTATGGGTAACATACTTATGTCCTATTTCCGCCCGCTAACAGGGATGCCATACAAAGTTAATTTTTTTTTTTTAGTTTTTTTTAGATCGCTTTCGCAGTTTTGAGGGTGTTCCTATAAAGGTTAAATGGTAAACACACCTCAACTAATTTTTTCCCCAAACATTTTTGTGGAACACACTTACCCCCTATCTTCAGCCATAGCAGGTTTGCCATATAAAATTTAAAAAAATAGGGTGAAAACCCCAACAATTTCTTTGAGGTCACCTTCAGAGAAATAAAATTATTCACAGACACCTATTAGTTTTCCCTCTCAAACATATTCCTAGAATATACATACTTACTCCTATCTACATCACTTAATCGGGTTGCCATACAAAATTTATAAAAATGATGTAAAAGTCCATAACTTCCTTAGAGTCGGCTTTAAAGAAAAAAGTGTACGACCGATCCAAACTAATTTCCCTCTTAAAATATATGTCTGGAATATACCTACTCTCTATTTCCATGCATAACGAAGCTTCCATACAAAAGTTGAAAAATTGTAAACTGGGCTTATAAACTGTTTCTTGCGTGAAGCATGGTCAAGAAAACTATGTAAGCGCAGGACACGACAAACAGTTTCGGCGCAGCATTGTTTGCCAAGGTCAGGTGCAACCTTTGAGGCCAGTTTTGGAGCCAAAAGCTTTGAGTTCGCCTTTATTTTCCTCAAAATATATCGTTCGTCCTGCTCACTAAAAATTTTATCAGGTGCCTTTCTGCCTTTGTTATGGACGCGATTTTCGTGGATGAAACGCTTAATGATTTTTTGGACTGTGGAAGCCTTAATATTTACCATTTCTACTAATTATCGCTGTAAATTGCCATTTTTAAAGTGGTTTAAAATCGATTTCCTTTGTTGTAATGTTGTACGCGGACTCAGTTGAATTTTTGTAAGTCGAGACATGATGTAACACAATTAGACTAACAATTCCACAATTAATCATTCCTAGAAATAGAAATACGAAACACGAAAAAAACGAACAACACTGCATTAAGGTACTGTTACAGTAGAAATTTACTGCATAAAATAAGCTGTGAGATAAATATTTGAGTATTTTCTGTTTTTATACTTTTAAGTAGTTAAAATAAACGTTTTTGCAATATGTGATTTTCGTTTGTTAAACAACAACGTTTTCTCTTTTTAATAACATCAAGTTTTTTTCAAAATTCCCGTTGGTAGTGTTTTTATAGGGCTTTAAAAACAAAATATTGCACTGCATAAAATAAGCTGTGAGCCAGTGTATTTCTGACATTTCGTCGTCTGTTGATTAAAAGGATTTCACTAAGTTTTAGAAAATTGATTTCAACAGCATGCAGATAGAAATACAGACATGGCTTAAACAACTTCTCTATAATAAGGACCAAAAAAGTTAGTTTTCAATGTTGTACTGTCGCAAAAATTTTTAATTAAAAAATTTAAGTCATTTCTTACACCAGAAATTTACTTAAAGCCTTTTCTTTTGTCAAATTTTTTTATTAACCCAATTTTTTTGGCTCGTTGCTTGTTGCCATTTCTGTTTTTATTTTTTATTTATTGAAGATATAATAAAGTCCCTAGTTTTTCTCTTGTCATTACTTATGTAAGCCACAAGCAGATAAATAAAATATTTAACAGCACATTAACTTGCAAATGTATTAAAAGGGCAATAAACAAATCCATATGTGTGTGTAATAAAAATACATTTAATTGTATGTAAAAGTAATTACGCTTTACTTTTTATTTTATTATTAACTCAAATGAACACTAAATATACTATTTGGTTAACATACTCACCCACACACAGAAACACAAACACAAACTTATTTATGGGTTTTCAAAATACATATATTTACTCTTCATTTTAAATGGTTTTTGTTTTAAATGGCTTTTATTTACTCTTGACAAAATTAAATTTAAAATAAAAACAAACAGCATTGCGGAAACAGTGATGTGAAGAGTAAATTAAAGCTTTAAAATAACTTCCATTATGTGTTAGGCAGCAATTGTTAACGGTTGAAAATCTTAAAGAAAAGGAAATGGTTGATAACATCCAGCTAATTTTTGACATTTTTGTATGCATCGCCAGAAATTATAATAAGGTTTATGAGTTCCTCTCCTCATTTGTCTGAGCTTTGTCATTAACTGAGGATATGATTATGTCTTTGCTTAGTTTTGCCTTAGTGGTATAAAAGCAACTTCAAAATAATTTGTTTAATACAGCACGTAAACTTTGTATAAAAATTTCTTGTCTTTGCTTAATGTAAGCAAAACCAAAAATGAACATATCTGTTTCATAAAAAATTTATATAACTTTTTAAAACATGTCTTTAGATTAAATTTTAGATAAGAAGAGGGTGTCTGATGACAAATTTATATTTTTAAATATATTATTTCAAAGATTATTTAAAACGGTACGGAGGGAGGTAAGTGCCGTTGGAATTATCAATTGTACGGATTTGTCAGTCCCTATGTTGCAATGGTCAAGTAAGCATCGCGCGTTCGCTGTGGATATATTTTTTAAGAGTAATGATTTTTACGTAATTTCTCGTCAACAATTTTGTTCAAAGTTCGGTATTCGGCGATTATGTGATAAAACTAGAATAAACTTAATTTCGCGCACCTGTTTCGGCTATGAATGTCCCACGGTCAGGGCCCGGTACACCTTAAAGGACTTCTGAAAACACTTTTTTTAAATAATAACCAGCACTCAGGGGATGGCCGCTATACATGCATTGCATTGTGTTGGTGTCAGGAAAATAGATTATGGGATGGAGGATGAACGGAGTAGCAATTTCATCATTGTATGGTTAGGAAGATCATTTATATGACTGTCGCAACCATATTATAGTTGTAGTAAGTTTGTGGGAAAAATACAATCATGTTTTTTCCCTGAGTGCTGATTTAAATCTCTCGATATTTACTGTGACAGGAAAGACATCACTAGGAAGTTTATTCCACATACGAACTGTGCGACCGAAGAAGGAGTTTTCCCTGTAATGAGTGGGTCGATTCACTGGCCAGTCGACTACGTAAAGGTGCGCACTTCTAGAAAAACGTGTATCACGCAAAAAGTTTCGGGTTTCGGGAACAAGTTTCCTGATTTCCTCAGAGCACATTTCATTATAGTATCGATAGAACAGCAAAACACACCCCACATCACGACGGTGTCCGAGTGAATCAAGACGATTAAATACTACAACGTCGCCGATGAGTATCTTCGCTCGTTCCTTTATGCGGTCAAGTAGCCCCAAAATAGACTTCGGGGCATCAGCCCATACATGAGAGTTAATTCCATTTTCGGTCGGATAAAGGTGGTATAAATATTCAAAAGATCAGATGGTGTGAAGTTATTCCTACAACGTTTAAGGAAACCAAGACACTTAAAAACTTCCTTCGACACAAGAAAAATGTGTTCCGTCTAGCGGACATCGCACTGGATTTTCATGCTCAGAACAAAACAAAACAGCAAAAACTTTTGTGAAACGATGCTGCAGCGTTTTCGCACTGTTAATCCCTTTTTTGGAGTGACTAGGCTCATTCGTATTTAAGCGGCCACGTGAAGCAGCAAAGTTGCCGTTACTGGCCTCTATGAACCTGAAACCCTGTTTGGTATGCATTATCCACGTATAAGATAATTGGACATTTTTTCCCGAAATTCTCAATGCCAGATGATAAAGCTCAACAGTAAAAATTATCGACGCATGATTAAGGAATTGTTTTTGCCAAGCCAAGGAGGGGTAGCAGGAGTTTCAATGAATTTGCTTCTAGAAAAACTTATCAGTTGCTTTGGGGACCTTTTATAGCCACTGAGGTCGCCCGATTTACTCCCATTAATTTTTCTAATTTTTTTCCGTTTACAAGATCAGCAGATTTTAAAAATCAAACTGCCATTAAGAAACGTCCTTTCTTAAAATTATTATTGTCTGCAATTTCTTATTATATTTTCTTATTTATATTTCAATACTGATAAGGGCCTTCAAAAATTTAAAATTTTTTTTACATAATTTTATCTATTTTTTAATACGTTTATTTAAAAAAAATTTTTAACAAAAACAAAAACAAAACCCCTAAGATTTATTTTCTAGGCTAACCTAACCTTTTCCATTTTTGCTTATATATATAAATTACTATTATTTTGCTTCAATTTTGAAATTGTTGTTTTTCTAACTTTGATTTTTCCTTTTCTTATTGTTTTCCTGCAAACTTTTTTTTTCTATAACCTTTTATTCTCTTATGGCCTTCAAGATCCCATTATGCTTTTATATGTCTGCGTGTGTGCCCTTTTCCTTATTCTTCTACTTCCATAATTGAACATTAATCATTGTGAGAAGAAAAACTTTTGTTTTATGCACTTACGCACATACTAACATATTTAGAATTTGTTGTTTATGTGTTTTTATAGGCTTCATTACTACTTAGCAAAGTATTAACAATAAACAAGCAAAGAATAGATTCTTACACAAACAGTAACTTTAAGAATTAGTCATTCATGGTATCAATATGTTTCTTAAAAGGGTATGAAAACGACGTTAAAAAAGAATCCATACTCGTTTATATACATTCACTTCATTGGAAAGAAAATACTTCAACATGCCAAAGAGAAGCTTTTCCCTTTTTTATGGTTAAGATAATGGCAAAACTCATATAATGAAATTATTAAGATTTATAAAAGGATTATTAAAAAAACTTTTTATAAAATCTCTACATTGCCTTGATTTCATAAAAAATCAAAGCAAAAATTTTTAGATTCTAGAAGCTATAAATGTGAGTGAATTGAGATGTTCAGGAGTCAAAATGAAGTCCAAAAGTCTCTCAAAGGGTAAAACATCGCATTGAAGGCGTTGGCAAAGGCACATTTTTCTGAAAATATGAAGAAGAGTATCTTCTAACTGATACAGATAGAGTGCTCAGGATATAGAAAACCAGTTTTTCTACCTGCTGGTATCTGAAAGTAGCAAGGATAAAAAACACAGAACCAATCCCGAAGGCGGTACTGAGTGCATACTTTCTAGCCATAATAGGGTCAAAGACGCAGTTATCCGAGTTAAAAATAACAAGGCAGCAGAAGCCGGTGGGTTAGCAGCTGAACTCTTTAAGGCGGTTGATAAGGCGTATATATCGATTAGTTTGTATAATCGGGCTAGAGAAACGAATACCAGAGGACTGGAACAAACACAAAGACAAGAGGGTATGTACCAATAACAGAGGAATAAGTCTGATCCTCATTGGTTCAAGATTCTATCCAGCGAGTTGTGTGAGATGTTAAAGGTAAGAATCATTGAGATAATTGGATCATATCAACGAAGCCTTAGACCTACCAGATCTGTCAGCGACTGAATGCACACACTATGCCAAAACCTGGAAAAGACCTCAGAAAAAGTCTGATTGACACATACAAAACCAAGACAATTTGATGATTTTTTTGATACAAGAAAAACGTGTTCCGTCCAAAAAACATCGCACCAGATTTTAATGCAAAGAAGATCAACAGATACAGCATGATTTGTTCTACATTTATGTTTTGGAAGGCACCGTTGGGCCTACGGGCATTAAAATTTACTCTATTCGCGCGACTCCAATCGGAATTTTTTTTAAATCACGGTTACATTTTTCATTCATACTCTGCCTGATAGACCCAGTGTCAAGAGAGCTTGGCCTGCAGTCAAACTAATATGAATGGCATATGTTTCGGTTGCCTGCAAAGGAATTAATATGATTCAAAGTCTGATATAGAAGATCATAAAATAAGCAACAGAGTAGGAGAGAGATGCAATGCCCCTGCATTAATTTGAAACTCGTTGAAAAAGATCCCACTAATAAAAATACGAATAGAGCGATCTCTAAGAAAATGTACACAAATTTTGTTTGAAAATTTTAAAAAACAGAAAATCCATGATACTGGGGTGATCTTAAAAAACAAGCTGTTTAAATTTTGTGTACCTTCGTACCGCCATTAAATAAATTGTGACTTAATTTTTGCAATAAAGTCAAGAATTTTCTTCTTCTTTAATGTTCCAGTGATATGTCGTCTGGATTCACCTTATGATGCCAAATTACTAGCACCTTATTGGGATTTTTCATTTTATGTCTTTAAATCATAAATAATTGAATAAAAAACTTTTGTATAATATTTTTAGCAGATTTGGGTTAAAACACTTTTTATCAAAAAATACTTAATTTTCCACAAACAGTTTTCTTTTGCGTAGTTTAATCCATTAAGAGAAATATATATCTTAAATAATAAAGTAAAAGTTTAAAGTCAATTTAAATTTTTTCCATTGTTTTTTTTTTTTAATATCAAACATAAATTTTAAATTTAAAACTAATTTAATAACTGTGACCCTTTAAACTTGAAATATTTTCTCTCACCTTTTCTAACTCGAGTTTTTTCATCCTTAAATTGAAACGAGTCGTATGGAGCCCAAAAACCCTAAAACACATAACTATTACATATTACAAACATAAATGTAGACGTAGGTTGTAGCTGTTTTCAAAATTCTTTTATTTTTCCGTTACTTTTACCTTTATTTAAAAGCCCCCCGATTTCAATCATACCCAAACACAAACAAAAAATAAAAGGTAAAAAGGGTTGTATAGAGCGTGCGTTTTTTATAATTTGATTTACTTAACTTTATATTTTTGAAACTGTGTACTTAGGTATAAATAAATAATGTAATTTATTTTAAATTTTAAAACAAACATATACTTTATATACTAATATATATAATGGTTGCATTAATATATAAAGGCCCTAATTCAATTTTTTGAATCAAGATTTTTTTGGCTTAACATGTTAAAGAGCAGACAATTTATTGAAATAAACAAAAATCTGGGCGTATAAAAATATAAGAGATAGGGTCTTTCAATATTAAGTTAACAATATGCATATACACAAAAATACACAAGAAAAACTTTAAGCAGCATCCCTGTCGGACATCATGTTAACTTATATTTAGTTTTAGCTAACCTTTTGGATAGTAATTGTGACCGAAACTTAGAGGGCAGTCGATTTTCTGAGTCACTTCTTTTAAATCACTTAAAGTTAGTTTCATTGTAATCATTTTAAAGTCACTTAATTTTTTGTAGTCCAGGGTTCGAATTTTACATTGGATTTTTTTGAATAAAAATTTATAATAATTGCAATTTTCAAACGTTATTCAAGATTTAATGCCAATTTTCTTTGTTTGTTTGTTTGTTTTGTTGCTGGTAAAGTTCTTACACAGTAGATTTCAACCAAGTTCTTAAAAAACTTCACGTATATCTTCTACCTTTATATAATAACTTTAATAAACTTATTGATAATTACTATAAACAAGCCAAAACTTTTAAGAGTTTTTTTAAGAACCCAACAAACCATTTGTCGCCATAAGTCGTTTTTAATTTCTTTTTTCTCCCTTACATTTGAATAACCATTGGTTATTACTTAATGTATTACAAGGGCTACTGAAAACAAAACCTTGTTGTGTTACAACAATTTCCAATGTTATTCAGGATTTAATTGCAATTTTCTTTGTTTATTTATAGGGTCTATTGTTAATTTAGTTTGTCTGTATGCATTTCATTTGCTCTTACACCAAATCAACAGTAGACTTCAACCAAATTCTTAAAAAAACTCTTGAATATCTCCTGCCTTTATATGATAACCTCAATAAACTTATTGAGAATTACTATAAACAAGCCAAAAAGTTCAAGAGTTTTTTTAAGAACCCAACAAACCATTTGTCGCCATAAGTCGTTTTGATTTTCTTTTTTCCTTTTACATTTGAAAAACCATTGGTTATTACTTAATGTATTACAAGGGCTACTGAAAACAAAACCTTGTTGTGTTACAACAATTTCCAATGTTATTCAGGATTTAATTGCAATTTTCTTTGTTTATTTATAGGGTCTATTGTTAATTTAGTTTGTCTGTATGCATTTACCTTACTGATAAGTCTCAACGGAATTTTAATTCAAGCTTTCCAGATTATCCGCCTTACATTCTTGAAGAAATGCATATTAAATTTTGAAATAAATCTTCATGAACTACACCACAAAATGGCAAACTATAATTTTTAAAAAAACACATCACTTTACAGAACTTGTATGTGTGTTTCAAATTTGGGGTTCTTCTAGATTGTTTTGCAGCCTGTTTTGTAGTTAAATCTAAAAAATCTACTTTTCGTAAGCTAGCTTAATAGCGGACAACTGAATATCCGACAAGGATTGGTCTACAATATTCAAATGAATATAAGACATATTCGGATGTGCCGAATCTTATATACACTTTATACATAGATGCCAGATTTGACGATTTATCGTCATTTTGACGATTTTTGGCACAAAAAAATGGGTTTTGACGATTGGACGATTTTTGCTCTAAATTTAACGATTTTTGTAAAGGTTTTCGACTTTAGCCAGAATATAAAAATTTCATTATATGACTTAAATTTAATATAATATCATGAATAAGTGTTTCTAGAGAAAATGTTTGTAAATTTTCCGTCAATCTTTATTTTGTTTAAAGGCCCTTCAGCCTTAGTACTCTACAGTACAACACACATAAAATATACTATTTGTATATACGTGCACTATATATGTATGGATGTATGTATATCTAATGTGTTCGGCTTAAAAGAAAAAAAAACCAAATAAGGTTCATCCGCTTTGAAAACCTATTTTTAGCCTTTCCATATTGGCTATTGCATGTTTATTTAAAAATATTTAAAATGTTTTTAATTAGAATACTGTATATATTATAACAAGTATTAAAAATAGGATCCTTGAAAAATGATTTCTGTAAAAAAATTATGTGTTTCAAATAAAATTGTTTTTAAAATAAAAACTATTTTTTAGGGCTTAACTTGGAAATCTGTTAAAAAAACATTTTTCAATATACATACATATTTGCGTTTTTTCATTTTCAGTTTGCTTTGCTTTGAATAAAATTTAACCTTTTTGTTACTACTTCTGACGAAACTATCTGTAAGTAAAAAAGTAGTCAAAAACATAAATTTCAGTGTTGACAATTTTCTGACGATTTCCTAAATTTGTTTTTGACGATTTTGACGATTTTTTACCAATGATTTGACGATATTGGACTAAAATTATCTGGCAACTATGCCTTTATATTGGTCTTTTGGAATGCCGAATCACCTGATCCAGCGATGTTGTTTTTGTACCACAAATAGTATTAAAAAAATATATTGTGCCAGGCTTGATCCTAGATTTAAAAAAAGAAAACTAAAAAATTTTAACTGCTCTCACCAACAAATTTGTTTCTTGTAGTATAATAGAAGCCGATCGCTGTTAAAGTTTTCGAGATGTATCGTTTTAAAAATTTCATAAAAATACTCCTACCCTGCAAAATCCATATGTATGCAGATGTTCAAGTAAGCAGCACTGTTAGCACCGTTGAAAAAAACATTAATAGAATAAACCAAGACTTAAGTAAAATCAATTCTTGGGAATTAGCAAATAGTCTTTTTTTAAATCCAAAAAATCTAAATGTTTGGTTATTCGTAAAAGATCATATACCCCAGCATTTTTGAATGATATTACAATTAAAGAGAAAATTGAAATCGTTCAGTCGGCTAAAAATATTGGGTTGGTTTTCAATAACAATTTGACCTGGTCCAAACACGTTTAAATGCTTGTAGCACAATCGTTTTTAAAATTGAGGACACTAAGGAGAACTAAATCATACACTCCACTGAGAAAAAAAATTCTACTTGCCAAGACAAATTTGATTCCTGGTCTTATATATGGAAGTAAGCTTTTTGCGAACTTAGCCAGCAAACACAAACACAAACAAACACAAATATATTATTTATTTGTATTAATTGATATGTTAATGGGTTGAAAAGTCCTGATCACATATCATCTTTCTCTATGAAACTGTTTGAAGTGTCTTTTGAAAATTTCCTAAAAATAAGAGTTCTTTTATTTTCGCACAAGATTATATACACCAAACAACCTAATTACCAATTTGGTCAATTGCAGTTTGCAAGGTCCACCATAGGGAAAATGGCAATTTTTTGTCCATGCGTCTCGTCTTTGGAATAGCATTCCACACTACCAAAAACACAACAGCATCGCAATGCATTTGAAAAATTTTCTGTTTCATATTTTTGCTATCTGTAATTAACAAACTTCCATAAATATTTTATATTTGCCTTTTTGTACTTATTTTGTTTTAAAATTTTTTTTTTTTAATGTTAGTTTTCTACCCTCAAATTAACCGGACCAAGTTTTCTTTCAAGAATGGCTGTATTTTCATAGATATATAAGGATGTATGCAAAGATTTTTGGCTTTTTTATTATGCCTCGGCTCGTGGTAAACCGATTTTGCTGATTTTGAATATCAAATGTCTCACTGATTGCTTAAAAACGTATCATGTGTGGCTTTATTTATCTCCGAAAGTTGACTCAACCAGACATGCAGACAAACGAAAGGACAAACACATATACATATACCCTTTTCCCAATGTGAAGGGGATAATAAAATTTATATTAAAAATCGGAAAAGAATTTTTAAGAAGAGCATGGCCTTTTAAAACTACCGTTATATACGAATGTATTGTTTTATTTGTAGTGCTAAGCTAATTGTTATATATGTTGAAATTACGTGGGTTTTCCTCTTTGCGTCAGTCTTTAAATATTAAACAATACTTATAAAATCAATAATTGAAGTTTTTAAAAAATGTTCTCCTTAAACTTATTTAAAATTTCTACTCAATGCACAAAAATTTGTAAAATGAAAGAAATTTTTTGACCCTTTAGTCCTTTGTACATTTTTTGTAATCAATATTTTCACCCAAGTGTATGTTGGGGTTAAAGGTTTTAGCTAGTATTTGCATGTTATCCTTTATAAGAAAATTAAATTTATTTTAAAACAAAGAATCCATAACAAAACCACAACAAAAAACCATTTTAAGAAATTTATTCTTAAAAAGGCTTTCAAGAGCAGCTTAATGCTTTATTTTTAAACCAGCAGAAACCAAATACAAAGGAGAAAAACAAGTTGACTTACCACAAACAAAAAACTTTGGTTTTATACTAAAATGCGTTCTTTGCTAGATTTCTTTTTATTACTTTATTTAAATAAAAATTAATTTTCTAGGCTCCAGTACCATGACTAAAAAGACGATATGTTTTTTGTCAACTTTTTGCAACATTTTTGTAAACCAATTTTAATTTTCCTTTCCTTCACCCATTAAATATGCAAATATTTTTGTTATATAAAATTAATTTTTTTTTCCTTCTGGCACTTGATCTGTCTATAATTAATTTTATAAATTTAATATTTCACTTTTAATTTTAAAACTCTTAAACCCTTGTTTTTGAATTTCTGACACTTTCTTCATTCTTTTCTTATCTCTTTGACGTTAACGTTTGTTGTCAGTATAAATTTTCCACTTTTTATTTTTTTTATTTAAAATTCTTAAAGTCTTAAGGCAGAAAAAAAACAAAAAATTAAGGAAAATGTTAAGACACCCTGAATCATTTTTTTTTTTGTTTAAATTTATTACGCCGAGTTAAGTACTCGTACTTTTGAAAATGCGAGGAAAAATAATATTGAAAATTCTTGATTAATTACTTTTGTTATTAGAATTTATAATATAATTAATTTATAGCTAAACTTAAAAATGTTAACAAAACAAGAATTAAAAGCAAAAATCTTTTTAAACCGGGGTTGAAAATTTTTAATGCAATTTAAGCAAATGTAGAGCAAACAAAACTTTTGTTTCTTTTTTGTTTTCTTATATAACCCTCCTATTAACTTAACTTTCACATTAGATTGTTTTGCCCATTATAAGAAAAATTGCAAATATTTTCCATCATCATTTTGTGTCACTTATCCCTTAATATCTCTTGGCAGATTAGTTGAGTATTTTTATGGTAAATCAATCAATCATAATCAGAAAAATAACTTGATGTGTTTCATAAATTAATTCTGCATTCGTTATTTATGTGTCATATCCACAAAAAGATTTTCATTTCATCAGTTATTTTGTTGTCTTCAAAATACTCATTATAAATGAACGCATTAATAAATAAGAAAGTTTAGTCCTTAAAAAGTCTAAGTAAAGAAACGTAAAGAATATAAACAAAAATTAAATAGAACGGAGCTGGAATACCAATTTTTGAGAGAAGTATAGAATAATAAATAAAAAAATTCTAATAACGCTTAAAGAATTTTTTGTATTAACAAAATGTTTGTTTTATCTTAAATAATTTTTTTTTTTTTTTATTTATTTGTTTATTGTAAAATACAGCACAACAAGAATTAATCTTATTTAATAGTACTGGGGAGGTATAGGCAACATGATGTAGTACAATGATTTGAAATATAATTTAAACGTTAAGCCAAAATAAAAAAAAAATAAAAATACAAGTAACATGAACAAAATTATTAAAATATACAACATAAAACAATAAAATGTATTGATATGACCATTATTTATGTCAACCTAGGTGTGTAAATATTGGGCTTCTAAAGTGCTTTGCATTGCTTAATATCTGTATACTAGGTGAAAGTTCGTTCCAGAGACGGATGGCATTTACATAGAAATGTTTCTCAGATACTAGCTTCCGATAACGAATGCAGTTAATTCTAAAACCTCTATTTGATTTCGAAAATTTTAACCTTTTGTATAGATAAGCTGGTTGTTTGGTATAGATGATTTTATGTAAGAATAGCAGTGTACGACATTTCATCAGATTTTCGAAGGAAACATTATAAATTTGATGTGAAAACTGAAACATTCTACTATATCTCGAACGTCCAAAAATATATCTTGCAACATTGTTGTAGGCAATTTTTAACTTATTCTTGCTTATTGCATCACAACTTGAAAATAATTCACCTCCATATATTAAAGTTGGTATTATATATGTCTTGGCCAGTAACATCCGAATGTGAGTTGGTGTGCAATATTGTGTAAGCCATAAGTTTCTTAACATTGCATAAGTTTTTCCACACACAACATTAATATGATTTGACCAAGAAAGGCTATTATTAAAAGTAACTCCTAGGTTTTTGGCACTCTCTACAAGTTCAATTTTGGAACCACCAGTAAGTATAGGTGATAGACTTGATTGAGAATACTTTGTTTTGCTTATCACCATTGCTTTCGATTTTTTCGCATTTAGACATAGACCATTAGTTGATGCCCACCTAAATATATTTTCAAGATCACAGTTTAACTTATCTATACACTCTGTAATACAAGATGGTGAACAGGTAGTAAAAAGTTGTACATCATCTGCATACATCTGCACACCACAGTAGCGTAGTCTGGACGGCAAGTCATTCGAGTAGATAGTATATAATAGCGGACCCAATATGGAGCCTTGTGGTACACCTCTTGTTATAGAACAGCTGTTGGATACATTTAAACCAAAATATACAACTTGACTTCTACCACATAGGTACGATGAAAGTAGTTTAACGGCAGTGTTTGAAAAATGGCACATGTATTTAAGTTTCTGACAGAGTATGGTATGATCAAAAGTGTCAAATGCCTTGGAGTGATCAAGTAAAACTAATATTGATAGTAAATTTTCATCCATATTAGATCTTATTTCCTCACAGACATCGACGAGTGCAGATATACAACTGTGTTTTGGTCTAAATCCAGATTGTCTGTCAGATAGTAGTGCATTGCTGTACAGGTAATGGGTCATAATTTATTTAAGGAAGATTTGCCTTCAAAAAAATACAATAGAACGTATAATTGCGAACGCTATATAATTTGAAACATTAAGAATTTATTAAACGTGTATTTTATGCTTTTTTATTTACTTGGGTTATTCATATTTGGATTTTTGGCAATTAATAACTTATTTGACCATAGAAAAAGTAAACAACTTTTAAGGAAAAAAAAAAAGAATTAAATTATATTTAATTATCTTTCTCTAAATGACGTGTTTGCTCCCAATACATGAACTGAAATGAGTGGACTACCGCCAACTGTTGCTAGACGTCATATAAAAATACGTTTCTAATTTCTAGATCTTTTGAAGGGGGAGTCCTACAGGCCTCTGTCAACAACTATTATTTTAGAAACTGCCTAATAACAAGCTGACTCTAATCCTGAATGACAACAAGTGCATTTCGAATAATTTTTGGGCTTTAGAAGTCAACATTCTTCCATCAAACAAACCCACAAGCTGGTACAGGCTACAAAAAAGCCTAAGAGAAAAAAAAGTACAGCTGCACGATTGCTGCTTCTGATAAAGTACGGCATTAAGGTCTGTTAAGGAAACTAAAGTTAGATCTTTCAGCGAATATTTGTAAAATGTTAGAAAAATACATAGCCGACCTACAATTTATTACAAAAAAAAAAAAAAAATTAAGTTGTACTCAACCAATAGAGGCTGGTGTAACTCAATGGTGTATATTAGGTCTGATTCTGTAACTGCTTTACACAGAAGATATGTCAACTAACAGTTTTCGTACACGTCAATATTTGTTTTAAATATTGTTTTTCTCAATATTCATATGCCGAAATTAAATATTTTACAATATAAAAACACAAAAAGATCAACAATAAAATATTTAATATTCATAAAAACTTTAAAGGGGCATAGAATGCAATTGCAATATCACGTATGCCAAGTAGAAAAATGGACAAAATTAAGAGGAATAAACATAAATTAACCAAAATGAACCCAAGTAACTTTTACTTTACCCAAAAATCGTGCTCTTTAATCCCTTTTTATAAACATGAATGGTCTCAACGACTTAAGATGAAATATTTGGCTTTCACCTGGATCACCATGGAAGTCCCATATAGATGGGACGTTTACACAAATTGAACTCAAATCGGCTCAAATCCATTGACGAATTGGTAAAAACTCTATTTTACGTTTTGATTGTAAACTTCAGCTCCACAACTCAATTTTGAATTTTATTTGGTGCTACGGGATACATCTATTGGGCATTGCTTCTACCTTGAATACAAAAAAAATACAATGACGCTACAAAAATCCTAAACTGATAGATGTTGCTTCTTGGTATATTGAAAACAAAAACATTCACAAGGATCTACAAGTTCCACTAGTTAAATACTAAATCCTGGACTATGTGGGCAAGTATTGTAATAAGCTGGAAACACATCTTTATCTGCTTGCTTGAAACATTTTGCAACGTAGCGGACACACTCGCCTGAAAAGAAAGAATATTATTCCACTTAGGTGAAACCATGGTGGAATTAGAAGGTGGAAACGTCCCTAAAACAACAACTTCCTGTAAAATTTCAGCCTGTATTTTGTTGTTGCTAATTCCAGCTTGGTTGTCAAAAATGTAGCGAACACACATACACACAACCATTTTATAACATAAACAAGTGCCCAAGCTAAGCTAGAAATCATATAACGGAAATAGAAGTCAGCTGATCAGTTATTCCTACCTTGTTGAATATACCTTGGGTGAAACCTTTGAAATTAATTAACTTAATTTTGAGAACTTTAATTTAAGTCTGGCTCTAGTTGAGCTTATATTAATTACACTTAGTTTTAAGATTCGAATACTAATTGTTAGTTCGAACAAGCGGGTATTCAATAATAAAAATAAAATGTAAAAAAAAAAAACAAAATGCTCCAACTTTAAACACAAGGGGTCGTATGACTATTTTGTTAATTAAAATATTACGTATGGTTCAAAGTCTACACTTTTCGTTTTTTTAAGAATAAGGGGTTTTGGTTTTTATAGTTAAAAAACCACTTTCAGTGCTAGCGATCGGCTTAAAATCACTTGCTAAGTTGATGTAAGCATGTCCGTCCTTCCGTCCGTTTTCTCATTATTAACTTTATAAGAAAAAATACAAGAAAACAATTAATTAAAAAAATTTATTAATTTTTTTAAACAGCTAAATTCTTTATGCAAAAGCCAAAAACGATATAAAATTACTTCATGTCTTCTTATGTTTTTTATAATCCCTTTCATGTGTCGATTACGTATAGCAAACCAACTTTATGTTACAGGTTCCAACTGACGACAAACTCTTGCCATTTTAAATAACAAATGTATTACTTGTGTTTATAGGTTGGCATGGCATACCGCAACTATAGTTTGGATGCTATATATAATCGACACATAAAATGGTCAATATTATTTTACTAGCGACGTACATCGTTTACTTTTTTGACATGTATCTGTTTAATGCCAGAAAATTTCCAAAAAAAACTTGCAAAATTAAATACGAATAGTGCTTAATAAATTTCTTCCAATGATAGTGAAAGCACATAAACTAACATTTGCTTGTTTAGCAGTTGTCATAATCAGCCGTAGGAGCATAATAGTAAATAGCCAAACAGCATTTCTCTGGACAATAAAAAGGAGTCGCGAAATAATCCCTTCTCTTCCTTAGGGTCAAAAGTTATTTAAAAGTATTTAAAACATATTCATATTTTATCTAATTTTTTCGACCGCAATTTAAATTATGTTTCTATCTTATTTGGATAAGAAGTTAGCAAAAGCACCAATACTGAAATTTTATCTTTTTTTGGGAACGTTTCTTGTTTTCTGAGCTAAATACGATACTTTTCTTAATTTGGTTTCTAATATATATATAGTTTAGGGGATATTTAGATATCCCCCTTCGGGTCATAATTTTTTTTTAAATCCCATCCTTATGGATGTGTACATTTCGAGAGGTACTCGCAGTAAAAATTTCTATAGCTGTACAATTATTAGTGGGCCCATCAGGTCAACCACATTTATAAAATCGACTTCAAAAAAGTTTTATTTATTTTTTTCTATTTTATTTTAGCGGCAAAATTATACTCTTTGATTTTTTTAGTTTATTTAAGCTTTAAATCCTTGTTCAACATAAACTAACAAAACAAGTTTATTTTGTAATTTAAACTGTTTTTTTTTCTTAAGTAAAGAAAAACAACAAAATATGGGCAACGGTTTAACCAACAAATGCAAAACAAAAATAAAAAACACGAAACAAAAAACAAACCACAAGTGTGTTTGTTTGCGGCGAAAGACCAAGAGGCTAACTAGATGGCAAGTTCTATAGTTGGTGTTCTAAATAGCTTGTCAACCATTTACCGCTAAAATTTTTTTAATGCATTGGGCAATGGGAATAGAAAGAAAAATAAACTTTGAATGTTTTATTTTCTTTAATTTTTTGTTTTTGTTTGGTTTGTTTAAAAAAAAATTGTTAAGTGTAAGGGTTAAACCTGTTGCACTTTTGGCTTTTTAGCTGCAGATTCTACTGCAAAAATTAAGAAAGAAAGCAAGTGCATAACACAATTAAAAAAAATAAATAATAAAAAGAAAAACATTTTCTTTCTTTACAAAAGAGGAAACCCATTTAAAAATATAACTTTTTCTGTCTAGTTATTTTAAGGTTACTTTCCTTTTTAGGGCTTTATATAAAGAACGCACTAAATATGGTTTTGTTGTACTATATCAAGACATACCTGCAATTTAAATGAACACAACTGGCGTATAAATAATCTAAGGAATTTAAAATAAAAACATAATTTGTAAACGAGTAGGCCTTATTGATTGATGTTGTACTTAAAAAAGGTTCGATAGCAGTAAAATTGAAAGAAAATTGATTTAAGTCTCCGTAAGATTTCTCTATCTACGACACATACGTGGTAAGATATTTTAAACCTTGCAAGATTCTTTTTTAATTTCCTAAGGAAAGCTAAAGGTTTAAGATCCATTATAAAAATAAGCCATAAAATTTCAGAATGTAATTTAAATAATTTAAATTTTTTTTCAGACAAAAATAAACAACTATAAAAATGAATAATGTTGTTTATTCCAATAATATGGACATTTCCAATTCATTTGCTGACTTTTTTGCCACTACTTTTTCTACAAAAACGTACAATACAATACATCCTTACGATATTACTCCAACTACATCAGTTAGTATATTACCTTTAGATATCAAAACTGTCTTAAAAAGCTTGAAAAGTTTAAAAAGTACTAACAGTCCTGGACCTGATGGCATTCCTAGCTGCGTATTAAAAAATTGTGCTGATGTATTAGTTAATCCAATCACTCATCTATTTAATAGTTCTCTAAAGTTTGGTATATTTCCTAGCTGCTGGAAAGATTCGTTTATCATCCCGTAGTAAAGCTTTCGACAAGGTTAACCACGATTTATTGTTAGTGAAACTCGGTGCATTAGGATTTCCGGTTAACTTTTTAAAATGGACTAGTGCTTATTTAAAGGATCGCAGACAATGTGTGTCTTATAATAACTGTTATTCAAAATATATCGATGTCACCTCTGGAGTTCCACAGGGTAGTCATTTCGGCCCCATCCTTTTTTTACTGTTTATAAATGATCTTCCAAAGGCTATTCAATTCAGCAATATTTTAATGTTTGCTGACGATGTAAAACTTTATTCGTGGATAACAAACGATGATGACAGTACTCACCTCCAAACTGATTTAAATAATTTCTTCAGTTGGTGTACGGTAAACCTAATGGAATTGAATTTAACAAAATGCAAATCCATGACTTTCTGCAGATATTCACCTTTTTAAATGTCTACTTTTTAAATGGCGCTAAATTAGATGTTGTGGCCTCGTTTCTGGATCTTGGAATTCTCTTTTTCAACTCACATGTAATAATGACTGTAAATAAAGCTTCTGGGGTATTAAGTTTCTTGAAGCGTTGGGCTTGGGAATTTGATGATCCTTACGTTACAAAGAATCTATTCACGTCCTTAGTAGGACCTTTACTCGAATATGGATCAGTAATATGGGACCCCCAATATGATGTGTATATTCGAAAACTTGAATCTGTTCAAAAACAATTCTGCCTCCGTAATCTTCGCTGGAATCTTGATTTAAGCCTACCATCTTATCGGAGTCGATTAACACTCATTGATCTCCCAACGTTAAAAAGCCGAAGAATTGTTGCCAATATTGCATTTGCCCTAAATTTAATTCAAGGTCAAATAGACTCAACATATCTTCAGAGTAAAATATGCATCAAGGTTCCTAACAGGCAGCTTAGATATTACGAACCGTTATATATAAAATTTCATAGATCAAATTACATTAACTTTGATCCATTTGTGCTGAAGTAAATAAGTTCTATGTGCACATTAACTTCTCGGAGAATGTTGCTGTAACTAGAAGAAATCTGATAAAGTTCCTCAACTCTAATGCTTACGTTTAATGCAGTTTTTATATTTTTTTATATAGTTATTATCTCTATTTGCCTCTCGAAATTTAACGCCCAACTGTATACTTAATTATGCTCAACTGTAAATTTGGTTATGTTGATTAAATAAATAAATAAAAAAAAAAAATAAAAATGGCCTACTACCTGGAAATTTCGACCCACAATAAAAATAAACTGAGACCTACAGGGCTAAAAGTTAATTCTACACAAATTTCTTACTAAATATGTATTTTCAGAATTAAATGGTTTTTATAATGTTTCAAAAATGTAGTTGGACAGTGTATTTGTTACAATTCCTAATTTTAAGTAACTTTAAAGGGATGTAACACTAAAATATCATCCGCTTGTACTTTCAATACAAAAAAGGCCTTATATTTGTTTGAACGTTTTAAATATCAAGGCGTAATCTTTATAACAATACTGACTTGACTAAAGAGAAGAGCGTGAAATGAAAACTTAAGTTTGTTTTAAACATAAAAAGATTGATATCTTTTAAATCATAAATCAGTGTAAATCAAGATTAAATTTTCAAATGTTTACTTAACCTTTCTACAATAATTGTTTACTAATGTAGAAAAGTTTTTAAATTCATACATAGAAATGTTCTCATTGTTGTTGTTGAGCAATTATTAAAAATGCAAAAATCATTTACATATATCTTTATTCATATAGCACTTCAAATGACAGTGCCAGGAAATAAATTATTTTTTGGAATTATTTTATTGTTTTTTACATTGATGACGATTCAAAAAAAATCACAATTTTCTTTAGTTTTGTCGGTTTGTCTATCCGTCAGTCAGTCATTCAGCCCGTATGTCTGTCTGTCTGTAGTTCTGTCTCTTGCTCTGTCTGTCTGACGTTCTATCTGTTTTCTGTCCCCAAAATAGCTAAAATGTTTTGCAAAGAACCTGGTAAACGAATACCTAAGTTGATACATAACTATGGTGGAACATTTCATTCTAATTTAAATATATATTTTCTGTTCCCAAGATGAAATTGAAGATTGTGTGTGTACATTTAATTTTATTTTAAAGGTAGTAACGAAGCTCGCCAGACATAGATGAGTTTCATATATTTTTCTATTTTTATTCGCTACATGATATTGAAATGCACTTGTGTCTCCATAATCAAAAATATTTTGCTATTAGATTTTTTTGTATATTTTTTGTGACATCATCAAAGACTTTCACCTTGATAGTATCAATATAAGATAAGAAAATTGTCAATTTGCAATCAATTTTGTTTAGGGATTTATGATGCTTGCTTTTCTTTTTATTTGATTTAAAAATTTTATTTTCTAAAGCAAAATTTTCAACGAACGAAAATAACACTATACAAGACACTAATATTACCCGTGCTATTATATGCTGAGGGGTGATTACTTGTGCAAGTAGATAAAGTTGTACTTGGCGTATTCAAGAGAAGGATTCTTTTTAAAATGTATAGGACG
This sequence comes from Melanophora roralis, assembly GCA_963583895.1. NCBI lineage: Eukaryota > Metazoa > Arthropoda > Insecta > Diptera > Rhinophoridae > Melanophora > Melanophora roralis. The sequence continues at coordinate 90,269,968 of OY757188.1, read as the reverse complement.
ATTCGTGATAACGAAGATTATCAGCATTGCAAAAGTCATGAGCTGTATGAGCTGAATGATGACAGTGACATAGTAAAACGCATAAAAATATAAAGATTGCGTTGGCTCGGTCATGTTGTACGAATTAAAGAAGAAGATGCTCCAGCTGGAAAGGTTTTCAAACACGATCCAAAAGACATGCAAATAAGGAGAAGACCGAAACTCCGATGGAGAGATCAGGTCCAACAACATCTTGCTGATCTGAATATCACAAATTAAAGAAAGAGCGCAGAAGATCGAGGCGCTTGCTTAACGGTAATATATCGGCTAAACACCTAACCAGGCTTTGTAAAACCAGTAAAGAATAAGAAGAAGAAGAAGGAAATTATCAAGGCCAAGTTATTGTAACATCATTGCAACAAGTTTATTTTTTTCAAAACAGGTATCAAAAGATATTTGTAAAAAAATTTAAAGAAAAGGGTGTCTTTGTTTTTAATAATGTGAAGCAAACTGATATGTTGGAAAAAAAAAGATTTTCAAATATCTGATTATGCCTCTATTTTTTTATTTAAATCGGTAAAAGTACTAATGTTAATATACTGAGAAGACTGAAGAAGATTTTTAACCACTTTTTTGTTACTTGAATTTATTACAAGAATTTTTCTTAATTTTTACCTTAAGTGTTCTATATGATCAGATTACCAGACTTTGCTTTATACTATTTAGATTTAAAACTAAAAACAAACACAAAAAAGGCAACCAAGTAGTCTTTATTTAAGTTAAACGGATTTATTTAAACCAAGTGCTGATTTTCTTAAATCAAGAACAATTTATTTAGGACGAATAAATTTAAGCCAAAACAGGATTGATATAAGTTTGAAACCGTACTTAAAGAGAGCCTAACAATATAGACTTTAGAGTGACCGGGATAAATTCAAAAACGAAAACTTACTTTTTGTGAGCAACATAGCTTTATTAAAGAAAAAAGTTTAATACTTAATTTGAATTTTATACATATTAAATATTAAAAAATATTTTATTTTAAAATATTTTTCCGGCAAGGGCAAGCCGGAATTCGAACCAGTCGAGAGTCCTGAAAAACCAGCTCGCTTCTTCTAGGCTACCGAAACACTTTTTTTTTAGATGTTAAAATATATTTAAAAGCAACAAATTGTTCTGCTTGAATTTTGGATTGTTTTGATCAAGGTATATTCAACAAGGTAGGAATAACTAATCAGCTGACTTCTATTTCCGCCATATGATTTCTAGCTTAGCTTGGACACTTGTTTATGTTATACAATGGTTGTGTATACTGTGTGTATGTGTGTTCGCTACATTTTTGACAACCAAGCTGGAATTAGCAACAAAAAATACATGCTGAAATTTAATAGGAAGTTGTTGTTTTAGGGACGTTCCCACCTTCTTATTCCACCATGGTTTTGATTAAAGAAAAAGGTAAGTACGGATCGTAATTTTGATTTTGGTTATATTCAATAATGAAGTTCTTGATTTTAGAAAGTGTTTTTTTGTTTCTGTATACGCATTACTTTCACAGCTTAAAATATCCTTTTATTTGATATAAAAGAAACAAATACAAAAATAAATCAGTTTTTTCAAAGAAAAGGCCACCTTATAAATAAATTCTTATACATTTTGAATATACACATAACTAACACTGCCATATGGGATAAAACAAATATATTCAAAGTAATTTTGTTGTGTTTGTTTTGGCAAATATATACCCATTGTGGGACTTGCTTACCTGGTTTTAATATATTCCTGGCACTTATTTATGTATACGTGTATCTAAGTATTCTTTTACTTAAAAACATAGTTTTCTCTTTGACACCTTTGCGTTTTCCCAAGTGCAATGTTCATACGTACATATATAATCTAAATACATTTTTTTACCAGAAAATATATTTTGTTTACAAGCAAAAAGAGTTTTTTTATAATATTTTTAAATTTCTTTTGGTTTACTTACTTGCATCTGGAAGCAATAAAATAAATATAAAAAACATAGAATTTTATTGATATTTATCCTCTAACACTAGATAAACGATTTTTTTGGATGATTCAAACAATAATGAAATAAAATAAAAAAGTCAATTGCTTGATAATTTTTTAGAGTTTTTTAAAATTTAAAATTTATAAATTTAAGGCTAAAAATCTTTCGTTTAAAATATAAATTTTAGAGATGTTTGATCATTTGCAAAATGATGAAAGTAAATTGCATTGAAAAAATTATCTCAAAATCTATTTTTTTTCATTGATCAGTGTACTACAATACCATGCATCTGATAAAATTAAAAAAAAACTTTTATACTGCTTAAAACCACATTGTTTTTGATCCCTCTAGGCAGCACTTACGCTGTGAAACTTTTTAAATGTGAATAAAAGTATCTCGTACACTTAAGAAAATGTCATCAAAAAACAATTAAATCGACATCAATAAAAAAACTGGAATTACAACAAACAGCATTGGTTGCACATCCTCCCTTTATCCGAAAAAAGCCTGGAGGTGCTGACTCTACTAAAAGGAAAACTATTTCCTTGCAGATTAAAGAGAAAGTAAAAATGTTTCTTTCGTTAGAAAAAAATATTTATTTTTAATATAAAATATTGCTTGCATATGAATTTTTTAGATTATTTCGGCTTAAATGTGTTTGACACACTTCTTCTTGAATCTATTACGGATTGAAATAAATATCATAATTGCGTTTGTTTCATGCATGATTTTGTGGTCAACAAACCAAACTCGTTATTAAAAAATTTAAATTGATCTCAAAAGAAAAAAAAACTTAATTTTTTAGAATTAATTTTTAATGAGGCCAATATAAACAATTTGCAATTTACAAACAAATAGCTTTAAGCATAATTGATTGTCTACTAGCACATTATTTTTCATTTGAGAGCTGCATAAATAAAATTGAACTTGTTGTTTACTTGAGTATTTTAAAAGATAATCTCCTATTCATAAGGGCTTAATAGTTATTTGAAAATTTATCCACTGCAGACTTTTACTCTTTATACATGCGAAACAAATTAAAAAAACAACTCAATTGAAACATATATTTTAATTGAAATTTTTCATTGTTTTTGTACTGCTTTAAGTAACACAAAACAAAAAAGCAAAATATTTTATATATTCAGTTAGATAAAAAATAAATAAACAATGGGAAGATACACGGTATTGCAAATAACATAGAAGTGATTTAATTAATAAAGGAACATCGTAACTTACTGACTGACTGGCTGGCTAAATGACTGACTGACTAACTGTCTTTTTGGCCAACTGAGTGATTAACCGACGAATTGAATGATTTACTGACTGACTGATTGATATATTAAATGTAGACCTAAAGTTCAGGCTGTTGGCACTCAACCATATGTAAAGGTCCACCATAACTTGCTTTCAGTAAATTTGCACCCAAAGGTGGCAAAAACGTTAGAGCGGTTAGAGCCTTATTTTGATACTGCTCAAGTTCATTTTGTGGCTTTTCAACACTTAAAAATAGAAACATGATTCAAACTTCATTCAAAAGGTCTCAACAAATATGAAAATTTTTTTCCCCTTTTTTTTTAAATACTGAACCGAATGGTAAAAGACAAAGCAAAAACTAAGAAAATTCTATACCGTTCGGACACATTTTGTAACTTCTGAACTAATAAAAAAATATGTTTTTTTCACTTTTTTGAGCTACTGATCCCCAAACACCTTTTTAATTTTTATACTAATAAAGTTACAAACATAACTGAAGTTTCGTTTGAAAGCTTTGAAAAAAAATTATACGTTTCTATTTCTGCTTTAAAGTTTGCACCCTGAAATGTAAAATTATAAACCTAGATTCCTTTAAGGTACTCATTTTAACTTATGAACCAAAAAAAAGAAATATTATTTAAATTGGGTTCAAATGGCCCTGAATTTTTTTTTAAGAGCAGCATCTTAAGATTCCTTCTGTTCACTGCTGACAATAGATGGCGGGGGTTGGATACGTGTAGGGTCGCCAGGTAAACGTGGCACTCTTTCGATGTTAGACGTACTACGAAACTTATGAACCGGTATCGAGTGGAAATTTCGAAGTTGCTGGCGGTGTTAACGGAATGCTGGAAAGGCATGCAGATGGACTCGGCCCCGCGTTTAACGATCACTGTCGCAGCTGCAAGAATAGGGAAAAAAAGAAACGGGTTTTCATCTGGCTGCGAATGGCCTGCTCTGGCTGTGAAGAGTGTGCCTCTGGGCCATTATATACTGGACAGCCTAGAGGATTTATTTGAGATTGGGCTGAACGACCTGTTGGGATACATCAATGCGACAGGGTGGGTCTAGTTCTCCATTTTTCCTTGAACCATGGTTTAAGGGGACCTATCACCTATCGAGTGGTGTGGTGTTGTCAAAACAGGGTCACTCTTATTGATAGTTTTCGTGTAGCAAACTACCACGAAAACCAACCAATGTTGTAATGCGTGATCGCCAACCCTTTCAATAAAATTGTCCAAATTGTTGAAAACAACTAAAAAATTATCAAATTCAAATAAAATACAAGCGGTCTCGTTTTTGGCTAAAACTATTCTTTTTAAAAAAGACAGGGTCACTCTTATTGATAGTTTTCGTGTAGCAAACTACCACGAAAACCAACCAATGTTGTAATGCGTGATCGCCAACCCTTTCAATAAAATTGTCCAAATTGTTGAAAACAACTAAAAAATTATCAAATTCAAATAAAATACAAGCGGTCTGGTTTTTGGCTAAAACTATTCTTTTTAAAAAAGATAAAAAAAAAAATTTTAATTTAACATTTTCATACAAAATCAGCATCTGAAGTCTACTTCAAATTTATTTATTTTTTTATTTTTTTGATACGACCCTTTGATTTAACTTACATTATGTTTTGAGGGTTTGTGTATGTGTCATCTTGTACTTGATATATTGCTGTCATTTACACTGCTCTCAGCAATGCATCATATAATGATTATTTTTTAGTTCATCAATCATATTGTTTTCTGTTCAAAACAATTAGTTTTATATAATGTAGGAATTGCAGTGTTGGCATTTTGGATTTTTTTAATCAATCTAAGCAACAGTTAGTTTTTATTAAATAGGTGCGACTAGCCTTTTAAACCAAATTTAAAACAGGTAAACTTATTCTTAAATAGGCTGTAATAATAATTTAAATATTAACATAATACAACACTAGTTTTAGTAAGGATATCGTTAATACAAATATATACGTAATAGTCCGCCAAGCCCCTTAATAGGAAAGCTGTGAAAAATCAAACATCATACAATCAATTAGAGCCTTGACTTAATTCCTAAATTTGTGGCGCTAAATGTATATGTATTTTGGGCAGTCATACTTAATTAATAAGGCTTATATCCGATTTGCTTTGTAAGAAGGTTAAGAAAAAAATTACGCAGTATCTTTATTTTAAAATCATATAAGGCTTTACGGATCGACGGGTCAACAGACGGACGCACATTTTTCAAACAATTTAGGAGTTGCTTTTAGTATCTACATAGCTAAAACGTATTTAAATCATCGCTTATGTTTTATCCCTCTGCTAAATGATTCTTGCATAACAAAAAAACTTTGGCAATTCTCAAAGGATATTTTTGCGTTCAGGGATTGCTGTTTTTCTTAATGTTAAGTTTGTGTTAATGTAATACCCGTTTGTTCTTCTAAGTTTTGTTCATAAGTCTATCACGCACAAAGACACACTCACACATTGTTTTATTGATTTATGTATGAGTCTTCTATTTCCATATAATGTAAAAGTTGTGTTTTAAATAATTTATGTAAATTACTTTAAGGACAAAGTTCATAACTGTTTGATGTCATCGTTTTATTTATCCTGCAGAGGAAAATAATACCCAAAAAATTTAAATTAAACACAAATTGAAAGCAAAAAAAATCTTGATATATATTCTTAGGCCTTAAATAACTTTAAAAAGAAGCAAAACTTACCCTTAATTGTTTTAAAATGTTTTTCTCTAATATCTTGATAATATTTAAATTATATTTTCCCCCTTCTTTTACTAACAAGAAAAACAAATTAATTTCTTTGTTTCCGCTATTCATTTGTTTATTTTTAATAATTAATAATTACTTTCAACTACATTTGGCTTGTTTGTTTGTTTGTGTTTGTTATGAATAATTTATTGGGTTCAAAATGGTCATTGGAAATGTGTTTGCGTTATTATGTGTAATTTGGCTAAATAAATATTTTTGTTGATATAAATCTACAAACAAAAACAACATTTACATAAATTAAAGACAATCAAGGCAAACAACCTTTGAAGAAAGAAAATAATTGGGGCAGAACAAAAATATATGTAAATATAAAATCTAAATATAGAAAAAGCGTTTCTAGTTCAAGTTCGTTGGTTTTTTTGTACGCTATTACTGCCAGTAATAAGGCTAATTTCCGTAGGCACAAATTCCTATTGCTAACCACAAGATTATATAAATTTTAGTTGTAAAGAATTTTTTATATCCTTCCCGAGCTTTAGAATATTTTATCCATTAGCTAGCTTTTAGAAATATTTTCTGTAAATTCTTAATACTTTAAATTTCTACTAAATAAAAAAAAATTTAATTTTTATTTCTTATAGTTCGGATTAGGCCCAGCTTTTTAAACAAAAAGTTGTAAGGACATTTGGGTCTCAAAAAAAGTATAGAAAAATCCCAAATATATTTTTGTACTATACAAGTCCACAGGTACACTTTTAAAATAAAAATTTTTTAAAATAAAAAGTCGAAATAAGTAAACAAATATTAATCATACTAACTTCGAACATTTTGTGGTACAATAAATGCAAATTAATGGGTACCAAAAATACCGTGTTACAGTTAAGATAAATAATATGCAGACACCGTAAATTTTTTAAAGGATTTCTGGAGCCAAATTTCCGCATTCGATTCAAATTAAAATTGAAAAGTTCTTACTAGAATTCCTATATTAAAAGCATTGACAATTTGAATGCGATAATTTGGCCCCTTACTAACTAGAGATAAAACATTAATATTAATATTTCTTCAAAAAAAGTACTTTCCTTAAAACAAAAAAAAATCTAAAAAGAATTGCCAATTTATTATTTCAAACCTTAGCAGGTAAATCTTTTAAGAAGAAGAGGCATTACAAATATCAAAAGATAAAAAAACACCTACTACATAAAAGTATTAACTTGAAAACTTTCAGTTGATCAAAAAGGCTAACAGGCACCCCTGTTTATGCTGAGGGACAGAAACAAATCAGTCTCTGCCGCAAGACTGGAGCCTAAGCAACTCTTCAGTAATATTAAAAAGAAAGGTTTCATGCTGTGCACCTAATTTTCCAGCAAGTACAAATGTTGGTTAACGAAGACAAAACCCTGTGCTTCTTTATTTACGGGTATGTTGCAGCAATATGTAAAGGATAATTTTACTGAAAGTTTTTTGAGTTTAAATCGTAGGACAAAAAGGATTTACCTTAATTATTTTGAGCCTTTTTAAAAGCATTTTTTAGTACCTCGGAAATCAGACAACCGCCGTGTTTGATAGTAATGATTTTTTTTGAGAGCTCCTGTGGGGTACCTAGTTATTCACAAACGGGAAATCTTTAAACGAAGATAATGTGCTGAGGCTTGTCTTGTATACGTCTTAGAAAATCAATAATTAATATTAATACGGTATTGTGCTAAACCTGCCTTAAAAAAAAGTAGGCTTTTGCTGGAAAATTATACAGTTCTGAAAGCTAATGATAGATTTAAAGTGCGAATGTGAGTGTTTTGTGTACAACGTGAATATGACCTACATTTGTGTGATGTTATTAATGGGAAGAAAAAAATGTTGTACCAATATGAGAAGATATTATAAAGGTAATCATCTGACTTACTTAATAGCAACGATTGCGGTAATTTTAACTCTAGCATGCATTTTCTAATAATAATACTCGAGAATAATTTTTCTTTGGAATCGTATAGTCCATATGAAGGGTATGCGAACCTGGGCAAAGCAGCCGGTGTCTAAATATATATACAATTATGGTCAATCTGATGAGTAAAGTGTGTTCCCAGGAAAACACAAGACAGCAGACATTAGAGTCATTATTTATGATGTTAGTCAGTCAACTCTATGATCCTTGAAAATTCGTTACGTAAAATCTGGCAAATAGCATTCTACTGGGCAATTCCTATTGGCTTGACACCTTTATTAAATAAGGAGGAATATGTGAGACCACTAATTAAACAACATTATGGAAAACCAAAAACATATGTATTGAAAATAAAAAATCTTCTGTGAGAGAAAAAAAATGCCTGAAGAAAATTTTGATCTCTTGGTAACCACGGGAATAAGTTCCACGATGTAGGTAATACCCTGACACTGTGCAGTTAAGGCTTGAGCAAGCAGATGGTATCGCAACCGGTAGGATTAATAAAGATAAAAAGAATTTGGAAGCGAAGGATCAAGTTGTCTGCCAGTACTCAAAATAACAGAACTTTAGAGAGAAATGCTTGAGTAAGGGATTCCACGAAGAGATTGGTGATGTGTTGGAGTGTACACTGAAAAACACCGCTCGGTTCATTATGATAATCAGGTAGCTTGCAGGTAGGCAGAGGAGCCAAAATGAAGGCCTTAAGAAATGTTTTACAATTTAATTTAAAAATCACGGTCCCTTGAACTTATATTAGTAGAATTAAGCTTATCAGGGCCTTCTTGTAGCTCCAATAGCAAAAATCCATTGTTTTAAAGATCTTTCTATAACCAAACGTTTAAAAACATACCATTCTTGTGAACTAATTATAATTTTTTTTAAGTCACGTGTTAAGTGTTTAAGTGTTTGCGTTATGATCAAAAATAAGAGTAAAATGGTCACATTTATTATAAGGCATTTTTATTTTATATTATCACAATTAATCAAGTATGTGAAACAAAGATCTGCAAATAAAACGTTTTTTAATATAAGGTCCAACAAAAAAGTCATCTAAAACATTCCGTACATATCTTAAAAACTCAGTAAATTTTTTTCTCTGCTCGGACGCATGCGGCTTTTAACTAATTTGGGTACTTTTATTTTCTCATCTTCCTTTCAAGGCTAATTTATTTCAAGGCTTTCAGTACTGCGCTCTTCAGACCCTTTTGAACACTCTGGAAAATTCAATTTATCTTAGTCCTTGTAAGTAAAGCTGCCCAACTAACCTCAATGTTTTACTTTTTTCCTTAAGTGTGGGTCTCTTATTAAGCAACCTAAAAAGATTATTGCTGCTGATGTTGTAAGTTGCAGAGGGTGATTAAGCAATGCAGACCCTCTCATGTTTTAACATCAGGAGATCTTCTGGGTTTACGGTACATGCTGACGCTCTAAGGCTATAAAATTCTATGTATCCTTTGCGCAATGGGGTTTGATTACAGCCTTGTTTCACTGTCGCTTAAAAACACTAATTTATACATTAGCTTTATATTCTTAGCTTGGGTTTTTAGATATTTGAGACCTGATTTATACCAATTTTATTCTTTAGATCGCTGCTCTCGCTTACTGAGCCCGCTTTTGATACCTCCTTTGCTTGTAAGAAAGCAGGGCTGGTTTTGTGTGCTCATGACAAACTTATTTAGCCATTAAATTTTCTCCCCTGAATAGAAAGTTAATTCTTATAAATTCAAAAAATTTCAAGTTAGCCAAAAAAGCGAAAAAATTCAATATAAAAATAGTGCCATAGATTTTCTAGGTTACTGTGTTTCTTTTAACCATTTCCTCAAGCAACCAAACCATATTTAAAACCCATGACCAAAAATATCCCCACCCTATAATTTATTTTTTTCTTTTAGCCAGCCCTTAACATAGTCACATATATAAAAAGTAAATTTTGTTAAAACATAAACACTTTTCATAGTTTCGCTTGTCTGATTGAATTTTCACTTCATGAAAATGAGTCAAGTGAAATACATAAAATGCCAACTTGCTGACACTTACTAAATCCTTTGAAAAATATGGAAAAGCTTACGAACACATAAAAAATGGTTAAAAAGGAAATTAAATCCTATAAATAGTGTATCAATTCCTTTTAGGGATATTGTCCTTTTTTATAGTTTTTCCTAATCTTCCATTTCTCTTAGTGACAATGATAAACCCTTAGTAATGATTTTTTTGTCAATCCTTTATTAGTATTCAGGGATGTTCAATATGGAAAAATATATAAATTTTTTAAATTTGGTTTAAGATTCTAAATTAGAAAAACTTTTAAAACTGAAGGTAATAATTTTTAATTTGCTTTTTTTTAAGATCATAAATCCTTTAGTACCAATTTTTTTTTAATTTTTAAGAATAAATTGTTTATATTTAAAAAAAATTAAGTTTTGATTTATAAAATTAAGAGCTTTTGATATGGACTGAGGTTAAAAGCTAGCTTAGTTAACAAGCACCTAATGTGTATACATTTTTTATTACGTGAAAAAGTATCGCATACGCCTGTTCCTGTAAAGCACGCAAGTGGATTTGGACCACTTTTAAATGATCACTTTTGCACTTGAAGTAGAAGAACAGAGAGAAGGTTAACGTTTTTTTTTTTTTTTTGTTTCCAGTTTGGCTTCATAAGCTATTTTAATACTTAGATATCGCTTATGAATAGGTACGACCAAAATTTACCAATTGGAGCATTGTCAAAAATTGACATGTAACATCTGCATTTCTGTGGAGATTTATTTTAAATTATTTTAAGCCAATGCATTAAAGGATTTTTCGTTGAAACTAACTTTTATATGAACAATCGCATATCACAAAGGATGCACTAATAATTTTCCGACAGCTTAACTTAGAATGGTTAAAGACAGCCAACTAGCTGGTTATTATTGCAAAGGAAACTTTTTTTTACTTTTATTAATTGTAAGATTAACTTTAATAAATTTACACACCTTTTCTTCTTTTATGTTAGAGTTTTTTAAATATATTAATTTTGTGCCAAAAATTAAGTATTTGACTTAAGTTGCAATTTTTTTAACAAAATTTCAGTTCAGTTTAAAATGTAGTTGGAATAATCAAAAATCTTAAAGTTTCGTTAACGATATACTTTAGTTGTCAATAGACTAAGTAAAAACAAAGGCTAAAAAAGAGCTTTTTAAGGCCTTTAACATGAGGCAACCGTAAATTATTCAGCAAAATATTTTAAAAGTATTTAATTAGATATTTTATGGTTAAAGGTTTAATTGTATAGCTCTTTCTTAAAAGCCATTAATCTTTTTATTTACCCTTATAAAATGCTCAATATTAATTGATGTCTAATTACTTAACTGTAAAGATATTACAGCCGTCATTAGGCAATTCTTTAAAAACAATTAATCATTGCTGTGGCTTGTAGGATAACTCAGAAAGCTCTCATTAAAAAAAACTGAAAATCTTTAAAATATCCTTTAAAAACAAACCTGTAAAATGCTCAAAGATAAAAAAAATATATTTAAATGTCTACATTAATGCATGGAGCTTGTACAATGCTGAACGCTAATAATGTTCCTTTCAAAAGTAAAAAAAAAAATTAAAATACGACAATGAAGGCTCTTTAAACTTCTTATTTTGTCATTTTTACCTTTTTTTATTTTTAAATTCATTTCTAATCTGAAGAGTTTTATTCTTTCATTTTTTATTGTTTTTTTTAGGTTTTTTTTTTAATAAAAAACTTTTGAGTTTAAATTGTATTTTTGCTTTAATATTTTTGGCGTTACCAGGGACTTTGGGGAATTTAAAATTTTTTTGCTTTTAAAAATTGAAGAACAACGAATTGAACATTTAAAAACAAAAACCACCTGCAGTGGAACCCTAAGCCGATTTGGTGTATTTATAGATACATAAAGCATTTATAAATTTTCTTTTTAATCCTGGGAAAAAGAGAAATAAAAACCCCAAAGAACTAGCTTAAGTCATAAAATATTCATAAACAAATATATAAATAAATTTTGGAATAATATTCAAGAGAAAAAAGGCTAATTTAACAAAAAGCTTAAAAGTGAAAATGATTATTGAAATATATGAGCAGGTATTTCAAAAAATCTATATCTATTATATATATATATATAAATATATATATATATATATATATATACATATAGTAACATGTGGCTTTAAAATATTATTTCTTGTATATATTTTTTGCGATACTTCTTAAATCTGTGCAATCTATATTGCATTTGACTTAACCCATAAATGCTTCCGGCATCTTTGAAGATACAACCACAAGAAAAATTCCAGTATATTTAGTTTTGGTAAAAATATTTCCAAAATAATTTTACATGGTTCCAAATATAATGGGCCTTAACAACTAATTTTTGTTTTGTCCTATCCACATCAGTTACAAACAAAAAATATAGAAAAGTTACAAATTAAAAAAAAACCAGATATTATAAATATGACCGAGGTTTATGGACAAAATCTAAACAATCAGTAAATAATATCCTTTTTTGATATTTATGTAATAGAGTTGTATCAATACAGTTGAAAAGAGGATACTATGCATCTGATTACGACTGAAGAAAAGGAAATGCATCATAATGATATTGTCCTTAATTCGTCCCTTAAAGACTATCTCCTAGATACGCTTAATGATGACGCAAATGCCTGGGATAAACTTGAAGCAGAACCTTGTTACTAAGAATCTATTATATCAGCATGTTCTGTATTCCAACCGTCTCTAAAAATGCTCTTTCTGCTCCCTAAATATTCGAATGTAAAAATTAATTGCAAGTCTAAAAGAGTTTGAAAAAGTTATATGGAAAAATGGCATTAATTTTACCAGCAACTTAAATTTGGAGGTGACTCTAGCTTACCAAAAAACATTCAAAATCTATCAACACCATATCAAGTTTGGAGCTACAGGTTACTTGAAGCATTTATTTTTGATAAATTTGATATATATCCTTATATCTTCCGTACATAAGAGAGTACTGGTCTAGTAATAACGAAGACAGCATAAAAAAAATAAACAAACAAATGTCATGCAATCTTTTAGGGAAATTTTAAGAAATGATTCATTTAAATGACAAAAAATAACAAACCTTCTCGTAATGATTCTAATTGTGACAGGCTTTTTTAATAAGACCTATTATTGCCGCATTAAATTAACCTTTCAGAAGAATTTATTAAACCAATACAATATGTGTCGATGAGCAAATGTACTCAAAGAAAATTGGGAGCTTACTCAAAAATATGTGCTCAACAAAACAAAAAATGAGGCCTAAAATAATTTTGTGCGATACTTTAGAATACTCATACAAATTTAAGGTAGACGATGGCAGTCCAGTGGTTTCAGTTCAATGTAAACCAGAACTTCATAAGACTACTACGAGAAAAACCCCGATTTTATAGTATACTTTGACAACTTCTATACCAATGAGCCATTAGTAGTGTTTTTCATACTCAGGAAATATTATCAGTTAGTGGTTAGAATAAAAAATTGCAAATTTCCTGAAGTAAGGCCGAAATTTGATCGTGAAAGTATGAAAAATATGTTGCAAATATTTGCTGTCATATAAAAATAAAAAAATTTTAAATTTAATATCAAGCTATTTTGGCGCAAAAACGTATATTAGACAATGAAATGCAATAACCAACTGCTAACAGATTTAATTATGAATGAAAAAAATTGTTAAGATGATTCCTTGCCCTCAAATTATCAAGGACTACAACTGCCAGATGGATGGGGTCGATTTAATGGACTTTGAGCAATCAACCTTAAATACATGTGAAAAATCGAAAATGGATAAACACGATATTTCACCACCTTTTGTATATAACAGTAGTTAATTCCCAGCTATTATACCAAATAGTTTATAAAAACAAACCTGGATTGAAGGCAATTGATCAATCGATTTTAAACTGGAAACAGGGGATACACTATTTTCATTTAACACACAGCAACCAACTAAGAGGGGTCGACCAAAACAAATAAAAATAATAATTTTATTTATAGGGTTAATTGTGGGTTAAGTTTGTCTATATGTAGTTCATTGGTTCTTACACCAATTTGTCAGTAGACCTTAACCAAATTCTTGAAAAACCTCACGAAATTTTCTCTTTTGGTATGATAACTTTAATAAATTTATTGAGAATTACTATTAATACTGTTAACTGGGATTTTTAAATATTTTAGTCTGCAACAATTCTGTTAAGGTTATTTAAAAAAAAACATTCACACTCACATTCACATTCAAAACACATAAAACATTCATGAGCTTTTTCAAAAATTTTGTTGAAGTCTTCAGACGATTTGGTTTTTTTACAATAACAAAATACATATAAATCATCCCAAGGTAATCACTACCTCGGTTTCGAATAACAGAACATTAACCTATAAAAAACCCCTTTAATAAACTAAGAAATTTTGGATCAAATCCTACATAATATTTGAAAAAAGCTACAATAAATTGTTTTAAAATATAAAATATAATGACAGCAATTAAAGTTAAAACCCAAATTAATTTTGTCTTTATTATTTATGTTAAGACAAACAACAAAAAATTGTGTCTGCAATTAAAATTAATTGTCTGGGTAATTAAGAAATTATTAGCGCCCTAAAAAACAATTTTTTGATTTGCAACACTTATTTATTGGTGCTTTTCAAATGAAACAGACAACGTTGTATAATTAAATGCTCATGTAGATTTATAACCATGTATCTATGTAGAGGGAGTAAGCACTGAAAAGCAAAATTTTTTACAGCCAAAAAACTTTTTTATTTTAATTAAAGTGTCCATTTAATAAGATTTTATTTGAAGAAATAAATACTTAATTTAAGAATTTTGATTTTTAATACAAATTTTTGATTTTTAGTTTGGCTTTAGTTCATATAATTTCTTTTTATTAGAAGAAATTATTATTTTCCGTTAATGTTGAAAGAAACTTTCAATTTGAAAAAAGCTGATTTTTCTACCGCTACTAGCCGAGTAGAATGCATTTTCGAAAGCAGCTACGCAATTTCATCATCAGTACTCTTTGAACGGTAGTAGTGTATTTGATTTTTGATTTTTATCAAAAATCGCCTTCGATTTTTCGGCATGCATACTGTTACAATTTATTTAACAAGAATAAATTCTTTCTTTTAAAAAAATATTCAAGAACTTAAAAAATATAATATAATATATAATTATAAGCGAATTCAAAGAAGCAATGTATTTTTTTATATATAAAATTTTGTCAGTTGATACATATGTATGCATATGTATGTGTATGTATATAAACGTAAAATTTATTTGTTTTTGTCGGCTTTATTTTGAGTATTTCCTAAATTTTATAGTATGTGCAAATTTATTTCTCACTTGTTAAGCGGTATACAGGCCTCACGTGTTGTATTTAAGTTCAATACTCGAACATAACCAACCTTAATAAAGTACCAAAAATAATAAAAAAAAACATGGTGGCGTATGAGTAATACTTGAAGTTTTGTAGATTTTATTATAATACGTATGCGGTGTTTGGAACAAAATAGTTAAAGATAGTATTTGCTTACAAGCTTTTATATTAAAAATCATCGGCTATCCTAGTTCAAGGTAGCACATAAAAAATGGATAAATAACTGATTAAACTTAAGAAAATATTTCTTATTTTGAAGGCTTTTTTTATTTATTAAAACTGGTACTACTTTTTAGAAACTAAACCTACTTCTTCTTATTATGAAAATCAATAGAATTCAATTAGCTTACCTTTTTTTGTTTTTGAAAATTTACAACGTTAAGAGTTTTATTTTAAGAAAAACGTACTGATGCATGTAATGAATATATATTTGTGGCCAAGTAGAACTAAAGCAAACCATAACAATTTTGTCTGAATAATTTAAATAAAACATGTTGATAAACTATACTGACCAAAAGAAAAAAAAAGGAGACCGGAAATTAACATTAATATTTAATATAAATAAAAAGTCCCCAAAAAATAACTTAACTTAGAATCATGTTAGTTTTTGTTTGCGTGTTAAAAGTATTTGCTACATTTCAATTATAATTATTAATTCAGTATTAAAATACCCTCCTGTTATTTTGCTATTATGTTAACGGCAGAATTATACAAATTTATAGTTTTGTGTTCTTGCGGAAAAAATTAAGGCTTTTAGGTATGTAAGTCACGCTTTGTTAGGTAAACGTGTGTTTTTACTTATTTTTCTACCTTTTGTTTTGAAACTTGCTAAGAAATATACATTTCGGGTTTTTTGCTATTACTATTTGAAAAATAAAACTTCAAAAAAAATGTTTGGAAATTAAAACAAAAATATATTATAAGCGTTTTTTAAACTTTGTAAGAATTAGGGAAAGACAAAACAAATTTGGGTTTAAGGTTAATGAAAGAGGCAACATTTTTAGATTCTTTCAAAAGTAAAAAAATTCAAAAGAGAAAACTTTTTTGGTGTTTATAAAAATCCTATAAATCCTACAAAAATCCTAAAAATTTACGTCTTAATCAAATAATAGTTATATAACACAACATAGGTGTCAGTTTTTTTTTTTTTTTTTTTTTTTTTTGAGAAAATAAAAGAAAAAAATATTTTTCAAATTTGTTTGACAGATCAACAAGGGAACAAAAAGTACTTCTTTACGTTGTTGGTAAAAGCGTGGCCAAAATAAATCACCCTATTGGAAGATGCTCTTCTCTTTGCAAATGGTGGCCAATTTTAAATCGGCTTTGACATACTTATGTGAGCTTGACAGATATAGAATACAAGTTAACAAGCCAGGGAGCAACGCACTCATCCAAAAGGCGGGATAATCGTGCCTACTTTTTTGTGTAACAATTCTTCTGTAGTGTTTGCGCAGTGCAAATTTTGTCGCCGATTCCCCGTTCTTCTGGCACCGTTTACGCAAACACTGCGCCATTTAACCACCACCCTTAAAAGTTAGGGAATTACACAAGTAGCAAGAGTTGTTGTCCCCGGAGCACACGTCCGCCGATAAGTTTGCCGCTGTTAACGACGAGTTGAGCTGTGGCAAGAAGCATCGACCAGATGCCGTGTCTGGCCATTAGACATCAGCCAGTCATCCCTAAGGCAAATTTTGGTCAAAAACATGCACATTTTTCCATACAAGGTCAAGTCCCTGCATTAGCTGTTGCCTGCCGACCGCCAAATGAGGTAGTCTACGCCCAAGCCAACCTCAATTTCGAGGTTAAAGTGGACGATTTTTCGACAAAAATTATAAATATAAATAGATGATATTTACTACCAATGCTCAGTACTGAACAAAGAGTGCTGATGAGGAGTTGTAGCGGGCTCTGAAAATGCATTCCACTCGGCTAGTGTCGGGAAACTAAACTTTTTTCAAATATTTCTTCAATGAAAATCTTATCACAATAAATTTGAACCAATTAGCCTGATAAATTATAAAGGAAATTTTGGAGATGAAAATTGTTCAAAAATACGCTGAAAATAAAATATGTATAATGAGCGATGTTGATCATTTCTGCCTCAGCGAATATGTGAAAAAGTAAAACTATCGCTCCAGGGACACTAAAAATCCTTGGGTGATGCAAGAGGAGCCATTTCACCCACTAAAAGTGTCTGCATGATGCGCAGTTTACGATAAAGAAGTCATTGGGCTATTTTTTTTTTCTTTTTTGAGGACGCCGCTGGTCAAACGACAACATTGGATGGTGCGCGCTATGGGGCCATGTTAGCCGAGTTTTTTCTGGGGGGCCGACGGACATGTAGTTCCAACAGGACGGAGCAACGGCACACTGCCCGATTCCCAACCGATATTCTGAATGCGGCGTTCCCGGGTTGCCTCATCTTTCGTTTTGGCGAACTATATTGGCCAGCTAATCACCCAATTTAACCGTTCCAGAATTTTTTGTGGGGTTTTTTTAAAACCCGTGCTTACGTGAACAAGGGCATAAGTGCGAAAATCTGTCACCCAAAGCTCTCGCAAAAGTGATGAAAAATGCCATAAAATGATCCCGTATAGCAATCAATTTTGACGGCGTCCATTGGGCCGATATCCTCTTTTCGATTTAATAAATGAATTTTTTTACGGTTCAAGTTACCATATTAAATTTCAGAAGAACGTTCGTAAGAAAACAAGCTTACTGTTCTTTCCTGCAAAATTTCTGTCTTTTTTAATATACATACTTAAATTCAACCTGGGCCCAAATTGAAATTGAAAAGTTCTTATTAAAATTTTATACCAAAAGCATTGACAACTCGATCAATCGATTACATTTTGATTCCAATCGAATGCGATAATATAGCCCCTGTGATTTGACCATAAGAAAACGATCAAGAGACAAACAGATGTTGTTAAATAAAATGTAAAGTGACTTAGAGTGGAACAGTATAACTGAACTTTCGTCCGTACATGCATATGCATACTACTCCCACCATGTATGAGATGTTTAAAAAACATTAATTCAGAATCCTAACATTCTATATATCCTGAAACCAAATCGCCGCTTTCAATTCGAGCAAAAATTAAAAAATATTAGAATTTCTATATTAAAACCATTGACAACTCGATCGAATTAATTAAATTTCGATTTGAATCGAATGCGGCGATTCGACCCCTGAAAGTTAAATGTTTTTCCTAATAAGACAGTAAAAACCTTATATTTTCAACAGCAATTGTCATCTGTATTTTGGTACCCTTTGCAATCGTTGCCTTCTTATTTCCAATACAAGTAATTAAATATTCTTTTTATTAAGTTAAGTATAAAACTTAGTTCCTCCTAATCCAAAAGCCATAGAAAAGAACAATTTTTTTATTGCTCCATAAAATTTTAATTAAAAAAGTGTTAGTAGTCTCTTTCTTAGAAAATCCCTTAAAGCCGTTTTATTGGGCAAATATTTTATTGCCGCATTTCGTTTTCGCCCTAAGCCTTGTTGCCATTTTCTTCTTTATTCTTTTTAAGATATAACACAGCACCTTGTCTTTTATTTGTCATTACTTATGTCGACCACAAGCAGTTAAATAAAATACTTAACAGTACATTAACTAAGAAATGTGTCAAAAGAGCAATAAAGAAGGAAAACAATGCACAGAGACAGATTAAGGCAGATACGCATACATAGGTGCGTACATATATGCGTGTATAGGAACACACACATAAACAGTGGATGGCTGAACGTATGTATAATAAAAATACATTTAATTGTATGTTAAAGAAATTACGCTTAATTTTTATACTTATTATTAACACAAATGAACACTAAATATACTGTTTGGTTTACTTATTCACCCATATACAAGAGCACGAACACGAATGAACAGTTATTTATGGGAATTCAGAATATATTTGTTCTTGAAAAAATTGAGTTTAAAAAAACAAACAACACAACACAACACATCAAAGCTTTAAGATAACATCCATTACGTTTTAGGCAGCAATTGTTAATCGTTGATAATCTCAAAGGAAAGGAAATGTTTAAAATAAATTTAGATTCTTCCTGACAATTTTGTCTACATTGCTAAAAATCATGATAAGTATTATGCCTTTCTCTCCTCATTTATAAGATTTTTGTGTCACTTAATTGAAGAGATGATGAGGTTTGAAATAGATTTTTTGATTTTTGTCTTAGTGGTATAAATTCAACTTCAAAAACAAAAGTTTGAAATATGACGTAAGCTTTGTATAAAGATTTTTTTCAATATCTCTAGGAGATTAAATTTACGTATTTAAAAAATTAATTTTTATAATTTTTTTAAATTTTTTTTCACAATATAAATCACCTTTGGTCCTTCATAAACAAACTAATGAAATTTTTTATTATTGTATTATTATTATATTGGTGCAAAAGTGCTTTCCGTTAATTTTTTTAACTCATTTCTTTAGTTTTTAAACTCATTTATATGCATTTATTTTAAAACAATTTTGTTTTAAACAAAACCATATAAATTAATCTCCTAAGATTTTACTTTCTAAGCCAACCACCCAACCTTTTCCTTTTTTATATCTTTAGTTTACTATTACTTTGCTTTAAATTTTTAAACTTATTTTTGATTTGATACTCCTTTGTCTTACTTTCTTAGAAATTATTTCTGTGTAACATTTTTATTTTTAACGGCCTTAAGGACTATTGTATGCTTGTAATGTGCATTTATGGTTTTTTCATTATTTTTCTGCTTCCGTAATTGAACATTAATCATTACAAAAGAACCAAATTTGGGTTTTCGCATATATTTATGTACACACATACCTACATGTTTTTTTTTGGTTTTATATCTTATTTGTTTTACTTGCAAAAGTATTAATAAGACACAAACAAAGAGTAGATATTTACACAAACAAAAGTTTTTAGAATGAGCATTTTATGGTATCCTTGTGACTTCTAAAAGGGTGATAAAATGATTTTAAACAAAGAAAACATATTCATTAACATATTTTTATTACAACATTGGGGAGTAAGTATTCCAATTTGCCAGAAAAGGTATTTTTATTTAAAAAATTTACTTAAGTTTTAGGAAAAAAACATAAGTAACTTGCTAAAAAAAATATATACGAAACCTTGATTTGTAAATGCGTTTAACAAAAAGTTTCAGATTATCCTTGAAACGTAATACTAAATGGCCTTGGTATACGGCAATGGGTGGAAAGTACTTCAGAGTTTAGCTTGTCTACTTTACTGGTCGCTCTACAAAAGTAGACTTTTATGGGTCCCTTAAACTTAAAGTTTTTATAAAGGTGGAAGCAATCTTTAATAGCTGAACTGCTTTAGCTGTTCTTAAACTTCTTACCTGTCTTAATGTTGGAAAGTAAATCAGTTTTAAATTTGAAGGCTGTGGCCTTTACAAGTTCTGTTAACAGTATTATGTCAAAACTAAAGGCGTTAGTCGCACCCCAGAGTGACGTTATCTTGTCACAACTTTGACTTATAGTCGAAGATATATGTTGTGGTTTATGTTGATAATGTTTTTTAATAACTACCAAAACTGCTCCTAGATATGGAAAGTATTATCGTTTATTTCTTTCATGGCAAATTTAAGGTTTTATCCCCTTTTGAAGTAAAAGGTTTAAAAAAATATGGTACCTGGATTTAAAAAGGCGACCCTAAGACTTGCTTTGGTGTAGGATCCAGTGACTATTTGTAGAATCTTAACATAATATCCTCCTATCTACTGCCCAATAAAATTAATGTATTTTTATGCCTATGATATAATAATATCAAGGAAACATTGGTGTTTTTTTCACCGCCAGGGAACGATAAATACTTCTTTATATGATCACGAGAGACGCCGCTAAAGGAAACGACAGAAACTTCATTGAAAAACCAGGTTTTTAGGAATTTTTCCAACTCAACGCGAAAAATTCAAGAACAAGCACAATAAGCTAAAGTGCTTAAAAATTAATTCCTAGTTAAACCAATGACACACAAAGGCTCCGTTAAATGGCCAACAATTAAGTCAGTAAAGAAGTAAATCAGATAGCAATTCTGTCAATCGATTCGCGCAATACTACATCATTACTGGTTATTGCTTAAGTCTGATTGTTTGCGGATATGGACTACTTTGAATGGTTAAACGAGCTGATTAAATAGAGGTTCAATTTTAAGATCTCTAATAAGGTAACTGGCATAAAACATTTGACAAAAAATGTCTCGCATAATTTAAAAATTTGCGGAGTCTCCGGTTAAGGTGAGTCCATAATGAAAAACATGTCTCAAAATTTTGGTCGGTCTTATATAGTAACTGGGAGTAAGGTAAATATATGAGTTATCTCAGACTTCCTTCAAAAAGTAAAAATAAACTGATGGTTTTCCTCTGAGAACGTCATGCTTTGGCTATTGGAAGAAATATATTTATGGTCAGCGAGTTATCAAGATGTAGATTTAAAAACCCATTGCGATACTTTTTAGTCACAACAGTAGTCTAGTATATCAAACTTTAAAGTGTTTAGTCAAGGTTGACACATTTGCGAGCCAACTAAACTACCATGGAAGCCAACAAAACATTTCGAAAGCATAACACTTTTTTTAGACATTTTATTTGCAATCTTTTAAGGCAAAATTAATGTACTGGAAAAACTTAAACAATTAGTTCACCCTTTGCTGGGGCTCCCTGAAAACAATACCTTAAGCTTCTCTGAGGAGGCTTTAATCTGGACGACGAAATTTAAGTGAAGTTTGACTTCTTTCAAAATGTATTGACAGGACTTTCAAAAGGCACAGGTAAGGTTATTAGGATAATGTCGTACATGTCTTAAAAAAACGTCATCTTACCCCTTATCATAATTCTCATGTAGCAAACTACTACGGATTTTAATGGTCCAATAATATATTTCTGAATAGCATTTACATTTCTTGAAGTTTTGAAAATACATTAAAAACAAAATCTTAAAATTATATTATTTGCTAAAGTTTATTGAATAATTTTGTTGCAAAAAAAACAGTTTACAACAATAAACATTTTTTCATATTTTTCTGTCGTAATGGACTTGCTAAAAAACTTTTTTTCAAAAGCCTTAAAAAATTTTCTGTCTACCGTTTTCTTTTGAAGAACTTTATCCATTAAGGCAGTATATGAATGTTTTTAAATACGTTTCCTTAATAGCTGTGTTTAGCTTTCATTCAGCATTTTTTTTTTATAAAAACAAACAAATAAATTATAAATAATTATATTTTTTTAACTGTTCCGTTTTTCCAATATATACATATATATCTACAATTCAATAAATTGCTGCGACCTTTTTACTTGTCATATTTAAGTCAACTTTTTTTTGGAGTTTTTTGTCCTTAAATATTATCAAATTCCAAAAACTTCAACAACAAGGAAACATTTATTTTCACTCCCTAAATTAAGAAAAAAAGTGGTTACGACAAAATTGCTATCTTTAAAACCCCCTTTTTTAATTTTTTTAAAAGTCTGTGCCATTTAAACCTTCCAAAAATACAAACAAAAATAATAAATACAAATTTTAAAGTGTTGCTCTGAAACTTGCGTTAATATAATTTGTCGTATAAAGACTAACATTAAGATATTTGAAATCTTATATATTATTGTAAAAAAAATAATTTTTTTTTTTATTTTAAAACATAAACAGGCATACATTTTTGTACATATAAAAAGAAACCTCCAAGCATGTTTGCTCTACAACATACACACATATGTATAAACAGTTATACAAAAGGGAATGAAACATTAGAAGCTCATATAAAAAAAACAGCAGATAGCCATTTCTAAGGACATTTTAATTAATTTTATTAAGTTTTCTAAGCTTTTTACAGAATAATTTTTTTTAATTTTGTATAGCCCTGTTAGAGGCTTAAGAAAAGGGGTAAGTATGTTCAGTGTAAGTATTTGCAAGGAAAAATGAGTTAAGGTCAGTCCTACATTGGATCATTCCATGAACATCCTGGAAGCTGTAAGGCGGATTTTTTACAATTTTCCAAACTTTGTATGGGAGCCCCATTAATTTAAATGTTTTCAAATAGAAACAAAGTAAGTCAAAAGACAAAAAATCTTAAGGGGTGGCATAAATTTTCTTGCTGAACTTGGTTTTGATTCTTACCTTGTTATTTTGTCAGTCAATATATGCAAAGGCTTATGCTTAGCTTAAAATCTTACCCCAATAATTTGGTACTAAGTCCACCACGCTTTGCATCTTCATTTTTTGCTGCTCTTCACAGAATATTTCGTATAAATTTTTTTTAGAAACTTTAGGATTTCATCTATGTTTGCTAAATTTTTTGATGCCATCCAGGGTTTTGAGTTGGATATGGATTTTGGGTGAAAATAGTTTACACTATCGACCACTTAACAGATAAGCCTCCAGTATTGTTTTTGTTTTATTTTTGTAGCCTCTTATGGCAAGCGTCTTTGAAATATCAAAGTTTTTCGCAGGTTTTGATGTAGACGGCAGCTTTCGATAAAAGGATTATCCAGTAAATTTTACTCACAGTGTTGAAAACGTTTTCTCGGGCTTTTGAAGGATATGTGCCCCAATAATCTTATTAAAAAAAATTTTCCTTTTTAATTACCTTAAAATTCACTTTAAATTTTTTTGTATCCCAAGTGTATTTAATCTGACTTATTTTCAAACTAATTTTTTATTTGATTACCCTCTATTCCCATTAGCATTTTGTATAACATAAACCCAAGTATATGTTTAGGATTGTGCGTTTTAATTTATATTTATATATTTTACTTTGCAAAGAATTAAATTTATTTTGAAGCACTAAATCTTGCCAAAAACCACAGAAAATAAATGACAAGAAAAATATTTAGTCTCACAAAAGAAATAACAAAAAGGTCTTTTATGCCAGTAATTCAAACAAAATTTAAGATTTTACATGTGATACATGTGTTTGGACATAAAGGGCACTTTGATATGCTTGAAGTTGTTTTTTAAATAAGTAAAAACAAAAAAAAAACAAATTTCCTAATAAAACCCAAATAAACAAGTTGATTTGCCATAAAGAATAAACTTTCGTTCTATCACTTTTAAATATTAAAATGAATGCCTTGCTATTGACTGCTTCCTTCTCATCACTTTCAAGCAATTTTTTGGGGTATGTTGAGTATCTTCATTACCACAACTGAATAGAAAATTTGTTGCTTTGTCAATTTTAACCAAAAAATTGCACTAAAGAAAAGTTATATTGAGCTTTATTGTTAACCAATTAACATTTTCCTTTTCTGTACCTATTAGAAACTCAAACATTTCCTAATAATGATTTTTAAGCTTAAAAAAATTATTTTTGCTTCTTCCGGCATCTGATGTGTTTGCAATCAATTTTTTAAATTTGCATTTCACTTTTAGCTTCAAAACTTTTGACCATTTTTTCATGCACTCTGGCCACTCTATTATTATATCTCCTTGATGTTAACGTTTTTGGTAAGCATCTATTTTACACTTTTTACTGTTTTTCTTTTTAGTAGGAATTAAAATAGTCCTCAGGCGAAAAAGCCACGATTAAAAAACAGGGACCGAAAATAACAGTTATTTTAAAAACTTAAAATCAAAAAGTCAGGTGGATATATTTGGATATAATTTGTTGTTTATCAGATATTGGTGCTGTTATGCTAAGGAATAATAAACTTAAAAGACTTTAATTTTTTGACTTTTATCAAGAAGTCACTTTATAACAATTATTTTTTGACCGATATTTTTTTGGTCAAAAATAAAAATTAAAATTTGGCTTTAATTTTTTAAGTCAGAAATTAAAGTTAAAATTCGACTTTTGTTCCTATTGAAAGCAGATGTTAAAAAAGTTAAATAAAATTTTAATTAAATATTAACACAGTTTTTATTTTTAGAATTATAAGTACATGTTGTATTTGTATTAAAACAAAAAGAAAAAAAATATAATAGAGTACATATGTATACAAAAACGTTTATTGGCTAGAAAGGTAAGGAGTTGGTGTTTTGCATATTTTGCTCTGAATAAAAGTCAGATTTTAACTTTTATTTCTGACCGAAAGAATAAAAGTGGAAAAATAACTATTATATTTTGACTTTTTTGAAAAAAGTCATAACTGTTACGGTCCCTGTTAAAAAATATAAGACAAGGCGAAAATCTAAAATAGTTTTTTTTAATTTAAATATTTTAATTTAGCGTACTCTTGAACACGTAAAGAGAAATAATGTTAAAAATTATATTTTTTTTTATCATTATCTTATGCACACCATCTTTTTGTTTCTTGTTATAAGACTTTACCATATAGTTAAAATGAAACCCTAAAAGAAATTAGCTAAGCCAACAATTTTATTCAGAGTTAAAATACAAAAGCAACTATAGTTATAAATGATTTTTAGCTCATAGCCTAAAGAAAAACCAACTTTTAAATAATATTTAAGGTGGTTAGTAAGATGGAAGGTCAAAAAAAAAGATCAAGTCCAACATATATATTCCTAAGCAATTTACTTTCTTATACTGCGCTGGTTTTGAAATGGAAAAAAATAGAAGTTGGTGGTAGAGAAGTGGAAGTCTGGGAAATATTTCCGTACTTCCACGCTGGTATTAAAAACTTAGATATGGACATAGGAAATGTTCAATCGATTTTATGACCCCCTTGCATGCCCAAAATTTCTTCTTGCGAAACCATTTACGCAAAATTCCCTAAGCTGGATCACCCCAATCAAATCAGTTAGTAAACTGTTTAATTTTTAGCTCGAACTGTATGCTAAAACTGACATCCTAAGGTTTCAGTTCTAGCTGTTATGGCTAAAGTCTTCGTGTTATTTCTAGGTAGTCATATAATACCAACTTAGCTAGACTTCTAAGAATTTATAATTATCCAGTTACATTCCAGTACTATACTTGATTTGGTACTTTCCGATATTGCCTCTTGACTAACCGTAAATATCTTTACGTCGTGTAGACTTACATGCGTGCTAAGCCAGGACCAGTATTCCATTATTGTACTAGTAAGACTGCTGTAGTCTAGAACGCGGAAGGAGATATTTGAATCCGCGTTTTTTACACAAAAGTCAAGTTATATTCTGTTGTCAACCTAAGAGCAACAATAAGCTTATTGGGCCATCTTCCCTGAGTTCTTTTTAACCAGAATTCGGTATCTGGTAATAGCGCCCTATAAAAAGCTTTACGGTTTCAATGTTTCTAAAGAGTCTCCAAATACCTCTTAAATGTGTTGATTTTTTTATTGTTCCCATTATTTTGTTCTTCGGTACCTATATACGCGGATATTAAAAATTTAATCAATTACAACAAACAAACAAAAATTTTGACAAAAGTCCCTTTTAAAAAATTATTTTAATTTTAGACTTTTAAAGTAAACCCGATTTTTTTCATTTAAACAAGTAAAGAACAAAAAAAAAATCTCCCATTGATTATCCTGCTTAAGACACGAAACCCTTACAAATGTCTGTCATTTCCATTTTCTATCACTTGAGGGATTTTTTTAATTCTTTTGTAGTAAATCAATCAATCATAATCAGAAAAATGTCATAAGCCTGCTCACGGTTGGTATGGTAATGTATTTCATAAATAACTTCTGCATTCGTTATTAATGTGTCATGTCTACAAAAAGATTTTCTTTTATCGTAATATCGTTGTCTATAATAAATGAGTGCATTAAAAGATAATGAAGTTTAGTCCTTAAAAAGCCTAAGTAAAGAGACGTGTAGAATATAAACAAAAATGGAAAGAGACGAAGATATAATATCAATTTTTTAAGGCAGGATTGGACAATAAGAAATATAATGTTTAAAATGCTAAGAAGATCTATTTTTTTTTGTATTTTGGTGGTTGTATTATTTTCGAAAATTTTAAAAATTTCTTTAAAAAATATTTTTCAAACTACATACGTCTCAAATAACATTTACATTAAAAAAACAATGAAATACATAAAGACAACTAATAAATAACATTCAAAATTTATTAAATTTATGCTATGGGCTTATAATTCTACATAAAAACTAAATATATACTCTCTCTGTCTTTGCAAGGAGACGTATGATTACGTCGTTAATTAAAATATCACGTATACGTCAGGGAGAAATTTATATAAAATTTCAAGGACCACAATAATTATGCAAAAAAAAATAAATCCCAAAAAATATGTTTTTTTTATTTATTTGTGTAATTTTTTGATTTTTTGTCAAGAAACAATTATTGTTTTTTAATTTTTATTCTTTTGGAAAAACTATTAATTTGATTTTAAATTTTTTTAATCAATTATGAGTCATTATTATTTTGATTTTTATATTTATTAAAATATAATAATTTTTACCAAAAAAAAACATAAATAAAAAAATATTAATTTTTCCTTAACAAAAAATTATAAAAGTTTAAAAAGCACTTGATTTAAATAAAATACTTTCCGGTATTTCCTTGAATGTTGTCCAATAACCAATTAATTCTCCTTAATTTTTTTTTTTTTTTTTCATTTATATTTATTTTTTTTTTTCAAAGTAGTTTTTTGCTACCATTAAAAAAAAACAAGAAAATTTTACAATGGTTTAACGAACAAAGGCAAAACAACCAACCACAAACAAATGTGTTTGCGGTGAAACATAACAAATTGAAAAATTCAATATAAGAAACACTTACAGTGAAAATTTAAGCCGATTTTATATTATAACATATACATGAAAAAATTATCAGTTATCTATTTTTGTATCTTAAAAAAAATAAAAATAATGAAAACTACCAAGGACTAGCTACAAGCACAAATATACGCAAAATATTTAAACAAAAAAATATTAAAATATTTCCTGTATTTAAAAAATATAGAATACATTTGAGTTATTAAATTTAACTTTTTTATACCTTTTGATAATTTCTATTTATTCGGCTTTAAGTTCATTATTAGATTTGTAATATCAAAGAATGAAAATTTTTATTAAAAGTTAAGTAATTCCAATACTAGCCGAGTGTAATGCATTTTCGAAATCAGTTACGATTTCTTGTTGAAGACCCATCGGACTGTTTTTATATTGTTTTAAAAGGATGACTATAAATTTTTCGATCAAAACATTTCTAACCTAAATACTAAACATAGGCACTGGCCTTTTAACCTAATATTCGCAAGTTCATTAATATATTTGTGTTTTTAAAGCTCAACTGCAGTAATATAGTTTACGTTGCCCTGCAGTCACTACTACAGGCTGCCTGTTGCAAATTTATATTTTCAAACTTAAAAAAAACTGTAATAATTGACACAAAGCTTTATATAGAGCAATTAACGATAGAATGGAAATCCAGATAAAACCAAGTTTATGATATCAACGCTCAAGACGTCCAGTAAACTTGGGTAAAGGGCGGAAGTTAAAAACTACAACTTCAAAATAGTTAAGAATTTTATCTATCTCGGCGCTGTCATTAACAAAATAAAAACATAAGTTTTGAAATAAAATGAAAAACAAAATTGGCCAATAGGCGCTTCTTTTGACTAAGTAAGCAATTATAAAGCAAAGTCAACTCTTGACAAACAATAGTCACTCTCTAAAAGACACAGAAACTACCCGTGCTTATATATGATTCTGAATCATGAGTACTTGCAATCTGATAAAAAAAAGTGCTTGGAGTTTTTGAGAGGAAGATTTTTTGGAAAATCCTTGGACTAACCTGCGTTGACGGGGAATACCGGTGTCATGTTAACCGTGAGCTGTGTAAGCTGCAAGCAGACATAAAAATGCGTATCAAAATTCAACGCTTTCGTTGACTAGGTCATGTTTTGGGAACAAGTGAAGACGTTTCAGCTACGAAAACATTTAAATGCGAACCTGGTAGCGGATCATACAGAAGCGAAAGTCCGAAACTCTGATAAAAGTATCAAGTGAAGAAAGACATTTGAAACTTGGTGTTAGAAATTGGAGAAGAAGCGCAGAAGATCGAAGCGCCTGGAAATTATTTCTGGGTTGGGCTAATGAAACAAAAGTTCTGTAATAACCATCTAAATATGTAAGTAAGTAAGTTTTGGGAAAATAGTTTAATATTTTTCACCTCCAGTTTTAAAGTTTAAAATTAAAGTAAATATCATTTTATTGCTTAAAAAATTTCTGAGCTTCTTTTTTTAATTGGTTGATTAGCATTTACTGCTCTATGTGTTTTGGTGTTCCTAATTATAATTTCTAATTTTCTTAAAAGGCCATTGAAAACCAAAATTACCAACAAAACCTGCCTTGATATAGTAATAATGGGAAACTTCTAAAAGCTTCTACTCGAAATAACTAAATGCTTTTAAAGTGGACCCCCAGCATATTGGTACCTGTTTTAAAATGACGATCAATTTTTTTGTTGATTTAATTTATATTTTTTTTATTTGAGCAATCTATGATATTTTTAATGATAAAAACAGTAAGTATTACAGGAACTTTTTATTTATTTTTCACCCTGTAGCCTACAGCAATAAAAATATTTGCGTCCAGTTTAATAATAAAGTTGTATTTTCCTTTTATTTCTCCGTCATTTGGTTGCATTTACCTAATTTGATTAACTACTTTAAAACTACCCTACTTGGGAATTATTTTTTATTTTAAATCAAAGATTTGATATCGTTGAATTAGAAAAGCTATTCTTATTATTGGTAATAAAGTACCAAGTAAGTTGCGTATACATGAGAAATGATGTAAATTTACATCTTTAACTGTATTATAAAATGCAACTTATGAACATTTGATCACCAGGAGTGAAAACCAATTATAAAACATGTAAGTAAAACTATCACACCCATCACAATGGAATTTCCCATATGCAGTTATATAAAAAGGTTTAGGCTATTGTATCTTAACATATACTAATTTTCATTTTGACATATACACTTGCCTCTTATCGTGCTGCAGCAAATATGCATGCTCATGCAAGTTTAATCTTATAAATGTTCATTTGAACATCTAACTTCGTCTGTTTAAATATTAAGTGAAAATGTATGGCGCTGTTGAACTTATATGTTTTCCCACTTACAATGATGACAATTGTCGTAAAAGCCACTACATTGATATCTATGTTCAAAAACAAAAAAAAAGAAATTTAAGAAAAATTCTTCTAACTAAAATTCTTATACCAGAGAATATATAAAAGACAGAGCGTAGTTGTGGCATATAAAACCCTTAAAGAAAAGAGTATCAAAAGGGAATCATAAAATATGCAAAAAGTAAGTTTAAGCAAATTGCAGACAATGTTAAAATATAAAAAAGCTACATGAATGAAGAGTGCATAACAAATGAATTAAGAAACTTCGGTATTTTTTAAAACGATTAAATATTTATGTGTTAAAAAAAAGAAGAAAAAAAGAAGTCTTAAGTTATACTTAGCCGTAAGTTTTTTTTTCTCTTTTTTACTTTTTAATTACAAGTTTCAACATTGTTACAGTTTAAACTTGTTTCGTTATACTTAAGACTTAACTGCTTCCGTTTCTTACCATGTTTTAGTCCTATTTTGTTGGTTTCTTTTTGTTTTCTTTTTTCCTGTTGGTTTTTTAAAGGTAAAGTCGTTGTTTCTCGCTTTTGTGTTTTAGTAACGATTTGATTTAATCTGTTTCCTTAAAATGTGTTGTAACTATTCGCTGTTGTGATTAGTATTTTCTTAAGTTGTGGCTTTCAATACTATGTTGTAGATGAGGATTTGATTGTGGAACTTATAATTAGAATTTACCACGTAGTTGTCCTCGTAAATATACTACTGGGCAGAAAAAACTTAATGCCGTTGCGATGGCATTGTATCGCTTAGTTTTATGGTTTCTATGGGTTGTGAACCATTGAATATAATTATCTCTCAATGTCTCTGTAACAACAATCCAGGGAACCATAGCCGTGCTTTGCCATCCCACTTGTCGTTACTTGTCGACGGAATCTAAAGGAGTTTACCCCAGTTGTGAATGCCAAGGCGACTAAGAACGTCAATTCATTCCAGCACCAATGCCGAGGTGACATCATAAGCCATGAAAGCTTTAAGAGCCGCTTGGCTGTCCGAGGAAATATACATTCAGGTTTTCCTCATATTTTTTTCTCAAGCGTACATAGGCGCTGTTGCAAATGGCATAAATTTCTGCCTAAAATATCCACGGTTTTTGCACATAGGCTGGGAACCTTAAAATCCCTAACCAAAAATACCAGCACCGGTATCACCATTCGATTGCTTAGAACCATTCGTGTACCAGACCTGAGCCTCTTGCTTAGAACCCCATGGGCCAAGATATCTTTGTCGAAGATTTTGTCATGCTAGCCTACTCTGATATTTATTCAGGTAAAAGTTTGTGTATAGCACTGAAGACCCGTGATTACTCCTAACATTACTATATCCATTGTGTTTACCCAAAAGGTATTTAAAGTAAAAATAAATGAAAAAGAAAACTGAAATAAGAATAACTCACAGGTGTGCACAAAAAGTAAAGAAGAAAAATTAAAGGAAGAGTTAACATATATGCATCCATCCAAGTGTTCAGAAATGATAATTCATTTACATTCTTTTTTTTCGAATAAATCAACTTGTTTTTAAAACCAACACAACCTCATACTTCAGCTAAGTCCTTCACACCTGAGAGTTCCTGGCTAATTTTCCGACCTCTAAAATTGTTTTAGGTTTTAGTTTTTGGTAAAAAAAGGGATAAAAAAACTTTAGAAAAAGTACAATCACTTGTGGAAACATTTAAAAATTTAATGACATTTGAAATATAGGTACGTGGAAGCTTCAGATTAATTGAAAATTCAACCCGATTTCATATGTAACGTTCTTTAGAGTTTTTTTTTTATATTTTTTTCTTTCATGTTTTTTTTATTTTATTGTTATTAAACCATTTTGCTATAATGTCTTTCGTCTTTTTAAAAGGTGATTGTTTCTGCAACAGACACATTCCCTCATGTTACTTTTATACAATTGAAGGTACCTGTGTTCTGCTTCACTTACTTTTAACTTCCTGTTGCTTCCGTTATATTGGATTCACTCAGGAATGAGAATCTGCACGAATAACGTTTAAAACAAAAGCATGTATTGTAATTCCCATATGGTTTTTCATTCCTTTTGATAAAAAAAATGAAGTTAGAACAGAGTCATGTTTTATTTTACTACCGCTTTGTATAGAACTTTTTAGTCAAAATATTTCTTTGTATATATGTGTTCACTCGTATTCCCTTTATTAAGAAAGTAGCTCTCTTTTTGCTTCTTGTTCCTTTTTTATTGTTAAAGTAAGTTTAACATTAAGTCGTTCAATGGCCTCGTTACAGATGATCATGCCTGCAAGCAACCAGCCTACTCGTGCCACATAACTCATATACAACTAAACACTCATATAGACTGAATGGCACAACCAACAACAGCTAAAAACATAATGACAAGTAGATACTTAACTTTGCACTTAGTCTTTGCTTTTATAACAAGAATTTTAAAAAGTCTAAAAGTCCACATAGGCACACTTACATTTCTTTACTCTTAAATGTACATTTAGGCTGAATTCAAGTCAAAATAACGATTTAACATATTTTTTTATTGTTAAAAAAGTCATTAATTTTTCTTAAAAGGATATTTGATAATTTTTAGAAAATTTTTTTCAATTTAGATGGCCATTTAAGTTTTTCATAAAAGCAATTTTTAAAGCTACAAACTATAATTCGGCTGTAAAGAGTTTGAACATCGCTATTTTTAGGCTTGTACTAGACAACGTAATCAATAACTTTGACGTCTAAGTAAAACACAACAATTTGCCTTAATCGTGTTTCATAGTAAATTTGAGTTAAGTTAAGCTTTTACACAGATTCTTTGTAACAACTTTGAGTTAAAAAGGAAAGGCATGTTAGGTTAGCTGGAACAATCAACAGTAAAATGAAAGTAAAGTAACGGACAGACGCACAGTGGGTTCGATGACACAGAAAGTGGCGATTAATTCATGGGAGCCGTAATTACTATTTTTTAGAAATTTTTTTTTTAAATCGTTAAATATGCATAAAAAGGCATATTCTGAAAAAAAATACACGGAAAAAAAATTTTATTTACGATTTTTTAGACATTTTTATTTTTCGGAAAATTATAGTTTGTTACAGAATTTTCGCCGTAATTTTAAAAATAGAAGCAAACAAAAGCTTATATTGTCTTTTTTCTAAAAAATGAAAAAATAAATATATATTTTGCATAAATATGAATATAAATTTAATTTAAAGTCTGAATTTGGGGTTTGAAGGATTTCGAGAATTTTACAACTTTTTTAAAAAAGTAAGGAAATAAATTTTTATAATTTTTTTTTGTTTATCAATAATTGTCATACACTTAAAAAAAACCATATTATGTTCATCCTCACCTTCATCATCATAATCTTTGCTATCATTACTCTCACTATCATATATTTCTTGAGAAATAATAGGCGATAGCAAATGCTGTAGTTCGGAATTTGATAATTGTTGCTTTTCTTTCCGCTCATTTTGTTAATTATTGCTAGATATGAATGGATCTGAACTTGAAAAAATCTATTTTAAATATCTTCCTTCAACTTTTCTCAGCTGCATTTGCGAGCAAAGTGTTCCCTATAATTTTTAAAGTCCTTATTTCTGGCTTCCTGAGCTTCTTCTGAAAGTTCTCCAATCGGTAAAAGGGCATATTTTATGATTTCGGGACCATGAATAAAAAATTTATGTATTGTAGGAAACATACAAAACCATTTTAACACTCTCGTGAATAAAGATGACTGAAACTTGTTCACGCACCTATCTCCGACAGCAACAACAACAATAGTAAGCACTGAACGAACGTTAGTTTTATTAAAAACATGACTGAAAAAACACGACTTCAATGCAAAAAATGGAGCAACAAAACCGCAATTTTTTTTTTTCTGTAATATCAAGCTAAGATTTCAAACTTTTAGAAAACATTAGATTCAAAACCCAACCTTAACTAACTTAGAAAATATGGTTCACGAAACATAAAAAATAGACCAATTTTGGACCTTTTTAAAAAAAATCGTCAAAAATATTTTCACACATATTTTCAAGAACACTATATCATTTTTGTACACTTTTATGCCTGAAGTTGAAGGTTTCACTTTTAAAATAACACTTTGTTAACGTTAAGTTTGGAAATTACGGACTTGTTTAATGCAAAATTTTACTTTTTTCGCTTCTTAAAAATATTGCAAAAAAATTTGTAATTTGACACGTCATTACGGAGTCAGCTGACAAGATAGGTGATTGAAGATTTACATAGTATGTAGAATTCTATCCGATATCAAATATTAATACAAAAACTTAATTTTAAAAATTCAATTAAGCGTCACTTTCGAACCACTTCAAACCAACGTGAGACGCCTTAAGTGCACTACACTCATCCCTTTCTGAACCCTGTGAAAAAGTAAAGGCTAAGTTGTCTGGGCTTCAAATTTTACCTTTATTTGGAGAATTGAATGATAGAATGAAATTGCGGATTTTATTTGTTAAAGAGTAAATTATCCAGATGTTCTCCGTCAAGTGCCACACGCTACAGTAAATTTGGTTTAATTGATCGGATTCATCGACGAACATTTTCCTTTAGAGCCAAAACAGATTGAAGATTGTCATTATAAAACCTCTTTTTTAGGTAGCACCAAAAAAAATCCACGGAAACTAGATCGGGCTACTTCGGTGGCCATGGGATGCCCCTAAAACAAATGACTTATCAGTTTTTGTAGGAAATTTTCGCGAAGCAAGTTTATCGAAGCTCTGGCTGTATGTGCAGTTGCTTCATTTTGTTAAATTCACAGGCGTGAAGAGTACGAGGGATGAGCTCGCGGAATTGGCAAAGAGGATTCCGTAAACATGCGTCGATAATTTTCACCATTGACACTCGTCGCTAGGTCTC
Organism: Melanophora roralis; assembly: GCA_963583895.1. Taxonomy (NCBI): domain Eukaryota; kingdom Metazoa; phylum Arthropoda; class Insecta; order Diptera; family Rhinophoridae; genus Melanophora; species Melanophora roralis. The sequence goes on along the minus strand of OY757188.1, from coordinate 90,234,834 downwards.
AAGAACTTATGAAAAAATTGGTCAAAATATCTTGTGCATGGATAAGGCACATCACGCAGTTACCCTGGAGCAATGCAAGGGTTTTTTATGTTCAAATCGAGGACTGCGTATTCTTGGATACCAGTAACAATAGTTTTACTTGCTGGCGTGGCTATTAAAGTGAAAATGAGCCTCGTTGCTCCAAAAAGTTGGGTTTAAAGTGCGTTAGTCCCATCCTGTTTACTTTAAGCAGCCTGACATTGAGCAAAAGGGGAATTGACTTAATTTAAATAATTTTCCATTATTTTGTACTTTAATTTATTATGAGAACTTTAATTTTAGTCTAGTGCTGACTGGACTAATATAAAATCACTTAGTTTAAGGATTTGAATTCTTATTATTAGTTCGCATTAGCGAAGATTCAATAATAAAAATATGAGAAAAAAAATTTTTTTTTATAGCATTTGACTATTTCATTGTATAACTATTAGATGTAGTAACAAATCCTTAAAAACACATTGAGCTGTTTTTGTTTGTTTAACTAAAACTCATTCATAGTAAGTAACTTATATTAAAAATTTAAAATCAAATTTTATTGCCACAATTTTATTGAATTTGTGGGTTCATTTGTGTCTATCTAATTTAAGTTCAAGTTATAAGTCTTTCTTCCTTCTCTGTGCTACATTCAAATTATTTTATGCTAAAAACCAAAAAAACAACTGAAATCAACAAATTTCTCTAACATCATTTGCATTGATTGAAACAAATCGTTTAAGGTTATAAAATTAGTTTTATGTGCATTTATGTGTAAATATGGATTTGAATGCAAATATCTTGTTCAATATTCAATCAATATATGTACATACATATATAAGTAAATATAAATTTTATCCTAATTTATTGCCATGCTACTGAAGATCTTTGGTCCAGTCTGTTTGTCTCTACAAAATATTAATATATTTATTTGCACTTGTGCATTACTTATATATAGATTCAAATACAACTACAAATACAACAACAAATTTCAACTCTGGTCGTGACCACTATATTTTTTCTGATGTGTTATTGTTTTTCTAGTACAAAAGCATTCGAAATTCAAAATTCTCTTAATATAAATTTTATATTAATTTTTTTTCTAAAATTTAAGATTTTGAAAGAGGCTGCTCTATTGATTGTATTATAGCTTAGCAAGGACTTGTCCCATTTTTTTAAATACCACCAAAGGACTTACCATAACATTAGCTTTAAATCTTGCAACTATTGTTTTAATCGATTTTTAACGGTTTCAAATATATTTATGCTGCAACTTTAAAAAATTCAAATAATTGGGTAAAAATTGGAGAATTTCAATTTTTCAAAAATAATTAAAAATAGAAAGTGACAAAAACATCATAATTTCAATACATGGTCAAAAAACAAGACATATTTAAAGTTATATAGTCCTTCTTTATTGATAATAATTACAAGATAATAGAATGATAAATATTGAACAATAGAATGAAGTTTTCTTAAAAATTAATTTCCATAAGGACTGCCCAACCCAGTTTGTCATAATTTACAAAAAAGTAGTCCAGTTTTGTATAAAAACAGCTTTAAAGTTGAAATAAAACCATTTTTAATATCATGTTAAACATTTTTTTAAATACCTACAATTTTTTAAAATTATTCGAGCCGAAATCATGAAAAATCGAAAAACTTATAATAAACTGAATTTTTATAGCTACCGGTCAAATATTTCTGAAAACCTTGAAAATTTTTAGAAATAATATTTGCACAGTTAGAAGATAATTTTTTTGTAGTGTTTCTGAAAAAAATTAATATGTCTTTCCTAAACTTTGAAACAACCAATAGAGCAGCTTCTTAAAATATTTCAAATACTAGAAAAAAATTTAAAAAATTTTTCCATAGATTTTGAAGTGTTGACTGTTTTTCTACTTAGGGATCTATAAAACATCGAAAAATATAGTGGCCATCAAATTTTGTTCAGCCTGTTATACAGTGTTATTAGCATGCAAATAGTCATATTTGAGTGTTTGTGTCGCATTAAATGTAGCTCAACAATCAATTACAAATTAGTTATGATATTGGACATTGACACATTATAATGTTTAGTGGTTAATTGTATGCATGAATTTATAACATGTAATGCATCTGACTATAACTTGCACACAAGCATTACTTATAATATTTTTGAGTTTTACTGCGACCTTTAAACTAAAGTAAGATACTTTGCTTTAATTTCAAAGAGCAAACAAATATACTTAGATTTAAACTGCTAAATTAAAATCCTTAAAAAGAGAGATATAAGTTATTTGCGAAATCATAAAACCACCTCCAACATAAGTATTCTACACAAAAAAACAATTAATTAATTATACAAATGAAATATTAAAGAGAACTGTCTTTCCGGGGTAATTCAAAACCAAACTTTATAGGCTTAGGTTTAGGTAGAAAAGGCAGCTGTTGAAGGAAAGGATACAGCTCACTTGGGTCCACTTAATTTTGTCCCTTTGTGTTACCTGAAGAGGCAAATAGAATAGGTTGAGATGGAAAGAAGAAATTTTAGAGAAGGATAAGAAAGAAAGAAAAAACAGAAAATTAAGCAAACTTACCAGGGTCTCTGGTGGGAATCGAACCCACAACCCGCAGACTGGTAGACTCGTGCACTTACCACTGATCTACTTTATAGAGACTCTACAAATAAATTACTCTTGGAATTAATAAAAACCAAATAAGAAATTTTAAATTGTATACAGTAAGAAGAACAAAAAAACGCTGATAAAACTTGCAAGGTCGCTTTTATTATACAGAATTTCAGACTGTTTTTGAACATAAGAAAATTTAAATAAAATATATTGCCTTAATTACCAAAGTTTTATGTTCCAGCCTTTTATATACATGTGTATATATGAAACGAAAACCTTTTCCTTACAGGACACACATATTCACCCTCTTTTTCACTTTTATACTAAAAAACAAATTGTCATTTAACTTAGCTAAAGAAAAATTATATCACCTCTGTTTATGTGCGTTTTCATGTCTGTGTGCATGTTACAAAATTGGAAATGAAATTTGTACAAAATGCACTTCTAAAGGTTCAATCGATGACGACAATTCAATTTGGTGTTGATAGGCATTGAGATACCAATCACTTGACATATTGTAATGACATTGTTAATGCAATTCACAATCAATATTCTCCTTGCTTTACCCGTAAGGTTAAAAAAAAATACCAAAAATATTTTATTCTTTCACCTATCCCGAGACTGATGTTTGTTCAATATGTAAATAAGGGTATCCAAAAAAAAAATTGCAGCTTAAGCATAATTTGAAAGCTTTTCCAAAAATTAAAATTTCGTCAACTTAAATTTTTTTTCAAAAAATCTAAAAAAATTATACAAAATATTTTACCATATAAGTTTTAATATTATGCCTAAGCACTCGTAAAAAGTGTGTGTTGGGGCACCCTTATATGCATACGTATTTATAACTACAAAAGGAAAGAGTCAAAAAGTGAAGCAAGGAAATACAATTTTTCTATTTCGACATGATTAGCTTCTTATTGCTAGCAAAAGAGTTTAGAATAAATAAACGAATTTCGATCTATTGCATGTACAAGAATAATGGAAAATAAAATTTTTTATCTTCTTAATGACAATATTTTTGCTTATATACCACTGTCAGTCAGTCAGAAATAATTTTGGTTTAGAGTAATAAGCTAACATATTTAGATGTTGTTGTATAGTAAAGAATGTGTAGACCCAAAATTATATGTTTATTAAAAATGACTGCAACGAATAACTTGTAATTTTAAATTATTAAAGTTATTAACTGCATGACGGTATTTTAGCAATATAATAGAAAAAACTATTTTTTATCTGCTAAAGACGAAAAAAAAAACATTTATAAAGGAAAGATCTGAAAACGCGTTATGTCCTGCAGGGTATGTAAATGTCAGTAGGCAACACATTGTCAGTTCTGCAGAATTTGAGATTTTTTTTTTAATTTATTTTTTAACCGGATTTTGGGGTGGCGAAACAAAACTTAATTAGTTAAAGTTGAGGCTAGCTCGTAAAATTATGTCCTTTTTACCAATCTATATGACAAAAAAAGGATCAATGTTGACCTTGAAGGGAGCTTAACATAGAAAATTTTACAGGTGGTACAATTCACAGAAATAATGGCTGTGAAACCCATTTTAAAATATACATGCACTGTGTATCGGCCGAATTGGCTTACTGCCTGTTATTACACTTTTTAGTACGAACCCTTTAAAGTATTTTTGAAGATATAATTTTGGTTACATATGGCTCATTTAATGGGTACTGAAAAATATATCAAGTTTTATGGCAAAATTTTTTTTTATTTTTTTTTTCTTATTATAATTCCAATTACCCTAATAGTTATTTCTAGATTCATGCTATGCAAATAATTTGCTATTATTATATTATATTATTATAATTATATTTTGAAAGGGATACCTACTTTTGATGTTTTCAATAAATTTTTGTTAAATTACCATACCATTTGTAATATCACATTACCATTTAAGAATCTCTAAAGGGTTAACAGATATCTTTCTTAACATGGTTAATTTTGTTTCACTGGTATACAAGCAGCATTGATAACTGTTGGATTTTAGGCGATAATATGTGTGTCACTAAAATCAAGGGTAAGGCGGGTATAGAGACGCAGATCTATCCGATTCCAGCTGGTATAAATCAACCAGGTTGGTATGGTTGATGGTTTTTGTTCAGAACTCCGTTGATCCTTAAAAAGTGTATATTTAACAGCTTTTTTGTTAGTGCTTGGATCAACTTTCTATTTTTTTCGGGAGTCTAAAATAGTATTTATGGTGCATGTAACATTTTGTCATGAGAATTGGACGAGGACAGGAACCCACCAAACCGACTCACCGCTAGTGGTTTGCAATGGCTCCTATCCACTTTCGACTTTTCTCCTATAGCACTTTACGACATTAAAATTCTTCACTCAATCAACACCCAAAAATCGTGTACATAACAGGGGGAAAAATTTACTTTCTTAAGCAGAAATAGCAGCTCAAGCAGCTTAAATTTTGCTGACGATATCTATTTAATAAAACGACAGTCAGGGGAAGAAAACTTGCTTAATATTAGCTATATTGGGATGTCATAAAAAATTGGTTGGTAAGATTGTTTTTTGGAATCTAAAATCCCCACAGTTGTTACAGCGGGATAGTAGATCAACATAGGCACTGAAGAGGGGGCATATATCACGGAAGAGAACACCACGATGTTTCTCAGAACACCTCAAAAGTAGAATACCTTTCTAGTAAAAATACAAGCCTCTTTGAGATGTTTAAAGTGAAATCTGTTTCAAGTAAAAACATAATTACTATTAGCAGTAAGCTCTCAGAGCATTGTGGTGCGCATGGTTACCCAAAGATATTTCCATTGTCAGATTATGCTGTTTTGAGCAATAAGGAAATAAATTGGATTTTGATGTATACTAAAGGATGTGGAATACGAAAATTATATGTGTATAATGTAAAATTTTAATACCTTTATTTTAATTACAAAAAACCTTTTTCCTCTTAAACCTGACGTTAGGCTTTCGCAACAAAAAATTAATGAGATGGAGTTGAAGTTAACTTAAGAGACACTGTGCCTGACGCAAGCACTTATGGAAGATGAATACAAAGAAAATGGTTAAAAGGGGCTAAATGAGCTTATTTTAAACCAGAAACCACGTAGAAGGTAAGCTGCATTGCAGTAACAGTTGGTTAAAGAAGAGTTGTAAGAAGTAGGCAGTAAAAAGCGTTTTCCTTTAAAGAACTGGCACCACTAAAACACAACTTAAAACTTTTATCTCAATACAGTAGCCTTTTAAATTCGAGGACAGTTAGGGCTTGTACAGTTGTTTAATATTCACCACAATAATTATCTCAGTATAGGTAACAGAGGTTAGTTTTGGAAGAATACCACGGATAATTACCTCCATATTAAGGGTGTATAGCTTTCACTGACTGGTGAGAGGGAAAATTAAATATGTTTTATGCCATCTGATGATAGCAGTTGGTTTCAAAAAGAAGCAATTTTAAGGGCAAAAGGTCTTATTAAGAAACATGCATAAAGGAAAGCCAAAGCATATAATAAAAAGGTGAGACAGCATAGCGTTTTATGCCCAGAATGCACTAAAACAAGTTAAAAAGGGAAATTTCACGTCCTTTGTTTAAATGTGAATCTCTTTGGCATGACAATATCTAAGTTTTCGGAGCATTGCGATGTAGTTTCTGAATAAATGTCAGTCGAGCTCACTTGTATTGGCTCGGTTTTTAAGCTCAGAAAAAAGCAGGAAGCTGTAGGACAAACAATTCGTCCCTATTATGTGAAGGTTAAAACACAATTCGATAATTTGTTGAATATTCAAGGTGAAAACAGGAATAACTTTAGGATAGCTAGGGCTATACATATGGCTAGGGCAAAGCCTACCATACACAATGTCACTCATGTACCTATAAAAATGGGTCGTGCGATCACGTTTTGTAAAAACTGAAGACTTTTTAGTTAGAACTAGAAGAGCAAGTGGGACTCTGGCATTCTGGATAATTGTGGAATGCTTAGGGAGAAAGTGGAAGCAAAAGTGACTGGTCAACCAGAATAACCAAAACAAAGTTTTAAAGAGTGCGTTAAAGATTCCACAAAAACCTAGCAAAATTTCGCAGTTAGTTCTTTGAAAAATGTATTGGCTTTTTTATAGGGATCAGGTGTTTTGTTTTTCTTTAACTTACAATAGACCCAGGAGGTCTTCAATTGCAGGTGTTAATTTTGTGACTGTCACAATCATTTTTCCTAACCTAACCTAACCTAACAATTAAAAACTTAACACGGAAAGAATATAATTTCCGCTTACAGAAATCACTTGAAGACTGTGACGGGAGTGACCTTAGAATTTTAATAAAGGAAAATTTTTTACTTTAGGATCGAGTTGTGTAATTATTTTTTAAAACGGTTTTAATTTCTTAAATCTTTACTGTAGCTAAAAGCTTTTTTAATCGTATTTGATTTATTATTTCTATAAAAAAATAATTTTTTCTTTCTTCATCAAATGTGACGGGTTTGATATTTTCATAAAAATTTTACAAAAAGAAGAGCCAATACTGAGTGTTTGATTATTTTAAACCCTTTATTTCCAATTTAAAAGGAGTGAAATCATCGTTATTTTTTTTCTAGAAAAATTATTTCCCTTAATTTTTACCGCTTTACGTAGAACTGACCTTATAAAAACCAACTTTTCTTATTCTGATCCTACTCTTACTTTAATTTTTTACCTCTTCCCTTGTAATTTATTTACTTGTTACTTTGTGATTGGCATTATTTCAAATTGAGAATAAAATACATTTAAAAAAATTCCTTAAATTAATATTGTTTTAAACTAAACTTTATTACCTGCATCATCAAGAGCAGTCATCGTAGTCGAAGTAACGTCAAACATATAATACAAGAAAGTAAACCAAACCAATTGGATTTGCTGTCGCTTGCAGCAATTTCATCTTCATCATCATCAGTTGATTGTATTTCGTTCATATTTATTTTAATCTTGTGATTGTTTTTCTTTCAATTATTATGTTCGGATGGTTTCTTTGATGCAGTAAATTATTTATTTCAAGACTAAGAGCATTTTTTTTCCGATTAAACCTAAAACAGAGCAAAACGAATTTCAAAAAATAAAAAGCGAGCTAAGCCATGTGCACAAGCAAAAAAACACTCTTGCAGACAAACAGTTTTTGTGCCAATTTCAATTAGGAAAAACACTAAATGTTATTTAACGTTTGAATTAAGAAAACTAAAACAAAGTAGACTAACAACATTGGAAAACTGTGAAAAAAAGCAACACAATCAAAACAAAGAGCAGAAAATCCTTTTAAATCTGGAAAACAGAGCTGGGAAAAATATTTAAAGCATTTAAGTGTTCAACACTAATAGGTGGCAAGGATATAGTGGGTATAGATTGAAAAGCAAACATCCATTTGACTCCTTAAAATCACAGTAAAAAGAATTACAAAAACTAACTGTTGTACTCAAATTCAAGTTGTAGGTAGGAAGGTAGGGCCAGTGATGCATACCGATGGCGGTGTATAAAACCACAATGATACAATATGCTGTCCATTGTGTTGCCTTGGAAAAGAAAAATTAAAAAATAGTGTAAAGCAGGAAATGGAATAAAGCTAAAAAAAATTAGGAACGATTAGAGAGAGGTAAATGGTCCATGAACGAAAAGTACAAGGTACAGCTCATCAGCCATTCAAGGTCCTTAGCGTACCCTGCCATCCCTTAGAGGTCTATAAAATATTGGCCAAGGTGACGGAGACGTCTCCTGGTAGGGCCCAGAGTTGGTTGAGTAGGTGTTCTATTGTTCCGACCTCGTTAATATCCTCGCGCAAGCGGCAGTATCCAACCGTACCAAGTTGCCTCTTAACCGACATTGATTTGATGTTACAGTGAAAATAGAAATAAGCAGCTTCAGGTTTCTATGTCAATGTAAAAATGTATACCAATCTTTCCGCAGAGGTTTCATAACCCTGCAGCCTGCGGCCTCAGTTCATCGCTTTGGCCTTGAAGTGTCGCTCAATCCTACCATAGAATTCGCACAGTGAAGCAAACATTGAGGCAGTTACTATATTGGCATTTTCCTGAGATCCCCTTTATGACAGTTTATCTGCAGTGTCATTACCGGATATCCCAGAGTGCCAGGGGACCCTGCAAAGTTTCACACCCTTGAGTCCCTGGAGCGCTGGTCTGCAGTCCTTGACCATCGTTGACCTCTCTAGGCTTGAACCCAAAACCTAAAAACCAGCTTGTTTATCCACTTAAATGGTAAGTCATTCTCCCCAAAGATCCCTATTCTGCAAAGAGAAGTGCGTGGCTGACATTATTGCAAATATCTCCGCTTGGAATACAACACAGTGATCGTTCATTCTGAATCACTCCCCGATTTTAAGTGATTTACTGAAGATGCCGGCTCCAGTACCAGTCCGTCTTAGACCCATCGGCGTAAATGGCTGCTCCCTCAAGCGGTAAGTGACAACTTACCCGTGCAAATCTTTTCCTGATAGCTATCTTCACTCTCAATGTGAAGCCCACATATGGTGACAAGTAATCAGACTCACTGGCTTTAATTCACAGCTGCTCCATACTCTTCATCTTAGGCAGTATGCTGGCATGTCTCGAACAGATTTTCTAAGTGTAAATACCATTTAAAAGTCAAGGAAATAATGGGGCCATATAAATGCGGCTTTAGACCTGGCAAATCCACCATCAAACAGATATACAAGCTAAACCAAATCCTGGAAGAGAGCCAAGAAAGACAGATAAGCACAGGCCCACTATTTGTTGACAATAAGGCAGCTTTTGAAAGCCCCATACGTTTAAAATTGTTTCAAACCATTTCTGTGTTTGGTGTCCCTGCAAAATTAGTACATCTGTGCAGAATAACCTTAACTGATACACAATTCTCAACTAAGATAGGCAGAAATATTTCTGAGCTTTTTAGTACCAAACGAGGTTTCAGCCAAGGAGGCAGCCTTTCGTGTGATCTTTTTAACATTCCCTTAGAAAAGGTTATACGTGCCGCAAATGTGAATAGAACTGGCACACTATTCACAAAAGGGCACATTGTATTTGATAACGCTAACAATATCAACATTAGGGGGCGAACATTGTAAACAGCTACTTTCACCTTCGAAAAACTGGAGAAACAATCAGCCAAAGTGGGTGAGGCAGTAAATCCATATAAAACCAAGTTGATGGTATCAACGCACAAGATATCCGGTGGACTTGTGCAGACAGTAGAAGCTCAAAACCACAACTTTGAAATAGTAAACGATTTTATCTAACTCGGCACTGCCATTACCAAAACAAACAACATTAGTTTAAGATAAAAAGAATAACAACATTAGCCAATAGATGCTACTTTGGACAAAACAAACAAAAATAACTCCCTACAAAACACTGCTACGACTCGTGTTTTTGTTTGATTCTGAAGCATTGGGGCTTCTTGCAAAAGCAGATGATGTAGTTTTCTAGAGGAAAACTTTGGAAAATTCTTAGACCAATCTGCGTCATATGAACCGTGAGTCGCATAAGCTGTTTGTCGACTTTGATATAGTTACACGTATCAAAATTTACCTTATTTTGGTTTGACAAAATTTTGATCTTACAAATTTGAAGCGCTTTTCCAACCCTGCTAAGCTGTTTGTGCTTCATAGCACAATACAATGGTTTCCGATTAAAACCCTGGCATAATTCAATACACACACAGCCTCAGTTAGGTATACAAACCAAATGTTGCAACATCAATAGTAGCAACAACAGCAGCTAACTAATGCGGGCTTTGTATAAAGTTTAAATAAATTTAACACAGCAAACAGTAGACAACATAAAATTGTATCAACAAATGTTCATTGGATAACAAAAAAAAATTACTGCAATTTATATGTATTTAATCGAAACTGCAAACCAAGAGTAAAGAGTATTTTAAAACGTTATACAAACGATTGTTGCTTTTACGGAAACTGGCTGCTTATTTCTTATTGTAAAAAATAGATTAAAGAGATGATACGCTTTGGGTATTAAGTACAATTTCAATTTATACAATCTTATATGAATGCCTGTGCATGCGCCTAAGCACACACACCTGCAGTTTAAATTCAACATGCTACAATGTTTTAAATAAAGAATTTTGTTTTTAATGTTAACAAAACAAAGGACTCTTAATTTAAATTTTTAATGGGATTTTCAAGCAACATAGAAAACAATAAAAAACAAAAGTAAAATTATTCCTTTAAATTGTAAAACTAAAAGAAAAACAAATTTATATGAACTATTTTGTTACAGGCTTTAAGCGGGTTATCTATAAATACGTTTTTGGTAGTTCCTCTTTGCATTAAGCTTAATAGTTTTAGAAAAATTTAAAGCAAAATAGAAAAAAATTTAAACTTGAATCGTTTAAAAAAACTGGATAATTTATGATGGTGATGCTTCGAAAAACTTTTTGAAATTAAAGTTTTTTAAATTTATTTAAAACAAGCTACAATGCAAAATTAGTACTGAGATCAAAACCACTTACTAGCTAATAGATACTTCTTATGACTAAAAAATTTGTTTAAAGACAGAGCCGCTTCCAGACGAATAAAAATTGTATTCTACTGGGTTCTTACAAAATCAGATAAGACAATACTAAATGTGTTCAAAAGGAAAATTCTTTGTAAAATCAATGAACCAATATGCAGTGACAAAGAATACCTGTTTCGTATATACCACACTCGGGACCAATGGGAAAGTGAAGCCTATGCAATTATTTTTTTGTTCTCATAGCAAATCCTTTCCCCATCTCAACCTTACCCACTATCTACCGAGACTTGATGTCCTTTATAATGCTAACGAGGCTGTCACGACCAACCGTGAACAAAAAACCCCTATCACATGCTTGGCCTTAAATCCTTCATAACACGGCTTACTTGGTGGCTATATTGGCAGCCCGAACACTAGGTTCAGATGCTATGGCCTAATAATTCAACTTTTTACTAAAACCGAAACAATAAAAATGAGAAATAACCCCGATTCAAAGATGATTATATTTTGCATGAAAATTAGAACAGGAATTGGAATATGAAATGTGCTAACGCCTGTGGAAACATACCAACTTGCTCAATTGTGCATAGAAATTGTTTCTTTAAACTCACTTTGGCCCTGTGCTTCTTGGAACAAATTTGTGCCTACATCAGAGTAGTTTTGCGTATAAAATACTTTAATTACGTTTGATTGGGCAAAAAACAAATAGAAAGAAAGGCGCTCTAAATCAAATATTTATAAATACCAACCTGGTGAGAAATCACTAAGAAAGTAAAATTCTTAACTTCTATGGAAAGGTAAAATGGAAATAGAATTCTTTGAACTTGGTGTAAGAAATTGAAGAAAATGTGCGCAGAACCAAGGTGTTGGTAAATCCATTATACATATGAGGAGGTGAAAATAATAGAGTATGACTCTTCAAAAGGAGGCTCATTTTTGGCGTTGTATTAATAAAGTATCAAGCATTTTTTACAAGAAATGACTTATGTCCATAATTTCAACAAGTAGATACCTCGGTATGTATAGATATCTATAATTTTCGTAATATTAGTACGTAATTATGATCTGCTTAATACGATTTTCAATATAATTTGACTTAATAGGTAAAGAAAACTTTTTAGTACTTGTCCAAGCAATTATCAGTTCGTGAAATTACAGGCATTAAAAGCCATACCTATATTTCCCATAATTTTCTAAGCTTTTTTCTAAAAAGGGGTATTCGTTTTTAATCAAATATACCTTTATCTTTAATAAATTGATATAGAGTTCTTCTTTGAAAAGATAAATCTAATAAAACTAATGTCTTTACTAGGGAATGGTAAGCAAAGCCGAAAATCGATTTTCGATTTTACGATCAACTATTTTAATCTCGATTTTCAAAGTCAATTAATCGACGCTCATAATCGATTATAAATCAAAATCGACTTTTATTTTGATGCTATATTAAAATGAATAGATACCCTCAAAAATGATTTTTAAGTAAGTAAATTTAACTTTTCCTAACGAAAGGTATTATTGGAAAAGGTGTATGACGTACCTATTTAATGATTACAAAGAACGCAGGTCATAAACAAATTCAGATAGTTTAACTTCGTACATTATTATATACTTAAGGGCAAATATCCATTATAATTTCAATCTATAAAATTAAATAGGTGAAAATTTAAACACGCACACACACCAGATATACATATTTAATTTTCAAAGACGATAAGTTATGTTTAGTGTACTGTGTACTGAACTATTTTTCTTTTTTAAAAATGCTTACACAATTTTTCCAAATCTGGCTGCATTATTGCATAACTTTCGGCGTCAAATATTACAAATTTTAAAACAATACACTAACGCTTATATTAACACATGATTTTTCGGTGAAAATAGTTTGAAATATATTGCGTTAATAGAATAATTCTTAAAATTTATAGCATTTTAAAATTTTTTAGGTAAATCGATTTTTTGAGCTCAATAATCGATTTTAGTATAAAATCGTCAACAAAAAGCCAATTACAAAAAATCGATTTTTTTGGGGCCAAAATCGGTTTTCGACTATAATCGAAGTCGATTTACCAGTCCCTAGTCTTTACATTATTTATTAAGGAATTCAACAGTGACTGCTGTTTGCTTTTTTCACTGAACTTATTAATACTTATTGTATTTTTTTAGAAAATTTTCTACTAAATACTTGTAAATGAGGAGTCTCACAAGTCCAGAAACACTGCTCACATAAAAAACGCAAAAATTCTTAAGTGTTAACCAAAAAAAAAAACAAAAAAATCAATTTATATATATTTATGCACGAAATATTTTTTTATGCTAAAATTGCAGAAAATTATCTAAATATATTTATTTTCTGGGGCATATTTTAACTTCATTAAACATTAACTTTATCAATTGATGGTGGCGTATGATTAACATTTTTGCACATAAACAAGCAACTCATAAATATCTGTCATACGCTCAGGGTGCCCCAGTAGATAAGTGGTAAGTGCGCGAGTCTACCAGTCTGAGGGTTGTGGTCATAGCTGCTAGATTTGACGATTTATCATCATTTTGACAATTTTTGGTGACAATAATAAGCGTTGGACGATTGGCCGTTTTTGGCCCTGAATTTTACGATTTTTGAAAGTTAAATATTTGCGGATTTTTCAAAAGAAATCAGAGGTAGAAATAGATATTTTATTTTATCATTTAGGAAAAATATATTTTAAAATATACTAGCCATAGCTTGTTTATATTAAATTACTAAAAAAGATTTTAGTTAAAATATTTTTTTTTTTATAAAACAAGGACCAGAAATATTTTAAAAACAGTCCCTAAAAAGTCATTACTGTAAAGTAAATTATTCGAAAGTGTTAGGTTAGGTTAGGTAGAACAGGCAGCCGTTGAAGAAAAGGATACAGCTCACTTGGGTCCGCTTTATTCGGTCCATTCGTGTTACCTGGAGAGGCAGTTAGAATAGGTTGAGATGGATGAAAAGAAGAAATTGAGAGAAGGATAAGAAAGAAAGAAAAGAAAATGAGGCAAACTTACCACGGTCTCAGGTGGGAATGGAACCCACAACCCCCAGACTGGTAAACTCGTGCACTTACCACTGATCTACCGTTATTGTTCCAAATAAAATTGTTTCAACATAAAAATAGTTATTTGTGTTAAATAACTGATATTTAAGAAAAAGCTATCAAATATTTATGCAGATTTTATGATTTTTATTTGAAACTTTTTATGCTAAAATTATAAAAGTTTTTTTAAGAAACTACTTATTAGAAATTTGAATCTTAAACTTTTAATTACTAAGTAAAAGTTTAAAAAAACTTGAATTTAGGGTTGACGATTTTGTGACGATTTAAAAAAATTCTTTGGCTATTTTCACGATTTTTTTTTTTTCTAAAATTTGACGATATTGAACCAAACTTATCTGGCGGCTATGGTTGTGTTTCCGCCAGAAGCTCTTAATTTCTTTCTTTCTTATGCTTTTTTAAAATTTCTTCTTTCCATCTATCATAGTTTATCTCATCTTTCTATCTTCCTATCTTTATGACATTAATTTATGAAAAAAAATTCAAGATTTAATAAATTCTTTAAGCTATTTCCTGTTTTCGAAAAATTAACTAAACATTTCATAGAAGTTACTAATAGACTTATTTAAACTTAAAATAAATTTTAGTAGAATAAACTTTTTTCGATAATCTAACTCGACCTCTAACTAAATTAAAAATATGTCATATAATATTTAAATAAAATTTTTTAAAGGTTTTTATCTTGCTCATAAATTATTTTTAATTTTCTAGATATATTCACTTCTTACCAGATATTTTTTCAATAGACAGATAAGAAAATAAAAACTGTATCTAGCATTTTCAAGGCAATATCTAATTCCAATAGTATAAGACATAGTCACTGAGTCAACTATGCAAACTTAGTAAATTTAACCTCGACTAATTTTTTGTGTGTAGCATAAGTATATTTTTCGACCTTGGAAACCTAATAAATAAATGTTTTAAAATTCTTAAAAAGAGATTGTCGCGGCAAATATATGTGTTCATATATTTTATAATTTGCATATTTTAGCCATTATTTTCATTAAAATAAATAAATTGGAAAATATTTTTCAAAAATTTTTTACACAAATTCACATTAACTTTAATAATTTTGCAGTGCTATTATATCTTTAAGAAATATAAAAAATGTTAATGCTTGTTTAAAAAATGTTGTTTGTTTCTTTACATTAAATAAAATTAATACATGTCATTTGTCCTACCTTTCACTTTATCTTTCTGTCATTCTCTTTACTTTGATGTATATCTGAAAGATTATATCATAAAAAGTATAATATAAATTATTGCTGGCTCATTTAAAATGTATAACAATGTATCTTATAAAAGACTTAAAATAATAATAACAAAACTTAAACAAGCACGTGCACATGTCAACATCTTTAAGGGTGTCAATGTTTTACATCACTTTACTTTTAATATTTGTTTGCGTGTCTTTACTTTTTTTGGCCCCTGTAAATCAAAGCTTTAAAATTTTATTTATAAAAGAATTATTTTTTTTTTTCTATTAAGGTCTTTATACTCATATATAATAAAAACTTGTTTTTTACAATTTTGTCAACGTTTCGTCAATTTTTTGTCAACTTTTTTAGGGTAAACCTTTAAAAAAAATGTTTATCATTCTTTTCGATTAGAAATGCATAGAATCTTAAAAACTCAAAAATAATATTTTAAATCTGTTACTTGTCTAAAATATTATGTATTTATAAAACAATAAATCGTTACAGCGCTTTTAAATGTAATAACCAGAATAAGGGAAAAACATCTAAGCCTAAGCTTGGTATAATCAAATTGATATCACTTCCTTATTTGTCATCACCAAAACAGCCAAAATCATTCCCTTAAAAACCCTTAACAAATCAAAAATAAAGGCTTTAAAAATAAAAATGATAGAAACTTAGGTCAAAGAATTAAAAAATTTAAGTCGCGCTTATGAAATAACGAATTAATATTGCCAAAAAAATTTATTACAAAATATAAAAGGAGAAACCAAAATGATGCTAAATAATGTTTTACTTAACGGTTTTGAAACTAATTGGGTACCGAGTTTTTGTCAAATGTAAAAACAGAGCGGTGCTTGCTTCAAAATAAAAAGTAGAAAACAAAAGAGTAACAAAAGATGCCATTAACACTCGAATGATTTTTGGTCGGTTTTTTAAATTTATTATCAAAAATGTAAAGAATACTTAACCAACAGTTTAATTTAAGAAAAAATTTGCCAAAATATACTGTTCTATGCAAAATATAAAAAATATGCTTTAAGAAATCGGTGCCAACATTTTGTGAGAGTACTGAAACTGATGACGATAAAAATGGGGTTCACTTGAAGATAAATAATTATATTAAAAAACAAAAATTTAACCAAAAGCGATTATAAACACTCGAATGATATTTTTGTTTTGTATTTTATTAAATGCAAAAAAATCAAAAAAATGCTTAAAACAGGTTTAACAAAAAAAACTTTCTTCAAGAAAAAATATGCCAAACTATGCCATAACTTTGCAAAAGCTGTAAAACGTAAAACAACATTATAGAAAAATGCGACGCAGAGGGGAATTAAGGGTTTGCACATTTTTGATTGCTTTGGTCATCACTATGTAATAATTACAATTAACAATTAATTACAGTTTAAGATATTCCTTGACAATAGATTATTCGTTCAGACTATTATCCTACCCTGCTGTTAAGTTTGGGGTCTTACGCTGATATTCGAGTAACAATTTTCTACACGCAAAGAATAAACTAAATAAACTTTACTTAAATCAAGTCATAGCGGTGTCAAAAGTACGGTGAGTACGGTTTTTCTTAAATCAAGTACGAAATTTCTTACTCCAAGTAAAAATTTTCAAGTACGAGTTTCTTACTTTTAGCCATAATTTAGCCAAAAAATAATTGATTTAAGTTCGGAACCGTACTTGATGTAAGCCAAAACCAGATTGATTTAGGCCGTAAACGGGATTGAATCGAAAATGAAATGTATTTTTTTTTTTGCTTATGGAGCTTGATTAAAGAAGAAGAATTTTATATTTTATTTTTATTTTATAATTAATTAATAATTTAAAAATTTAATTTTTTGTACTTTCCGAAGCTGAGATTCGAACCAGGGATTTTTGCACTGCAGCACAAGCGCGTCAGCTCTAGGCCACCGAGACACTTTGTTTTCAAATGTAAAATAATATATTAAATTTTCTTTCTGCGTAGTTAGATTTCAAAGTATAGGCCCAGATTTTCAGCATATTGTGTTAGTTCGAAAATTTTAAGTTTCAATTTTTATAGGACAGGAGAGACCCCCTGAGAAACTTTACTCAACATAAGAACTTCGCATATTAAAGAGGCGAATTGTTGTTGTTTGCTTGCTCTTGTTAAAAATATGTTTGACGAGTAACATTTTGAGTTTTAGAAACACTTTTTATGATTTCCTAAGAGCCTATAGTGTTGTTTAGGCGGATAAATCCATCAAACATTATGATTATGTTCGAGTACAGCGGCTAGTTTTAAAAAAACAACCGAGCGAAACCCTCTACCTAAGAGTTGTTTTAAATATCAAAATATAACAAGGAACAAATTTTCTTATATCAATTTAATAAATTTAGACCTTATTGCCCAAAATATGCATTAATATTTTAACAGCTAACCCTTGATCTTACGGGCACTTAAATCAATTCTAAGTACACAACCCCAACTACAGACTATTTAAGTTTAACAAGAGGAATTAAATAGTATTTTATTTTAAACCAAATAACTTAGTTTTATATTTCACATTTTCACAATAGTTTGGTTTCACTTGCAAGCTATTAAGAGGGTTTGGAAATGTCCAGCTAAGGCAAGAGCATACTTTTTCACGGGTGTAATCAAAATCAAACTAAAACTCGGAGTACCAGATCCAAGCTGTGGCTGAAAAATGTATAAGAAGGATATTTAATGCATGTCTTAATACCTCACATAATCCAGTAAATGACAGACCGGAAGTTCCTGTCTTCCTACAGCTAGGACAGGGAAATAACAGTGAAAGTGACAAACAGTGAACCCCATATATCCTTTTGACATAATTTTAAAACGTAGAGCATTGCGTATATATAGGATGCCACCCCTTCGATTTTTTTCTTATTTGTTCGTATACATATTAACTAAAATAACTTCCACATATTATTAGCATGCTTTTAATTTGTTTGACCATAATCTTTTGAAGAAGAAAAAAACACCCACAAACTTATTATTTCTTGTAAACATTTTTAGTTTTCTTCTTTTATATTAAATAATCTTTTTAATTTATCTCGAAAATTTTTACAAATTTTTTATACTTCCTGTAGATTATTTTTTTTTTCTTGCTAAACCAAAAGTTAAACGCACGTTCATAGCAAAGAAAAGCTTTTAACTTCATCATAAGACTCATAATGTTTGTAATAAAATTTTGCGGTTGTCTTTATGAGTTTTTAGTTTGAAAAAAAATTGTTAGAAAAAAAGGCATAAATAAAACTGTTTAAAAGCTAATTGAAAATAATTATAATTTTTTGTTTTCTTATTCTTCTCGTTTTTATTTACTTTTTCTTACTTTATATTTAGTTTTAAACTTAACTTAGCAGCCAGAAAACCAAACTTTTTTTATTGTCTTTATTAACAAAAGTTTAATTAAAATGTTGTAAGAACAATAAAATATTAAGAAAAAACTTAGAGTGATAACAACGACAAAGATAATAAAATTTTTGTTAGAATAAAAAGTTTTAAAAATTAGATATTGAAATTAAAACGTAACGCCCTAAAACAAAAACAAAATATATGGAAAAGTTTTTAAAATTTTAATTTTTTCCATACAATTGTTTGCGTCATTATACGTTGCGTTTTACGTAATTAGGCCCTTAGTTTTTAGGATTGTCAAAAAAATGTTTTCAGTTTTAAAAAAAACCCTAGTGTCTCTTTTTAAATTATTACAAAAAAACACTAGGGTTTTTTCCAATAGTTCTCGTCCCAAAAATTTCCGGAAGATTCTTCAATCGTTATTTCCACTTTCCCGAGAACTTTGTGCAGGAATCTCGGGGTTAAGAAATCTGCGCACTACAAAAAAAAACTTATATTTATTTCTTATATAATTTAAGATATCACATACTAATTATATAAAAAAATTAATTTTTTTTCTTATAATGATTTTCCCGCTGTTATTATTCTACAGTAATTGGTATTTGTGCCAGGAAAAGATCAACATATAAAACGATCAACGCAATCAAAGCATACGTAGACTGAATTACTATGAACAATTTTCGTCTGCTAATTTTTGTTATTGTTACAGCTTTAATTCATACATCTTTAATTTTTTATACTTTTATTTGTTAATAATATTTTTGTAGGTTTTCGATTTCAGAAAACAAGAGCTTTATTTTTTTTTAATTTAAATGAATTACAGCTCTATTCGGAAACTTCTGGTGAAAAGGTTGTTTGTTGAAAAACATTAGATTGAGTTTTATTGAATAAGAAATACATTTTGTATAACTTTTCGTTTATATATAATCTTTTACAATTGAGAAAGCGATATTTACTTAATATTTGGGCATATATATAGGTACATAAACAGAACAAATATAAAATATTTTTTAACATTAATTTTAAGTTATTTATTTATGTTAATATTATAATTAAGATTTTTATTGTATAATTGCTGTTATTATTAGTTTGGGCTTAAGTTTATATGAAGGAATTATTATTTTTTTATTTTCTACCCTATTCGCGTTAGTTTTAAAAATATTTTTTTTTTCAAAAAGCGAGATTTACCGATACTAATTGAGTTTTTCTTTGATATAATTTTCATTGATTTTATTTTTTTTTTTTTTTTGTTTTTAAGTACATTAATTATATAGAAGATTTTTTATCCTTCCCATTTTTTTAAATTTTAGGGTTAGCATGTATTTGAGTGACATTGGTTTCGATTGATGATCGTGTGTTTACTGCAGGTTTGTGAGCAAATGTTTCGGCTTTTATTATTTTGAAATACTACACAGAAAGAAACCACGCTTTCTAAAATCAAGAATTTTATTCTCGAATTTATCCAAAATCTTTGAAATTTTTAAGTTCGAAACTTACTTACATTTTCTTAAATCAAGCCTATTTGGATTGCTTCAACAAATCAAGCAGAAAAAAGATTGTTGTTTTAATATATTATTTTACATTTGAAAACAAAGTGTCTCAGTGGCCTAGAGGTAACGCGCTTGTGCTGCAGTGCAGAAATCCCTGGTTCGAATCTAAGCTTCGGTAAGTACAAAAAATTAAATTTTTAAATGATACATTTTAAGAGTCTATTAAATTAAAATAAAATATAAAATTCTTCTTTTATAAGTCATAAGTCAAAAACAAATTACATTTCATTTTCGAATTAATAGTTATGTATAAGTTAATATTGATATTGAAATATGGATCGCCCTAATATAATATATTTAACTTTAGCAAGTAAATAATTATGAACACCCAATCGTACCTTGTTTGTTGTAACTTTATTTTGTTACTAGGTTACAACAATCATGTACAAACATATTTTCACACAAAACGTACGTACACAAATACGTAAATATATGTATGTAAGATGAGTGATCATAATTGTGTACATATGTCCAAACTTATTTTGCTTATCAATTAACCATACGCATTATTTTGTTACTAAGGGAATTTTATATTCTGATCTCCCAATTTTTGTTTTTATTCTTGTTGCAAATTAAAAGAAAAAGACATGCAGAATCAAGATCAACCGTTGTTGCATTTTTTTGTCTAAGATTTTTAAGCTATTAAGATTCTAATTTAAAACATAAAAAGTCAGTCTTAGTTTTGTCGTACAGCCGGTATATTTTCTTAATTATATAATTTAATATAAAAATATGTAAAATTAAGATCCTTAAAAAAAAGGATACTTTAATAAAAAAACATAAAACTAATAACTAAAATAAATATAATAAAGCTTTAAAACTATTTAAAAATAACTTTGTTTTATTTCAAACAAAATTCTAACAAAATTATTAATCCCGTTTACGGCTTAAATCAATCTTTTTTTGGCTTACATCAAGTAGGGCTCCGAACTAAAATCAATCCCTTTTTGGATTAATTGTGGCTAAAAGTAAGAAATTCGTAATTGAAAAATCGTACTTGGAGTAAGAAATTTCGTACTTGATTTCAGAAAAACCGTACTCACCGTACTTTTGACACCGCTATGGCTTGATTTAGGTAAAGTTTACTTAGTTTATACTTTGTGTGAACATCAAAATGTACTCATATTGGTAGTCAAATAGTTGCTGCTTTTTGGAATTTCTTTTGCCATTTTACATCATATTAATTATAAACATATTAATATAAGCATTAAAAATTAAATTAGACGTTGGGATATTATGTAATTTAATGCCAAAAATATTTTCGTTAAACAATTTTTGAGCATTGACAAAACGTTTTGTGAATTTACACTTTTTACTTTGAAGCCTGGATTTAAGCTAGGACTTTAGAGGCCAAAGGTCTAAAAACTTTTGAGATAAATTACCTTTAACAGCCTCATGGCTGTACAACGGTTTTCCTAAAAAGACAAGAGCTTTAGCCGACTTATCAAACATTACAAAAATTTTAATCTTAAGCTTTATAGAAGGACCTTTTCTCAATTTTTTAACTAATTGTTTGTTATGCAAGTAATCCTTTTAAACTTAAGAATATGCTTTCAATTAAAAGAACGTCGTGAATCTAATTTTTCTGAGGCCGAATCTAAATCAAAAAATTGAAATCAGAATTCCTTTGTAAAATTCATTGATAACTCAATCGATGGAAAAAATTGCGATTCAAATCGAATTTGATGCTTTGGCCGCAGGTTTTTAAAGTGATTTGCTAAAGAGAGACAATCGTTAACAAAGTATTTAGGTCTTTAAAAACGATACGAAAATATAAAATTTTTTGTCCTTTTTTCTTTATAAATAATTAAACATGTTAGAGCAATAACAAATTGAAAAATATTGCTGTATGGCGTTCAATTTATAAAAATATTCTCGGGAAAAACCTTGGGTAGAAAAACTTAAAATATATGTTAACTGCTAAAGCAAAAGTGAGTTGATTTTTCTAGGCCCTCAAACACTTAAAACAAATCGAATTTGCTGTTTTTTAATACTTATCAACTTACCAAAAAATGTAGGGTCAATTGAAATCTAAACTAAGGTATAATAAACAAAGAATAAAAAAACTAAATTAAAAAAAAATGGAAATGTAAGAAAACAATATAACCATCTCATTTTTCAACATGTAAGTAACAATATAATTAATAAGCAAACATTGTAAAATGCTTATATCGAGATGGCAAGTAAAAAGCACTGAAAGCACTGAAACCTATAATTAAAGCAACAAGCATGAATAGAAATACCATAAAAATAACAAAAATAAAAACCACATTAAATACTTAATACACTCAAATAAATTTGTTGTACTTTGTGTGCATTTCAATAACCATCAAATTGTCCTAAGAGGGCTTTGAATTGCCTACAAGTTCCGTTCATTAATGTTAAGGATATTTATTTATTTATTGCCATCTAAAATCTAGTGCATTTATGATTTAAAAAAACAAATCAAATGTTTTCAAAACAAGCTCCGACTTAATTTTTTGATAAAACTAAATAGCAACTAGTAGTTAACTTAATTACTGATTACCTAAATTAAAGATTTTGCAAAAATTACATGAAGGTATTTTTTATAAAAAAATACTGAGTTCGTTTGTCTAAATTATTGATTGTAGGGTTGCCTTGTATAAAGATAGTTTTGATTATTTTGCTTACAGAATTAGGTCCCGTGACACGTTACCAATAACAGACAGAACAACAGAAAAAACACAAAATTATTCTTAAACGTGATGATTTTTCTAAGTACAAATATACTTAAAATCAAGAAAAATATAATTCTACTTACCTTAATTTTAATTTAAACAAAGTTTTGTTATTTGAATACACAAAGCAGAGCTAAAAAAAAAAGTGATACTTAAGGTACCATAGCAACAACCAGCAACTCCCTGTCACATAAAACTTGATATTTAAGCATGAGGTCGTATATTCCTTTTCAATAGTTAAACTAAAACAACAATTTGTTTAAACCCTCACCTTAATTCTATTTATATATATTTTTTTCGCTTTTTCTTTCTTGTATGTATATATTTTTATTTAGTTGGCACTATTTTCTTTTTCCTTTTAGAAAAAATAAGGCCACTTATCCTTAGACTTACTTATAAGAATACTAAAGAAGCCTCAGCATCGGTTAAGCATTTTTATTTCTCTTTTGTCTATCTTACATGTGCTTTTGTTTAAGAGAACATTTGAGTGTTTGAATATTGTAGTATCTATTAATGTAGGTTTGTGGGATTACATATGCAACCAGCTATTGAATACACCAAGTACTTGCTTTTGTTCTAGGGTAATTCTTGCCATGGCAACATTTCCTTTTCATTTCTTACAACATTGTCAAGATTCTCTTAAATATATGAAGTCTCAAACTATGTATAATATATCCTACATACACTTAAAAACGCAAAACATATTTATAAATGTTAAGGCACTTGAATTTTAAGAAATATATGTTTATGCCCGTTCATAAACACACATAGAATTATAATGTAAATGGTAATTGGACAGTAGGCTTAAGGTGTAATTTTGATAATTATTTAATAAAATAAATGATCTCATATTTGTAAATATTAAATCAATATAACCGTTAAATCACTTATTTCGATATTAAATTTAAATACACATTTTTCATTTGTATGCGTATGATTAATATTAAATTCAATGAAAAAATCTAAATTACTCATACGCAATGTTAACAGTTTTTTTATATCACCCCTCTCCAAAACAAGGGGTTTTTCTTTTAAGCCTATTTAATAAATTATGAGATATTTTGGTGTTCCTTAAAAAAAATTTCCTTATAACGATTTGCTAAAAAAATTAAATTAAATGTAATTCAAATCAGGTTGCAAGAGAAAGATGTAATTTTTTCCTGTAAGAATCAAAAAATTGCTGATTACAATTACTTTCGACACAAAATTAAACTAAGTTATTAATTTTTTTAATGTAAGAACACCAACAAAACTCTTTTTTTCTAATTCTTTGTTTAAATTGGGGACAAGCGTGACAATTTAAAATTTTTACATAAATACATTTGCCGCCTGTTTTTTAACCTGTAAAATAAAAGAAAATTGATAAGTGAATTTTAACCTTTAAGCAATTGTTTTAATCAAAATAATTTATTTAATAATATTATTAGGTGTATATTAAAATTTTTAAATTTGTTCAAGAAGATGTATTTAAATTTTTTTGATATTATAATTTCATAATTTCAATATTCCTTTAAATATCTGGCATAAATAATACATAAAATAAAAAAATAAAATTATATTTTAATGTTTAAAAATGTTGTTAAAATATTGTGTTTTATTTCGTTCATCAATACTACAAGACCATCGGCTGCTCTTTCCCAATCTTTACGATCAAAGGTTAAACCATTTGAAAGCACCGAAGT
Organism: Melanophora roralis; assembly: GCA_963583895.1. Taxonomy (NCBI): domain Eukaryota; kingdom Metazoa; phylum Arthropoda; class Insecta; order Diptera; family Rhinophoridae; genus Melanophora; species Melanophora roralis. The sequence continues at coordinate 90,210,182 of OY757188.1, read as the reverse complement.
GCTAAAATTTTTTAGGAATAAAATAAGGAACATTGTATTTTATAAAGTTAAAAAAAGGTTTTTTTTTAATTAAGCATGATCTTGTGCCTGACTTTTTAAAAATTATTAAAATTTTTAAAAATCTTAAGTTATGGATGTTAGGATATATTACGCTTTTATTTTGTTCAGTTCCAACAATACCAACTATGCCACTGTGCCTCGGTTTAGTCCATATATTAACTAAACTAAACAAGAGAAAATACAGGATAATCATACAAAAAACTACAGGGCTCATATAAGTATTAAGTGATTCAGCACAAATGTAAAGTAGTTTCAAATACGGAAGTGATCCAGGCACAAACGTAATCCTTAAAAAACTTTTGCGTTTAATAATAAAAACATATGGGGTATTCAAACGGTATGCTATCGAGTCCTATTATCTTAAAGTTTTAATATTTTACAATAGTTTAAGAAAATTGTGGTTGTGCTTAAAAGAAAGACGTTCTATAATAATAAGGCTTCTTGAACTGTGTTTATTGTCTTGTCATAAACAGTAGAAACCTGAGCCGGACCCACGAAACTTTTTGGTGAAGCCGTCGATATAATTAACAAGTCGCAGTCATTAATTTTAAAATATTTTTGAAATTACTTATTTTTCCTCTTCTCCAGCAGCTGACTTAAATTTAAAATAGCACACTTAATAATGAGCGGATGCTCACATCAGTAGTATTTTTTTCGTTTAATTTTTTTAAGACATATGACTTTATGACTACCTTGTGAATAGTCAAAAAATATAAAAACCAATTTTTTATTTAAATAACATAGCTTTGTAGATTTTGTTCTTTTAAAAATATTTTACTATGAATTAAAAAGAAATGTTTTTTTGCTTCAAATGTATCTTTGTTTAAAAATTATTTTTAACTGTATCGTCTTGACAGACATTTATGTAAAGCAACTTGCCAACTTTGTCAATAATTATATGTCGAAAGCATGCTTACAATTTTTTGTTCATATATATTTTAATATTGCCTTTCTAGTTTTTTCCACATCATGCATTTTAAAAAATGTGTCAAATAACAATAAGCTATACAATACAGTGTTGCTAGGGTGTCTTTATTAAATTTTCAAAACTATTCGGAATTTGGTATAACACATGGATAGAAGAATAAAAAAATAGAAATCTAAACAGTTAAAATTTTAATTCCCAGTATTTTTATTATTTTAGGAATTTTACAATTACAAATAAATTAAAATGTATAATTTTTTTACAATAAAAATATAAGTAAAAATTGAAACTAAAAACAAATTGTTTATTTACCTAAACAAAACAACAACAAAAATATCTAAAATTAGTTTTTTATTGTTTTTAATTTCTGCCTAAGCCCTTATGTCGGCAACACTGTTCTTTATACACAAAAAAACATTTTAAAAGGCACTCATAATGCAAGTGTATTTAAAATTGTATACAATCTTGCAAATACATTTTTGACATGCATTTACATGCACGGGCACAAAATATATACAGATATGAATATGCTTCTTTACTATATTGTATTGAGTGCCAAAGGCTACGTAGGTCTACAAAAAGTGCACTGACATAAATTTAATAGTTGTTCATTAAAAAATATTAATACATGATCCGTTTTGTTTCTCTCCCTATAACTGCAAAATAGATTTAAAAGGCCAATTCCAAGTAAAATGGTCAGAGTTTGGAAAAATTCGGGGTTTTTTTGCATTAGGTCGATGATTTTGCATTTAAGAGGAAACGAATATTATCGAAATATAATTATTTTGTTTATATTCTATTTTCATTATTTGCAAGATATTATAATGATCCAAAACTCGATAATCGAATCTTCATATATATATATACATAAAAAATATTTTTACAAATAATTTGTTTTTCAATCCCACAAAGGCCACAGTCTTCTTAATACGTTGGCTTTAACTTTTACGGTCAAACAAAATTTCTTGCTTCAAAAGAAGACAGTCTAAGCTAATGTTAACTTAGCAATACAAACACACATACAGGAGAAAGACTAAAGTTAAGAAAAATATTTTTGTACCTAAAAAGTTTGACTTTTCAACAATTAATGTCAATTAAGTCCTCCATCAACTGACGTGACTAAAATTTTTCTAACGTCAGCATGAGTATAAAGAAAATTACTTATTTTCAAGTATTCCATGTTTATACGAAATTAAGTTTTCTTTTGTATTACTTTGTGTATAAAGTAAAACTTAATGTTATTTAAAGTTATTGTTACAAAACTAACAAAGTCATTTACGTCATTTATTACAGATAGAAGTCTTTATTACAATGTTATGCTTTTGAAAGCCTTAGACGGACAAACAAATAAGAGTAAAGATTTTTTTAAAGTTTTTTTTACTGAAGCCTAAAAGATAACAAAAAGTATTAAAAACATTAAAATATTTTCATCAAATTTACATAAAAAATTTTTTTCGCAAAATTTTAAGTTTTTGAAAAAACCAACCTCACTGTCAACATATATTTCTCTTAGTAAAATATACTAAGAATTTTGTATTTATTTTCAATTAATTTTTTTATCCGTAAGTATTAATTTAAAAATAAAGTTTCCAAAAATTTTATAAGAAAAGGTATGCTTTACACTTGCAAGGAAAAGCCCTCGCTAAGCACTGATACGGATAATAAGGTGAGACAAGGTAAAAATTATGTCATTCGAAGACTTAAGTAAGTTATCATCACAGAAACAGTTTTGTCCTCTAATTTTCTCTTATTTAAGGTACTAAAATTACTTTAGTAGCTCAAAAACTCTAATTTTTAATTTACTGAATAAAAGTAACATTTCTTCTAGCTTACCAACAAAATTTAATCCATATTAAAACCTTTCTTTTAGTGCTTTTAAATATTTTATTGGTGTAAATGAGAAAGAAAATCAACTTAAATAAAGTTCAAAGTACTGCTTGATAAAAAGTAATTCAAACTTTGCACGACAACTGCATCATTACAATGTCTTTCTCACTGCATTGCTTTGTTTAATAAGTTTCTCACTAAAAAGTATCTGTAAGTATGTTTGTGTTAAATTAAAAAACAAAACTTTAAACACTGAGGACTTAAACTTTATCATGGCAATTTAAAAAACTTTTTGGTAAAGAAAAGTTCAGTACACTGGGATTAGCGTGAAAATGTGTAAAAGAAGTAAGTATATGTTTAAAATTAGGCAAGATTTCACGTAGACTAGTCGTATAAGTAATATAAAGTGTCTATTGCTTATTACGTATACGCAAGATGGTAAATAAATAAAAATTTTCCCTAGAATGTTTTTAAATTTAATGACGAAATTACAAAAAAAAAAATATTTACTAGCCTTATATAGGGTATGTATTGGTAGATTTATATTTTTAAACGTAAATAAAAAACTAATTTATTGACAAAAAGTTATATTAAGAGCATTGAACAATGGAAACGCGGATTTTTTTAAAGAGCATATCATCCAGATGTCTTGCGTTAAATTAAACACATTGTCCAAAACGGAGCATTATATCCTGCGCCACAAGCTACAGTAAACTTGATTCAATTAAGCTGATTTCTCGAAGAATATTTTCCTTTAAAGCCACAAGAGATTGGGGATTGTCATTGTGAGTTAGATCGGGCGACTTCGGAGGCCATGGAATCTCCCCAAAGCGGCCTATCAGTTTTTCCCAAAGCAAACTCATAGAAGCTTGGCTGTATATGCACCCTGCTGAAACCACGTGTGTGAAAAGTACGAGGGATGAATTTGCAAAAAGAATTCCGTAATCATGCGTCGATAATTTTCACCGTTGACATTCGTCGCCTGGCCTCGAGAATTTCGAAAAAAAAATGGTAATATTATCTCATGAGTGTACACCAAAGAGTTACTCTGGGGAAATACAATAGTTTCTGATATTTCAATCGAGGGTTGGCGGTTCTCGGAAACCAGTAACGGCAGTTTTCCTTGCTGACGTGGCCGTTTAAATGAAAATGAGCCTCGTCGCTCCAAAAATGGAATTGACAGTGCGAAAGCGTTCCAACATCGTTTCACAAAATAAGTTCGCAAGCCAAAGTCTTTTTCTTTCAGTTCTTGAACAATTTGAATTCTAAAATAATGGAACTTCAGATACTTTTTTAAAATTTTATGAATAGTAACTCTTGGATGTCCAAGTAAGGCTTCTCTTTTCCGTATTAAAAGTCGTGAATTTTCACGCAAACTGCTTTTAACTAGTTCAGTGTTTTCATGAGTCCTTAAAGATCGACTGGGCCCTGGCCGTGGGGCATTCATAGCCAAAGCAATTGCGTGGAATCTCTGCACCCACGACGATTAACATTTACACTTGGTTCATCATATATTCGCTGAATAACGAACTTTAAACAAAATTGTCGACGATCAATTACGTCAAAAATTACTCTTAAATACGAGATGCTCAATCGACCACTGCAACATCATGACTGACAAACCTACACAATCGATAATTCCAACGACGCCACCCTCCTTCCGTATCGTGTATTGCTTTTTGAATTAATCGTTTTTAAAATTGTAAATTTGTCACCAGACTTACACAAAGAAATTTCATAAAAAATTTCATCGTGTTAGTCTGGTGTAAGTCTAGTAAAATTTTTTAAGTTTAGGCTATCGTAGCAGTATTGAAATTAATATAAAATAGTACATTTATATTTGGACAATTCTACATAAAACGGCCCAAATTGGGGAAAATTCAAATTTTTTCCTTATTAAAAAAATCACGTTAAGTCTTGAAGAAAACAAAAATTATTAAATTAAAATAAAGTGACCTAAATTGACCACTTACTGAATAATCAGCTTTTTCACGCTTTGATAAAAATATCACACCCGTCACATTTTAGAGAAGATTTTTTCTCAAAACAAAAATTGTTTTTTGTAGGAATTATGGTTTAAATATTACTTATAACACTTTAAATGCCCGTTTATTGGTGTTTTTATTCGATAAAATTAATATTTCTCTTGAGAGGAAAAATATATCATTGGTTACACTTTGTTTTTTTTCTTCGTCCTTTTATACCAAAAATTTTGCTGTCATTGTCTTTTTTTGCTTTTTTGAAAATTTTATATTTTTAAATTCTTTATTCTGTTGAACCAGGTACAAAAATGTGATGCTCTGGCCCCCCGTTTTTCTCTTTTTTGCAGATATTTTTATAGTTGTTATTACTGTTATATTGCATGACCACAGTTGATATGTGTCTGCTTGTTTTACTTTATGTTTTCAGGAGCTTAATATTTTTATTTTTCTGAAGTTTTTTATAATCTTTTATTTTTATAGTTTGTTATTTATTTATTCTTTTTTTTTCTTTTTCTATATACATAAATTTATAAGTAGTTGTGTTTTACAATTTTTTTATCTTACAAGCCAAATAAAAAAACAAATATTAAACACAAAGACTACTGTGGAAAAATAAATGGCATGACTTTTTAGTAAACAATATTCATACTACCTTTTTGCATAAGTATACCGTAGAGGAAAAGTAGAAAATTTTAAGCATAATTTTTTTTTATAAAAATAAGAAAATCGAGATAAATGTTTATAAATTAACAAATATCAATAAATACTAAAGGAATAGTTTTAAAGAAAATAACATTTGTTTTAGTTATTTTTAAGCTCCTTAAATTGGCATGTTTCTTAGAAATGATGTGGGCTTTTAAGCAAGTTATTGGTTTTGTTTGGTAAGTCTTGTTTTTTAAAGGTTTTCCTATTTTTAATTCCAAAAAAGTGTAAAATTTAAAACAGGTCTCGCAACACGATGCAAAAAAAAAGAATTTAATTGCTTGCGAATAAAATAGGTAAACAGAAACAAGTAGCTTTTTTTAATCTAGAATAAGTGCGATTATTTTGGAAAAACTATAAATTCATGCCTTTCCTTCCTATGTACATAATATTTATATCAAAGCCTGTTTGGTTAGTGACAAGCTGCAAGATATAGTTCTTTCACCTTTTTCTCTTTTACTTATAAATTATGCAGCTAAACTTACAGCCAAAATTACAACCTTGCCCTGGAGACAATTGAATCCATCCTAAAATATATAGAACTCCAAAAGCAAAATGAACAAAACCCGCTCAAACCATTACCCTCATTCAAAGACGATATACTGGCATTATACCAATACAAACCAATTATCTAATCACATACCTTACACAAAGCTTATTTTACTGGACTGATCCCAGATAAACAGCTCTGGTTGAATTTAAGAGATCTTCCCAAAGGCACCTGTTGTAAAATAAATAGCTTCTAGAATGGAAAAATGAGGCTGGATCTCTTTTCCAAAAACCCCAAAGACCGATTTCTTCTTGTACGCACATTGTGAGGCAACTCCCAACCTACGAGCAAATAATTTGACTACAAAACTCAAAAAAAATTCAGCACTCAACTTAAGGAGCTCGAAACTGTATAAACGGCTACCTAATCAACATTTTAAAATATTAAGTCAATGAATAAAATAAAGTACGACCTGAAAAAGGATTAAATTAAGAAAATCCTTAAATTTAAAAATCCAATTTTAAAAAGGATGATGAGTTTACTAGTGTGTTACACAGACCTACCGCGACTTTGGAGAGCAACTTTTTTTTAGAAAATGAATAGAGGACATCTAATCGATGGAGCATTATGATGTACTTTTTCAGCTCTGAAGGCGTAAAAGAAATTTCTTTAGTTTACAAAATGTCTGCGTTTAGTAAAACAGACTCTAAGAATATAAATTCTTCCAAAACAAAACTCGTTAATATATCCTTGTTAAATTTCCCTCCAGCACCAGCTTTACTGAATCAAACTCTTGAACAAATAAATAATTTCTCAATCTTTCAAATAATATTATTCATACATGAACAAGGAAATAAACAAGAAAGAAAGCAAGAAACAAGTACTTCAAATATTTGTAAGAATTAAATTGAACATTTAACTGTTAAATGCACAAATATACTTGAAATAAAATAAATACAGGAAGAGATATAAATAAATCAAATAATCCTTTTTTGTGTATTTTTCCATTCTACAGTTATAAATAATGTATGCTTTAACAAATATACAACAATAACAATTGAAAACAACAGCAGCAGCAACAACATTAAGAAACTAAAGTAGAATATTTAGTTCTGAGAACCATCAACAATAAGGATGTGCACTCGACATACCCTTGGCATACAATTTTTATTTATTTATTAACATTTATTTGATAAGAGTTTCATAATTTATAAGAAAGTTATTATTTGCGTGTTTGTGCAATATTGCTGAGTTGGGTTTTTGCAAATTAGAAAACCTATAACACAGGGTGTCTGGTCACAAATTTATTTTTTTAAGACGAATTTTTCAAAAGGTAATAAACGTTTAGGAGGGAGGGTGGGACAACTGGAATTATAGTAATAATTCTAACGTAATTGTTGTCGACAATTTTATCCAGAAAGTTTGTTTTTCGGTGAATACGTGATGGACCAAGAGTAAATTTAATTAATTCGTTGGAAGAGGGATTTCGTGCAAATGCTTCAAGGGCTCTTAAAAACATTAAACTGGTTGAAAGCAGCTTACGCGAAAGTCCACGACTTTCAATACGGAAAAAAGCAGCCCCCCTGGGATGTCCAAGAACGATTATTAATGAAATTTTAAAAAAGGGTCTGAAGTTCTATCCTTTTAAAAATCAAATCGTTCAAGAACTGAAAGAAAGTAGCCTTGGTTTATGCTAAAAATTTTTGTGAAATAATGTTGGAGCGTTTTCGTTCTATAAACCACATTTTTTGGAGCGACGAGGCTTATTTTCACTTAAGCGGCCACATCAACAAGCACAATTGCCTTTAGTGGTCTGCAAAAACCTGCAGCCCTTAAAAGAAACATCAATAACTATTGCATTGTCTCCGAGTAACTGTTTGGTAGGACTTATCCACGCATAGGATAGTTGGACCACTTTTTTCGAAAATTCTAGAGGCCAGGCGACGAATCTCAACGGTGAAAATTATCGACGCATGATTACAGAATTATTTTTGCCAAACCTGCGAGATCATCCATCGTACTCTTGACTCACGTGCTTTTTACAGTCTAGAGTGACTGCACACACAGCCAGAACTTCGATGAATTTTCATCGATAAAATTTCCCCCAAAAACTGATCAGACACTCTGGGGGCATCCCGTGGCCACCAAGGTCGCTTGATCTAACTCGTATGGATTATTTTAATAAGCCTTCCTCAAATAAAGAGCTTATATTGACAATCCCCATTCTCTTGTAGATTAAAAGGAAACTATTGGCGAGAAATCAGCTCAACTGAACCAAGCTTACTGCAGCGAGTGACGCAGAATACAAGGCTCAGTGTGTTCAACTCGATGGAAGATATTTGGATGATATACTCTTTAAAAAATTAAATCCGCATTTCCATTCTTTCGTTCAATGCACTTAATAAAACTTTGTGTCAATTTTTACGTTTTTTGCTTAAGTTTGAAAATATAAATTTGCCACCAGACACCCTGTACTCGTAGTAGGTATTGCTATATTTTTTAGTTCAACAAAAAATTTATTATCTAAAAACAAAGATTCATTTTAAAACCCATAATTATATATAAATGTGTATAAAGTAATCTGGTAATATTTGGTGTGGATAGAGAAATCCGTAGCTTAGTTCCAAGAAAATTTCACTCAACTAACTAGTGCCGTTATACTTACTTTCATTAATAATTTAATTTAAATTATTTAAGCTCAGAATCATCTTTTTTTCTTTAATTTCCAAAACTTCTTGTGGCAATCATCTTTGTTTGGTTTCACTAAAAATATTCTTTACTTTACTAAAAAAATTTAAATCTTTAATTTTTACGAAATTATTTTACCTTAAAAAAGTTTTTTATGTATTTTTCTGATTGAAACAAATGATTATAATGATAATCCTGCAAAAACTTGTAATAGAAAAAAATTGACTAACACAAGTTTGGGAGATAAACATTTTCTTTTTCTTCCTCTTGGTTTTATTTTCTTTTTTTTCTTACTGTCGAACCCGCACACACCCTTAGAGACATTTTTTTAATATTTGCTTTATTGTAACCATTAGTTTTCTAATAGATTTTTATTTTATATTTTTCATTTTCTTTCTTGCATTTGTTGGTCTTAGAGATTGTATTTTAGACATAATTTGTTTAATTTCATTCATCTGTCGTAAGACATATGTTGGCAGAAACATATGACATCATTATTATTTCAATATGAAATAATGCCTTAAAAACAATACTGTAAGTGGAAAGCATTCTTTGAGCTCAATGCATAAAACGTTCTTGACTAATTTAGTGCAGAATTTAAGTTCAGCATCCTTTCCATGTTTTTGTATTAGCGTCTCGTCTGTTTGCCAGTAAAACATGGTGGTCTATCGAATGATTTAAATTTTCTTATTTAAGGATTTAACACTTAATTGGTGGAGGGTGAAACTGACACCAAATATATATATTATAAGTTTTTATTTAATTCATATTACGTTAAGATTTGCTTTCACAGGCTCTACTTCCATAACTGCTTCTTTGAGAATTTAAAGAAAGTTATATTTTAAAGCACATTATTTCACATGAAGTTATACCTTTCATTAAAATATAAATTTTATTTTTTTAAAAAATAACCTTTACCCCTACCTAATTGATTTAAGTGTCCTTTTTTTGAATAAAAAATATTTAAACATACTTTGTTATTCAATCGCTCAAATATTCATTAACGCAGCTAACCAGAAGCTGTTCAATCGACGATGTTGATTAATATTCGACTCTTTCGATGTTTATTAATATTCGACAAATATTTGAAAAGTACACAAATAAAGTAATGTTACGTTTTTTTTGTTAATTTTGACTTTTTAAAAGACATTTAAACACGTTTCCTCTTATACAGCAAGAACGATCATTTCAGGAGTTCCAAAACAATCTCTTTAAATATTTTTTATTAAAGAAATGTAAGATAATCTGCAGGTTTATTTCCTGGGTTTAATGTTCTGTATTTGTTTTGTAATTGCAATGTTTACTTGTGTTTTGGAAAGGCTAAGTCTCGTTTTTAGTATAAACACAAACGCTTAAGTTTATTACAAAATAGTTTTTACTTGTTTGCTGTTACGTGAACAATACATTCCCAATTACAGAAAATAAGTGAAGGCTGCCTTTCAATTATTATTGCCTATTATGTCTCTAAGAACTGGGGGTTGCAACCGGTTAGGTTGAAGTGAATTTGTACATCCGTTGCAAGACCAATTTTTAAGTACGGTAGTCTCATATGGTGAAAAGCTCGGGAAAGGGACGATATAACGCAGGCATTCTGAAGAGGGTCGTGGATGATTGGCTTCTGCAGCATTTGAGTTTGACTGGCTTTGTGTTCGCAAAACTTGCCTTTGGGGTCTTACCTCAGGTAGTGTTTCTGGAAAGGGATGCATAGAAGGTATCCGGGAGGATGTGTGGGGGGTGAACAGACTTCACTTATAGATAGAAGATGGAGGTGGGTACCTAACCTTCTGTTTATATAATGTATACGGGAGTGGTGAAGTCATACAGACTTCCAAACGGGTGCATCGTTTTCTAGGCTAAAATTTTGGTGGTGACAAGGGCCGCAGAATTGATAGGGGCAGACGAGAATAGTCAGGGGCACTCAAAGCTCTAGCTGGGCATTTTGTCAGGTCTAGACATGTAGGCGTCTGTAGAAGTGATCTAAGGGCGATCTTGGCGACACTCAGGGTTTGCCTCGATTGTGTTCCGGGTCATTGTGACTTTGCCGGCAATGAGGCTGCCGACAAATTGGCGAGGAGGGGATCGGCTCGGGATATTGGGATTGGTTGTATGCAGATAAGGCCACCATTGGGTTTCTTTTATGGACTAATAGGGATTTGGATAATGGACAAGGTGGGCCAAGCGTGTAAGGACAAGGCTGATTGCGGAATCTTTAATCTTCTGTGGCCCAAGATGAAAGGGAGGGGCACTGACTTGCTGGGGATCTGAGTTGCATTACTGTGACTACCATAAGGCACTGCGATGTGAGATATATTACGAGTAAATGTGATAGATACTCTCCGGATTTCTGCAGGTTGGGCGCGGGTGAGGCGAAGATGGAGACGGTGAAACACCTTGTCTGTCACCAGGCGCGAATCCAGCTCAAGCTTCTAAAGAGGGAATATTGTAAATTAGCTTTTAGCGGTTTTTTTTACAATAAGAACTCAACAAAAAGTTTAGTTCATTTAAAATAAATATAATTTGTTAAGCACTACATTTGCGTCAATTTCAATTTTATTATGTATATGCAACATTAAGCCTGTCCTCTGGCAAACAGCAAAGTTAGCTTAACCTTTGCATATGTTTATACTTAATAAACATGAGAGACTATGAACATCTTAATAGTTTTTTCTGGATTTAGTTGATTTGTGTGTTGAATTTGTTAAGTAGTTTTTTGTTGTTGAATTTAAAAGGATAACAAGTCGCTTGGCATATTAACTTTTTAATAAGGACAATTTTTGTTCAATTAACGCAGGGCCTTTGTTCTAATTTATATTAAATCTTTTTGTGATTAAATAAGCTTTTTCCTAACATAATTAAAAAATATTTCATTTAAGTAAGTTAACTTTATAAATATTTATGATTTACATATGCATTTATTTTAGGTTTCTATTCAATAAACAAAACGTATTACAAACAACAGCGATGAGCAAAAAGGGCAACAGCCTATTAATAAGCATTCCTAATGTTAAAAATATTATATATGTATGTGAAGTTAAAAAACTAGGTAACAGCATGTGCTCTATATTTTTGCTTTAGTTTTTACTTGCACAAAAATTAAAAAGCCTTTACTTTAGAAAATACTTTTCTAATCGTTCTGATAGCTTTGGTTGTTAGTTGCGGCCAGGAAATTGTCCATATAAAAGACGGCAAATACAAAAAAGTTATTTTTTTTACTTCCTTTTTACAGTTTGAAATAAAAAAAACAAGTAAAAGCGCTATATTCGGCTGTGTTGAATCTTACATACCCTTCACATTAGTCTTTTTATATACTGAGACATCTGATCTAAACTCATTTTTTCCCAATATGAAGGCATAACTGTGCCATTGCTTTTTGTAAAACATTTGAAGTCGATAGCTGTTACAGTTTTCGAGATAGAGCATATCGAAAACTTTATAAGAAACGTTAATTTGGATCGGGGGCTGTCCCACCCTTGCTTCTATCGAACTAATTTTTGTTTTGAAATGTATATATTACTGTACAATTACTTCTTGTAGAACATTTGAAGTCCAAGGCTGCTATAGTTTCTGAGATTTAGCAGATGAAATATTTCATAAAAATTGTACAATTGTAGAAAGAATACAACTTCCCCTGCTCCTATCAAAAAAAAATTTCCCCAAGTCAAGTCCCTATCTTTGAAATTTCCGTCCCAAGGTTTGTGGACAGAGTGGCTGTATTTGCCGAGATATACAAGGATATTAGCGCAGATTTCGTCCAAACAGTCAATAGTGAACCGATTTAAAATAGCGATTGTCTCAGAGATATTCCTAATTGTTTGACACCAATAACTGGGCCGTATTACTTTATTTCATTCCCGAAATTTGATTTCAGCAGATGGACAGACTGACAGATGGCAGCCGGACATGGATATTGACTTCCCTATCTAAAGGGATTCGGAATATATGTATATACTTAATTGATAATAAACAAGTAAGAGCGCTATATTCGGCTGTGCCGAATCTTATATACCCTTCACATTGGTCTTTAAATATACCCAGCCGAGTAATTTTGTACTGCAAATAATATAATAAAAAACCTTGTGCGAGTTTTAAAGTTCATAGAAAATATAACAACATTTTAACGTTCGTATGAATAATAGAAATAGATGAAGAAGATTTGAGGTCGAGAGTTTTAAAAGTTTTCGACATTATTCATATTTAAAGGTTAATAAAAGTTGTTTATTTTTATGGAATGTTCTAGTCCCCCTGCTCTTCTCCAACTGTTTTTCCAAAATGTATAAATTATTTGATTATTACTTTTTGTGGAATATTCGAAATCAATAGTTGTTATAGTTTCCGAGATAAAGCTTATCGAAAATTTCATAAAAATTTTTAATTTGTATGGGAGCTATTCTTTGTTCTGCCCCCACACAAAAAATTTTTTTAAAGTGTAGGTCTTAGTGTACAACTACTTTTTGTAGAAAATTTGAAGTTAATAGCTGTTATAGTTTCCGAGATATAGCGCATAAAATATTTCACCAAATTTGTGCAATTTTAGGAAAAATACCCCTTCCCCTCATCCTGTCTGAAAAAAATTTTTTTTATTTAGGTCCCTTCTTTAGGAGTATCCGTGGCAAGTTTTGTGGCAAGAGTGACTATACTTACTGAGATATATAGGGATATATGACCGGATTTTGTTCTAAAAAAATGGGTTACTCTAGGTTTTCGTTTATATCTCGGTCAATAGTGAACCGATTTTGATGATTTTTAATAACGATTGTCTCCAAGATATTTCTAATAGTTTGGCACCATTAACTGGTCCGTATCGTTTTATTTAACTCCAAAAACTTGACTTCAGCAGACGGACAGACGGACATGGCTATATTAACTTCCCTATCTATAAGGATCCAGAATATATATGCTTTATGGGGTCGCAAATGAATAAAAAAGAAATTACAAGAATGACAAACTGATATATACCCTTATCACTATGTGAAGGGTATAAAAATTGCAAATGGAATGACAAACTGACCTTATCACCATGTGAAGGGTAAAATAAACGAAAACGTCAACTTGTCATTTCCACCTTTTCATAGTGCACACGCACACATACTTAGTTTTGTGCTGTGGCTAACTGCACAATAGCTCTATTGGTCACATTGATATAAATAGCGATGAAAAAAAAAGCAAACATCCGCCTCAAAACTTAAATAACTGAATGAAAAATTCTGTGGGTATGTTAAAATGCAATTTATTTTTATTACAAGGTGTGAACATTTTAGTTAAGGTTGTTTGTTTTTCACAGTTTTTGTGATAAAAATCGACAAGTAATTTAAATGAAATGATTTGTAAAGATTTAAAATAACAAGCTTTCAGAAAAACGAAAGAAAATATTAATATTTGTATTTAAAGGAATTTATAATAAAATATGTGTTCATATACATACATGTATAGAAAATATAACAAAACTGAATTGAATTGATATGAAAGTAATTTTTTATTTAACATCTCGAGCTTTCACTTAACATTTACAAATGTATGTCAAGCATTTGAAATTTTTTAGTTATTGGCAATTGACAAACAATCTTCTGCTAAGGACCATTCAATTGCTTAATTCAAAAACATACATACAAAGTATAACTTTAAAAATACGAATAAAATATTTTGTTTTACTCCAGTTTTTTTAGTCTTTTCAAATACATACATACATTTACATACATATTTATATCTTTCATAAATATTTTAAAGGCAAATAGAAAACTTACTTACACACATGCATAGTGTACTAGAAAAACTAAGAGTGCCTTTCTAAAAGCCAGTAACCTTGAACTGAATTCATATTTTTATGAATTTATCTAATATTTTTATATGAAATTTTGTATCTTTTTATATTTTTTCATTTGCGAACTAAAATCTCAAATGTGTAAAATGTATGAGTTTAGATATAAAATAATATGTAACTATATAATCATATCGCTCATTTGCCAAAACAACGTCATAACTCAACAAATGCATTTACTTCATACTGTGTATAAATTTCATCTTTAAATTGTTTCTACTTTTTGTGTGTTTAAAAAAAATGCCGCTTGTCTTTCTAGTAAATGTAAAAAAAAAACGAAAACTTTAAGCGCGTTTGCTCGAAGCAGCTTTTTTTAATTATGACGTTATTCTGGCAAATTGGCGATATGTATGCATTTTTCTGTTAACATGAGTAAATACATAAGTACGAAAAGATCAAAATTAAAATTAGTTATATAAATTAAAATTTTGTTTAAATTAGAATATTACAAATTATAAACAGAATGTTTGAAAATTTGCTATTGCAAAATTTTGTCAAATTTATTATTTGATTTATTGTAAGTTAATTATACTTTTCGTTTTTTATAATAGTTGAACGAATTGCTTTTTAATATCCATTTTCGATCTCATAAAGTATATATTTTCTTGGTCTTCACGGATAGAAAAGTAGATTTCACAATGTCCATCTGACCGTTAATATGTTAAAATTAAGTTTCTAAAATCGCTTGATATTTCTGGGAACAGTTTGTGGTAACAAAACATCAGCTATACTTGCAACAGTTTTGCTATTTAGGTTCAGCAAAATCGCCTGATAATTGCCCCTGCACGGTGCAATGTAAGACCGACTTCCATTTATTGTTCTTCACGAACATTTGTTTAAAACATGCCTACAATCTTTCTCCGTGGAACATACAAACCTCCTATCTCCAGCCTCTTACAGGGTTGCAATACAAAATTTTAAAAAATTAGGGTAAAAACCTCTAAAACTTTCCCGGAGTCGCCCTCCCAAACTTTTTTTTATTCCATACAAAATTAGCAAAAATGATGTAGGGACGCCCATAAATTTCCCAGAGTCAGCATTAGAGAAATAAAGTGTACCATTGACCCACGTTAGTTTCCCCTCCCAAACATATTCCTAAAACATACTTATCACCATCGCCTAAGGTGGCTCGCATACAAAGTTTGGTAAGACTTTAATAAATCCAACCGAACAGATTCCAGGGTGCCCGTGGATAGATCAAAAGTAGGACTGACTCCAACACATTTTTTGCAGCAAACATTTTTCTAAAACATACTTTTCCCCTATCTCCACTCCCTAAGGGGGGCTGCCATGAAAAATTAGAAAAAATCCATTACCCAAGGGGGTTGCCGTTCAAGATTTACAAAAATGAAGTAAAATCGCCCATAACTTCTCCAGAGTCAGCCTTAGAGAAATAAAGTGTACCACCGACCCCCATTAGTTTTCTCTCCCAAATTTATTCCTAAAAAATTCTTACCCCACATCTCCATCCCCTGCTCCCATACACAGTTTGGTAAACCTGTAATGAATTCCCGCCCGACAGATTCTAGGGTACCCGTGGATAGATCAAAAGTGGGGCTGACTCCAACTCATTTTTTGCTGCAAACATTTTTCAAGAACATAGTTTCCCCCTATCTCCAACCACTTAAGGGCGTTGCCATACAGAATTTGAAAAATTATGGTTAAAACCAATGCAGCATTCCTAGTCACCCTAAGAGGGTTAAAATATAAAACCCACCCCTATTTAAAAATTAAAAATATTTCATAAATAAAAAATATGAGTAAAAATAAAAAAAAAAAGTTCGGGGTTTCGAAAGTCCAATGTAAAGGGTATCAAGATTCAGCACAGCTGAATATAGCGCTCTTAATTGTTTTATTTCACTAACTTTGTTTAAAACTGTCAAAAAAAATTTTTACCGTTTTTAGCATATAAAAAAGTTAAAAAATAGAACCAAAAAGTTTTAACTACTTCTCAGCAATTGAACTGACTTTACAAAAAGGTCGAGACTCAATGTTTGCTGTTTTATGGAACTAATAAGACTGCGGACTTATTGAAAAGCCAGCAGAGTCTTGGAAGCGATAAGTAACAATGAAACTGCCCTTAACATGGAACAAAACTCAAATATGATTTTGTTAAGGTCCTATACTTATTATATAAATAAAAGGCCTACCAATGTAACTATTAAGTTAATCACAAATTGCTTCAAATATAAGAATATGTTTAGCACAAATTTAAAAAAAAATAGTTTTTAGTAAAAAGTAAAATAATTTAGAATTTAAAGGTTTTTAGTTTTGCTTTTATTAAAACAGATTTTCTTAACTATGAAATTGAAAGTAATATTTTTGAATAAACTTCAAATCTTTACGTTTTGTATCTTTAACTATAAAATTTAATTTATTCTGGTTGCAATTAAAAAGACAATTTCTAAAACATATTTTATCTTTAACTTAAAGCAATAAAGAAGGAGACACATTTATTTTATCATCAAATTTTTAAATTAAAAATGAATTCATAATTTAATTATCTAATGCAAGTGCAAACTAAAACAAATTCATTTAGTGCTTATGGATATTACTTTTTTGCTCCCCTTCATGCTTTCCACTCGCATTACTTATAGTTTCGTTCAATGTCAGTTCAAAAAAAATTTTTATTTAATCGCGTATATTTAATAATCACTCACACTACCTTACGTAGTACAAGTAGGTCTGTTTGCAGAAAACGACATTGAAACATAAACGTGTTAGATCGTGCAGCATTTATGTAGCAGAAATGACTACGGTAACTGCTTGCATATAAGTAAGTGAAGAAGAGAATGTTTTCTTACTGCAAATAGCAAGGTTTTCTGGATTTTTATTTTATTTAGTTTTGTTTTCTTTTTATTATTTTGTATTAAGTGTGTGGGAGGAAAGTTTTATAATGGTGGTAGGAAAATATACTAGAGAAAAGAGAGCTGCGTGTTCGTCTATATGTTTGCTTTACGATGTTTCTTGTTCATGATGTAAAATAAATATTAACTTACATTCTTAAGGTAAAATGCGTATTTTCTTCGTTGTTTCTCTACCTTTGGTATTTTTAACTTGCTTGTTTTAACACTTTAAAGCACAGTAAGCCAAGGGTATCTGAGGGGGACGAACACTAAGCTGGTCTTGCACAACACGAGTACTAAAAAAACCCATAATAAAGAAAGCAAAACAAAAGTCACAACAACAACATATTAATTTTTTTTTTAAAAAAGCACTTACACACTCTCATAAATCTTCCTCTCTCGTTGGACCACACTTTTTTAAACATTGTGACACTTTTTTACAATTTTTTATAAAAAAGAACTATCAGGAGACTTCTTTTTCTACTTGCAAAAATGTAAAACACTTTGCAAACGCTGCACTATGGCAACTTTACCAACTTTTTGACTTGAACTTTGGTACTAGAAAACAACTAAAAAATATGAGTTATTTATTAAGCAAGCAGACAGCTAAATAACTCCCTTAGTCGATTTAAGCATGTCCGTCTGGTGTCAATGTATTCTTGTAGTCAAAGTGCGGGTCGCAATTTCTAAGATATTTTGATGAAATTTGGCGGAGATAAGGCATTGGAATAAAGCGTGTTGTTTGTGGTGACGATCGGTTCGTGTTAATCCTTATGCCGCCAACTATTATACTGAATACAGTCTTTTTTCAAAGAGTCCCATACAAATGTGGTGCAGGGTATTTTATGGTCGACTAAAAATTCCTTAATTTTTTTAAAAAAGTTTTTGGCGTCCATCAAATTTTGCCAAGAACAAAAATTTATATACAAGGATACACTCAACTTATTAATCCATTACTACACGGTGTATTTCCAAGTGCTAATACCTCTGTGAGAGCTCCCAAAGATACAGTTACTTTAACTTATTGATCCTTTACTACACGGTGTATTTCCCTTAGGGGATAAAAGGTAGCCCCTTTGGGGCATGCCAAGTACTTGTACATCTATGAGAGCTCCCAAAGATAAACTTATTCAAACTTATTGATCCATTACTACACGGTGTATTTTCTTTAGGGGGCAGACAATCGGCGTATAACCATGGAGTATTAGGTACCACGAAAGCTAGAAAAATAGAACTTTCAGTGCTAAAAAAAGTGATCCGGTAGGGGCGGGACAAACTGGTCTGATAAACTAAATGAGCTTTATACGAGAAGATCCAAGAACCTTTTTAACTGAGCTAACCGAGATTGAAAAACACTGTCACCCCTATTACCAGTGTCTGGCGCAAAATTATTTAAATATAAGGTACTATAGTATCAATAGACCAGACAAATGTGTATCCCAGAAGCCCATTGAGCCTATTATCCTTTACCAGGTAAAGCGGTTAGTTTGCAAAAAGGGATCAAGATTTTTGACAGATATAGAAATATGTTCATGGAAAAATAACTCATTAAGTGGTAGCAAGGCGAGAATAAAGCTTAAGTCTCTCATACATTTTTCTTTTTTTTATATGAAGTTTGACAGCTTCCACTCCTAGCGTTAGTGCTTCAAACTCCATATAAAATAAGAAAACTAATTAGAGAAGCTAAAACTTTATTCTCTCACTGTACCACCTGATCAGTTATTTCACCGTGAATTAGTTTCAAGCTTAAGCTTTTTTTCTTCTTTTTTTCTGTTTATCTCTTTCTCTTTGTCTCTTTCTTTCATTAGTGTCATACAGGGCCGAAAAATGGACACTTATTACCCGCAACCCCTTCTTCAAACCTCTTTGCTGGCTATTTTTTCTATCTAACCTTACTTTCTTACTTGGTGACAAGTTAGTAAGCTTTCGCTCAAATAAAATATGGAAAGTGTTAGGAAAGCTTTAATTTAGAATTGCGTGCTACCTTTGAAAATATCTACTTGTTTCGAAAACCTTCATTTATGATTTGATTATGGCTTCTTTTGTTTTTTATAAAAAGATATTTTACTTTCGTTTTATGTATGCCATATTCCGTAAGGTAGTTCTAGTGTTTTTCTTTCCATATTTACAAGAGTACAGTACTTTTCCTAGGACCAGATTTTAAAAAAGTTTGAATTTTTTCCCTCCTGTGTTAATTAAGCCTAATGCTACCAATGCTTGGCGTCTTTTACTGAAATTTAAAGTTTTTCGTTTTTTTTTTATTATTTTTTTTAAACAATATATCGCTGACTACCACCCAAAAATTTCGATACTGAAGTTATAAAATATCTAAACAAAATATTGATTTTGTAAATCACTATACAGTGGGTGTCTGGCTTTGTGCTAGACAACGTTTTAAAGTAAAAATTTTTCTATTAAAAATCTTTTTTATACAAATCGTAAAGTGAAAATAGTAACATAATTCAAAAGTAACCCCATTGTGCATAAAATAAGACTTATTTTCCTACACCTGTAGAAGTTTACACGATTCCAAATCTCTCTTGGGTACAAGAATTTTTCTTTAGCAAATACACCACCGCTTTCGTACAAAATTTTTATGAAAAACTCTTTCATTTTTGGTTTGTTTTTCTGTGACATTTCTGCGGTTTGGTTCATTTTATAGGGTGTCCATTTATGTCAAGAAATTTCTGGCAACAAATAAACTGTCATACAGTAAAATGACAATTTTATAACTATGCTTAGGTTAGCTTTAGGTTTTATTATTTATGGACCTTAACTAAAATTAAGCCTTTTATTAGATTGTCTGAACTATGAATCTGAACTATGAGAGCCCATTCAAGTTGTAATCGTAAGATTTTAGTATAATTACATAATACTTTGTCTAGAAAATTTAATGTATATATCTGATGTAATCTTAAGAAAGAAAACAATTTAAATTAACTTATTATTAACTCTTAAATATGTACACTTGAAAACAACACCCTTTATTTCGCAGTTGGCAACAACTCTTGTTCTTGCCTTAATGTATGTAAAAAGTGCTTGTGCGTTTGTGTTTGTGCAATGCGCCACTGATACGCTTTAAACCACTAACAATGCTTAACTACAGGTGATTATTTTACTAAAATTGAAATGCTTATCTTGTTTTAGTTGTTTTCTGGGTTTTTTTAATTCTCTTTTTTTGTATTAAAATATTTTTTTTTCATTCAAAAGCGTCTCCAGTTACATTTTCTTGTTCAGGGATAAAAACTTAACCAGCTAATACTCATAAACAACAAAAAACACAAGAGCAGCAATGAAAAAAGGGGAAAATATGTAAATTAAATAATAAATTTAATTTAAAAAAATGTTGTGTTAAATTTCTTAAAAGTTTAAAGATTAATACAGTTAAACCAGCTTGTAATTTTTTGCCCATTTATTTAAGTTTTTTGTTTTTTTTTTTTTAAGGGAAAAATTGTTACTAAAATAAAGTAAAGAGGGTCAGAACTACTAATGAGTTTTGTTAGTCAAAGAAATAAATGTTGACAAAAGTTAGGAAAGTTAAACTACGAGGGTTGCCTTTTATGTTTCGGGATTTGGCAACACTAGTGTTTCAATCTGACAACTGACAGCTCTATCGTAAAGTTTGACATTTTCTAAGTTATACATACTCAGAACATTTTGACATACGAGCGCTATTTGTGTTGTTTACAGCAACTTAAAAGATTCAACTCGACCCAAAAATGAAATTTAATCGTGAACGTTTTCGTGCGATTATTTTTTACAAATTTCGACGTTAATCCACGTGCATGGATGAACTAAATTCTGTTTTTGGCGATGAAGCTCAATCAAGGAGCAGTGGTTATCATGACGAATTTTGTGAAGGTCATGCCAAATCAGTTGTTGTTCCGAAAACCATTGATGCTGCGCATAAACTGATATTGAGAGATCGTCATGTGACCTATCGTGAGATTGAGACAACCTTAGGCAATAGTGGGACCATCATACATTCAATATTGCATGAACATTTGACTTTCAAAACAAGTTTTTCGTTTTGGATCCCACACAATTTGTCAATCGCTCAAAAAAAGGCTCGTGTCGATTGGTCGAAAGAAATGTTCAGAAAATACGATCGCGGTGCTTCGAATTACTTCTATGATATCGTGACAGGTAATGAATTCTGAATTTACGCGTATGAGCCCGAAAGTAAACAGCGGTCGACTGTATGGGTGTTTTAAGATGAGTCAAATCTAACAAAAGCTGTTTGCGCACGAAGAACTTCTAAGCAAATGATCGCCAGTTTTTTCAGAAAACTGGACAATTGGTTCAAACGCATGCAAAAGTGTATAGATCTTCATGGGGAGTATTTAAAAAAAAAACAAGTAAGAGCGTTATATTCGGCTGTGCCGAATCTTATATACCCTTCACATTGGTCTTTAAATATACCCAGCCGAGTAATTTTGTACTGCAAATAATATAATAAGAATCCTTGCGTGAGTTTTAAAGTCCGTAGAAAACTTTTCAAAATATTAACGTTCGTATGATTAATAGAAATAGGTGAGGAACGTTTGAGGTCGACAGTAATGCAAGTTTTTGACATTATTTATATTAAAAGGTTAATAAAAGTTGTTAATTTTTATGGGATGTGCCCTGCTCCTCTCCAACTTTTTTTTGCAAAATGTATGAATTATTTGATTATTACTTTTTGTAGAATATTCAAAGTCGATAGCTGTTATAGTTTCACAGATGTAGCGTATCGAAAATTTCATAAAAATTGTTAATTTGTGTGGGAGATCCCCTTTGTCCATCCTCCACCCAAAAAATTTTTTCTTCAAATAGTAGGCTTTGTTGTCGAATATTTTTTTGTAGACCATTTGATTTCGATATCTGTTATAGTTTCCTAAATATAGCGTATCGAAAATTGCATAAAAATTGTTAATTTGTATGGGACCTACCCCTTGTTCACCCCCCACCCAAAAAAATTTGTTCCTTAAAACATAGCCCTTAGCGTACAATTACTTTTTGTAAAACATTTGATTTCGATATCTGTTATAGTTTCCGAGATATACCGTATCGAATATTTCATAAAAATCGTTAATTTGTATGGGAGCTACCCCTTATTTTGCCCCCTTTAAAAAATTGTTTTCCTTAAAGCGTAGCCCTTATTGCCCAATTACTTTTTATAGAACATTTGATTTCGATATCTGTTATAGTTTCCCAGATATAGCGTATAGAATATTTCATAAAAATCGTTAATTTGTATCGGAGCTACCCCTTTTTTTGCCTCCACCCAAAAAGTTTTTTCTTTAAAGTGTAGCCCTTAGCGTACAATTACTTTTTGTAGAACATTTGATTTCAATATCTGTTATAGTTTCCGAGTTAAAGCGTATCGAATATTTCATAAAAACCGTTAATTTGTATGGGAGCTACCCCTTGTGTTGCCCCCACTCAAAAAATTATTTCTCAGGAGCGTAGCCGTTGATGTCCAATCACTTTCTGTAAAACACTTGGTTTCGATATCTGTTATAGTTTCCGAGATAAAGCGTATCGAATATTTCATAAAAATCGTTAATTTGTATGGGAGCTACCCCTTGTTTTGCCCCCACTTAAAAAATTATTTACTTAAGGCGTAGTCCTTATGGCCCAATTACTTTTTGTAGAACATTTCATTTCGATATTTGTTATAGTTTCCGAGATATAGCGTATCGAATATTTCATAAAAATCGTTAATTTGTATTGGAGCTAACCCTTTTTTTGCCCCCACCCAAAAAATTTTTTCTTTAAGGCGTAGCCCTTAGCGTACAATTACTTTTTGTAAAACATTTGATTTCGATATCTGTTATAGTTTCCGAGATATACCGTATCGAATATTTCATAAAAATCGTTAATTTGTATGGGAGCTACCCCTTATTTTGCCCCCATTAAAAAATTGTTTTCTTTAAAGTGTAGCCCTTAGCGTACAATTACTATTTGTAGAACATTTTAAGTCGATAGCTATTATAGTTTCTGAGATATAGCGCATAAAATATTTCACCAAATTTGTGCAATTGTAGGAAAAATACCCCTTTCCCTGGTTCTATCTGAAAAAACTTTTTCCGTTATTTAGGTCCCTTCTTTAGAAGTATCTGTGCCAAGTTTTGTGGCAAGAGTGACTATACTTACTGAGATACATATATAGGGATATATGCACGGATTTTGTCCTAAAAAAAATGGGTTACTTTGGGTTTTCGCTTATATCTCGGTTAATAGTAAACCGATTTTGCTGATTTTAAATAGCGATCGTTAGCGGGATATTTCCAATAGTTTGACACCATTAACTGGTCTGTATCTTTTTATTTGACTCCGGAAACTTGATTTCAACAGACGGACAGACAGACACACAGATAGACAGACAGACGGACAGACGGACAGATGGACATGGCTTTATCAACTTCCCTATCTATAAGGATCCAGAATATATATACTTTATGGGGTCGCAAATGAATAATAAAGAAATTACAAACGGAATGACAAAGTGATATATACCCTCATCACTATGTGAAGGGTATAATAAAGTGATTTTCGACGATTAATATTTGTTTTTATTCTCTAATCGCGAAATATAAAATGCAACCCTAGTAAAAAGGGGAGCAAAAAAATTTTAGTTTTTATAAACTCTATTAAAAAGTAGTTAAAGATATACTGTCGTAGGTTAAGGTTATTTTCGTAAGTGGTACCTGTATGGAAGTCTAGCAAATTATGGATCTATCCGCAATACATTTTGTAAAAATATTTTGACCTTCGATACCAAAAGACATAAAAGTGATTTTTGAGTAAAAATTTACTATGGCAATAACAGGGTGATCTACAGAGTAGTTTTTGGCTGAACTATATGAACAAACAGCTATTAAGAGTTTCAAGAAATTTAAAAAATTGGCAGATAACTCAAAGGGCAGCAAAACTTTGCAGTTGATTTACTGTAGGCTTTGCTTAAAACGGCATTCCTTGTTTAATATTATTTTGCATCAAAAATACATTTTAATGTTAAACTTAAAACAAAAAGACTGCATTAATTTTTTTATAAATGAATTTTTAAGCATCCTTTCAACTAAACTTTGACAAAAATTTTGATATAGTTGCACTATTCTTTCACTGCCATTATAATTAAGTTGATAACTATACAACTAACAGTTCTAAACACTTGTTTCTTTACAACCAAAACACCTTTTTTGAAATTGTGAACAAAGTTAAGCAAAAGCAAATTAAAGCATCTAAACTTAAGCAAAAGTACAAGAGTGGCATAAACTTTTCACTTTTCTGTTTTGCTTTTTGCCATTTGAAATGTAATTAATCTGCATTAAACCAAACTAGAGTCAAAAGCAAGTGCTCTTGTTGCATTCTCATCATTCTCGTCTTTATCAGTATTTGTTTTTAGTGCAACTGCAGCTACTACAACAAAGTTTTAATTTCTTTGATGGCTGGTTGACTGGATAAACTAATGACTAATATGCAAAACCCAACTAGCCCTTAAAGTGTTTTAGCAAAAATGAAATGGTTCTTTGTATAGTTTAGGGCTACGTTTGATATTTTTTTATATTTTTTCTTTGGCAATCTAAAGACTTTTTCCATTAGATGTGAGTATTTGCGGTTGTCTTGTGAAAACCCCTAGAGTTTTGTATGACGTTTTTTGCCTTCTTTGAAATATGGTCTTAACATTTTGGCTGCCTTTTCCCTTCTTTTGCTAACCAGCTTTAATGTAAGTGGTATTTTTTTATTAAATTTTTTTTTTTTTTTTGCTGCGACAGAAATACATTTACTTTAGCAAAACGTTGGTTTTACAGAAATAATTCACTTTTCTTTTTCTCAAAAAACATTAAAACAGAGACGTATCTTCACAATCTCTCAATATAAGCAAAATCCCTTTGAATCCTTTGAAATAGAATTTTAACTAAGCTGTCCTTTTCTTAATTAAGGGTTTTTTATTTCATAATTAACTTTGTATATATTCTGCTTTAACTATTAAGTTCTCTTGCACTAAAATTGCTTAAGGTTGCCACTAACCCAAATGTTAGCGGGTCAAACAAACTACAAAGTGTGTTTTTGTGTTGAAGCAACTTGTTCAGAGAATTATTTGTTGTCTGCACGCCTTTCAAATGTACTTGAAATTTTATATCATTACACAAAATTTAAAATTATAATGTTTGATTACTAATGTTAAATTCTTTTGTTAAAATAGCACAAAAGTAATTTGTTATATTTTAGCAAAAAAGGATTCAGTAAGTATTCTGTTATAACCTGCGCTACAAACTCATGTAGGAAGCGTAAATTACCTTTGAGTTTATGTTTCTAAACATTTGAAGATGTATAGATGAAATCAAAGTCATCCTTAAACATGATTTAACGATGTAAGTAAGTCCGTTTGACTTTCTCATGATGCACCACAACCACACTTAGGTGTGCCCTAGAGTACAATGGAGTGAAGTGGAAGTTATAATCTTTGGGTAGTTATTGATATCAAACAATCAGAAAAAAAACAAAATCTGCTATACAAGACTAATAGAAATGATATTAAATTTAATTAATGAAATAATGGTAAGACCGGAAGGGTGCGAGGCGACAGAAAGCGCTGTTATAGGAAGCTTCCGGTGATAAGAAAAACACTCCTCAAACAAAGCTAGACGACAACCTCGCCATGGTTTCTGTTAAGTACTAGGTGATGGTAATAAGCTAAGTCAGGACTAAATATAGAAAATTGGTCTGGATGATTTTAGTACAGACTGGGGATATAAGATCTCAGACAGATTACATGGTCACAGAGGTAAGGTTAGAGAGATCATTACCAATAATAAACCCTAGAAGAGATTAGCGGTTGGAATAAGGCAGTCCCTATGAGCGATTTGTAGTTTTTAGTGACAGACCATAGATGAAAGACCATGATGAGTAGCCAAAGTCTATTGAATTAAAGAGGCCATTTCGACGCCATATAAACTATCTGATGAGTAAAATGTGTTCCAGGCGGAGATATGGGCATTTTTAAGGGCAACAGATTTTACAGTTGAAAACGTTTTAAAGAATAAATAGTAGAATCAGCTTAAGAACCGCAACAAGCTCTTATAACTTGAGTGCTTAACAAAACGAATCTTTTGTGAGGGAATAGGAAGGACTGGGGATCCCTAGGTATAAATGGCTGAAGCTGAGCTGCTGTGACTTAGCCTAAGCTAAGCTTCTGGGATACCTGGCTTCACCAAACGAAACTCTGCGACTATCAAAAAGTCACTGTAATAGAAAGATTAAGATATGGATGATTACTATGACGAATTTTCTGTAGATTAACAGGCGTAACTGAAATGTCGCAAGGGATGTATAGCTGGGGCTCAGCTAAGCAGGCACTAGGTTTTCCATAGACTTTTCGAAAAGGTTTCTATAGACTACAATTGGAGTCAAAACTGAATACTGTTCGGTTAAGGCTAAGTCGATGATATGGGGACATTCCAGATTTTTGCTAGAGCTAGATGAGTGAGGATGAGCAGAAATTGTAGACAATTGAACATGCTTTCTGTCACTGCCCGACTTTGTGGAACTAAAGGTGGTTGGATAAAAGACTATACATGGTTACGGGAAAGGCAATAGAGAGACTTTTACTTTACTTTATCTTAGTCTTTCCACTTTCTTTTTCTTTACTTAATGTCTCATTTTTGTTATTTTACCTACAAGGAATGCAGAGTGGGTCCAAGATGTCTCCAAAAACTGTTGTATAAGGGGGTGTGGTTCTAAACATAACCCTCGAAACCTTACCTAACCTTATCTAAAGTACTAAATGTTTCAAGGAATGGTCAATCATTGAGCCTACCTCTTATATTAGACCCTTACTATGAAATAATTTAAGCTCGGGCTTAACGGATCAATCGTTAATTTATTTTAAATTAAATTATTCTAAACAGGCAATTTTTTTAAGTTTTCTATTAAAGGAACTTATAAATAGTTATTCTCTTATTATTTAATGGTTGTCCTTATTAAAATACAAACATAAAAATTTTTAATATTTCTGCATATTTGTACTGACATACAAACATAACATTCTGTGTACTTAAATTTAATGGAAAAGAAACTTATTGACTATTCCGTTTTACTGCATTCTTATGTTGTTAAATAATTGTAATGACAACCATACAAAAACCATTAAATTATAATTTGAGTATTTTCCCCGTCCTTACCAAACTTGTAAGAGGGAAGTAGTTAAGACTATTCAGTTTTTATATATTATATTATATATTCTCTAAATGCTTTTAATATTATTATTTAACTACAGGGTGGTTGATAAAAGCTGCTACAAAAAAAATTATTTTTGAGAAGATGTCGCACATGTATCCACCGAGGGTGGAGGCTATTTGAATTCAATTATTACTTCATGAATTACTTTAATACAAATGCCGTAAATCGATTGACCTCCACCCTCGGTGCCACAAAAGCGACATCTTATCAAAAAGTTATTTTTTTAGTAGCAGCTTTCATCAGCCACCCTGTGTACAAAACGTTCGTCCCTTTATACGCCGGTAAACTGTTTTTAGCATTAATATAATGAAAAAAAAGAAGGGAAAACGCAAAAATTAAATTTTTTATTTTATTGTATTTTTGTTGGTTTCCCTTCTTTGCTGTCATTCCATAATAACATAATGTAGTTGTAAATGTCTATAATTTAGCAAACTGTCAAATATGAACATACTTCGTTCTTAAATATTTTTATTTCTTTTTTTTATTTTTATTATCATTTTCGATATAAAAATATAATGAAAATAATGATATTTTTCCTGCGGCTTTGTACAGCGTATATGGATGGTAAATGTAAGAGCAGACAGACAAGTAAATGGACGTATAAACAAACAATAATATATTTGACCTTAACGCGTTTCTACAAAGTTGACTGCATTGCAGGAAACCATGACATCCTCAATTGACAATGTAAAGCCAGAAAATAATGAAGTTAGAAATCGAAAAAAAAATACAAACAAAAAATCTCAACTCATTTTTATTTTTCTAATAGTTATAAGTAAGTATTGGCCTCGAGGTATAATATGAAGAGGAAAAATAATTCAAAAGCACATGGAATATAATATTTTACAGTGATTGCAAAATATTTCAAATTTACTATTTTTTTTAATGAAATAAAACATGAAATAATGAAAGCAAAGTTTAGATGCGCCTTAAAGCATGCTGTACATTTTGTCTAGAAATTGCAATCAATAATGTTAGAATGAGATGAAGCTGCTTCGGTTCCTTTGTGATGCCAAGAAAAGAGAAGAAACAAATTAAGTCATTGAAGTATGTAGTGGAAAGTAAATTACCAGTGCCTGGTATTTGCACAATACGTACTTCGCGGACTTACCACCCATATTATAATAGGTCCCAGAGACAGGTAAGCCATCCCGCCATAATTTTAAGGAAATTTCTGCTCAGCGATTAACATCTTGGGAGGAACGGGATAGTCAAATAAAGCGTCTTGATTATCTTAGACCCAAAGATGTTTCCTATTAATGGTAAAATTCCGTCTCTATCCAGGAAGCAATCCTTGCCATCGCATAACTACCCGAGTCACCAAAGAAAAGTTGTGATTCAATAAAAACACAACGTGCTCCTTTATTGGCGAAAGAGTCATCAAGTTCTTTCTATGCTTTGCATCAGTCTTTTTTGGGCATGAAGCTGATTTAAGGATCCGGAATGCCGCTTAATCGTGTCACATCACTTTTACCTTTAGGTCCTCATCACATTCCTCTAACCTCCCCCCACGCAAATAAAGAGTGCGTTAACCTTTATCTAAAATATAATCGGGTGTGTTCCCTCTAAAATAGCTGATTGATAGTACGGGTCGAAGACTTCTATTCCTGGGTTTCCATTTTCCTATTTGAAGCCATCGGTAAGTCAAACCTAGTCGACATCTTAGTGATTTTCAGTTTGGTTTACCCATTCGGCTCTATCGAAAATGTGGATCTCAAATCTTTCCATAGAACATTGTATCATATCTACAATCGTAATGACCAAGATCGCTTAAAAGTGCTGCCGTCGTGATATGGGCTGTGTTTCGCTGTTCTATCGATACTATAATGGAATGTGCTCTGAGGAAATCAGGGAACTTGTTCCCGAAACCCGGAACTTTTTTCGTAATACACGTTTTTCTAGAAGTGCGCACCCATACGTAGTCGACTGGCCAGTGAATCGCAACACTCATTACAGGGAGAACTCCTTCTTCGGTCCCACAGTTCGTATTTGGAATAAGCTTCCTAGTAATGTCTTTCCTGTCACAGTAAATATCGGGAGATTTAAATCAAATGTCCACCACAAACACTACTCCCTTTATCTTCCTTCCCTTAACCTATTTTCCTGACACCATCACAATGCAATGCATGTATCGAGCCCATCTCCTGAGTGCTGGTTATTATTTTAAAAAAAAAAAGTGATTGGCAATTGTCGCCCTATTCTGTTTCCTGTTTGCAAACCAACCACTATTTTCGATCAAGGCGATAGACCCGCTAGACCAATGTTTGCAACATCTAATCGGCTTACTGGTCTGTTAATTCCAAAATGCCTTATAACGATTTTGTTCAGTACTAGACATGGTCATATAAAGGGCTAGTCTCATTAACCTTATTTGTATCTTGTTACGTGTCATTAGAACAAACCATAAGTTCTTACTAAATTTGTGGCATATTTCTTCAAGCAATCATAACATCGGTAAACTTTTTACAATTCTCATTTGGTTTAGAACAAGTGATGGAGAAAGGCGATCATTTGTTACACCAAAAGGAAGCCGCTACTTAAAATACGATCTGAGCCCTTACTGTAACCTTGTTCCTGACCACCTGCCCCGTAGGTAGTATTAAATCGTATTTCAGTCGTAGCCGAATACAAGCGTTTCGTATTTTTCATCCACTATTTGGCCCGGTGTAACATAGTATAACTTTTTTATGTAAAAAGAATCGCTTTTTCCTTGTTCAAAATTTTCACACTTGTTACCTAGACGGAGGCATTAACACTTTTTTTCCGTACTTTTAAAAGCAATGTTTTGGAAAAAAAATTTTATAGAACTTTTAAAGGTAACAATACAAAATAACAAGAATTGTTAAAATCTTATCACAATAAACTTTAAGCAGCACATAAAAAACATAACAAACATTTTATTTTATTGCAACATTATTTTTACCTACACACTCATACATATTCATCCGTACACGTGTATCCAAAACATTAAAGCTTAATTTCATTTACGTAAGAGTACTTGTGTTTTTTGAAAATGCTTTTAATGTGCATGTATTTGTGTCATTAAATTCAAATGGGTAAAACACATGTTTCTTTACACTTCTTTAAACAATTTGAATAAATGAATAAACGACTGAAAGAATGTTTAACACATATAAGTTAACACTCTACAGTGTGTGTAAGCGTGTGTGTGTGTGTGTTTTTGAATGCCTGCTTTGCAACCTACTTAGTTGGGCTTTTTATACAAGTTTATCATTTTAAGTACACTTTTTGCACACATTGCTATTCTACTAATTTTTCCTTCTCGTTGCCTTTAATTCATACTGATTGTCCTTTGTGAACATATTAGAGAATGTCGCATTAATTTTCTTTCATAAATTTAAGGATTTAAATTTGAAATTTGTTGTTTAAAGCCTTTTTACTGGAAAAAGACATATATACATTGCTTAGCAGACAATATTACTTTTCTTTAATATATAAATAAAATTAAAACCTCAAACATTTAGTTATTAGGGCAATTATCGATGGCAGATTAAGGATTTAATAACTCGGCTGGGTATATTTAAAGACCAATGTGAAGGGTATATAGGATTCGGCACAGCCGAATATAGCGCTCTTACTTGTTTTATTTTATTCGGATAATTAGTTCTCGCGTAAATGCCAATTATGTGATGCAGCATCCTCTTTTTTCTTTACAACAGAAAATCTTGAGATACAGAGTCAATTAAAACAAGTAAGAGCGCTATAGTCGGCTGTGCCGAATGTTATATACCCTTCACAGTTATTTTGTACTGCAAATAATATAATTAAAATACCTTGTGCCAGTTTTAAGTCCATAAAAAACTTTACAAAATTTAAAAGTTCGTATGTATAAAAGAAATACCATGGAGAAGGCTTGAGATCAAGAATTATAAAAGTTTTCGACATTTTTCGTATTAAAAGTTTAATAAAAGTTATTAATTTTAATGGGATCTTCTAGTTCCCCTACACCCCTCAAACTATTTTATTCCAAAATGTATGAATTATTTGATCATTACTTTTTGTAGAACATTTGAAGTCGATAGCTGTTATAGTTTCCCAAATGTAGCGCATCGAAAATTTCATAAAAAATTGTTAACTTGTATGGGAGTTACCCGTTCTCCTGTCCCCCCCAACAAAAATTGTTTCTTCAAAGCGTAGGTCTTGTTGTTCAATTAATTTTTGTAGAACATTCGAAGTCAATAGCTGTTAGAGTTTGTAAGATTTAGCGCTTGTAATATTTCACAAAATTTGTACAATTGTAGGGAAAACTGTTTTCCTTATTTAGGTCCCTATTTTCAGAGCATCTGTTGCAAATTTTGTGTAGAGAATGACTATATAAACTGAGATATATAGGGATATATGCACGGATTTTGTCCTAAAAAAATGGGTTATTTTGAGTTTTCGCTTATATCTCAGTCAGTAATCAATTGATTTTGCTGATTTTAAAAAGTCTCCAGGATATTTCTAATAGTTTAACACAAATAACTGGTCCGTATCACTTTGACTCCGGAAACTTGATTTCAACAGACGGAGATGGTTATATTAACTTCCCTATCTATTAGGATCCAGCATATATACTAGACATCTGCATGACTATATTCATTTGATTGCCTATACACAACAAAAACAATATTCACTCAAACATTTTTCATTCTATGGGAGATAAATAAAGTAAAACCAGTAAAAACACAAGAAAGAATGTATTGTGTGTTACACTCAATGATACAATAAGAACACATTCATTTTACAGTTTTCGTTTTGAATGTGTATAAAACTCACTTGAAAATACAAAAACATAGCAAAGTCTCATTACAGTTAGACTTTTTATAAAAATATTCAGGTGTTTTTTCGAGTTAATGAATGTTTTAACAACAACAATAACGACAAATTTGCAAACACAAATGCATGCGCTCAATAATAATTTTTTACACCAATCATACAACAATATTTACACACTTTATTCAGTATTTATTTATATGAATGTATGGGTAATATTTTGTTTTCGGTTGGAGCTGTTTTTTATTTGCTTTCTCTTGTGGGTTCATTCATTTAGTTTGTTTAACATTGAATGAAAAACACTATGTGGTTGAAAAACAAACGAATGTATTTAAACGGCATTTGGGTGTAGTCACGCAGACGTCTAATATATACTATATGGGGTAGCAAATGGATAATAAAGAAACTACAAACGGAATGGCAAACTGATATATATCCTTATCACTATGTGAAGGGTATAAAAACAAAATAATAGGAAACAAAATAAAAAGCCTTTAATTACCTTGTCTTAGTTGGTACAGGGTGTCTGGTGGAAATATTATAGCTTTAAATATGATTATTTTATGACGTAATAAGCGCTGCAGAGGGAGGGTGGAGTTATCGTTTGTGCGGTTTTGTCAGTCATGACATCGCAGTAGTCGAGGTAGAATCACGCGTTTTTTAAGAGAAATGATTCATACGTAATCGCTAGTCGACAATTTTGTTCAAAGTTCGGTATTAGGCGAATACGAGATGGACCGACCGTAAATTTAATTCGTTCGTAGCTGCAGCAAATCGGCGCTGCTGTTTCGGCTATGAATGTCCCACGTCCAGGGCCGGTCGGTCTTCAAGAGCTCCCGAAAACATGGAACTGCTTGAAAGCAGTTCACGTAAAAATCCGCGACTTTCAATAAGGAAAAGAGCAGCCTTCCTGGGATTTCCAAGAGCGATTATTCATAAAATTTTAAAAAAATATCTGAAGTTCCATCCTTTTAAAATTCAAATCGTTCAAGAACGGAAAGAAAGTGCCTTTACGCAAAAATTTTTGTGAAACGATGTTGGAGCGTTTTCGCACTTTAAATTCAATTTTTTGCAGCGACGAGGCTCATTTTTACTTAAACCGCCACATAAACAAGCAAAACTGCCGTTTGGTCTCCAGGAACCTGCAACCCTCGATTGAAAGATCAAAAAGCATTGCATTGCCCCAGGGTAACTGTTTGGTGTGCCTTATTCACGCATGAGATAATTGGACCATTTTTTTTCGAAAGTTCTCGAGGCCAGGCGACGAATGTCATTCGATGAAAATTATCGACGCATGATCACGGAATTCTTTTTGCCAAACCTGCGAGCTCATTAATTGTAGTCTTTACACACGTGGTTGCAACAGGATGGGGAGACTACACACACAGCCAGAGCTTTGATGAATTAGCTTCTGGAAAATTTCCCCCAAAAAATGATCAGTCGCTTTAGGGAAATCCCATGGTCACCAAGGTCACCTGATCTAACTCCCATGATTTTTTTATGGAGCTGCTTTAAAGAGAGGTTTATAATGATAATCCCCAACTTTGTGTGGCTTTAAAGGAAAATATCCTTGAGAAATCAGCTCAATTGAACCAAGTTTACTACAGCGTGCGACGCAGAACACTAGGCTTTGTTTTAAACAGTGTGTGCAACTGGACGGAAGACATCTTTGAAAAATAACATTCGCATTTCCATTCTATCGTTCAATGCTCTTAATAAAACTTTTTGTCAATTGTTGCGTTTTTTATTAAGGTTTAAAAATATATATCTGCCACCAGACACCCTGTAGTTACGCTGCATACCACAAAACTTACCTCTTTTGCCATGATCCGATTTTTTACAACACTTACCAATAGAATTGAATTTTTTTTCTGTAAAATTTAAAAAAAAAATGCTTTCGTTTCTTCTATTCGTATATAGTTTTTTTATTTTTCTATAAAATCTTTTATTTTTTTATATTTTTTTTTTCTTCTTAACAATATAATCTAAATAATTTTCTTTTAATAGTTTTTCTTATTTTACTAAATCTTATAACTAAACAGTACGCGGGGCTTCGGTTTAAAATTATTTATTATAAACAATTATATTAATGCAAGGACTTTAATAATTTTTATTAATTAATTGTTTTTTTTTTCATCTATTTTCCGATAACTCACTTATGTACAAATTGGCGCAAGTTTTCATTTTTATATAAATTTATTAATTTTTTCTTTATTAAAGAATTTAGGAATCCTAACTATTTTAATTAATTTATAATTAAAATATTTATTTAAAAATGGAAATATGGAAAAATTATTAAGGACAAGTTAAGTTTGAAAAATTAAGCATTTTATTAAAAGGGAATACTAGTAAATATTAGGGAAACTTTAACACTTTAAAAAATGAATAAACTGGTTTAAATTTTTTAAGGGGTTTTTCGTTTTTTTTTTTAAATTTTAATTAAAATCAATATTTTTTTTTATTTCTTAATACATATTTCTTCTTTGCACATTTATATTTGTTATTATTGTAAACAGTTTATGTTATTGAATTTTCTAGTAAGTAGTTGTTGTAATTAATTATAGAGTAGATCTTTATAAATATTATTGTTCGTTTATTGTGTTTTGTTTTTGTTATTTTATTTAACGGTTGTTAAATGTTTATTTTTATTTAAGGGGAAAGTTTCAATAGTCTTTGGAAGAAAAATAACAATAACAGGGTTGCCATATAAATTTTAATTTCGGGTTGGGTTTTTTGTTTTTTTATTTTTTTTTTATTTTATAAAATTTGGAATATATGTTTTTAATTTAAGGACATTTTTAATTTTTTTTGCTTTTGAACACTTTTTGTTTTACTAAGTTTTTTTAAGATTTTTTTATTTTTAGATACTAAGGCCACATTTTTAGAGAAAAATTAAAAAAACTTCATTCCTAGAGGAAATTTTATTTATAAATGTGTTTGAAGGAAAAGGATTTAGAGACATGCAAGATGATTGATAGAAAGCAAACTTTTGAAACAAAAAAATATTCAAAAAAATTATAAAAGCAAAGCTTTCAGCAACAAAAGTTGATTAACGACCTGATAAATAGAAAAACAATCCCATAAATTAGTTTAACGTAAATTTTTCAGAGATACATATATGCTGCCCTACTCTATGACTACTTTGTTGTTTTGACTTGTCTACTGAAACTGTTGAGCAATTTTTGATTTCAACTCACATATCCAAGTCAGTTAACATAACTTTTAATATTGAAGCAAGCAACAGTGTATAAACCCACCCTACACCAACCCGTAGGCATAAAGTTAAAAACATTTCAATTTTAACTTTTTTTTTCAATTTCAATTTTAGTCGTTTGATTAAAGAAACACATCACATACGTGGTAGGGGTATTATTCGTTGGCGCAGATGTTTGTAACGCGCAAAAGTAATGGTTTGAGACACGCCTTCAAGTAGATCGATCTACTCCGAGTTACTCCCCAAATTGATTTAAGCATGTCCGTCCATCCGTATGGCTGGTTGTCTATTTATGCTTGTGAGCACGCTACAGATCGCATTTTTGAAAATATTTTGATGAAATTTGACACAGAAAAGTTTTATGGCACTGGCACGAAGCCTAATGTTTTTGGTGATAATGGGTCCATTTTCCATTATAGACCCCATACAAATGTCCTCCCTGAGTAAGCATTTTGGGCTATAAATGGTTGGAATATAACTTTAACTTCTCAAATTTTTGCACAGATGTTTATTTTTGCGCTGCCAACTATTATACTCTGAATACAAATATTACCGGAATATTTTTGTATAAAGCCCACCTATATATGTGGTGTAGGGTGCAATATGGTCGGGTTTGACCGCTTTTGACTTTCTTACTTGTTTGTTTTTTTTAATCTGATAACAACCACACCAATAACACACTTAAATTCATGTTAACAAAAAGAGGCAGTTGAAGTATTGTTCCCATATCTTAGTTGTGTGCCAACATTTTTTATCAGAAAACTGCACTAGAATATTTTAAAAGATGCAAAGCAAAAGGTTTTGAAGAATTATAAAGGGCGTTTCAACAAGAACGCACTACCTGGAAATACCATTGTGAGTGTTGAATTCACAATCAAGTCATTCCAATCATATAAATCATTCGTGTCAGACGGAATCTTTTTAAACACGGCAAAGGCCAAATTGCTACTTAATTGGGTTGGATCTGTTAAAATGCCTGAGACGGAATTATTTATCCCGGGGGGCTTTAAGGGTTGTGTTTCTACCAAAGTTAGGTTATAACAAACAAGTTTGCCGAAAATACTATGGAACCGCATATAACTCGTCAATCATTTTAAAAACTTCGGAAGGATACATTAATACATTAAGGGAAATATGTCTCCTGGTTGGTTATGTTAAACGAGCATGCCTTCTCGAAGAGAAAATGAAGACTGCACTTCACTTAGTCGTCTCGCAGATTGAGAAAGCCCTTTACTATGATAGATATGCAATATGAACTCGCCTTAACTGACTATGCGGGCGTTTTCAACATAATGACCATGGTCGCTGGAAGCGTGGCCTAAACGGAAACTTCCTAACTAGTTATAAACTGTTGTACTATTCTTGTGGGGTGCGAAAATTGGGAGTGTGATTACAAAGTGGCTCTCAAAGAAACTCTTACCACTTCTGTGGCCTTTCCTTGTCAACGCATTTCCCACCGAAATTAAGGCGGAGCTGCTCAGGTGTAGGTAGTGATCCTTGTCATTTGGAAGTATTCGCGTACGATCATCCCTGTGATGAAGGATATACTAAAATAAGCCAGGACACATGGAAAGTTATGTTGAGTGTAAGTTCCAAAAAAACGTGCCTGGTTCTTTTCACAAGGAGGACTAAGATCGATGCATGGACCACACCGAGAGTGGATAATGCTAATACTGAACGGACTCACAAAGTAACTGAGAGCACCAAGGAGTAAGTGGTCGTGAAAGTTTAATGTAAAGAAAAGAGTCAATAAGACTGCCAAAGTGTTATATCCAGGTAGACAAATGTAAGGCATGGCATGGGGTCTCTCGCCGAATCTCACGCATTGAGTCTACACTGCAGTGTCCAGTCCTATCTAACGCTGAGATATATTAGAGAGCACGCAATGACTGTGTACACGCAGGACTGTGTATCACTGACGCTCAACGCAGCACACTACGGCGCCCGTAGGTGTAACCTTGGATTTCAAACTAATTATGTAATTTGGTCATAGTGGCTGTCGCGAAGCTCCGTTTGCCCATAGAAAGAGCATGAACGTACGTGCTCTAATTAAGTTCTTTTTTAGGGGTGTAAACACTGTCACAGCCACGAAGGTCTGGGTAAATACCACTTGGACCTCTGGGATTCTGTGAAGATCTTATGACCAGAGAGTGACAAGTTTTGTTTAATCCTTGCCACGAAGTGAAGTGGGGATGATAACAGGTCACTGGTGGGCAGCAGCTCACGCCAAAAGAACAGAACGACTGGCCAGCGAAAATTGCAGGTTCTCTGGTGTACCGGCAGATAGGTAGAGAGTTTAGCATATTCCGTGTCCTTGTGGAAAGCTCGTGCCTTCAAAGCAAACTCTTTAGGGTCTTATTTCTTACAAAGCTATCTGGGATTGGTAAGACAAGACTACTATCTATGGCCAAAAAAGTCTTCAGCACCCTAGAGTTTAAAACATTGAACAAGTTAAACTGTGACCCAGAGGGTCTTT
Organism: Melanophora roralis; assembly: GCA_963583895.1. Taxonomy (NCBI): domain Eukaryota; kingdom Metazoa; phylum Arthropoda; class Insecta; order Diptera; family Rhinophoridae; genus Melanophora; species Melanophora roralis. The sequence goes on along the minus strand of OY757188.1, from coordinate 90,172,154 downwards.
GTAGGTTCTTTAGAGCCGGTCTGTTTCACGTGCTGTGGTAAAGCTTTACACAAGTTTGTTACGTGTTTGTACAATCATCAAACGTTCTCCGTTAGAATACTTTTCTATATTCTCAAATTGCATAGAATGTGCTTGTCTACTGTCAAAAACGCTGGCAAGTTCATTCCCAACGTTTTTGTTGGATTGTATGTTAACCTGTGTTTATAACATGCCTTAACATGTACAGTGTAGTACAATTTCCCACTTGCAAACAAATTTAATTCAAAAAGTTGCTCAGTTTGGAAAATTTGAAAAACAGCAATGAGTTTGTATATTAGTAGTCAGACAGTATTTCGAAACAGGTAGCCAAAAAAATAATTAAAAAACAACAGGATTTCTTAAGACAGACTTATAAGCTAGAGTGCTGGCAGCACAATGAAAATTTTAATTTTACCTAGGAACTTATACCCGCTCCAACAACAAATAAAAGGAAAAATATGTTTTCGAAAAGGACGGAAAATTATCTAAAAATTATAATTTCAGCTTAATTAAAAGACTTTCAGCATACCAATAAAATCACTAAGACCACATTTCAAATTCTGTAATGAATTTTTATTAGAAAAGACTGTATCTTATTAAATTCTTTGATAAAAAACAAAAATTATTTTCTAACAAAACTAAAACAAAAACTTAAATAAAACAAAATAAAAAAATGTTGTCATCTATTTACAAAAAATATATAGAATGTTGTTTTAAGTTATAACTATTACAGTTTCAAATAACAGCATTACAGTTGGACTAAGTTGGTCCTTCGAGCCATATTGTTTTGTGTGTGGGTGTTTATTTCACCCCTCAATTATATGAAACCTGAAGCAATATAATATTTTTCAAAGTGTCCTATAAATATAAGTAATGAAGTGAAATAATAATTTAATAGAAAGAAATCATCTTGCATGTCTTGGTTTTAGGTTAGCAAAAAAAATTAAGAAATATTTTTTTAAGCAAAAAACAAATGTTTAAGATTTAATACATACATATCTATAAAAATATAATTTTTTATAATAATTTACATTATTTACACATCGACATAAGTACATTTACAAATTATAAGCACTTTAAAGGGGTTTTCAACCACCATTACTTTCATTTTATATATTAATTCTTAAAGGAATGAATAGTACACACGGAACTAATGCTGATGTTGATATTTCGTCTTTCTAAGTCCCTGTCAATTCAATGTTAGTTAGTTTGCTAATGTAAATAACAGCAACAACAATGTTCAAGAAAATAAAACTCGATTAATCTTTACATTAATAAGTATCTTTGTTGGAAAACCACTTAAATAAAGGAGATTACCAAAGAAATCCCACAAGACTTTAATGTTATTGTTGTTATTTCTTGGCATTTTCCTAATCGGCATTATTTTTATTGTCTTCTGAATTTTGTACAATGAGCATAAGATTATTATGATAATAATAATTATATTGGTTATAATAACATTAATTGGTGTATAATAGTTAAGAGTATGTATTGTAGTCATAGTAATCATAGTTGTTTGTATTAATTCTTTTGTTGTTGTGTTTGTTTGTGTTATTTGTAGTGCCAGAGTTCGTTGCAGTCCTCGTCATTCATCCCATAAGCATTGTTGTTTTTGTCGTACATAATATGAAAATAGTGAACATTTACGGCATGTCTTAATGCCACAACGATAATTTGTCTGGGCTGCCGCTGCGGCTGATGAGTCGCCAGCCGTTTTGCCTTTACAGTATTTAAGGCCGCAGGGATACCAACCAATACAGGTTTCTAAGCTACAAATGCAGGGTGCCCAAAGGCTGGTGACTTCGTTGCAACGAGATGATAAGGTATCGGGAAATTTTTCAGTGGCTGCCTCAAGGCTCGAAATAGAAGATCCTGATTAAGTGAAAACATAAACAAAATAACGGAATATAGTTTAAGAGTTTTAAAAATAATTACTGCAGCTGCTCTTTTAATGATTAATGCACTATAAAAATTAACTTTTTTAATTTAATACTTGTTCAGTGTAGAAAAAGTGGTTACAAGGACTGCTTGTAAAAAAGTTAGTAAGTAGTAGTGGTAAAAGTAGTTACTTTTTAAAATGAATCTAAAAACAATATCAAACTTAAGATCCCTATTTAATTGCCCACCTTTTTTAATGTCATAATAATAATAAATTTTAAATAGTTTTACCTGGCAATTCCGACCACGCCTTTAAATCGACATCCCTGACGTATGTGGAATCTAACGCCTCACCACATATGCTTATCAAATGTCGGGTTATCGGCTGCGATCTATTTAGATGCACCCATGAGGTCATTGTAAATGTGTCCTTACCCTTATCTTCTTCGGGCGTACGTATTGTACTGGGATTCTTTTGTCGCAGTTTCGCCATAGCATCTGATGATATAAAATCACCTTTTTGAAATTTCGTTACAAAGCACATGACCTGGTAGAGATTCTGTCCACGTTCTTCTTCGCCCAGAACCAGGGCTTTAAGAATGCGCACTTCCTGAAAGTAAAAAAAAATCAAGATATAAAAAATATTATTAAATTAAAGCTAATGAATTAAAAAAAAATCAATACTTGTGACAATTTTAAAAACTTGCCGGTTCCCCGTTGAGCCTGGTAGATATACATAGTATTTTGGTACTTTTTGTTACATTTGAACCAATAGAGACAGAAACATAAAAAATATTTTAACACGTTTTTGGCCTTTTTTAAATTGCTTACCGCTTAAGGTACTTTTTAGGTACTTTCATGGATTTGAGTATTAAAATGTGAAAAAAAAGGTTACGAGCCTCGATTAAGGCCGCAAAAAACCTACACACATATTATATTATTTGGTGTCTTTCCCCATTTTATGTGCTATAAACATACAAATAAAAAATTAACTACTACTAGCCAAGATTAAGTTCAAAGGCCACTTAAATGGTCAAAAAGTACTTTTTCACTTTTTGAATCTGAACTTAAAAATACGAAATACTTTTTTTAATTTTTATGACAGAAAATAATTGTTTGAGGGTTTGGTTCTGGAAAGATGAAACAAAGGTATGTTGTCCTTATTAGGGCCAGAAGTCAATTAAATGGCCAAAAAGTACTCTTTTAGTTTTATGGACCTTTTTTCTTTTTTTTTTTGAGATTATGAGTTGAGAAATACGAAAATTTATATCTTTTGAGTTAGTTTGAGGTCTAAAGTCAGTTAAGTGGTCAAAAAGTAATTGTTTCACATTTTTTTTTAAGATTGTGGGTCGAAATATATATGTAATTAAAAACTATTAACCCAGGTCAAGGTCGGAAGTTCGCCAAATGGGCAGCAAATACATTTTTCGCATTTTTTTCGTAACTTTTTTAAGATCATTGGTACAACAATTGTAAAGGAATGACTATGGACCTATATCAAGACTCTCTGTGGACAAAAAGTACTTTTTAATATTTTTTACATTTGAGATTAAAGGTCTAAAATCAAAAATAAGAGATTAACAGCCCTTAATCAGCCCAGATTGAGTTCAAAATTTAGGTGTTTTTTTTGCATATTTGGGATTATGAGTCTAGAATAATGAATTATAAGTTCTAATGGCCCCGAGATTGTTACCAAAAGTCAACTAAGTGGACAAAGAGGAGAGAAAAGGATTTTTTGTTTTTTTTTTTTTTTTTTTTTTTTGAGATATTAGCTCCAGAGATATAAAACTAACGTTAGTAAAAACACTTTTATTCTAAAAAAATATTATTGGCACATTATATATGTATGTCATAGTACCCTTTCGCATTTACTAATACGTACTTTATTTTAGTTAAAATATAGAATTCCGCTTATGATGTAGCGGGCTAAACGCTGGTATTATTATAATTTTATATTTGCTTTTAGAAATTATGTATATGTAACGGTTGAGCGAACGGCGCCATCTAGTTCTGGATTTCAGCTTCATATTACTTTCACATCCTGTGTTGTACACCTTTAACGGATTGCAGTTAAATTTGAATTTGTAAAATGTTATAAAAGCAGCAATTACAATCGACCAACACGAGTTGAGTCGACCTTATAATTGGTAAAATAAGATAGATAGAACTTTTGCTAATAAGATTTTTTCTGATTATATCTACTGCATTTCCCTTCACAGCAAGTTGAATTATTTTCTTCAATACCAATGCACTCGTCACATCAACAGTTGGTAGGCTACCGTAAGTAGAAATTTTCGTGGTTTTACTGCAGATCTCTTTAGATCCTGCTACCCGCCTAAAGATTAGCGTGAACTTAAAGGGTTACACTGCAGATTACTTTTAAGTTTGTATTAAGAACTACTTTTTAATTCGTTTTAATTTTTAAAATTTAAAACAGACTATACACATACTCTTGTATGTTTTTAACCGCCCAAAAGCTATAATAACTTATTTATACACTTACATTTCGAAAATCAATTATCTGCGTTATTAAAGTACCATCCGTTTTTTGAAATTCCAATGTTATTAAGTCTTCACTAACATTTGAGGTAATGCTCTCCTGTATTACTTCGCCACCCTGCAAAACATAAAAAAACACAAGAAAAAAACGTATTAAAAATTAATTAATTTACTTTGTAGTCAAAGTTTCATTAGGTGTAATATCATATAATCATCAATAAGTAGTATAATTAACCTTCAAACAATTTCAATTAACTTGAAACTCATGAACGCACAAAAGTTCAAAATGAACCCTTAATCAACTAAAAACTAAACTTTTGCTGGCTTAAACTAAAAAAAATAATTACAAAAACAGTGGCAAAAGCCACGAAAGTTATGAAAAAAAAAGTTGGAAAGTATAACTACTAATACGAAACCAGATAACACATGTACATTAAGGTCGTAACTGTTTGGCAACAGAAAATCATATTTACAAAATCGTTACTTACTAACAATTAAAAAAAAAGGATTATTTTTAACTTAAATTTATTTGATGCGATATTTGTTAACGATCACAAGCCAGTGAAATCACTGTTGATTATATTTCTCCACTCTCTCTACCATTCTAAAACTATAGATATTTTCGAAAATTTGCAAAAAGTTGCGACCCTAATGTTCATACCTAGCAAAAGTAGAGTGAATAAAGCCACCAAATATTTCAGGCGTGAAAAATGCATTCAAGTGTAAAATCAAAAGTATTTCAGTGAAACTAGATTACAAAAAACTAAAACTGCAACTATAACAGTAAATTGAATGCACACCACGCCTACATACTCACACACACAAACATGCTATATAAACAATATCGTACAATACACCGATTTGAACTGCAAAACAACATCACAGAGAAAACAAATGGCACATGTCCGTTTGCGGAAAATTCAAATGCTAAACATGTTTGGTATTTTAATTCCATTTCTTTTAACAATCTAATCCTTAGAACTCACTATAAAATGGCTTAGATGTGCACATGTTTATACAAACAGATACAGCTACAGTTGGATATGGCTTTGTTAGCTAATAATACGTTTTAACAATAAAAAAAAAGTTATAGATGTATTGCCACTGCCAGCCCTAAAATTAGGAAGACATACAAACGGACAAGAAGGCAGAAATTCCGACATAATTCAACAACCTCCATTTAAATGTGAAATTTTCAACTGTAAAATGAATTGTGGCTAAAAAGCAGCATGATGTTGATTGCTGTTGCTGACAATGACGACAATGATGTTGATTTGTTAGAAAGTTTATAAAAAAAAAAATGGTTTCGAAATTTTTTGAAATTCGACGTTAACAAACTGACATCCGCAGGCTTAGGGGTTGCATAAAACAATGTCGGGCTTTAAAGATGTTTAAGCACTGCATTAAATGTAAAGGGTTTTTTTACAAATTTAATAAATTTTGTGATAAAATGATAATAAGACTACATTTTTTTGAAAAAAAGTTTAAAATTTGTGTAGTACATGCGTGGCCAAAACAAAAGGAAACAAAGATTTTAGCGGTTTTTTTAATTTGTTAAAAATATTTTTCATTGTTAGATATGGCCCTTTTCCATATTTCTGGCAAAAAAAAACATCGTGTAAGTCTTTATTTGTATGACAAAGCAACGTGATTTCAAAGCAAAAACAATAAAAATATTTGATTTAACTTTTGACAAATATACAACCAAGATTTTCTTGAATCAAACCAAAAGATCTTATTAATTTTAAAACAGCGTATTTAAAGTTTTTAAGAGTTAACTAAAAAAATCCAAAAAGTGTTCCAGTCTCATTAATAATTTAAACAATAATGTATTTTAACTTTCTTTGAAACACGGCAAAAAAGTGTGTTTGTTTTGTTCAAGCAATTTTTTTTTTTGTTTTTTTTTTTTAATATTGTATATCTTTGTGTTTTTTTTTTTTTATTTCTCTATTAGTTCACGTTTTTTAATATAAATATCGCAAGCCGATAAGAAAACAACTCAAATCTTCTATTACAAGCGAGATGATAAAATATTTATTAAAAATTTGAAAAAGGACAAATTATTTATATATAAATAATGTCTAACTCAATTTTTAATAAATGGTGGCGTGCAGCAAACAAGACGAAATGGATTTCGCTTTGAAAGAATAAATCAAATTTTAAGTCCAAAAACAACCCAATTTCGGATACCCTGTTCTGAAGAAAAGCGAATCCAAGAGAAAAGGTTTTGCATTGATCAAAACAAATATTTTTCGAACAGGACAAGGTCTGGAGTTCTGAACCAGTTCTTTTAAAATAATACGGTCTCTTTTTAAGGCATTTTTCATCACTTCGGCGAGAACTTCGGGCGACAGATTCTCGCACTTATTTGGAATGCCTGGGTCTTGGGCTTGTTCACGTAAACACGGGACTGCAGAAAACCCCCACAAAAAAGTCTAGAACGGTTAAATCTGGCTATCTTGCAGGCCAATGTAAATCGCCAAAACGAGAGATGAGGCGACCCGGGAACGCCGCCTTCAGAATATCGGTTGTGGCTCCCGCAGTGTGTGCCGTTCCTCCGTCCTGTTGGAACCACATGTCCTCTAGTCCTAATTCGTTCAATTCGTGCATCACTCGTTAATTTTCGGTGCTCCAGAAGCAATAGTTTTGCTTGTTCACGTACCCGCTAAAGTGGAAATTAGCCTCATCGCTCATTTTGAGTTTGGTCGAAAAATCTTCCACTTCGCCCTCGAGATTGAGGATGGCTTGGGCGTAGGTTACAGCGTTTGGCGGTCGGCAAGCAGCAGCTGATATACGGACTGGACTTTGTACGGGAACTTGTGCAGGTCTTTGACCAAAATTCGCCTTACGGACTACCGCCTGATGGCTAATTGCGAGACACGGCGTCTGGTCAATGTTTCTGGCGACAGCTCGACTTTCTCGCCATTAGCGGCGATATTCTCGGCAGAACGGGCGCTCCGGGGCCGGACCCTCAAGGTTGGTGGCCAAACGGCGTAGTGCTTGCGCAGTCGGTGCCGGACGACCAGGGAATCGACGGCGGAATTCGCGCTGCGCCAACGCCACAGGCGAATTCTTACGCAAAAAATAAACACGATTATTCCGCGTTCTTGGGGAGTGTTTTGCTCTATGGCTTTTTCACTTATATTCTACATCTGCCTACTTCACAAATCTCAAAACAGATTTGACATAGGCCGCCATTTGCATCTTCTAAGAGGGTCATTTCTTTTGGTCCACTTTGTACTTAAAGAAAGGATTTCTTTAGTTTTCCTAGATCTTCATTTAAAAAATTTGCTAAATTTTAATCAAAAAAGTTATTTTAAACACAATTTAAACTTCCTAAACAGTCTTTTATCGTTGTTAACTTAATAAACCGTATAAATAGACAAATTATTTTTAATTTGAGTCTTGAATGCTTAATTGCGGCATAACATGCGGTAGAACATGGATGAAAAGACTGTAACGAAACAAGGAACAAATGTTTATTTAAATGTTGTTCAAATGTATGTCTGTTTGCTTTTTGGAAAACGTAATAAAGAAACATGTAAAAAGGTTTCTGTCGGTCAATGTCGACCATAAAATACTCATCAGCATTTTGCTGAATTTTAACTGCGATTCGTTTTTACACAATGAATGCAAGAGATATCCGAGTAAAGGTTTAGGAAGGCTTTGATTGCCTTTATTATCATTTGTAACCTTAACTCAGCTACGTTTCTGGCAATGAGTGTGGATTAAATTATTTACATAATATTCATTTAGAATTAATTACAAACTTTAACCAATACATACTTTGAATAGAAAGTATATGCGTCGGTGTGGTGGACTTTCTACTTTTTTTAGCATTACAGTCGTCATGATTTCAAATGCATAAACCCTTGATACTTTCTGTTAAGAGCAAAAAGTGTGAACAAAAAGCAAAAAAAAAACCAAAGCGGTGGTTGTTGCTAAATTAAAGACCGCAATGCAGTTTTTGTGCTTCCCCTAATTGCTATTTTAATAGACCCAGTGGAAAAAGTTAAGCAGACAACTATCAATGTAACTAAACGTCATTTAGGTTTTAAATACAAAAACTATATACAGGGTCTTTATGCTCTTTAAATGTTAGATACTATTGAAATCTTTTTATTCGTTTTAGTATCGGATTTGGCATATTTTGTTTTTACAATGTTTTTTACTATTTGAAAAAGAGAATTTTATGGCATTTTTTTTACTTTTTCAAAAGCAACCGGTTTTTTAAAATCCAACCAATCGAAAACCGGGTTTTTTAAAGTTTAATGCTCGAACGACATATTAACAACCTTAAAAATAGTTGCAACATCTATTCTTGGAATTATTTGAATTTTTTAATTACATAACTGTAGCTTAAGTTTTGCAGAAATTTTAAATAAAATTAAAGCTTGAAAATTAAACTGTATTACAAACGTTAAATTTAAAACTTGGCTACTGGATCTTCAAATGTTTCTCTTGCACTTTTTAAGAACATTAAAGGGCAAAAAAACTTTTTCGTTAACTGATAAAGACTTGTACCGACATCATTATAAACACTAATTCTTAGGTGGGTTTCTGGTAACTGGGGTTTTCACACTGACAGGTGAACAAAGAGCATAAGCCAAAAGTGTGAAAAAATTAACAGCAACACAAACAAGTTTTTAACGGGTTTTTGTATTCATTAATCCATTGCGAAATGTGAATATAGTTTATGCAACAACAAACACTTAAATATTTACATACTTACAATGTACAACATGTTAGCTTTTCAACAACTTTCTAAAGTGGAAAAATGAATTGGTAAAAGTGCAAAGCCATTTCAATAAAAGAGGAGAAAAGAAAAAAAGGATATTAAATATATTAAGTGTAAGCAATTGCATACTAATATAAAAAAATACTTAAAGAAGTCAATACTTAAGTTATTTAAACTTAAAATCCATAAAAAACCTTTCTCAAGATTTTATCTCAGGGACTGAAATTAATCATTATTTTCGAGTTTTTTTAAAAAGGCAGGCAGAAGGAAACATCAAGCAAAGTGTATCATCTTGATGATATTGAACTAAATTTTAAAAAATTAAATGCTTTTTAAACTCTTGATTTTTGCAAAGTACAAAGTGTTCGCCGGCAAGGATCTTATATTAATAAATGTTTTTTTTTTAATGTCGGCAATTATGTATGAAATAAAATATCAAATGTGTGTGAAGATAAATACGTATTTAACTAGCAGAGACAAAAACCAAAAATTTTAGCAGAGTCTAATTTTAAGTTAACATAGTAATGTTACGCACTTAACAGTGTTCATTTTCAATATCCACTTAATTAAGCAGGTCAGTACAGGGAAGAAAAACCTAGTTCCTAGACCTAACCATATGAAAATCGTGCTCCAAAGGTTCCTTATTGAAACCAGAATAGCACGATATCAAATACAATCTTGGATTGTAAATAAAATGTGTTTGAAAATAGTGTTTTTTATGAAAAACTCTTCAAGCGATGAGCCACTAAAATGGCCAAAAATGGAATGGTACACATATATCACTATATAGGTATGGTGGTCCAAAGGGTCACTAATGGAGCACGCTTAGTGGGATGTCTGGAATAATCTTGGGAGTTAAGTAAAATAACTTTGAAAAAAGTCATTTTACATGAAAAATTCTCGAGAAGATGAGTGGTCAAAAATGGCCAAAAATGAAATGGTACACATATACCACTATATAGGTATGGTGGTCCAAAGGTTCACTAATGGAGCACGCTTAGTGGGATGTCTGGAATAATCTTGGGAGTTAAGTAAAATAACTTTGAAAAAAGTCATTTTACATGAAAAATTCTCGAGAAGATGAGTGGTCAAAAATGGCCAAAAATGAAATGGTACACATATACCACTATATAGGTATGGTGGTCCAAAGGGTCACTAATGGAGCACGCTTAGTGGGATGTCTGGAATAATCTTGGGAGTTAAGTAAAATAACTTTGAAAAAAGTCATTTTACATTTTTCAAAGTTATTTTACTTAACTCCAAAGATTATTCCAGACATCCCACTAAGCGTGCTCCATTAGTGACCCTTTGGACCACCATACCTATATAGTGGTATATGTGTACCATTTCATTTTTGGCCATTTTTGACCACTCATCTTCTCGAGAATTTTTCATGTAAAATGACTTTTTCAAAGTTATTTTACTTAACTCCCAAGATTATTCCAGACATCCCACTAAGCGTGCTCCATTAGTGACCCTTTGGACCACCATACCTATATAGTGGTATATGTGTACCATTTCATTTTTGGCCATTTTTGACCACTCATCTTCTCGAGAATTTTTCATGTAAAATGACTTTTTTCAAAGTTATTTTACTTAACTCCCAAGATTATTCCAGACATCCCACTAAGCGTGCTCCATTAGTGACCCTTTGGACCACCATACCTATATAGTGATATATGTGTACCATTTCATTTTTGGCCATTTTTGACCACTCATCTTCTCGAGAATTTTTCATGTAAAATGACTTTTTTCAAAGTTATTTTACTTAACTCCCAAGATTATTCCAGACATCCCACTAAGCGTGCTCCATTAGTGACCCTTTGGACCACCATACCTATATAGTGGTATATGTGTACCATTTCATTTTTGGCCATTTTTAAAATGACTTTTTTCAAAGTTATTTTACTTAACTCCCAAGATTATTCCAGACATCCCACTAAGCGTGCTCCATTAGTGACCCTTTGGACCACCATACCTATATAGTGGTATATGTGTACCATTTCATTTTTGGCCATTTTTGACCACTCATCTTCTCGAGAATTTTTCATGTAAAATGACTTTTTTCAAAGTTATTTTACTTAACTCCCAAGATTATTCCAGACATCCCACTAAGCGTGCTCCATTAGTGACCCTTTGGACCACCATACCTATATAGTGGTATATGTGTACCATTTCATTTTTGGCCATTTTTGACCACTCATCTTCTCGAGAATTTTTCATGTAAAATGACTTTTTTCAAAGTTATTTTACTTAACTCCCAAGATTATTCCAGACATCCCACTAAGCGTGCTCCATTAGTGACCCTTTGGACCACCATACCTATAAAGTGATATATGTGTACCATTCCATTTTTTGGCCATTTTAGTTGCTCATCGCGCGAAGAGTTTTTCATAAAAAACACTATTTTCAAACACATTTTATTTATAATCCAAGATTGTATTTGATATCGTGCTATTCTGGTTTCAATAAGGAACCTTTGGAGCACGATTTTCGTATGGTTAGGTTTTTCTTCCCTGTACTGACCTGCTTAATTAAGTGGATATTGAAAATGAACACTGTTAAGTGCGTAACATTACTATGTTAACTTAAAATTTGACTCTGCTAAAATTGTTGGTTTTTGTCTCTGCTAGTTAAATACGTATTTATCTTCACACACATAAATATCAAATAAATGTCCGCCTCTGTTAGCCTCACAAATTCGAGCCCTGTTGAGCACATTTTTTAATACATTCCAACACATTTCATGCAGTATTTCATTAATTTCATCACGATTATTTTGATTGAGTTGCTCCAGCGTTTCTAGTTTGCTTGCATAAACCTTGCTTTTCAGATATCCCCACAAAAAGTAGTCCGGAGCAGTCAAATCAGGCGACCATGGATGTCAAGGCATATCCATACAAATTGGCCGCAAGAAAAAAATTAAGAGAGTCGTTCTCTTACTCTTTTTTTTTATGTGGAGCTTGACAAATACTAATTTGTAGTTTAGTGTCAAACTCTATATAAAAAAAATAAGGAGCAAGAGAACGACTCTCCTAATTTTTTTCTTGCGGCCACCTTGTCTCGATATGCCTTGGTGGATGCCGATCAACATCACCATTTTTTAAAAAAAACTTGTTATGAAAAGAGGCCTCGCATTAATTTCATTGTAATCTTAGCTGTATGCGATGTGGCACCGTCTTGTTGATACCACATGTTAACTAAGCCTAAAGCATGCAGTTGTGGCATTAAAAATTAAATCATATTACGATATCGCTGCCAATGGACAGTTACCGTTACGCCGTTTTCAGTTTTGAAAAAGTAAGGTCCAATGATTCCTTTTAACCAAATTGCCCACAGACTGTCACTTTTAATGGATGCAAAGGTGAATGATGAATAATTTGAGGGGTTTCTATTGCCCAGAATACGATTCTGTTTATTCACATATCAATTAAAATTCAAATGTGCCATGTCACTCAATATGATTTTTTCATGAAACTCGATGATTTATTTTGTTATAACGTTTTAACGATTAAAGAAAAACATTGGTTTACTGAATATTTTTCCATTATAATTTTGCCACGTCCCTTCTTCACGACTGCTAAATATGAACTGTCAAGACTAATGTTAACCAAAATGGCGGCAAAATAAAGTGGTATACCTTGCCGGCGGACACCCTGCATAATAACTATTTGTTAATTTAATTTTATTTTTTAAGCAAACACAATTTAGGTTTTTTTTTTTTAAATATTTAGTTAATTTTTTTTTATTTTTATTTATTCGTTTTTTGGCAGAAATGTAATTATTTTTATTTTTTTTCAGAAATTTTTATTTTTGAACAGAAATAATTATTATTTTTTTTATTTTGATTTTTTTTAACAGAAAACACAATTAAAATAATTTTAAAAGTTGTTCCGATTTTTATTTATTTTTTTTTTATTTTTTTTGCAAAAACACTAATTATTTTTATTTTTTTTTTTTTTTTTTCAAAAAAAATACTATTTTTTTTATTATAATTTTTTTGAGCTCTCGATCTCTATATTATTAAAAACACAATTAAAATAATTTAATATTTTTCTTATGGCTGTGCCTTTTCAGAATTTACCTTGTAATTATTACGTTGTAGCCATGTACAACGAAATTATAACAAATATTGATTATAATTTATATTAAATTTATAAAGCTTAAGCAAGTTGTAAGTATGGATTTATTCAAAATCTATTATTTAGTTTGGATTGTGGTTACCTTTCTGTGCCCACTAAGACGAAATTTAGGGAAATTCGGATCTTTAGTGGGTACAATTTGACTAAATAGGAAAGACCCCTGTAAATTGATATTCCCTAAGCTAAACAACCCAATAGAATCAAAATTTTAAAAGTATAATATTTACTCCAAAAATAAACGGAATCATATCTGTCACCTTTTTGGAATTTTTGGACCCTAAGGGGAATAACATGTTAACTCCTGAACCAGTAAGGATAGAAACCAAAATTCAAATCACGTTCATTTTTAAATGGTTATTGTTGAAAAAAAGAATCTCTTTAAGATCATTTGGGTTACAAATGGCTTTTATTTATGTAGTTTTTAGGGTCAATAAGACCCAAATGTCTTACTAGGCTTAATTTCGAAATGATCCGTGTTATTGTCATTCTCGTTAAAATAAATAAATAAATGTTTACAACCTGTTAAACTATTGAAACTGTTTTTACAATTTTATTTAATATAAACTGTAAAATTTGCTCATGTCTGAACTTTGACCTCGATGCAAATTTTTAAGGCTAAACTTTAAGTTTTACAGTATTCCGGCTGGCTAACTTTAAAATTCACAAGATAATTGGCTGTCAATCTAATAAACATACAAAAATAATTAGACGATTTACCTATGCAAAAGGAACAAAAATTGACAATAATTCTTGGCAAATAAATAAAAAATAATATTTTTTTTCTGCTCAAAAAATATAATTCAAAAAAATAATTATTTTTGATAAAAATTAAAAAAATTAAATTTTTATTTTTTTGGCAAAATAATTTTTTCCAAGCAATTGGGTTTATTTTAAAACGTTGAATTTTACTTTTAAAAAAAATTTTAAGCTGTAAACTGTATAATTTTTAAATAAAGTTACATGCAGATAGCAACATAAAATAACGTATTTTCCCCAAACACCTCTAAACCTTAAATGAAAACTGTTATTTAAAAATTTATTACACGTAGCAAATTAAAATGTTTCTATAAATGTTACTTTTATTAATTTTTTTTATTCTTTTTTACTTTTTTTTATTTTGTTTCTCGCCAAAAATGCTTGTTAAAAATCGGATATTTTAATGTTAATTTCTGCAGTTACTTAAAGATTTAATTGATATCAGCATGTTTTTTTTTTAAATTAGAAGGTTTGGTGCACAAACCAGGCTAAGAAAACTTATTTTATTAAAATTTATATAAACGTACTAACATATATGTTTATATTAAAACCAGCGTTAAAATGTAGAAAATAAAGAAACCAACAGCGAAAGCGACGCGCCAACAAACGATGGTGGTTAGAATAAAAGTGAACAAAAATTGTATGGCAGTACTTTCGCAGATATGAAGATTTGTTGTTGGTTTACATGTTTTAAATGAGATTAAATCACTTAATCTCATTAATAAAAATCTTAACAAAAATTTATTTTATAATGAAATAAAACCCTACTTTGGAACAATTTCTATAAAGGTATTTGTTACGTTAATTTTTAGAAACAAAATAGTTTGTGAACAGATATCGCACACTAAGCCATAAATAGTCACAACTCAAAAACATTATATTTTATGAGAATTTCTTCTGCTTTTGAAAACATGAAACTAAGTTCGAATAAAACAAAGTTAAAATGAAGTTCATTAAAATTCAAACGAAATTTTTATGTTTGTAAATATTTTAAAAGGGAACTGGGGTTAAAAAAATAAAAAATTCTGTTGAATTTTAAGTTGTGACCGTTTTTAATTTAGTGTGTGCTATGTTTACTTGACACAAGTACCAATCCCAAACGCTCTGCTCTAAAAAATGGTGCTTTTTTACATTTTCGTTTATATTATCAATGAATATTTGTGGAATCGCAATTTATTTTTATAGCGAAAAACAAACAAATTTTAAATTGTATACAAACGAAAAAGAAATGAAAATATCCTCAAAGGACGTACAGAATAAATATGAATATACTTACATACACACATATGAATGTAAGACAACGTACGTTTACTAAACAAATTTTTAAATTTTTTGTCATTGTTGTCAATAAATAAAAAGTTAACAAATAATATTTTTGAAAAAAGGACAAAAGAAAGGTCGAACAATAAACGTGTTCTCCCTCCATTTTAGTTTGTTTGCAGTTATCGTTTTTAAAAAACCATAACCAATTTACCCCTTTTTCCAGTTTCAGATGCTGCTAGTGCATTCGAATTGAATTTATTTATAAAAAAAAGGGTATACGACAAACATATAAAGAAGTGAAGAAAAAGAGTATTTTGGGCAATTGCAAATACGACTTTAATTTAAAATATGCAGACAGTATTTAGGCATTTAAGAAAAACCTTTACAAAATACTTATGTTAATAATTATATTAAACTTACTCTTAACATGTTACTTAGTAAGCGCAGTTTAAATAATTTTTTAAAATTGAGCGTTAAATGCTATGGAGTGCTGCGAGCACTACTACTTTTTACCTCGATCTGTAGTGCGATTCAGTAACTTTTAACGATTCGACGATCGTAATATTTATCGACATAAATTATTGTTTGCTGCTACGGTTAAGTGATTCACTAAGACGTTTTTTACGATAGTGGATAAGTTTACTTTTGTTTGTATTTTATTAGTTGTAAAATAAATTTTAACAAAGCGAAAATCATTAATATAGTAAAAATAATATTTAATATACAAAATAACCTTTTGTCGATACAACTAACAACACAAAAATTATTGCCGTTAAATTATCAAGTATAACGATTGTAAAAATTGCTAAAAAGTTTTGCTGTTTACTTAACAATAACAGCTGACTTTAACGGAAGTGAATATCGTTAAAAACTTTACTGAATCGCAAAATCGTTATATTTATTGTTAACTTATTTTAACGATACGAATATCGTAAAAACAAGTTACTGAATCGCACTACTGGTTGAAATTATATTATTTTATATTTTAGATTCATAAGAAGAAACATATAAACATATTGTTCTTGTGTACATTGTTGTCGTTGTTTATGATTTCCCAACTAAATCTAGGACAAGAAAATGCAAAACAAACCAAAAATAATAAACGAAATACATATTGTTAACTACTCTTCACCTAATCATGGGACAATAGCCCTGAATCTTATATTTTTATTCAGGCAACAATAAAACAAAAATTCCTAAATATATAAAAATATTTTTCGCCCTTTTTTGTAGGTTATTAGCCTTCACTTTCATATTTCTTGACTAATATTTTTAAATGATTCCTTATTTAATAGATAATGATTTCCTTATTTGGCCCTAAAGATGTAATCAGGATTTGAATTACCCAAAATCTCTTTTTAGTGCATCAGGAGCGGTACCGGCCGTGTAAGCTGCAAGTCTCTAGCTTAACCCGATAACCAGTTTTCAAAAGCTTGGTCCCTCCCTGTAACAAAAAAAATCTTATTTGTGCCAAATTGGTATACCCTTCATATAACGATAAGGCTTAACATTAGCTTGCCATGGCATTCCGTTTATAATACCTATTTTATCCATTTGTGACCACAATTAGTAGATATATATTTTCTGAATCCCTATATATAGGGAAGCCGATTAAATCATGTTCTACTATCCGTTTGTTGAAATCAAGTTTCCGGAGCTAAATAAAGCCGCGCGGAAATCATTTTGGTGTCAAACTTTTAGAAATATTTTTAGGCAGAACTCTATGTAAAATCAGCAAGAGCGGTAAGCTACGAACAGAGATATAAGCAAAACTCTAAAATAAACCATTTTTAGGGAAAAAAATCAATGCACAAACATACAGGGTGTCCGCCGGCAGGGTATACATACTTATTTGTTTGGCCGCCATTTTGATAAAAATTCTTCTTGACAGTTCTTTTTTGGCAGTCGTTAAGTAGAGACGTGCAAATTTATTTTAGAAAAATATTCGGTAAACAAACATATTTTAATCGTTTAAACAGTTTATCAAAATCATCCATCCATTTTCATGAACAAATCATAATGAGTGACGAGGCAGATTTTCATTTGAATTGACATGTGAATAAACAGAATAGTCGGTTCTGGGCAATGAAAAACCTTCATATTATTCATCAGCCACCTTTGCATCCATTAAAAGTGACAGTCTGGTGTGCAATTTGGTTAGGAGGAATCATTGGACCTTACTTTATTGAAACTGAAAACGGCGTAACAGTATCTGTCAATGGGGAGCGACAATGCCACAACTGGATGCGTTGGGCTTGGTTAACATGTGGTATCAACAACCAGGCATACAGCCAGGACTACAATGGAATTACTGCGAGACCTCTGTCCACAACAAGTTATTTCAACCAATAGGGATGTTGATTGGCCTCCAAAGTCGTCTGATTTGACTGATCCGGACTTCTTTTTGTGGGGATATCTGAAAAGCAAGGCAAGCAAACCAGAAACGCTGAAGCAGCTCAAAATATTCGTGATAAAATTAATGGAATACCGCGTGAGATATGTAAGAATGTAATGAAAAATTAGCTCAAAAGGGCTCGCATTTTTGGGGCTAACAGAGGCGGACATTTATCTGATATTGTATTACATACGCAATTGCCGACACTAAATAACAAATTTATCAATATAAGATCCATTCTCTTAAATTTAATCAAATATTAAAAACAAACAAATTAGTTGGCCTTGCCAGCGGACACCCTGTATATTTCTGTATGACTCAGTAAATATAGCCAATGTTGCCACAGAACATCGCACAGATACTTTTAAAGCGGCAGCCTAAATTGAAGATTTTTTGATAGACACATGGGAAATGATATCCTTCTACAATTGCGGATATTAAAAATAAAATTAAATGCACTTCATCTAAGAAACTAAACAGCTATCGATTTCAACCTGCTTCAAAGTAGTTTCAGTACGATAGGTAGATTGAAACGGAAAGGCCTCCCGCAGGACATACACCTAAGCCAGTTATCGGCTTTTTGTGCGTTCCTAGCAAGGAAAAGACATCTTGTGAAAGAAGTTCACAGATATTCAGTGATGCGGAGGAATTCCCTTAACACCTCCTATTTAACACCTCCAAAAGTGAGCCACACCTGACAAAACATCAAATAAAAACATAGAGCTCAGGCATGTGCAAAAGCCGGACAGTCACACAGGAATTGCTCTATCGTTTCGATGTCCTTTCTGCTTGCCCTGCACTGACTGTTCTCTGCAGCTCCAATCCAATGAAGGTGCACCTGCAAGTTTTAGTAATTTGTCAGCACACATTTATTATCCTTCTCAGTTAAGGCTGCTAAAGCTTCAGAATGTCCCTAGTTCTGATGTCATTTGGGTCGTCTCAGAGGATAATTGTCATTTTCTCAACTGTTCCATTAATACCCTCCAATATCTTCAAAATGCGTTGGTTATTAGCCCCATCATTTCATTTCTCCTTCGCCCAAAGCCGTTGCACCACAATTGCCGCCTCGTAGCGTATGCAGGTTTCAATAGGGTGGATAATCAAAATCCTCTTCATATCCCTCGTCCACTTAGTCATAATCACCCCTCTTATCACGAAGCAAGGTGTACGTTTCCAACTGGTCTAGGTGCCTTAAGCAGTGAGAAGCTTCTTATCACCTCTGTAAAAATTTCATTCGTAATGTTAGTCGCCATGTGATGTACTTTCCCATTCTATCCCCTATTTTGTTGAATAGGAGTCCTGGAATTAGCACTGCCCATGCATATATTAACTTTTTGTGAAGTTTTCCTTTTCAAAAAACAGGGCAGCTTTAGATTTCAACCCAGCCACGAAGTATTCATATTTAAACATTTGCGGTTTATATGCAACTTAACTAATCAAGTCAAAATAACAAAACGTCCAATGTCCAACCTTAAAGCTCCAAACACAAGTTTCGGTTGGCATCTTTATATTTTGTGTTTTAAATTTTTTTGTTCCAAATGTTCCCAAGCACTTAAACTTTAACTTAAAATTAGTTTTTTAAATTTTCCTCCCTTTGTTGTTTTACCTTATCACCGTTTCCAAGCCCTAAATTGTAAATTTTTTGAATGAATTTAAGACACAGCCAGCTTAAATTGAATTTATTTCATGTTTTATTAAAAGTATAAAACATTATTTTAATCTGCTTTAACCCCTGATAAAGACAATAACGATAAGAAAACAATTCCTTAGCACGTGCCTCACCCAAATATCTTTGGGAGTGTCTGATTGGAAAACATAAGCAGACAGCATACTTTGAGGAGTTTAAATGCCAAAACATACCTTAAGGTATTTTTGAAAATCACAAAACTTGAAAAGGGAATGGCAATACACTATACTTAAACAACAACTCCCCTAGGAGCTAATTTTAAGGCATTGCAAACATGTGGCTTAACATAATCTGTATATGGCCATGAAATCTTTTTAAAGTAAGAAAAATAGAAAAGTTTAAAACTTTTTGTATCCAAAGCTAAATATAAAACTACAAGAACAACAGATATTAAAGAAAAACAAACAAAGAAATACATACACCCAAGAAAAAAAAAGAAAAGAGAAAAAGGTCATTAAAAACAATAGAGAAATATAAATGAAAAATAATAAACACAGCAGAACAAAAGCAACAACAAAAAAAGACGATAACAGCAAAATAAATGTCCCTGAACTACATACATTGCAAAATACATTAAAAAAAGTATTTGAAAAAAAGTTTTTTGTATTAAATCTGAAATAAAAATATTAAAGAAAACAACATTGGCAGCAATGACATGGTTTGCTTGACTAGTTGTTTGTTTCCAGCATCTACTCGTGTACATACATAAGTCACAATGGGGGGAGGACAACAACAAAGAACTTATTATTTTTTTCACTCTTTTTTTCTATAATTTAAGCTGCTTGTTAGATTTTTTTTTCTAGAATAAAGTGCAAATTGTTAAGAAATGTTAGAAGAAAAAACATACAACAATGACATCAATAAAAAATTTATTTAGAACGTGAAATATATATTAAAATTTATTTATTTCCAATTTGTGACCACAATTCACAAACAAACAATAAAAATGCTAAAAAAAAAATAAATAAACAAGTTTGCAGTCTCTGTTTGTGTTTTGTTAAGAAGTTTAAAAACTTTTTTTTTTATTAAAAAGAAGTTTTTTGACGTATTTTAAAATATTCATGCTTCATTTCTTTACAACTTTTTGTAAAGATAACTTTTAAATTGGTTTATTAGAATATTAAAAGAAGTTTTAACTAATTAAAAAAAAAATACTTTTTAATTTTCCGTAAATAAAGGCCGCCTTAAAAATTGTTGATTAAAAAATTATCAAGAATTTTTTAACTAAGAATTTATCAAAGATCTAGCGTAAAAGTTGGAATTTAATTAAAAGTTTTGTTTACAAAAAAAAAAATTTTCTATTGGTCCTACTGTCAAAAAAAAATAAAAAACGACATAGTATTTTTTTAGAACTATTTTCGTATGAAACACAACAAAACCATTTTATAACAATATGGCAATAGGACAAATAGAACACCTTGTGAGTCCCCTAAATATTTATAAAATTTAGAATTTAAGCTTAGCATTTACAATGCTTTTAAATTCAAACTTATTATTTTAAAGTAATTTAATGTCACCACGACTATGTGGTACCGGATTTATTTACACTATGTTTGACAGGTTTTAAGAATATGTTTAAGATAGGAGGGGTGTCGGACTTGCAGTCTATTCTGATCATCATTCAGTCCAAAAACTTTCTTGGTCGTTAAAATTTGTACTATCTTTGCAAATTAATGATTGCATATAGCTACAGGTGTTGGCAAGAGGTCATTGTTAGTCGGCAGTTAATACTAAACGAGCAAGACGACTCACAGTGGGATTTTTAATACCAAAAGTGGGAATTAATTCGCGGTAGCTTTCTCTGTTCCTAATTTTAATTTTTTTCAGTCAAATTCACATTAAGAAATTAAACTAATTAATTTTTAATATTATTTAGACAGATTTTATTTATTTTCTATTAGTAAGTTTTTTAAAACATATCTTTAATAATGCTAGAAATCGCCATATTTCCACAAAAATAAAAAAAATATTTATTCACATATTTTTATTCCTTATCCGATTCTTTATCATCATCATTAATTATTATCATCATCAGTATCACTATAGTTAGTATAGGTATCATTATCATCATTATTGGCATCTTCTTCAGCATCGAGATTTGATTCAAAGATTAACAATTGAATTGCTTCCATAGGCAAATTATAGGTTTTTTTTCTCTTTCAGTTTTCTCATATTTGATATAACTGGATCTGAAGTAACTAGTAATCTTTTTTAGATATCTTCATTTGATTTTTCTCTAGAACATTTTCTCGAAAAATGCTCCCTAAAATTTTTGAAATTTTTGTTTCGAGCTTCTTGTGCTTCTTTCGTCAACTGTCCAATTGGGAGTAAAGCGTGGTTTATTATTTCTGGACCATGGATTAAAAATTTATGGATAGTTGGGGACATACATATAATACCAGGGATAAAGTTGTACAAAATACCTTGCGGTATTAAGAGCGAAATCTCGAAAGGCATTAGTGTTTATTTGAAAACCACTAGAAACGGTAACCATAATTAAATGCAGTTGTCTTATCAATTTTGGATCCAATTTTGTAATTTGCGCTGAAACGTCCGCATTTTGAAAGAAGCGCCGAGCTGTGTTGCCGTCATTCGAATTTCCAAAGACAGCCGAACTCCAAGTTTTCTGCTTTTACTTGCGAAGAAATGATTTTGTCAATATTATTAAATTCTTTGGAAGTAGCACCACATAAAAAGCATTTTTGTGTACTAGTAGTTTCTGTGAGGGCATTACATATTTTTCCATCTATTATGGATAGGACCAACTTATGATTGACTTTCAAGAATTTTTCTCCATAACAAATGACAGACTCTTTAAGGTTTTTTATTTCCTGATCCACTCTATCTTTTTCGTTCTTAGCAACAATCGTTGAGCTACCATCAAAGCCCCATTTCGTGCATAGACAGAAACTGTTTAACTCATCATCCTTTAATAAATCAATTGTACTATTTTTGAGTGATATAATGCGCTCTACGGTATGATCCAAAAGAGTCTGTAAACTTATTTTTGCTGAAGTTTCACAAATTGTAAGGCACTCATTTTTAGGGTAGCAATCCTTTTTTGCCAGTTGCACTTGTGAATATGATGGAAATCTTTCATGAGCGGAAACACTTATAATATTATATTGATGTCGTGACAATTTGGCTTCAACCAAAACAGCCAATGCTTCCTCTCTAGACATTTGGGTCACTGTAGAAGGTTTTGAAAAGCTTTTATAAAATTTATCTACATCAGATGCTGAAGTGGTTGTTATTTCTTTGACTATTTTTGAAGCTTTTAATTTACCATCTGCCCTGAGACTCATTTGTGTCGCGTGAGCCAACAAGGAAGAAGGAATGGTTTTCCTCAAAGCAATAACCTTTTTGTTTTTGCTTCGTTCACCACAATCTTCGAAATCAAGCTCCTTTCTACCACGTTTAATACCAGATTGACGAGGGAAGCCTATTGAAGAATCTAGCCATGTCTTATTATTTAGAACAAAACGTTCCTTTATTCGCAAAGATGAAGCCCAGCGAGTCCTGAATTGAAAACAAAAAGTATTCATCGTTTTATTGAAAATTTTTATATTATGCTCGCTTGGCAATAAACGTTTCAGCATTTGTTCTTTAAGAAAGATCAATTGTCCATGAATAGTTTCACAATCCGACTTCATCATTATTTTAAAAAGCTCCCGCCGAGAAATAAAAATCGTATTCGAGGATGTGCCTATGATTATATACAAAACAAAAAAAAAAATAATTACTTTTTAAATCACAAATGTTCTGGCTACTTATTGTTTTTGTTGCTATTATTAGTTAACATTGTTATTGTTTTCTCCTTCTTATTTTAATATGATTTATTTACCTCAATTTAATAAAAAAACACTAATGTTTTTATTGCTCTTTATAAAAAGGTAATTTTTTATACGTACGTAGGTGCAACAATATATATAAATTTTATTTTAAAATGTGCAAAAACATGCAGAAAATTTTTTCATAAATATTTTCAAAACCGTTTATGATTTTAGAAAAAAAAAGTTTTTTATCTTAATTTGGCTTAATTTACAACTATTTATCGACATATTTCCCGAAATCCACTAATTTATAGGCTTACGCGCGAAAATTAATTAAAAATAATAGCAAAAATTACACATAAGAATAAAAAAGCACAAATTAATCTTACTAGCCTGAAGTTGAAGGTTCCATTATAATATTTTTAATTATCTTTTTAGAAAACGCTTAAAACTAATTTGTAAAACACCAAAAGTTGAAACTTATATTGCACGCGAAGAAAACGTCATATAACTCAAATTTTAAAATTGTATAGTGACATAGCGGTAGTTGTCAAAAACAAAATTTTTGCACTAGTGATGTAAAATGTTGTGTACTTTTACCGACTACAAAAATTTATTCGATTCTTTTAAATTTAGTTTTGCAATTAATTCCCATTTTCGGTATTAAAAACCCCACCGTGCGACTGTCCAGCGATTAGGCATATCTCATTGCGAGCTATCTATGGTCATATCTTTTAAATGTCGCGGAAAAATTATCTGCGATCGGGAACTGGCTTTTGGCAAAAAAAAATATGTATTGCCCACAATTCCATTTACTCCCCAGTCTGACCCTTCTTCATGTCCTTCTACAGCAGCCACTTGAACCAAACATGATCTATATATGTGTATTCAGACAAGGTTAGGTAGGTAGAACAGGCAGCCGTTGAAGGAAAGGATACAGCTCACTTGGGTCCGCCTTATTCGGTCCCTTTGTGTTACCTGGAGAGGTTGAGATAGAAGGAAAGAAGAAATTAAGAGAAGGATGAGAAAGAAAGAAAGAGATGAAAATGAAGCAAACTAACCAGGGTCTCTGGCGGGAATCGAACCCACAACCCCCAGACTGGTAGACTCGTGCACTTACCACTGACCTACCGGGGCAAATGACAAAGTCATAAAAAAATGGTAGCTATAGAATCGAGAGATAATAAATATGGTCTTGGGCGACAAAACTTCTTTTACTTATTTCCATATGTCATCTACTTAATTGCTGGTACTTCGTGGGGCACGACAATGTTCAAAACAGAAACTATGCTCCTTTCATTTGTTTATTTTGCCTTTTCAGCGTCATTGCGGACTCTTTGGAACGACATCCAGACTAAGGAAATTAACACAAGACTTTGCCATTTCATTAAATATTGTTTTCGTAAACAATTCTATATTTGCTATACATAGCAGAGGTTCCAATGCACAACAAACTTGCATGCCAACCGGCATTTCACATTGAACTCACATATATAAGTTGGCTAATTGTTAGAAACTCCACGTGTTGTCTCGTTGAATCAATTGATCTACAACTCCAACGCCTTTGAACTGTCTAAAGGCGTTGTCCAATTTGGACTTTTTAGGCGTCAAAACAAGATCCTACAAATGATAACTGTTGAAAATACTAAATCCGCTCGCTCGAAACATTTTACAACAATGTGGACACTCTCGTTTGCAAAGAATGGGTACTTTGGTCACATTTGTAATTACATATTGATAAACTTAGATTCGAAAAATCGACTACACGACGTAAAATAATATTTAATTTAAATTTTAAAAGCAAGTCAATTTTTCGCAAATGTTTAATTTGTTAAAAGTTGACGTTATTTAAAACAAGTTTGTCATTCTTTGCAATCAGCTTTGAGTTCAAGGCCTTGCTTGCCTACCCTTACCCTTCCCCTTTTTATATACTTTTCCATAAAATTAATTATTCTTAACTTTTCAACCTTTTTCAAATTTTTTTCTTCAAAACATTAACATATACATACGTAAAAGTTTTTATAACATATTCATTAAAATTTAAACACAAAAAAGCACGAGTAAATAAAACTGAATAATAAAACCATACTGATACAAAGGCCAGTGAAAGAACAACCAAAAAATAAAGGAGGACAACTACAAGTTCATCAAAATAATAAAAGAGAAAAGTTTAAAAGATAAACAAATATTCATCATATCTTTTAACATAGAAAAGGGTTTAACTTAAGGTTGAAAAACAAAAATAAATGAAAAACAAAGTTTACAAAAGAAATAAATTTTAAAAAATAAACAACAACGACTACAAATTTCGAACCTGACATTACATTTCAAAGTAGTTTTACAAAAATGTCCCCCCAAAACATTTTTTTTAATAAACATGCATAAATAAATAAATAGAGAAAAGAGTGAGAGACTGAATGTATAAGCTCAAAACTGCGACAAACTACAACAAAAACTTTTTCTTTTAAGTATAGAAACAACAACAAATAAACAATATTATGGCATTTGACTCTTGAATAAATCTTGACAAAAGTTTAAGCCAGGGATGGACAAATGAAATTTTTTGTAACATTTTAAAATTTTTCAAAATTTAATTTTTATTAACGTTGCAAATTTCAATATTTATTTAATTATTTGATTTGAAAAAATATTTTACCAGCTATCCAAGTTAACACATGTTTTTTTTTTGTTTTGCATCATACCCACTAAATGTGGCATTTCCCACTTTAAAGTTTTACCAATACTTTATTTTGAAAATCTTCTGAGACAAGAAAAAGGTGGATCAAAGCTTACAAATCAATGATTTTTTTAGAATTTTAAAAATTTTGTTTTTATTACTTTAGCTCAAGTTCGATCCCTGCTAAATTCTTATTTTTTGCATATGAAGAAACTTATTTTTCATCTTACTTAGCGATAGTTGTAGAATAAAAATTTATTAGAAAAGCAAATTTTTACCGATACTATCTGAGTAGGCTGCAAGGCAGCTACGATTATCAAAATTAGTACCCTTTGATCGGTTGTTAGTTATTTAATTGTAAACATCAGCTATTTAGCCCACTAACATATGTAACATGTTAAGTCAGCACAATTTTTCCCCATTTTAAACTAACCAAACCAAAACTCTTTCCTTTTTGTCATTTTTATACTAACGCCATCTAGTGTATGTAGCGCTTTAACCTTCCATCAGCTTGGTATTGAAAGGCTACCAAATTTTATGTACAATTTTAAAATTGTTATCACCGTGCCGTGTGTGTTATCGGTTTTTTTATTTATTATTTATATTTAAAACTTTTTCATAACATTTATTATTCTTTACTTCTAAACTTTTTTTACATTTTCATCTTCACATGCACGTAAAAGTTTTCAAAACATATTTATTAAAATTTAAAGACCAAAAACACAAGTAAATAAAACTGAATAATAAAACCATACTGATACAAAGGCCAGTTAAAGAACTACAGCAAAATAAAGGAGGACAACTACAAGTTCATCAGAATAATAAAAGAGAAAAGTTTAAAAGATAAACAAATATTCATCATATCTTTTAACATAGAAAAGGGTTTAACTTACGGTTGAAAAACAAAAATAAATGAAAAAAAAGTTTACAAAAGAAATAAATTTTAAAAAATAAACAACAACGACTACAAATTTAGAAACTGACATTACATTTCAAAGAAGTCCTACAAAAATGTTACCTTGTTGAAAAATCCCCTTAAAACATGCATAAATAAATAAATAGAGAAAAGAGTAAGTGACTAAATTTGTAAACTCAACACTGCGACAACAACTATAACAACAACTTTTTCTTTTAAGTATAAAAATATAAGTAAGTAAACAATATTATGGCATTTGACTCTTGAATAAAGCTTGACAAAAGTTTGCTAAGACCAGGGATGGAAAAATTAATTTTTTTTTGCATTTCAAATTTTTAAAGTTTAATTTTTGTTTATATTAACCGTAATATTATTATCTCCAAAACTATACAAATATAGAAAAAAACTTAAAAAACATCGTTTTTTGATTAAAAAATAAACGAAACCGTGTCGGTTTTTTTTTTAATTTTTGACCCTAGGGGCGAAAACAGGAAAAAATCCTAAATTTTGGAGATCTACTTTATAACCCCTAATTAAGCAAAAACAGAAATATAGTTTCAATTATAATCAACAAATAGATTCTGGTCTATCTAAAGTTGAACCGGGAGAAAGGGCAGAAACGATTTAATGAGAAGCTTTCACTCCAAAAAGCCAGTAATAGCTCATATAAATCATAAGCAAACGGAAGATAATTATCAGGGCAACCAAAAATATGCAAAATGGTATTTTTTTGTGTGTCATATTAACCTTTAATGTTGTTATTCATCCGTTTCAGAACTTTTTCACAATTTTGACATCAATTGGCTATAGGGTAATTTTGCATATACCAGCCAGCATCTTTTTTTTTTGGAAACTTTGTTTTTGCAACATTTTTTTAATTCTTTATATTTAATTTAAAAAACCTAACAAAAAATTTATCAAGTGTTCATTGTCATTTTTTGTAAGTTTTTTTTTTTAATTATTTATTTTGAAACAAACCCCATTACAATTTTATCCGTTTTAGAACTTTTTAACAATTTTGGAGTCAATTTTTAGGCCATGATTAGGCATATTTTGGCATTTTTTCATTTTTGTGATTTATTGTTGAATAACCTGTTTTTAAGGCATTTTTTAATTTCTTACATAAATTAAAAAAAATCGTTCGAGTGTTTACTGTCACCTTTTGCTAGCTTTTGTTTTTATATTTAATTCTCTTCCCATTCTAGTTTGTTTTGATTTGATAAAAAATCGATAGCCCGACTAGTCTTAAAACTGTTTAACTGAACATTATTTAACATAATTTTTCCCCCCCCCCCATTTTTATTTTGTACCAGAATTTGTTTGGCAATTTTAATCCTTATTTTGTTAACGCAAATGCTGCGTTTTCGGATTCTTTAGTCTAAGTTGATATCATTCTTATTTTAGACATATTTTTTTAATTTTTTGAAGCATATTTTTAACTATTTACATATTTGATGCGCATAAAACGCTTTTTAGGAGCATGCTTTTGGTTGCCCTGGTAATTATTTAAAAATGTATTTAATACGCGAAATTAACACTCGCTACGCCAAAATTTTAACTATATAAAAGTTCAAGTCTATTCAGTAAGGCATAAACTATAAAAATAAACCTATTTTCTCATATTTATTTATTTATTTTTGTTTTTATATAATTCGTTTTGCAGAAAGTTGAATGAACAACGATAATATTTAAAAAGACAGAGATGAGTCAGCTGACGTTATTATAGTAAGTCACGCATAAAAACGTTTGATTGTCATTAATTATTTAAATAAAGTTCAGAAGAATTTAATTTATGTTTTAAGAGTTAATTATAGTACATACATATTTATATAATTCGGTGATAAGAGGCACATATTTGTTATCGGGGTTAAGTAAACAAGACTTAATTAAAAATGCTTAATGAAAATTATCACGATTTTTAAAAATAAAACGTTCTTTCTTTAACAAAGGGTTATTTAATTTGTGATTTCGAATCTGGATTCTCTTTTATTTTTTTTTATAAATTTTGCAAAAAAAAAGTTAAAGCTGGCCATGCCCGACCATATTAAATTCTGCATGTACCACATGGCTAGACTTGCTTTTCCGGTAAACGCTTACTTCAAACCTTTTACTTAAATAACTGTAAATTTAAATCAATAAAATAAAGTTTAAAAATTTTAAGAACAAGCAAAATCAACAACACATAATGCAAAAGTTTGAACCACGAAATACACCACCCTGTATATTGTCACAAGCGAAAGCAAACAAACAGAAAAACACACAAATTAAATATGTTAAAGTTATTCTGGTGTTTGTTTAAACATAAAAATGGCTTAAGGTGAAGTTTGTATATATGGCTCTGTATGTGTGTGTATTAAAACAAATATACGTGGGTTTCCCTTCTTTTTGTTTAAAAAAAAAATTTCTAATAAACATACAGTTACGAAACAAAAGAAGGAGGAAGCAAATAAAATAAACGTCCGAGAGGGTAAAAAGAAAAAAGAGGAGGAAACCAGGTAGAATTATCGTATACGTGATTGAAGTGATGTCAGTAAGTAAGTAGTATGTGTGCGTGGCAAGTAAGTTTGTTTTAGTGCTTATGAATAGGGATTTAACAACATATTTTGATATGGGTTATGTTTACTTTCCCTCATCTTCTTTTCGTTTATCTGGCAGTGGATTTAGGTATTTTCTGTTTTGTTGTTCTTAAACAAGTACGTTGTTATATATTTAAGTGTATGTATCATTGTATATGTTATCTTAAGATACAACATAAAATAGAATCAAGAGCTAAAATACAAGTTCAAGGACGATTCTACGTTGTTTAATCTAAAGATCTCTGCTGGATTAACATTGAGAAATTGTGCGTTGTTTTGTAAATTTTATTATATAATAAGTTATAATACATACATATCATTGTTAATATACTTAATGTATGAAATAACTTATTTATACATACATAAGTAATTTATTTCAACACCTTATTATAGTGGCGTATAAGTAATGTTTGTTGTAACTTATATTACTTATATGCAACCGAGGTGATTACAATGACTGCAGGGGGTTTTGAATTGATTTTTATACCCACACCTACATGAGTACATGAAATGGGTTTTATGCATTTTTGCAGGTGTTTGTAACGCCCTAAATTAATACTTTGAGTTCTACCTTTAAGTATACCGATATAAAAAGAATCATTTTAAAAAAAGGTATTTTTTTATAAAATTTCGCGGAGAAAATGTTTTGATATAGAAAACGAGCGATCGAATAATTTTTTAATGTCCTCCGGGAATAAGGATTTTGGGATATACCTTCCCCCTCAAACATTACTCTATCCCCCAAAACTCTGAGTATACTTATCATCTTAGTCAACAAATGTTAAATAGAATCCTCAACTAAGCAGTCTTTATT
Source organism: Melanophora roralis (assembly GCA_963583895.1). NCBI lineage: Eukaryota > Metazoa > Arthropoda > Insecta > Diptera > Rhinophoridae > Melanophora > Melanophora roralis. The sequence continues at coordinate 90,142,022 of OY757188.1, read as the reverse complement.
TTATCATGGGTCTCATATAAGTTCAACTTCCAGGATTTAACCTTTAATCTCAAAGATCGCGATAAAAATAATGCTTCCAAACATGTGGTAGTCTTTTTTTAAATAAAATTTATAAAAATTTTGATTTTATTATTTTGTCTTTAGTCCATTTTAATCAAATTTCTTTTTACTAGAAAAAAATATATATTTTTAATTAGTGTTAGTGGAGAGAAACTTTATTTGAAAAAGCAAGTTTTTCTACAGATAATGATACAGAAATAAATAAATAAAAATGATAGAAGCGTTTAGCTGTAAGCATCTTCTACTTAACTTTTAACTATTTAAATTTTGTATCTTCCATAGTAGGAATTTATCGAGTTATCCTTATTTACGATAATATAATATGGTTTCGATTTCGCTTGCTTTTTCTACATATTTGTAAATGGGCATAAAGATTGAATAAGGAGGATTTCATGTAAGGCAGGAAACCAACAATTTCTTTTTTGAAATTTGACCTAGCTACACGTTTAGAAAGTGCAAATTTTGATAGGATTTTTTTTATTATGAATTTTAACAAGGGGATGGCCTTTTAAAGTACGGTCATAGTAATGAAAAGGTTTTTTGTTTTTTGTGATGCTCTTACTTCAAAATACTTCAGATTCAGTCTATTCAAAAAAGTAATTTATAAAAATTAAAACTCAATATCATGCACAGTAGGCAATTTTACCCGTTTTTTGGCAAAAATTAATGCCAGCCAAACGGCTAAAACGATTTAGTTAACTTTTTAGACTCACGCTTGGAAATAATTTCTCTTCATTTTCCGAAATTAGTCACTCACGTTCACGCTCACGATATGTCACACGTAACAAGTTTGTCACTTTCGTGACCTTAAAAATTTTTTTTGCTCTTGTCACAAAAAGATTTATTAAAACAAATCATAAATAATATGAAAAACTTTTTAAAAAGTTTTTTCGTAAAATATAATCAGTTTTAATTTGAAATTAATTATATTAATATTTATCCTTACTCGTAATTTCATTAAGTTTAACATATTTTTTAAAACGCTCAGAGTGTCTAAAACTATTTTCCAAATGGTTAGCTAAGTTTCTTTGTGAAAATCGTTTGTTAATATCTTTTCTTCAAACACAAAAAAATTTTGTTCTTACGGCTGCTTTGATTGACATCATCTGGTCTGTCCTACTTATAAAGTTTGTTGTAGGTCTCAGCACCTTTTAAGCTGAAAAAATTTAGGGGCTTAAATATTTTTCTGGAGTGAATAAAGTCCTTGTGTACTATCGCAGCCATTAGGAGTTAAGGGTTTTTGCCCTAATGATTTTATCAATACCTCAAATAACAGATTGCTTTCGAAACAGAAAACTAGTCATAAACTAGTTATTGAACACAACTAATAAAATTCCGGTAAATACTATCAATGAGAGAGTAAAAGGAAATACATATTTTAAAATTGCTTTAAAAAATATTTAAAAGTAAATGAACACATTTCACAGTCAAAACTTGCAAGCAAATTTTATTTTTTATTGTAAAATTATTTTATAAATTTTTTTCTTAATCATAATGACAGAAAGACTGTTTGAAAAATGTCTGATAGTAAAATTATTGCTAGTAGAAACTAAAAGAAACATTTTTGTTTCTGAACATATTATGCTCTTTTTTGGCTCTCTAGTTACTAATTTTTTGTGTACGTAAACACTTACTAGCAATTATTATCGAAAATCATTGATAATTTTCTGTAAATGAACACAACAATTGTAATCAAAAAATAACACATAGCGCGCCCCACTTAAACTCTTGATTATATACAATGATTTTAAGTCATGCGATGACCGGTTTTTTGTTTTTTTTTTAATCAAAATTCACTTCTATTAACAATAAAGTATTTTTTATCACATTAAAACAAAAACAAGCTCCTTTTCCTAAAGTGTTAAAAAAAATTTGATAAGTTACGTATAGTGCCATGGTAAAACTATTGTAGGTGAATGCAGATCGAAAAAAATTGTTGGCTCTATTTGTTATTTATAAAATTTGATAATTCTGTATTAAATTGAGAGAGCATATGCATACATACATAAGTATACATTTTTAAAATATGGGAAGTATCAGCTGACGAGAAGTTTTATGAAAGTGGCAATACACACAAATTAGCTTTTAGTTGTTTGCATTTTAACAATTTTTCCAAGAAAGTGGTTTTAAATCTTAAGTAAAATGACAAATATAAATTAAATTATTGTATTCTAAGGGACACATAAGTCCCATACTAAATGACATTTGTTTAATGTTTAATACTACTTCTGATGGTAAAAGTTTGTTGCAGGGCCAAATGAGGCACACACACTTATCAGTTTAAACATTGTTGCTACGTGCATCAAGCCATTAATTACCCAAATATAAACATGCCTATACATATATGTATTAGGTATTAGCATTACGTTAAAATGGAAACAACTTTATCAAACATCATAAAAAAAATTTTATAAATTTTACCTATTTTTATTTATGGTAAAAAAAGACGTTGGCAACAGAAGATATAAAAATCACTATTATGTGGCAACTTCTCAAAAGATCTTTTGTCAAAGAAGAAACATCAGACCAAGGTATATTGAACCTATTCCACCATGCATCAGACCAAGACCATAGATTATTCAAAAAAATATGATTTCGGCAATTTATAAACGTCAAAGTTGGCATCTCTGGTTATTTGTGCCAAGACATAATTAACAAAATAAATAGGTATGTTGGAAAAATAAATTCAACAGATAAAAACTTACCTGATTTTGTACATTTATAAGCAACTGGCCGCAACATGTCTTAAGCAAAAGATTTATTAATAAAAATAAAAATAAATTGAATTTAAGTTGCAGGCGAATTTTAGGTGAATTAGGATTTAAACATTTGGTGCCGGCGTTTTTTATTAGGCAACAACAAAGAATATCCAGGTTTCTTGTTGTTGCTGTGCTCAGGGGTAATTGGCCACAATATGTTTTGCTGGAAGAGGATGATTTTGACAACGATTTTAATTGAAAACTGTCTGTGGTGTCGTCATAAATACATTTTGTCAAAAGCATTTTTTGCGCTCAATACAAAAATTGGAAAATCAAATAAATGTATGTATATAGATTTTCCCCAAACGTGTCTGCAAAAATGTCTACCGACTGACGAATTCTTCTGTATTTAAACGATAAAAAATTTTTTAGGTTAAAATTTAAACACGTTAAGATTGCGAGACAAACTAGAAGCACCAACACTTAAAACAACTTCACCTTGAAAATTTGCAAGTTCCCAAATAAGATAAAAACGATTGATTTACTTTTGTGACGTGATAAAATATATTATTTGGTCAAAGGACCAGTTTATTATTATTCTTGTATTTTTTTCTTTTCTATTTAAATGACATATTGTAGTAAAATACAGACGTTATATTTTATTGCAACGTACAATTATATCTATTTTATTTGGTGTTTCCTTTAAATACTTTCAGTTATTTTAGTAATTGTTAAATTTTTATTTAAATGGTAGAAAAATTTTATAGATTTTCTTAAATTTATTTTACACTTTTCTTCTTTTCCTTAAACACTCCGAACAACCTTTCAAACCGCCATATTGTAAACGACTGAGTTTTGAGAGAGTTGTCAAAAACTTTTGCAAATTTAATTTCGAAAATTAGATTTGTTTACTTCGAAAATAACAAAAAAAAATGTTGTGGTTTCTTATGTCCACTCAACACAGTTATCAGCCATATGTTATAAAAAAGGGCACTGTCAGAGCTGTCAGTTATGGCGATTTTACGCCAAATGTGGCGATTTTTTACTGCTTCTGGATATTAAAATTTAGTTTTGACGTCATGGCGATTGTTTTAACAAACAGCAAAGTTTTTGAACTAACTTTAAAAAATTATAAACATATTTAATGTAAATACTGTTAGAAGGACATGCGGTGAGCTTTCTCACTGCATGTCCTTCTAACCTAACCTAACCTAATGTAAATACTATGTATGTTACCCAAAATGGCACAGATGAAGCTGAGTAAATAGCTTACTAAATGCATCTTTTTAATTGCTTAATTTAAGTGCTATTGAAGCAAAAAAAACGTTTTTTAACTTTTAATGTATTTATACACACATTCAAAAACAATACTCAAGGTAGTATTATCATATCTCACAAATTACTGCCTTTTGTACGAAATAACTTTGTTTGCCACGGATTTTACATACAAAATTATTGCAATACCAAAGCTGCATTAAGTTCGCGTTGTAACCTAAGCAAAGTTTTTAATATTTCACAACATGTTACTTAACAAAGTAACTGCCATTCTACGTATGCTCTTGGTTATAAAAATTTTCAATTCTTCCTGTTAACTTCTTGGTGTACAAAAAAATTTAATTTTTACTTTAATTTATTGAATGAAAACAAATTTAGATTTCATTTGTTTATTTAAGTAAAATAATTTTTGAGTTTTTTCGTCAAAAACAATAGATATATATTATGGCAAATTTTTTGGCAACTTTTTTTGTTTTTAAGTTAAAAAAAATAATTTTTGGCGATTTTTATAACCGTTCTGGCGATGGACCCTGAAAAAAAACTGACAGCCCTGGGCATTGCCAGCAAACATCCACTTCCTATTTTGAAATCTACACTTATCAATAACGGTTTTCGCTATTAGTTGTAAACTGCCTAGTTAGTTGGGTATATATGGTCCAGTTTTTGTTGTGTTGTTTACCATGTTTTCCATAGAGACCAAACTTACCAGGCACTTACTACCGAGAGTAAGCCCGCTAATGAATATTGTGAAAATTGACAAACTTGATTGCTTTTATATAAATTGCGCTGTTTGAACCGCATAATGTCGTGTGTAGCAATTGATTGCAAAACTGATTGCTTTGGCAATTGCTTAACCTTGAAGGCGTTGTCAAATTTAACTTAGTCGCTTTTGCGTGGCATTTCTAACTTTGAGAAAAAAGCGTGAATCAAAAGCTGTATGTCACAATGCAAGCTTTAACAACACTTACGCAATGTTGGTTTATCCAAAAAAATATAAGAAAATTATACAAGTTAATTGTCAAGCGCACAAGAAGATGAGAGTTGGTTAACTTTACGCTACGCACTGCGTTTAAGGTACTTCATGTGGCATGCTGCATATAATGGCTATATTTCCATCTTAAATGTCAAAGCGAATTTCTGACGCAAAAGTGTTGTTATCTTTCATTGGTTTTAGTTAACACGGGACAAAAGTTTGAAAATTTTGATCTTCGCAAAATTGTTGCCAAAAGAATAAATTACCAAAATTAATGCTAAAACATAAGTTTGGAAATAAGTTATTGTACGTCTTAGTGAGACAACTTCATGTCTAGACAAAAGTCAACTCAGTATATACCAGTATTAAAATACCCGATATTTTTTATTTGGATTATGGCATTTGTCTGGGCTTAAAAGCGTCTCGCCAAGACGTATAGTAACGCGCACCCTCTTTAATTTTGAATATAATATTTGTTTACTTCGTAAATAAAAAAAATTGTTTTGGTTACTTTTGACCACCGAACACAGTCATCAGCCATATGTTATGAAAAAAGCATTGCCAGCAAACACCCACAGAAATGATTATCTACATTAAGGTTTACACCAGAGAAACAAGTCGCCTTAAAATGTAGTCGGTGGCGGCTCTAAGGAAAATTGACGGCGGCACTTCACAGCCGGCCTAAATACATATATTTTATAAAAAATTTTTTAAATAGTAAACGTTCCAGTAACATTTTGATTATAATTGAATTGAATACGTTTTACAAATATGTCTTCAAAATGTTTTTATTATCATACAAAAAATTATATAAAAAATGTGTACTAAATTATATAAAAAGTTTAAATAAAGTTTTATTAAATTTAATGAAGACCCACATACAAATCGTATGTACAATAAGTAAAAACTGTTTTTAAAGCGATAAAAATAAGCACACAATTATTATTTTTTACACGGGAAAATAATGAATTCAGTATCATTTTAACTAGATAGGCATAGATTTTAACTAGATAAGTCTACCTAACTAAAAAACTCTTAATACATATTTTTAAACTGTCAAATAATATCTGAATCAAAACAATGTTGTTTCTTTTTTAAATATTTTGACAGTTTGAAAACGCAAGCTGGAAGCAAAGATTATAATCTGTACTTTAGGTACACCTTTTTTTCATAAACGATGCTTGGTTTATGTATCATTTTACATTTGAAACAGTTTTACAGTTATAAAAAATGCATAATTAAATTAATATTATTTTAAATTTGTTTTAGTATCTAAACTAAAAATATTTTCTTCTCTAAATTTGTATGTTAGAAATTTAGTTCTATATATGAGCAAATAATTATAGAACTTTTTAGGGTCGGTGCAACATTTAAAAACAGGCAGCGTAATTCCTGCTATCATTTTTTTTTTTGGAAAACACTATAAAATTCGTTTTGCATAGAAATTTTCAGTATCAAAAGTTTATGATAAAACACTTGTGACTGAATTTTGTTTGATTAAAAATAAATTTGGTGTTTTACCTAACATTTGTTGTTACTAGAACCTGGCGATTTTAAATAACATTTTGGCGATGGAGCCTGAAGAAAAGTGACAGCACTGGTTAGCATCTTTTTTCGAACATGCATATGACGTGTCTGACGTTTGCAATAGTAATTTTCTAGAGAAAAACTTAAAAATAAAGTTTTCATTCCAGTAAATCAAATTATGTTTTATTAATATTTTTTTATCAAAGTAGCTAACAAAATTAATAAAGTGAAACAAGATATGCTAACGCTGAGAGAAAGACAAATAAGTAAGAAAAAGTGAAAATGAAAATAGTGATTCTACATATAACAAAAAAAGACAACAATTTATAATACGTCAACTATTTTTAAAAAATTTTATTATTTTAGATGCTGTAAAGCAAATGCTTAATTTAAATGTTCAACAGCTAAAAGTTTTAGCAGCAGAACCTGTTTGGAAGATATTAATCTATGACCGAGTGGGTCAAGATATCATTTCACCCATTATATCAATAAAGGAATTAAGAGAATTGGGTGTAACCTTACATATGTAAGTAATACATATGTGCTTCTTTAAGTCTCTATAGGTGTTAAACGAATTTTTAAAATTTTAGACAACTGCATTCAGATCGCGACTCCATTCCCGATGTTCCCGCTATTTACTTTTGCATGCCTACAGATGAAAATTTAGATCGTATACAGCAAGACTTTACCAATGGCATGTATGACATTTATCACCTTAACTTTTTAGCTCCCATTTCGCGGCAAAAAATTGAAGATTTAGCTGCAGCCTCTTTACAAGCCGGCTGTGTGGCCAATATACACCGGGTGTATGACCAGTATGTTAATTTTATTAGCTTGGAAGATGATTTTTTTATTCTAAAACATCAAAAATCTGAGCAAATGTCATACTATTCTATTAATCGTGCCTACACGCGAGATGATGAAATGATAGCTCTAATGGATTCAATAGTAGATTCATTGTTTTCTGTATTTGTCACTTTGGGCAATGTACCGATTATACGTTGTCCTCGAAACAGTGCTGCAGAAATGATTGCCCGTAAACTAGAGAAAAAGCTGAGGGAAAATCTTTGGGATGCACGTTCGAATCTATTTCATATGGATGCTACTCAGGCGGGTGGTGGTGTATTTAGTTTTCAAAGACCGGTTTTATTGCTACTTGATCGTAATGTGGATCTGGCTACGCCTTTGCATCATACCTGGTCTTATCAGGCTCTAGTGCATGATGTGTTAGACTTAGGCTTAAATTTGGTATACGTCGAAGATGATGCCCCTGCGGGAGGTAATTTTAAATTACGATTATAAACTTACAACAATACTTAGTGTTATTCTTCCAGGTGCTCGCAAGAAACCCAAACCTTGTGATTTAGATCGTAATGACCGCTTTTGGAGCTCTCATAAAGGCAGTCCCTTTCCCACAGTTGCTGAAGCTATACAAGAAGAACTAGAATCCTACCGTAATTCCGAAGACGAAATAAAACGTCTTAAAACCACGATGGGAATAGATGGAGAAAATGAAGTGGCTTTTTCTATGGTCAATGATACCACGGCCCGCCTTACAAATGCTGTGAACTCTTTACCCCAACTTATGGAAAAGAAACGTTTAATTGATATGCATACCAAAATTGCTACTGCTATTCTGAATTACATTAAACAACGGCGCTTAGACTCTTTCTTTGAGCTAGAAGAGAAAATTATGTCAAAGCAAACTTTAGATAAACCCTTAATGGAACTTTTTAAAGACCCCCAATATGGAACACCAGAAGACAAGCTTAGACTTTTTATTATTTTTTACATTTGCTCACCAAATGTGCCAGACTATGAAATTGAACGTCTTAAAGAGAGTCTGCAGGAGTCGGGGTGCGATTTATCTTCTTTGGCTTATATACAACGTTGGAAGGGCCTTATGAATCGGACACCTAGCATACAACAGGCCACTCAATATGAAGGTGGTGGCACTAAGACTGTTTCAATGTTTTCGAAACTGGTGTCACAGGGATCTTCTTTTGTTATGGAAGGAGTAAAGAATTTAGTAGTAAAAAAACATGTGAGTATAGAGACATAAAACTAAAACTTTTTCAAATAAAAAGTTTTGCCGATTTGAAAAAAAATTAAAAATTCAGAGAATAATTAAAAGTTAAATCATTTGAGCAATTAGATTGTTAATTTAGTTTAAAAATGCTTTTGTATTTTCATTACCAGGGCAACCAAAAACATGCTTTTAAATAATGGTTTTATGTGCATAAAATATGCGGTAAAAAGTAAAAAATATGCTTCAAAATTTAAAAATTATGCTTCCAAAATAAAAATTAAAGGGACTAGACCAAACAGTCCAAAAACGCATCAGTTAAAATTAAGTTGCGTTCAAGAAGTACGGAAATTGCCAAAAAATTTCGGTACAAAATTAAAGAAATGGAAAACCAAAATGATGTTTAAACTAGTCGGGTATCGATTTTTTGTTAAATCAAAACAAAATGGGGTTCGCTTCAAAGTAAATAATTGAATATTGAAACAAAAGCTTTCAATGAACACTCAAAAGATATTTGTTTAGTTTTTTTAAACTTAATATAAAATAATCGAAAAAAGCTTTAAGAACGAGTTATACAAACTGCTCTTAAGCAAAATATGCAAAATTTTTCTTAAAAAACTTTGCCAACAATTTGCGAAAGTTTTCAAAGGGACGATAAAAATAATAATTTTCGCTTCAAAATAAACGAATAAAAAAAAAGGATACAAGAGGTGACAATAAACACTCGAAAGATGTCAGAAAAAAAAACATGATTTTGCTTATTTTTGGTTGACCTGTTTATTACTGTTTAATTGCTTGTGCTTTACAATTCAAATTATATTTTTTGTTTGTTTTCAGAGTCTTCCTGTCACTAAAATTACTGAGCAAGTGATGGAATGTCGAAGTAACACAGAAACTGATGATTACCTCTATTTGGATCCAAAACTTCTTAAGGGTGGCGATGTCATGCCAAAGAATCGTGCCCCTTTTCAGGATGCTGTTGTATTTATAGTAGGTGGTGGAAATTATATTGAATACCAAAATCTTGTCGATTTTATACGTCAGAAACAAACTGGCAATGTTACTAAGCGCATTGTGTATGGTTCATCGACTTTAACGAATGCCAAACAGTTTCTTAAGGAACTGTCTGCTTTGGGTAGGGAAATACAAACTCCAGTCTTAAGTTAGGATTCTGAATTTTCAATTCTAAAAGGTTTAAATTTAAAGTGCTGTTGAACGGTTTTTCATTTTCTTCGTTTACAGAAAGGCGTCTCTTCAGTATAAACTTTAGTAACAATTTAATACATATTTACGAAATATATATTGTTTTATTGTTTATAAAACAAAATTCTTGGCTATGCCAAAACTTAAGTTAAAATTTTATGTATTTTGCATTGTATGTAATTTAAATATAAAATTTTTAAAATAAATAAAATTCACATTTATTAAAAGGGCAAAGAATCGCGTTTCTCTTCGGCCGATACATTTATTTATTTATAGATAAATTTAAGGATTCCTAAATTTTAATCGGTGTTAAGAAGATTAAGGAATTCTATAAAAATTTTTACAACTTTTCTACAATTTGAAAAATGGTTGCATATTAAAAACGACGAAATTTCGAGACTTCTAGTTTACGAGCGTCTACTGTAATTAAAGGCATGAAATTAAAATCTTTTATTTAATACACAAACCGAAAAATAAAAAAAAAAAATCACAATAGATGTGTCAACACTTTGGCTGTGCTAAATCTTACTATTTTTTTTGTTCAGTATTGCCATGAAAGAGTTTTTGATTCGAACATTTTTTTGTTGAATCAGTAACAGCACTGCCAGGGAAATCTGCAAAAACTTACATACTACTTTCGCCCAAAAAGTTAGGGTAAAAAGTCGTTAAGTTTAATACGAATAAATAATAATTTTGTTCTGGTATTTTTATATACACACATATGTATGTAGTTTGAGGCATATATACGAAAAAATTATTGTATTATTATTGTTCCAACTAGTACTGCCTGTGTTGAAAGATTATTTTCAATAATGAACTCCACTACGACTCGTTTTTGAAGCAGAATGCAAAATACAAACTTCTTGACGCGTTATTTCGAGCTTAAAATTATATGAATATAAATGGAACATGTTGCACTTCTTTTGTACCTTCGATGGATAAGTTGAAGACAACGAGGAATGCCTTGACCATGAAGTGTATAGCGTTTTCGACACATAATAGGTTTGCATCTCCGTACATACATATGAATGTATATATATCTGAAATTTGGTTAATAATTACCACAAAAACTAGTTTTTTCTTCTTTAAGTAGATTTCTTTTTTATAGCTAATATTGTACCTTTTTTTCACTAATCATATTACCTTGTAATTAATAAAAATTAAAAAAAATATTTATCATTAATTTTAGCGATTCAGATCAAATTTATTTTTTAGGATTTAAAAAAAATATTTTCTACTATAAAAATGTATATATTATTGTCAAAAACTAAAAAAAGGGACTTTGACGATTTTTAACATTGAATTTGGCGAAAAAGGTCAAAATAAATCTGACAGCCCTGGTACCACCAACTTTTATTATTAGTACAACTCAATTTTTTTTTTTTTTGGCAACTCTGCTTTTTAGTTAGTGTTTACCGTTGCAATCCCTAGCTGGCGTTTAAAAGGTTTCGCTTTTATTTTAAAAATTAAGTAATCAACAGTTTATAGTTTTTAAATCAAATTAATAAAGCAATACGTAATAATTTCGCGGATGTAATTGATTTTTGCAATAGCGTTCAATTTGCAAAAAAATTTGTCTATTAAATATTTGCCAATTCTTGGGAGGAGAAAAAGTGTAGCAAGTGAGATGGCCGGCTGGCTTTCTAGATTAGTTAGTGATGCGCATTTTTGTCTTTATGCAAGAAATGTGTAATTGGTTGTAATCGATTATAAATAAGAAGCTAAACTTAACTTACGTAATAACGGTTAAACAGGTTTAAAATTAAATTTAGTACTTTAGATCTTTAAAAAGGTTTTTTTAATTAAAATTAAAAAAAAAATCAGAAAATTTGTTTGATTTATACATACATACTAGACATCTGCATGACTATATTCATTTAATTGCCTATACACAGCAAAAACAATATTCATTCAAACATTTTTCATTCTATGGGAGATAAATAAAGTTAAGCCAGTAACAACACAAGAAAGAATGTATTGTGTGTTACACTCAATGATACAAGAAGAACACATTCATTTTACAGTTTTCGTTTTGAATGTGTATAAAACACACTTGAACAAAAACATAGCAAAGTCTCATTACAGTTAGAGTTTTTATAAAAACATTCAGGTATTTTTTCGAGTTAATGAATGTTTAACAACAACAATAACGACAAATTTGCAAACACAAATGAATAATAATTTTTTACACCAATCATACAGCAATATTCACACATTCTATTCAGTATGTATTTATATGAATGTATGGGTAATATTGTGTTTTCGGTTGAAGTTGTTTTTTATTTGCTTTCGCTTGTGGGTTCATTCATTTGGTTTGTTTAACATTGAATGAAAAACACTATGTTGTTGAAAAACAAACGAATGTATTTAAACGGCATTTGGGTGTAGTCAAGCAGACCTCTAATACATACATATGTATGTTCTTTCATATCTAGATTCCTGAATTTAATATATTGTTTAGATTATAAAGTTTATTTAAAAAAAAGGACTATTGTTTCTAAAAATTTTAATTTTTGTCTATTTTGCTATGTGGAAATAAAAAAATTTAAAAAAAAATGGTTAAATACATATTATATTAAAAATCTATAATATGTTGTCTTAACACTTTAACAAATAAAATTATGTACATATGTATGTATGTAACGCACCTTATTACCCTTAAAAAATATTGCTTTGGCTTAAGAATGTTATGTCGAACGTAAATCTCTTTAAAGGCGGTGGCACATACAATCCGTCGTACGTCATACTTCGCCTTTTTTAACTGACATTAACGTAACAACGCAAGAGGTTAGCTCATAGAATCCTTTATAAACGGATGTTAAATCAGCAGGTGGTGGTGATTCTACAACAACAAAATTTGGTTAATATAATTATTGCTTTTGTTGTAGTTTTCGTTGGCTCAGTTGTAAAAAAAGAAATGTAAAAGTAAACAACTTTGACTACCCAGCCTCGATTTATGCATGAAAAAAGCAGATCAGTTGTGTTCGTAACACCACCTGGTACACATAATTTCACCATGCAACTAATCAGAATTAAGGTTATGAACCAGCTGGCAGTTGTCAAAGTACTTGACGTACGTTGAAAGTTAAAAGTTGCCCAACTTAAGTACGCTGCGTTGAAGGATAAGTACTGAATGTGACATTGTTCATAATAAAACATGTTTTTTAACTTAGCTGTCAGTTAGAAAATGCGAAATATGACGTATGACGGATTCTATGTGCCACCGCCTTAAGCCTTGTGTATTATATGTATTAAAAATATACAATCCAACAGAACAAGTCATCTTGTATAATTATTGAAATATTCACTCATATAATTGCATGAAAATTATTAAAGTCCTTGTACATTTCTTTTTTATAAATATGTATAATACAATAAAAATATTCACAATAGATGTACATTGGAATGCTTGAGTTCTAAATTTGTTTTGTTCGATCGAAGCATACATGTGATAAAATTAAGAAAAAATTTTTTGCTGTGCAATGTTATCGCAGAATTATCGTTTTTGAAAGTGGTATAAGTTTCTTTTTAAGAAATACACAAGATAAAAAAATTGAATTTGTGTTTGCTTACGTTTCAAAAGTAAAATACATAGTTTTATTTTGATATGTTTTTTGATCATATATTTTTGGCATTGGATTATAATGTAGAATGTCTTTTCCCTAGTAATATATGCAATTAAAAAAAGAAAATACGTACTAAAAACAAATTCTCCAGTAAAACATTTAAGCCAATGTACATTAAAAAGGTGGCTTCGTCCCTACGACAACAACTTCTAGACATTCGCGGCTATAATGGAGTTCTAGCCACCGTATTAAAATCGTCATTTACAGATGTATATGTTATTGTAGTATTGTATTTTCTGTACACTAAATATGTACTTTCTTGTAAAAAATTTTCTTCATAATTTTGAAAAAGGTAACTAAAAACCATATACCGGAAAGAAAAGTCAGCTCTTCAGTTTTTCCTACCTTATTTAATATACCTTGATTTAAGCAAACTGCAACTGTTATTTACTTTTGCTGCAACTAAAATTTTTTTTCTGGCAACACTGCTAGTTATAGTTAGTGTCATACCGTTTCAATCCGTAGCTGGTGTTAAAAATAGCGTTGTTTTTATTTTTAAAACTAAGTGGTTCAAAGTGTATAGTTTTCAAATAAAAGTTCATAAGTTTGTAAAGCAACAAGTGAAGTTTTCGCGTATATAATTAGTTTTTGCATTAGTGTTAAGCTTACAAGAAAAATTGCGTGTAAAATATTTGCAAAATGTTGCAAGTAAAAACAGTGTAGCAAACTGGCCGGCCGCCTTTCGGCAACAAACATTTTAGCAGTATCAGAAAGTTTTATTTTTTAGTACAAAGAGGATTTTTCCTTCTGGCCTGGCAACTCTGCTTTTCAGTTAGTGTCTTACCGTTGCAATTCGTAGCTGGTGTTATAAATATCGTTGTTTTTCTATTTAAAATTAAGTGGTTCAAAGTTTATAGTTTTTAAATAAAAGTTCATAAACTTTTAAAGCAATACGAAAAGTTTTCGCGGTTTAATTGGTTTTTTGCAATTGCGTTAAGTTTACAAGAAAAATTGTGTGTTTAATATTTGCAAAATCTTGGGAGTACAAAGAGTTGACAAGATGGCCTAGCTTAGTTAGTGATGTGAGTTTTTTTTAATGCAAGTGTTGTGTAATTAAATGTTATCGGATATTTATAAGTAAAATAAAATGTTTAATATAACGAAAAAACGTTATTATTAATTTTTAAATTAAATTTAATAATCTCTATTTCAACAAAGGTGAAGATATTCAGTAGTTTTTAAAAATATTTTAAAATTGTAATACATACTAATATGTAGTTAGCGAAAGTGTTACTTGTCCCTAGTTAAAACGAGGCATAGTAATATATATATATAAATATGCAGGTGTTTTGTGTCTGTTGTTTAGTATATTTTTTTAAATTGTTGGCAACAATGTGCTAGTTTTGCGCGATTAGTACTTTAAAAATTTTTTTTTACATTGTATGTACATATTTTGAACTCATCAAACCAGAATAATACAACTCAAAGCATTTTTTAAAGAAAGGTAAGTCAAAAACATTGTGGTTTACTAAGTATATGACCTAAGTTTAAAACAACTTTTAGATATACATAAATATGTACCCTTAAAAAAAATTGTTAAAAATTTTTAGTTATATTTTCAAACAACTTTTTTTTACTTGATCTATTTATATTTTCTGTAAAAGCGTTGATTAATTTGAGCTATAGCCAAAACTGAGAGCAAAATGGTCACACCCGTCTCAATGAAACATCCTTATGCAAAACTTTTGCAAAAAACGAATAAAATTCGTACTAAATTATAATTGAAATTTTTATCATGTTTTATTATGCCTTGATTTGTTGATTTAGTATCTTCGAATCGTAATAACACCTGGTAAATACGTTTTGTAACAAGAAGAGGCAACAAAGTTTAAAATAGTTTCTGCATACACATGTAAACATTATCTTAATACATAATTGAATATATAAGTGTACGAGGGACCAAAAGCTTGAATAAGTGACAAGGTGCTTAAATAGGGCATAATTGCGGCAACTAGTCTTTAAAAAAATAACAAACGGCAATAACTATAAAAAATATACATTTAATATTGCCACAATATAAAAAGTAAACTATTTAATTTTTGGTTTTTGTTATAAAAAGCTTTTACCAAAGAACACTGTCATTGCTGTCATGTTACGTGTTGCAATGTGGCTAAATAAACATTTTAACACATTCCCGCTTTTACACCATCCCTTCTTATCAATAACTCTCTTGCATGCTTGTCACATTCAAGTTTGTGTTTAATGAATTATATCTATGCATTGTTTTGCACCTTTAGTTTTAATATTTCTTTACGTAACTTTAACATTTCTTGTGATGTAGATCCTCTTTTTCAAATCAAACCATACCATACTTAGTACTTGAATTTAAGTTCAAGTTTATGGCTGACAGTTTGATTGACAATAATGGTGACACGTTAAAAATAAACTCCAGCACTAAAGTATACGATATTTAGCATTATTGTTAAATAAAAGCAATAAATATAATAAATATTATTGGATTAAGGATTTGTCTGAAAAAAGGGAGATAAAGCAATTGCTAGATAACAAATATAGTAATCGTATGCCATAGAGTTCAAAATGATTATTTCTTAAATAAAATTTTCTTTCTCAATAACCCACAAATTGCCACAAATTTGTAACAATTGTTACTAGAAAGCAGCGTGACCAGATTCAAAAAATTTTTGGAGCTAAATTGGAACCAATAAAGTGCTAAAAGGTGCCTAAAAATATCATAAGTGCTAAAACATAGCGCTAAAATTTTAATGTCTTAATTTTAAGCAAATATTTTCTTCGAGAGTTCATAGTTTTATCATTTATGCTTATGTTACCTTAGAAAATGTTAAAAACACAACAAAAACAAGTAAGAGCGCTATATTCGGCTGTGCCGAATCTTATATACCCTTCACATTACTGCAAATAATATAATAAAAATACCTTGTGTGAGTTTTAAGCCCATAGAAAACTTTACAAAATGTTAACGTTCGTATGGATAATAGAAATAGATGAGGAACGTTTGAGGTCGACAGTAATAAAAGTTTTTGACATTATTTATAATAAAAGGTTAATTAAAGTTGTTAATTTTTATGGGATGTTCTAGTCCCCCTGCTCCTCTCCAACTTTTTTCCAAAATGTATGAATTATTAGATTATTACTTTTTGTAGAACATTTGATTTCAATATCTGTTATAGTTTCCGAGATATAGCTTATCGAAAATTTCATAAAAGTTGTGAATTTGTATGGGAGCTACCCCTTGTTCACCTGCCACCCAAAAAATTTTAACTTCAAAGCGTAGGCTTTGTTGTCCAATTACTTTTTGTAGAATATTTAATTTAGATATCTATTACAGTTTCCGAGGTATAGCGTATTGAAAATTTTACAAAAATTGTGAATTTGTATGGGAGCTACCCCATATTCACCCCCCACCAAAAAAATTTTTACTTCAGAGTGTAGGTTTTGCTGTGCAATTACTTTTTGTAAAACATTTTATTTCGATATCTGTTACAGTTTCCGAGATGTAGCGTATCGAAAATTTTACAAAAATTGTGAATTTGTATGGGAGCTACCCCAATTTCACCCCCCACCAAAAAAATTTTTACTTCAAAGCGTAGGTTTTGTTATCCAATTATTTTTTGTAGGACATTTTATTTCGATATCTGTTACAGTTTCCGAGATGTAGCGTATCGAAAATTTAATAAAAATTGTAAATTTGTATGGGAGCTACCCCATTTTCTGCCTCCACCCAAAAAATTTTTTTTTTAAATGTAGGTCTTGTTGTACAATTACTTTTTGTGGAACATTTTAAGTCGATAGCTGTTATAGTTTCCGGGATATAGCGCATAAAATATTTCACCAAATTTGTGCAATTATAGGAAAACTACCACTTCCCCAGATCCTATCTGAAAAATTTTTTCCATTATTTAGGCGCCTACTTTAAGAGTATTCGTTCTAAGTTTTGTGGCAATAGTGACTATACTTACTGAGATATATAGGGATATATGCACGGATTTTGTCCTAAAAAAATGGGTTGTTTTGGGTTTTCGCTTATATCTCGGTCAATAGTGAACCGATTTTGCTGATTTTAAATAGCGATTGTTAGCGGGATATTTCTAATCGTTTGACACCATTAACTGGTCTGTATCTTTTTATTGACTCCGGAAACTTGATTTCAACAGACGGACAGACAGACAGGCAGACGGACAAACGGACATGGCTATATCAACTTCCCTATCTATAACGATCCAGAATATATATACTTTATGGGGTCGCAAATGAATAATACAGAAATTACAAACGGAATGACAAACTGATATATACCCTTATCACTATGTGAAGGGTATAAAAATAATTCAGTCTTAAAATAAATATCACATACATATTCATACGCGTATATTATGTACTTAGGCAAATTTATTCAGGGGTCAAATCGTCGCATTCGATTCGAAATTTCATTCGATCGATCGAGTTGTCAACGCTTTGAGTATAGGAATTCTAACAAGAATTTTTTAATTTCGATTCGAATCGAATGCGACGATTTGGCCCCTGATTTAAATTAATTAAAATGTGCTTTACAGCTCTGATTATATCGGTCCTTTATGATTTGATCTAGCAATTAGCGCAATGACTATTTTGATGTTGTTCCTTTTAAGTTTTTATAAATTTATACACTTCAGTTTAACTACTTTTATTTGAGGTAGTATAAATATATACCTATTGTACATATGTACTTACATATGTTTCCAAAAAAATGAGACAATCGTGCGCAGCTCATTTTATGGAATTAAACATAATCACTGACAATTTAAACACATTGGTATGAGGTGTTAAGGATCTTTGACATTTATTTATATGTCACACCGTTTCCACTACTAACATGTGACACCATGTAATGACATGATGTGTTTCTTGTTATACTAAATAGTATATTTTAAAGTGGCAAAAAATTGCAAAACTATTTTAGGAAATTACAGTGAAGCAATTATCAGCATGTCAGCATTATATAAGAAAACCAAAAAAGAAAAATTGTTTGCCAAAAATCTAGACTATTTCAGCGTGATGTATGTCAACTTTAAGCGCAATAAACAATTTAAAAGACATTTTTTATTGCTTAAGTATTTAGAAAATATAAATGACTTTGTAATTTAATTTCTAAAATTAATAGCATAAATTTTTTAAATTAATAGCATAAAAATTTGGGAAATTTGATAATGACAATTTGCAGACAAAGGGGCTAATTATTACGGACTCTAAATTTCATGCAGTTTCCTTATATGGGGAAAAATGTTTCCTACGTTTTTATAATTCATCTAGAAAATAATATACATATGTACATACTTATATACGTACATACATTAACTGGCTAAATATTATAGTTATTTTTTAAAAAAACTTTTAAATAAAATTGTTTTTGGATTTAAAGAATATTGCAAAATTACAGAACGCCAAGGAATATACACTCCTTCTGCAAAATGAACTGAACTCGTTCCTTAAAAATAATTTTTCTTAGGTTTTTTAAATCTTTATTCTCAAGCCATAAATTTGTTTTTGAAAAAAAAACCAATTTAAAAAACAGTCGAGTCAGAATGAATGGAGCCTCCTGCTTAATAATAAGAACATACATGCATATGTACGTGTGTATGTGAAGAATTTTGTTGGTGTATTTTTGTGGAATTCGTTTTGGCTTGTTAAGAGTTGTTAAGATTATGATATATAACCACACGAAAGGCGGCCATTATGAACACAGCAGGAATGTGGGAATCTGTGTTCAAATTCTTTTTTAAGATTTTTGGAGATCAACAAAAACATACATACATTAAGAACATCAAGCTCGTAATAACAACCAAAAGCAATAATAAATAAAAGAAACATACCAATGAGAATTCAGAAATGGCCAAAATACAAACACATAGACCTTTAAAATATTAATATGTTATTGTGTATATATGAATGAATGTATGTATGTACTTATGTTTATACATATGCACAGACAGCCATACATATAATAAATATTTACTTTTTCATGGGAGTTTATGTTTGGCTGTGTTACCACCATTCATTTTGGATCATGATAATTATGATCCATTAAGTTATGACTGTATAAAAAAATAATGAAAAAAGCTATGCTGTTCCGGATGAGGCTGTGTTATGGTAGTAAAGTAGTAGTTGAAAAAATTGGTATGAGTCAATAAAAACTCTTTAATACTGCTATTTCTGTATTTGTTAGGATGCTACAGTAACATTTACCCCTACATTTAAAAAATATTTTGTTTGCTATTGTGATTTGTTGGTAACACGAAATATTATTGCAGTCGCTGTAAGTCTTAATATAAAAAAAAATTGATTTAAACTTCTGTTCACTTGATTATTTTCCTATGTTTTTTGATATTCAAAGGGTCATATCATTTTAAATTTCTTGCCGACAGCTAAAAATTTTACCACTCTCGGAAAGGGTATTATTTTAACATTAATAAACAAATAAGTAGTGAAAGTATTTTACGATACGAGAAAAGAGAAGCTTTTTTTACTTACAGTAAAATGTTTTGATCTCGAATATTTAAACGTACTACGCCATATCGTTTTTAAACTCCACAGTGCAAAAGTGTCTGAAACAACTTACAGGCCTCTCTAAGAAGTAGCTTTTTCTAAGGTAAATTATATTTTTGGACTGGGTAAAATTAATTTAAACAATATAATGCTTCCATACACAAATAAGTTTCTTTCAAACCAAAATACAAGGTGGGCCGAAAAACACACTCTATTGGAAGATGCTCTTATTTTTGCAAGTGGCAGCCAATGTCAAGTCTGTTTTGACATTTGTAAACTAGACAGATGTAGAATACAAGTGAACAAGTCATGGAGTGATACACTCCCCAAGAACGCGGAATAGTCGTGTCTATTTTTTTGCGTAACAATTCGTCAGTGATGTTGGCGCAGCGCGAATTCCGTCGCCGATTCCCCGGTCGTCCGGCACCGACTGCGCAAATACTGTGCCGTTTGGCCACCAACCTTGAAGAGTATGGAAGCACACAAGATGCTGCCAAGGGTGACCGGCCCCGGAGCGCCCGTTCTGGGAATGTCGAGCTGTCGCCAGAAACATTGACCAGACGCCGTGCCTCGCAATCAGCCGGTCGTCCCTTAGGAATTTTAGTCAAAGACCTGCGAATGTTCCCGTACAAAGTTCAGTTCGTGCATCAGCTGCTGCCTGTTGACCGCCAAACACGTGTAACCTTCGCCCCAGCCATTCTCAATTTAGAAGCCGAAGTGGACGATTTTTCGACCAAAACCATAATTAGCGAAGAGGCGCATTTTCACCTCAGCGGGTATGTGAACAAGCAAAAATATCGCTTCTAGGGCACCGAAAATCCACGAGTGATGCACGTAACTGCATGATGCGCTGTTCGCGCGCTATAGGGCCATGTTAGCCCAGTTTTTTTTTGCCGCAATTGAACGAATTAAAACTGGGGGACATGTGGTTCCCACAGAATGGAGCAACGTCACGCACTGCGCTAGCCACAACCGATATTCTAAAAGCGGCGTCGGGTCGCTTCATCTCTCGTTTTGGCGATTTACATTGAGCCTTATTGTGTTTGGCGTTGTCGTATCGAATGCTGTCGAATTTGCCACAAAAACGACAAGGGTGCTATTCATATAGCATTGGCGTATTTGTTAGACGGTACCAAAGAACTAAAAACGACTACGTCAACGCCAATCACAATATGTGTGATTGTCCCGCAAGATCGCCCGATTTAATCATTTTAGACTTTACGTGAACAAGCCCGAGACCCTGAAAGCCCTCAAGGACATCATTTGACACAAGTGCGAGAATCTGTCGCCCAAAATTTTCGCCGAAGTGATGAAAAACCCCATAAAACGAGCCCGTATAGCAATAAATTGTGACGCCGTGACGCCCATTTGGCCAATATCATCTTCTCGACTTGACCAATTAAATTCTAAAGGTTGAAATAAACACAATCAAAAAACAAAATCAAAGTTTTTCATTTGGAAAAAAATGAGAGGCAAATAACATCGGATGACTTCTTTTGGCCCACCTTGTAATCTTAATAAGTTGTATTATCCCTACCTAAACGCGATGATAAATGCCTGGGGTTGGCCTTCCTGTGTGGTGTATAATAATGCCACTAAATATCAGCTTTCATTATAAATTAATAAAAAAAACCTGACACCTTAGAAAAATTACAAAAAAATCACGAAGAGTGAATTTTCTTTAAAGATATGACTTGATTTGACAGATTTTTATTTTTGGTTTTCCTTAAATATCTCCAACATAGCGTATTACTAAATCGGTTTCACTCAATGGCAATATCGTGCTATATTTCGATTTGCTTTAGGTTTTTATATATATTTAACTATTACTACTGCTCCGTAATCGATTAATATTTATAACTTTTTTTATTTGTTGTTAGAGTTGTTTTTATTGTCGATTGTGTTTCTGAAGATGTTGTATGTACATATTTCGTTTATGATTTGTTTGCCTTAAGACCACCAACGTTTTATTTAAACTCGCACTATTAAGTGTTTGTTTGCCCGTTTGTTTGCACAACGTTTTGTTGCAGATCAAACAAATGTAGCTTGTTAACCAGGTTGCTTTATTTGTTTAACATTTTTTTCTCATCGTTATTAATTTGATGTTATTAAAAAAAAATTTGGCATTTCAAAAGGGTCTCTTAGAAAAATGGTCTTGTTAAGCTTAACATTTAAATTATAATCATTTTGTGTGTGGTTTTTTGTTTAGAGCTCACACTGTGTCACTGTATTTAGGAAGGTAGTCCTTCTGTTTTCGCCACGGGTTGTATAACCGAAAATTGTTTATTTCCTTTAAAAAAATCGTTAAAAAGGCCCTCCCAAAATGTAAAAGATTTTATGTTAAATTTATTTAGTCGAAAAGTTCGTATAATTTAAATAATGCGTTTTATTTCCTTTTAAAATAACATAAATTTTATAGTTGTTATCGTAACCTCCCAGCAATTATGGCAACCTTAATATACATTTATTCATACTTATGTATTTCTTAAAGCATTTCCTTTTCTCCAAAAATGCACTTCAAAACTGACCTGATGTTTTATATTAAACAATTTGGAAATCTTACAGCGCTAATTAATTGTTCTATTTTACTTTTATATTTAAATATTAAAAGTAAATTTCTAAGAAAATTATTTTTTTTATATTACAAACTATCGATTTTATGTTTGCCTAAAAACAAATTTATATTTGACTTTGTTTCTGTTTATTTTTTGTAGTGCTTCTGTTTGGTATTTGTGTTGATTTTTTAAAGGTTAGAAATAGCTGTTGTTTCAAAAAATTAGAGCTAAATATTTGATGGTGGTCCTTAAACTGCCGTCTTGTTTTTTGGGTCAAAATAAACATTCGTTATTGTTAATTATTGACACACACTCTAAATTATCACTTTGTTTGTGTTAAGAGAAAACACGTTAAGTAAATTAGAAAACAAGGTCTTTTGAAGAAATCCTTTATTTAAAGTGACGACATAGTGATTTGGTAAAGATCTTTATAGTGAATGTAGTATTATTAATGATAAAATGAATTTGTTTCGAAGAATTAATCTATTTTAATTTTTTATTTAAAATTTTTAAGTCAGGCTTTCTGTTACATTTTTTATAATAACTGTTCCGAAAAATACATTGGAGACTAGTTTTGCTTGATAGAAAAAATATAGCTTAATCGAAAATTAAATGATCTAAGCTATGTTGGGTTCTGATTGTTAATACGTTAAATATTCCAAAAATTAAATTTACATTCTCTTGCCAAGAGATCTTTTTGATTTTACAACATTAACTAAATGAGACTTATACCCACGTTGGGTGATAAAAGCAAACAATATTGTCAGAAGAAGTATTTCAACTGGATATTTGTTTATGATTAAGGATGCCAACGTATGGTGTAAATTTGAGTTCCAAAGGTAATGTGTGTTACATATTACTTGTCTTATAAAAGGTGATATAAATTAAATATTATAATAATCCATGTTTCCAGAGTTAAAAATTTCAATTCTCGTTGCCTATTAAATTTGAGCAATCAGACAAATAAGTGTTGCTTTTTAAAAGAAAAATCCCTTTAGAGTGTCACCACTGGGTAAGTTAGTTTAGTACTTAAAAAGAAAATTCCTGAATTTTAAGTGATGACATTGCAAAACGCTATAATGTTTAGAAAATTCAATGCTTATTGCGTTTAATGGGCTGATGTAACCATTGAATCATTGATTCATGTTCCTTCTAAATAGCGATGGCCAACCCATTACACCTAAAGGGAAGGGTACAGAGATATCCAAATATGGGGGTTTAAAAAGATGAGGTACATCCTCGTCCCGCAATTAAACTTTGCATCGATTTATATGGAAAGAGAAAATGCTTAAGGTTATAGCTATTTTCATTTCAAAATAAGCGCGTGCAACGCTGTGTTTTGAAAAGTTTTTCTCAGTAAATGGCGCATACGTTAAAAAAAATTTTAAAAACCGTCTAATTTTTGGTACAATTCAAATAGTTAATAGGAGTGTTCGTAAGCTTGTCAATGGAAGCCTGCAGAATTTATTTATATTTGTTTTAGATACTTTCTCATATAAGACGATTTGGAAATGCCTAACTGCGGAATCGACTCTCTAAAGCCCAAAAAGGTCTTACAGAATAGTCTAACATAAATATTCCAGATACAAAGACTCAGATATAATTAATAAGCGACGTAAGTCCATAGTTCAAAAAACCAATGTAGGATATAAACCTTAAAAACAGAGACCTGAGCATAGGATTATTTAAAAAATTTACTTCAAGATGGTGTTTTGACTCTTGATTTTGTGCCATACATAAAGAAACTTTGAACCGATGGTTTGTAACATAACGAAAGATACAACCAATTTACTAAAAATGCTTTTACGCAGGATTTTTTAAAATATGATTTCAAAATAGATACATACAATGTAAACGTATTGAAACATTGGTTGTGTGTAAAACATATGGTCAAATCCACGTTAAACGACCTAAATTGGAGAAAAATAAATTTTTTCTTTATTAAAAAAATTGATGAATTAACGTCTAAAAGAAAACGAAAATGATCGATATATACATAAATGAATTGGATCATTCTTTATTTTTGTTTATTTCACTAGTGCTTAAAATAATCACAGTCAGCTTTTCTTTTTTACGCTTCGGTGAAAATGTAACACCCGTCACATTTAATAAAGGGGGTTTCT
Organism: Melanophora roralis; assembly: GCA_963583895.1. Taxonomy (NCBI): domain Eukaryota; kingdom Metazoa; phylum Arthropoda; class Insecta; order Diptera; family Rhinophoridae; genus Melanophora; species Melanophora roralis. Next base: position 90,117,454 of record OY757188.1, on the reverse strand, counting down.
TTAAGCAAAAATAGCTTCTTGTAGAAATAATGAATCAAAGACACTTTTAACTACCATAAAAATAAAAAATTAAACCCGTTTCCAAGAATATTTTACATAACTTGATCTTAAAGTCAATACTCTCACAAACTCCTATATGTAAGGTCACACCCGTCACAGTTTTTAGGTGATCATTGTCACTAGAAATAATGTTCTTAATCTTACTACTTAAACTTAATTGCCTTAAAAACTTACCATCTTTAGAAATTATATCCTTTTTTTAAAGTAAAAATCTGGAATTGCTTGAGTTATAAGCTAATGGTCACACCCGTCACAATGGAATTGCTCATATGTAACTCTACCTTTACACATGACAGCACTTTCATACAATTTTTTGCGATGTACTACCATGTGATCTAATAATTGAAATGTGTTAGTGAACAAATAAGAGACAATGTGAGTGTAATGGGGTTTTTGCACGTTAGCTCATATGTATTTACGTGAGAAGACAAATATTATAAATTATCTCTAAAATGAAAATTCTGACAGACATACACAATTACATATATGTATATAAATCACAAAAGGAAGATGTGATATGTGAAATACATTCCGTGCAAAATCAGCTTAAGAGACACATTTGGCAAATAAAGAAGGTAATGTATGTGATTTATTGCCATTTTTCCTTTTTTTAATTTAAATTCCCAAAAACCTAAAATTATTTTATTAATTTTATTTTAATTCGAAATATTTTAACAAAGTATTTACAAACGTATCGATATTTTACAATTCCCTGCTAGATGAGAAAATTATACAAAACCGCCTAATTTTTTCAGTTCCACCCAAATATCAGTAAAAAAATAAATACATCAGTCCACACCCAACCAAACAAAATACATAATATGTAATAAAATAAATAAAGTAAAGCCAACCCAGAACACTGAATAAAACAAAAACATCATATGGCATGAACGACTTATTTATTTATGTACGACTACACAACGTCCTTTAACTTATGAAATGCTGAAATACTAATGCGAATGCATATTGTTCCAATGTACAGATGCATTTCTTCGTAAGAACTTGCACATAAGTTTTCCTGCTTGACCGTGTGTTTGCCATTTGGAATAGCATGCCTGCTTGCCTTTGCTTCTGGTAGGTCTAAACATTTTATTGGCATTTCGCCCCCAAGGGCCCTTAAAATATTGAACGTTGCATGTTTTGTTTTTGAATACATTCGCAAAACGAATTTTTTTTGATTCTGTTTCCTTTTTAACATATACACGAAATAATGAAATAAAAGTGAACAAAATTACCTTCTTTTTTTCTATGCTTTGCATTGTGGTTCCTTTTTCTTTTTTTGTTGTGCAATAACATTCATCTGATGAAAAGTTTATATCATTTTATTACAAGTAACAAGAAAGTTAATGTGTGTGTGTGGCTGCGTGTTTTCTGTTTCCAGTCTAGATTAAGTTGTGTGTTGTATGTTAAATTGACTTTGGCCTGAAATTGCCAGACTGTTTGGATACAGTCATATTAAGCTCTAGCACATGTTGTCTGCTCAAAACCTTGTAGTTACTTGATCCTCTTTTTAAATTAAACACAATTTCTTGGCATTTGTTTTATGGCGTGATGCATAAAATTAAATTATTTAATTTCCAGCATTGACCTTGTAGAAAATAACGATCAGAAAAACTAAGAAAACATTTTTGCTAAATCTTAAACATTTTTTTATCTTAGTACAATAGACAAGATGCTTGGCATTCCTTTGTGCACTTCCTAGTCAATAAGCGAAGAACACTCATTGCACTTGTGTGTGGTAAGGTTTAGAGAAAGACTTGATTTACGAATTTATAAAATATATTACCAAACAGCTACACTCAGAGAACCTTAGGGCTATTTTAAATCTATGTATAAGTTTTAAAAGAAAAGAAACCTGAAATTATCTTATTTTCTGATGACGTTATTGGAGTGAATATCCAAAGTTTTTTCAAAAGTAAGAAGTGGTTTCGTGGCTGGTCCTTGAGGATAAGAAGAGGGGCAAAGTAGATCCATGATAAAGCGAAGCCTCACTAAACTTAGAGACAATTGTGTCCATTGTCTGGCTTTAAGTTAGAAAAAGTAGACAGTAGTACAAAAGAAAAGTAAAAATAAATGAAAGGCTATTCGCCATTCCGTCTAGAATTTTTTAGGCCAAATGTAAATACCTTATTTAAAATATGGTGAAATGCAGTATGAAAAGCAAGAAACCGTAAGTAGAAAGATAAAATAGAAACCAAAAAAAGGCGAGAAGAGTAAAAGTTAGGGTCCATGTATACTTGGTCAAGCATCAGAACTCTGTGGACAGTTACCTGTTAAGCAGAAGCTCTATAAATTTGATGAATCTTATAATTTTCTCTAGCTCATAACCAGAGTACTCACCAAGTTCATCGTGAAAGTGCTCCAATAGCGTTTTTGCTGGCGAATCTGCAGCCTTGGGTAGCGGAAAACAAGGTAGTTCTATTTTCTTGATCATATATGTCACAAAACAGTGTCCCGTAAAAGTTCCGACTATACATCTTAGATCCCCCTGCTCTTCTTGAGAAGCAAATTAGTATCCTTCCTTCTCCAGGACGGGTCTGGATAACTCGCAATCAGCTCTGCCCTTCTAGCCTTCGCTCACTTTATTGAAAACACTTTTGCCCATTAAGTTTCGTTACTAGAGACGTTACAATGATTTGGTGCCCAATAGTGCGTCGCCATTATCCTCCTGATCACCCGACATGTCTTTTTCTTCTATGTCATTTCCTCCTATATATTAACTCTGCGGTCCTCATCATGGCCAGAGTCTCCGCTCCGTAAACGCTACGCTCGTTCAAAAGGCTGTACGATACCCTTACTACTGTATCCAATAAAAAATCACCGGCCTTAATAAAAATCACAAACCTTTAATGCTTACAGTGTCTCGGATTCCTCCAGTCTTCCCTTTTCGGAAATGCTACCCAGGGTCTTCTTCCTGTTAACAAGGTTAAGGAGAAATTTAAGGACCTTACAATCATGAAAAATTTTGTTGTTAAATATTACTAAATTATTTTATTGTAATTGTTTATAAATGTTTAATACATATGGCAACACTACATCTAGTTAAAACAGGTTTGACCTTAAAATTTCAAAATCCTAAAAAATTATTTAAAATAAGTTTTTTTTTTAATTTTTTGGTCTGGCTAGACTTAAACCTCAAAAAATTTCCAGGAAAAAAATTAGAAAACTTTGGCAAACGCATATAAATCTATTAGTGTTTAACATTTTTATTAATTAGTTCGTTTCAATTCTAACTGCTCTTGTTTTATGGTTAAGACCTTCAAAATTAATTCACTTCTATAACCATTATCAACACTTAATTAGCAGTAAAAGGAACAAATCTAAATTTGCGCGGCATTCTATAAAATTATTTTTTTGAAGATTTTTTATTAAATGTTTATAAATAAGTTTTCTAAGAAACTGTGGTTTCTTTTATGTTGTCTGTTTTTGGGTTTCGATTCTTATATCCATTTTTTTGTAGATATTATATAGATCTTTTGGTGGTCCAACTAAATGAAGACATAAAACTTAAGCCACGAAATCATTAACTTTGCACGCTTATGTTAATAATGACCAACAACCAAAGCGTTTTTTTTTTCTTATCTTAATGTTTAGTTGTGTTGTTCCTTTTATGGGTGAAGATATGTATCGATATTATTATAATAAAAGTATGTTAGGTTTCTCACACAGTTTGCCAAATTGTATGCTAAAAGAAATTGTAAGGATAATAGAAACAAGTAAAAGCGCTATATTCGGTTGTGCCGAATCCTTTATACACTTCACATTTGGAACCAGTCAACTGATCTAGTCAAGTTGTTTTTGAACCGTAAATACTATATTTATTTTTGGTGGACTTAAGGTACGTAGCTAACATAGTTTTCGAAACAGAAAACTCACAACATTTGAACGATTGTATCGACTTCCCTAACTTTAAAGATCCAGAGTATGTAAATTTTATAGGGTGACAAATGGATATTAAAAAAAATTTTGAGCAAAATGACAAACTGATATACATATACCCTTACCACTATATATAAAAGGTATAACAACAATCACACAAGCACACATACACACTATGGCTCTTCATAAAGCAGAAAACAAATTAAGCAAAAGTGTTAAGAGCGATAGTATACTTTAACTGTCAAACTCCTCTCATAAAAACATTCTTGACTCTCTTTTGCGTTTGAATTGTCAAACGTTAGCCGAAGTCAACAACACATGTTCATTCATACCCACGTCCAAACATAAATACAGAAACTTGAGCATATTTATGCACACCCATATGTATGCTTAACAGCATTGCCAGTTGGTTACATTTTTTACATTTTTTGCATAGATTTTGTTCTAAAAAAACTGGGAAGCTAAGGCAACCGCAGTATTTTGCCCATAACAAGGTCCATGGCAAACTGATCCTGCTCATTTGAAATAGCAATCCTCTCAGGGAATTTCAGATAGCTTGACTCTTACACCTGGTCCGTAGTACTTAAATTGAAAAAGGAAACTTGATTTCAAAAGACACACAGACGAAGAGACGGACATGGCCAAATGGGCTTCCCTATCTATAAGAATCCAGAATATATATACTTTATGGGTTCGCAAATGCATAATAAAGAAATTACAAACGGAATGACAAACTGGGTTGCCCTTTATGTTTCGGGATTTGGCAAAATTATTGTTGCAATCTGACAACTGACAGCTCTATCGCAAAGTTTGACATTTTATAGGTTAAACGAACTCAGAACGTTTTGACATACGAGCGCTATCTGTCTTGTTTACAGTAACTGAAAAGAATTAACGCGACCCAAAAATGGAATTAAATCGTGAGCATTTTTGTGCGATTATTTTTTACAACTTTCGACGTGGGTTAACTCAGCAACAGTGCACAAATGAACTTAATTCTGTTTTTGGCGATAAAGCTCCATCCAGGACCAGTATTTATCGATGGTACGGTGAGTTCTATCGTGGTCTTAGTTCGCTCCAAGACGAATTTCGTGAAGGTCGTCCAAATAAGTTGTTGTTCCGAAAACCATTGATGCTGTGCGTGAACTGATATCGAAAGATCGTCATGTGACCTATCGTGAGATTGAGACAACCTTAGGCATTAGTGGGACCAGCATGCATTAAATATTGCATGAACATTTGACTGTCAAAACAAGTTTTTCAGGTTGAATCCCACACAATTTGTCAATCGCTCAAAAAAAGGCTCGTGTCGATTAGTCAAAAGAAATGCTCAGAAAATACGATCGCAATGCTTCGAAACACGTCTATGATATCGTGACAGGTGATGAATCGTGGACTTACGCGTATGAGCCCGAAAGTAAAAAGCAGTCGACTGTATTGGTGCTTCAAGGTGAGTCAAATCCAACAAAAGTTGTTTGCGCACGAATCACTTATACATAAGCAAATGATCGCAAGTTTTTTCGGGAAAACTGGACATTTCACAACCATTTCACTAGAAAAACGCAGAATAGCCAATTCTGAGTGGTACACAACCATTTGTTTGCCAGTTGTCTTCCAGGAAACCAGGAAAACCAACCGCCGAAAATGGATCACTCTTTACCACGACAATGCGAGCTCTCACACATTGGCTGAAGCAACTGCATTTTAAGCACCCAAAATATCGATTTGATGAGCCCTCCGCTGTTTAGTCCTGACTTGGCACCAAATGACTTCTTTTTATTCTCGTACGTAAAAAACAAACTTAGAGGTCAATGTTTTTCGACACCTGAAGAAGCAGTTGCTGTATTAAGAATGCATGTTTTTGAGATCCCTCAATCAGAGTGGCAAAAGTGCTTCGACAATTGGTTCGAACGCATGCAAAAGTGTATAAATCTTCATGGGGAATATTTTGAAAACCAATAAAGGGATTTTCGATGATTTATATCTGTTTTTCTTATCTAATCCTGAAATATAAAATGCAACCCTCGTACGCTTATCACTTATGTAAAGGGTATAAAAAGGAAAAGTATTTCCATATCCAAACAAATAGAGTTGGGTCAATCGGTTACTTTAGTTCGTTTTTGCCTACAACCTCGTTCGTTTTTTCCACGAACCACAATGTAATTTAAATAGGGTTTGGAGGTTAAATGAACTAGGTTGTTGGCAAAAACGAACTAAAGTAACGAGTCGGGCACAACTCTACAAACAAAATAGTTTTATTCATGGAGTAAGTAACTGCTTTGTGGTCCCACTAAAGCAGCTGATTATTAGCTGTTTCTTATTAGACGTCAGAAACTCATACACACTTTCTCCTCGAAATTCAAACAAACATTTCTTTCTTCACTATAACTTTTACATTTACACTCAAAGGAATAAACCCTAAACCAAGGTCTAAATTACGTGCTAAGTCCAATAAATTACTTTAGGTACTTCATGAACTCTGATAAAATTTCCGTGTTCTACTGCATTAGATTTTAGTTTACCTTGTACATAGTTGTTATTACTATTTCCTATTTTAATGTAAATTTATATTGCTTTATTTTTTTCTTGTACATATAAAATAAACAAACCTAATTTAATCTTTGTTTGAATTTCAAAACACCTACAAAAATGTGAAAAAAGAAGACGAAAAAATTACCCAAGTCTTGTTGTATTCGTTACAATTGGTGCTGAAGTTAATCTGAATCTTTATTACCCTGCGCCTACCACACACTAATTTGAAGTTGGGTTTGATCGGGTCGGATACTTGTGTGCCACAAAAATTTATAAATGTAAGAAAGGGTTCTTAAAGTTACCACACAAAAATGAATCGGCTGCTGCGGACGATGTTGATTCAAATGCTGCTGTTGTTACTGTTGATGGTACAACAATGACGATGTAGATGATTGTGGTGACTTCGTTGATATGCTAACAATGATACAACATTATGTTGTGTTCTTTCTCCCAACTCATTGGTTTTATGTGATTTTATACATAAGTAGTTACCTGTATAGCCCTTTTTTTAATTTTGTTGGTGTTGTTTTCGTTTTTTTGGACAAGTTTTTTTTTTTTTACCAATTTTTAAAGGTTTTTTTTGTTTTTTTTTCTGGCTGGCTATTGTATTGCTATTGTTTGTTTTCTTTGACGGTGGTTTTGCTTAGTATACTAAAGAAAAGAGTAGTTGGCCAAATAAAAAATAAAAACAATTCGTATTGTTTCTTGGGCCACCCAAATATTATGATTAACTATATCGGCTGTGATTTTCTGTTTGAGAATGTTTATGTTTATAGGGCTTATATTCAAACATATTTGTAGTGATTGTAGATGATAAGAGAAATGAAAAGGAGTAAGTTTGTAAGGTCTTTATTTGAAGATATTTGCAAGTTTTATAAGTACTTAAATGTTTAAAAGATGTTTTAAAGGTTGTAAAAGTAAGATACCTATAAGATCTTGAAAAGTCTACTTGAAAAAATCTTAAATCTTTTAAATTCTTAACTTTTCTACAGACTTGTCATAAAATTTAAGTCTTCTTAAAAAAAAAGCTCCGACTTAAGCGATCTGAATATCCTGGAGCGCAGGATTGCATGTGCAGAATGGGGAAAGCAAAGACAGGAAACGGGCTCTTAGAGGATCTCCCCAGGGAGGATACTCTCACCGTTTTTATTAATACTCGTTGTCAGCGTGCTTTTCGCGGGAATTAAGAGCAAAGCCGTTGGAATAATTACTTACGGGGATGATGTAGCGGTCATTGCTACTGGAAATAATTTTAATAAGATCAACTATGTGATGAAGGCTTAACTGTTCAGTATAAACCAATGGATGGTGAGATTCGACTTAGTATAAACTCTTGAAAATTGGAGCTAGCGCTCTACACTGCATCCCGACGACGTCGCTGGATGTTATCTTAAGTTTCTAACTAATAAATTTGATCGGAGTTGATGTTTTAAAGAGTCTGCGTCTGTTTAGTGCCATCAGCACCTTTAACTAAGTTGGTATATGATATTTACGGATTGGTACAAGATGGTGAGGGTGAAGAGAGATAGTGTAGTCAGATTTGAAATCTTCTGCCAGAAACAGAGTCTCAAGGAATCCTACAAAATTCCTGACGAGTGCAGTGCCTTTTAGTCCAAAGTGCTGGCAGCCAAATCAGCTGCTGTTCTTGCCCTGTCCTTCCAAATTGATAATTTGTATTTGAACTAGTTTATTGAGAGTCAGGCGGTAAAAAAGACAATCTCCGTCAACCTAAGCTGTGCAGGTGCACAATTACTGGACATAGAGGTATTGGTGGGAATAACATGGCAAGTGGTTCACTTGCCTATAAAAGATCACTGAGCGTACTTGCTCCATTTAAATTCTAAAATGGGTGTATAGACTCCGTAGTGAGAATCAAATCCGTGGAGGTCTCAGTAAATACCAACTAATGTAGAGGTTTCGGGAATTATTGGAGATTTAATGACATGGAAGCCTGTAGTTTTTTCTATCCTTGCGAAGGCGCATGTGCAGACTTTAAATAGGTATGATGAAAGATCATTGTTAGAACGTGATTCATGGCCAAAAAGCAGAACGACTGGTCAGCGATGGTTGCAGATTTTTTGGTGCAACGGGTGTAAATAAATAAATAAATAAATGTGGAGCTCCCTAGATCTTATTAAATCGAAATAGTGTATCTGAAATCACTGAATTATCGTTTTTTCTTGTCCAGAAATACTCGAAGCTCAGAGGGTCTTTGGGGGTTCTTCTAGGCTGACGAGGATATCTCACCCTAATTTTTTTAAATTTTTCGATGAAAGATTTATGCCTCCTCATGCTATTTTAAGCTTGTGTCCCAAATAAGATAATTTTAATAAAACAAAAAAAAATACACTTGAGTTTATTTTATAATTTAGAGTATTGAATACAATGAAGTTAGATTCTAGTATTTGGTATTATAAAAGGTTTAGTTGTTAGTGAGTTACAATGCCTTCAAACCCAACGCTTTAGCTATTTTCAAAAAAAAATCACTTGCAAAAGCACCTTTAAACGTAGCCTAAATACCTTATTTATATTGAATTGCAAATAGAAATTGAAATACTATAGTTAAAAGAACAACATTTTAAATTTTTAGATGCAGAAATCCACGATATATGTCTATGTAAGTAAAGTGCAGATGCCACTTTCAAATGTATTAGGATGTTACTTTCTGTTAGCATCCTATTCATTTTCAGCTAAGTAAAGTTCAGGATACAAGTTTTCGACTCTTTAGTAATTACAGTTGAAAGGGCCTACCCCAAAAGACATTTAAGTATTACTGAAAGTGCTATGCCCTCTTATTCTAACTTATTGAGTTTTTGAAAAATGAAAAAAAAAAACAACTCAAGGAAAGAAATTTTCTTCAAATTCTGCAATATATTATTTAATATTTTTCGATTGCATGGGAGGTTTTCCACCCCTGTTCCGATCCTTTAAATTTTTGGTTTAAAAAAAAGGATTGATATTAAAGAAGATCATTCAAAATGGAGAATTAAGGCATTTATAATAAATTTAAAAAAATGTAATTTATTTGTATATAAGGGGCCATGCCCAGTTTTTTTAAGGGTCTCTAAGCCATAACGTTTTATATTGGTAGTAAGAGAGCCCTCAGCTTTAACGTATTGTGCCCCTTTTTATGAGATAACTTTTAGGCTGCGCAAAAAATTTTATAGGTCTCTGAGCGACTTTTAATTTTAAATTTTCTTAAGCATTATCTTTGACGTAAATATTTATTTTTGCATAATCAAACACATTAACATACATACACTTTTTTATAGAAAGTTCTGAAATGGCGGTAAAAAAATTATTTGAACCCCAAAATGCTTTCAGTGTACTTTTTATAAACTTTTAATGGAGTCTTAAGGTCTAAACTGTTTATTCGTTAACTTGTTTGTTTTATTGTGGTCTTTTGCAATATAATTTATGCACATTTAGTTTTAAATAAAACACAAATATAACCCGTTCTTTTCTTATTTTACTGGCTGTTTGTTTCAACATCCTCTTATCCTCAAGCTCATTTGCTACATATTTCAATAGTTTGTTGCTTTTACAAACTACTTTGTTAATCTTATCAAAAGTTAATGATCTACAAAACATAGAAGACTATAAAAAGGAAGATGAGGGTACATTAAACGAGCTGCAACAATTTAAACGGGAGCACAATGTCATTATACAATAACATTAAGGTGTTTCAAGAGGAAAATGTGACCATTTAATAATAATATTATAAACTTCTACAGCAGTGCATGCTTGCGAGCATGTGGAAAAAGAAACAACCATCAGATCTCTGATATCTGATTGTTAAATCTTACAATAACAGCTTTATAAATGTAAATAAGATTTCGTTTTGTATTTGGAACTATGAGCTCGTAAATAAATGTCAAATGACATTACAATCATTGTTGGAACGAAAACTTTATTCTACTTTAACTGTCTGGTCAACTTTAAACAAAAAAAAGTATCCTTTTTTTATTAATGCTTTAGTTTTCCTTTAAGGTATTTGCTCTTATTATTTCCAACCTTATCCGCTGATGTGTCTGTGATAAGAAAATGATGCCTTTATTTGGGTCTTTTGTTTCTGGTTCTGTTTTTTAACTTCATTACAATTCAATTCGCCTGCTTTAAATATAGGGCCCATGTGCTGCTCGTTTATTTAATCTTTGATTTAATGTGTGAGGTAACATTTATTTAAATTTTAATTCCTGCGTACGTTCAGTAATAGAGTCTGTTTTATATATACATAAATCTTAATATAACGACCCAAACACCGTGTTGTGAGTTTTGTTCTTGTTTCCGCTACAGCATTAACCCATCATTTTGACTACAACTAAACGATACAGCAATGAAGGTAGATAACTACAGATGATAGTGATAATGGCTTGTAAGAACAAAATTAATTGTCAGCAGCCCAAACAGATAAATAACTTGTATTTTAGATATAATAAGAACAATAAAAAAACAAATTTACAAGTTAAATTGTCGTTAATTTAAATTGATAATGATGCGATATAAAAGTTTACACTGAAAAAATAAGGGAACTTTGTTTGCTTATTGCCTTTGTTATTATTCAAAGTTATTATACTACTATTACGGGTGAGATGTAAGTTTTATATAGATATTTTTCAAAAGTTAAAAATGTAGTATCGGAAGCCCGCATATTTTAGCCACATTTTTAAAGTTTACTACAGGCAGGTACGGAAATGTGAAAAGAACTAGGTGCAGTTACCTTAGTTTCGTTACTTTGATCGCTTTGTAATACGTGCAGAGAAAGATATAGGGAGAGAGAGAAAGAGAAAGAAGTTTAGATTAGGAAAATCCGATAGTGAAAGGTAGAAACTTATGGTTGTTTATAGCCTTCCGTCCTGGTCCGTACTCGCGAAACAACCGCCACTAGTGAAGGATGATAGACTTATGTAAGCCACTTTCAACATATTATCCAGTCTGCTGACCGGGTCATTGTCTAATGCCAGACAAAAAAGTAAAAGAGATGCTGGATATTATTTTTTCTCTGCATCCTACAAAACTCATTGAAAATCAGTCAAATTTTACTTGCATGGGTGCCAAATCAACAATGACTAGTGAAGGGAGCTACAGTTTCTTTTAGCGTCGATTTGTCTAGATCGAAGAGACACTTAAAAAGTCTAAAATCAATCCTTAGCCAGATTATTTTTGAAATTGTGCATTCGTTTGAACATTCATGTCTGCTTTAGTCCCTTTTTCCCACAGAGTAGGCATCGTTATTCAGTTCAAGGATATCTGGCATTCGCGGACAATTTGTTTTGTAGATTATATAACAATAAAATAACTTATGACGGCAATCCGCCAGCAAAGGTCAAGATCCCTAAATATCTAAAATTTCCAAATGTTTTGTACACAAAAAATTTCCCAAGTAACATTTAATTAAATCCAGCCGCAGCGGTGTCAAAAGTACGTCAAGTACAGATTATCCCAAACCAAGTACGGACTTTCCTTAAATAAGTACGGATTATCTTAAGAAAACTGGAATTTATATAAAACATTTTTTTTACTTTTAGACACATTTAAACCCAAAAAGGGATTCATTTAGGTTTGAAACCGTACTTGATATCAGCGGCAACAAGTTTTTCCTGCTTAATTTATTGAAGTTATCCGAATAGACTTGAATTAAGAAAACCTAATACCATCTTAAAACATACATCATAAATTGGGACAATTTAAAGTAAATTGAGCAGTTAAGTTTTTTGTTCACACATAATTAACTAGGCTTACTCAATCAGCATATGACAGCTAAAAAGAATTTTTTTTAATTTTTAAGGTACATTGAACAAGAAAGAAGCAACTGATCAGCTGACTTTTATGTACGCCAAATGTTTTCAAATTTTTTATGTTATATTATGGTTACGTATATCGTGTGTGTGATAGCAAAATTTTTGCCAACTTAGCTAGAATTTATCAACAACAAAATAGGTGCCAAATTTTTGCATGAAGTCATTGTTGTAGGGACGAGGTCACCTCATTAATTTACCATGGCTTACATATTAAAAGCTTTCAAGCTTTTACACTAACTGAAGACAGTTCTTGCTAAATTAGTAGGGTTGCACTTCAAGTTTAACTCATTTAATTGCTTCATTAACTAATTAATAACTTCATTAACTAATAACTGCTTAAGTAACCCAGTAAAAAAAGTGAGGAAAAAGAAGTAGAAAAACCCCAGAACTAGCTTACTTGAATCACTTCAAATTTTGAGGAAAAACCAATGAATTTATACATAGGGTTGTCATTGGAGGGATGCTATTTATTTTTGCCAAATTTAAACCGCATATAATCAACATTTTCGATGCTACAAAATTTCCATACTAAGGTGTTATTTTAAGGTAGATGTAAAATTTGAACTTTTTCTGCATTTAATATGTGGGGAAAAAACACTCCTACCAAGGAAGGAATTTTCTGATCTAAAATGCGATTTTAATGTTCTTTTTAAATCTAGCTTTTTATGTGATATAAACCTAAAATTTATTACAACACTTCAACCAAGTGTAAATCGTTGCTCAATACAAACAAAACAATGACATCGGCGAATCATTTATAATGCCAGTTTTTATTTCTGTATTTAATTAAATGCAACAAAACCAGAAAATATGCAATAGCATCTTTAGATGTGATTTAAATGTGGTCTGTAAAAAATCGCATCAATTTTTTTTTGCTGGGTAATTTACCAATTCAAACCTTGTATGGTAAATTGAGCTTAAGTAAGGCATAAATGTGCTAATTACGCAATTAAGATCAATGTGTGAGCATGGTATAAGTACATATCATGATAAAAAATTTTAGGTACGATTATGGATAAAACCAAGAATATCATTTTTGATTCTAGAATGTGTGTTTTCTTTCTGTGTTGTACGATGCATTCATTGGGTATTCCTAATGAAATTAAGACTCCCAATTGCGCAATCAATAAACCCTAATACCCTTTTACGGCCCCTCCTAATATATCTTCTGATCGACAGGTTCTAAAGTTGTGTTTTTTCGGTTTCTCTCTTTGAGACATCAGAAGAGATTTTCCTGCATTAGAACTGCATGTTATGTATATTTATTCGCCAACAGTGTGTAGTCTTAACAAGATTATCTGGAACAGTTTCCTCACCAAATGTAGCACTATGCAGTATAATTTTTCGCTTCACAGGATTCACTTCTATTTACAGTATATACCGTGTGCTAATAATATGTATTTTATTGTTAATACGACAAGAGGTTGTTTGATATTAACCCATAAATATTTTTCTTAAGGCTGTGGTGCAGTTTTATTTGCTGGCTGAGTTATGACTCTGTCTATCCAGGGTTATTCAATGGTCTAATTCCTTTGAGTAGGAAGGAAAGTTCAAATTAAAAAGGAGGAATGAAGGCACAAATATTACTCATAAAAAATAAACCAAGTAATCTTTATTTAAAGCAAGCCGAAGCGGTGCTAAAATTACAGTGAGTAGGGATTTTTTGAAGCCAAGCACGTTTAAAATAGTACGAATTTCTTATTTTTAGCCACCCTTAATCCAAAAAGGATTGATCTAAGTTCAAAACTGTACTTAATGTAAGCCTTAAAAGATTGATTTAAGCGTAAACGTAATTATTTCAAAAATGAATAGCGGAGATTAAAGAAAACAGTTTTACATTTAATTCTTATTTTTTATATATTCAATATTTATTATTTGAAACTTTTTTCTGACTTACCGTAGCTGAGATTTGAACCTGGGACTATCCGAACTGTAGCACCAGCGCGCTACCCCTAGCCAACCGAGAAACCTTGTTTTTTAAATGCTAGAGTATATTCCACAACAAAAATTTTATTCTGCTTGATTTTTTTAAGTAATTCGGGTAGACTTGGCTTAATAAAAACTAAGGCCGGATCGTGATTAAAAAATTCAAGTACGATTTTAAATAAATTTAAGAAAAAAATTCTTAATTTTTTAAATTGTTTTTTCTTTTTGTGTATGAAAAAAACATCAAGGAAAAATAAGAGACCTGTAGAATTTCGATTCGAATTGAAATTATACTTGATCGGGTTTCCAATGCTTTTAATATAGGAATTTTAAGAATTTTGAAATTTCTATTCGAATCGAATACAATAATTTGCCCACTGGTCTTCCGTTCAAACAAAACAGAATTTAATATATACCACTATTACAGGGAAATTTCGAGGACTTTGTATTCGGCTACGACTTAAATACGAACTAATAATACGAACTTTCAACGGGTCACTTGGCTAGGAAACAGGTGAAGATACGGGCTAGGGACAAATTGCAAGTGGCTGGCTGAAAATAAGACACGAGTGGTATCAGTAGATGCTCGTCTTTGATATAACAGATTTTTAATTTAATCAATAAATTGTTATATATCAAATAAGAGTTGTTAGAGATATGTCAGTATAATGATTGTTTGTAGCAGTATGTTACAAAATAAGTGTCACGTTACAAGGAAATTATTCCAACTTTACAATCTAAAACAGTTCTGGTATCAGCTCGTGTGTGGTCAAAATTAAAATTTTTCTGTTTTTTGTGTGCTATTCTAAACATCCAAAAGCAGTTTGGGTCAGCAGTGAAAATGAAATATTTTTAATACAAAATTTTTCAAAGGTCTTGAAAATATTATAATTAAAATATGAAGTTGCCGTATTTTATCTTTGTCCACCAGATATAAATTCAACTTGGGAGAGATGGCTTAAATGAAGGGATTTAAAAAATTTTTTTCTCTTATGGTTTCGGTTTAGTTTCTAGAAGCTATTTTTAACTTGGACATGCCTAAACTAAAATGTATTTGAGTATTTGGCAAAACTGTTTGTTTAACATTTACTAAAAATATGTAACCTTGACTACCCAAAAAAATGATATAGATTTTTATTTACTTTTTTTTCAATAATAGTTTTGTCATTGCAAATAATCTAGTTTAGCCTTAATTTTTTTTCTCGCAGAATATAACTTGTTTAAAATATTTTTTTTTTGAATTTTAGCTATTAAGTGTACATGGTTTCAATTATTAATAAATATTTGTTTGTTCCACTATCTTATCAGTTTTTTATGCAAATTTTTATGTAGTTTCTATACGCTCTATGCAAATTGAACTGCAAGAAGATAAAAAAATTTTATAGAGTCGTTGTAATAATTTGTTTTTAATTTTATTACTTTAATATATTGAATTAAATTTAAATTGATATGTTTGGAAAAGAAAGAAAATAATCAAAAAAAATAGTAAAAGGGTTTTTTGTTATAAGGCAGGATAAACATATACATGTATTACTATTGCTTAAAACAATTGATCAATTTAGTGAAACTTTCAAAACGTTTTTTTCAGTTTCAACAAAAGTGTCTGCTGCTGATGCTAAAAAAATGGCTCAAAGAAAACGTACCGACATATGAAATAATATCTTCTTAGATTATATTACGGACAATAAGAATATTAAATATTTTACTAAACGGAAAAGACAATCATACACACAAAAATATGCAAAAACAGCCAAAATCCTGCGAAAGGAAAAGAACGACAAAATAAATCGTTAAACGTACTGTAAAAATCAAAAATTCAAAAATCAAACGAGCCGTAAAATACAATTTGATCCACAACGACAAATGAAAAAAAATTATACTGTTTATTAACGAATTGCTCAGGTTTAAAACAAAAGCATCTTTAAGAGACAAACAAACAAGGTCTTTATATTAGCGGCTAAATTGTTGGTTATTTGCTTTAATTTTTATCATTTTAATCTGTTGACTGAGTATAGAATTGTATAGAAAAAACTTCACTTAGAGATGATTGTTTTGTTTGAGCGCAACATCAGCATATCAAGAAACCGAAAATGAATCCCTTTCATGTTCGTAATTTGATTGAGGATGCTCTTAGCTTAGCTTTACGTCAGCTTAGACAATTGTCAAGTATTTGGTTTAGGTTTTTTTCAAAAAAGCCGCTTAAAATTTTTAAAGGTTTTAATACAGCAAGTATGAATAGCTAAATATATTAATGTATGCAAGACATGGAGTGAAAAAGAGGCAGTAAGAAACACTATATGTGTTTACCATTAAATTCTTTAAGCGACATAAAGTCTACTTAAGAAGCTAATCATTATTGTTTTATACCCAAAATGGATGGATGGATGGATTGATTAACAATAGTGACAACGACAGCCGTGATCATGATTTTATGAAGCTGTTGCTGATGACAATGAGCCGTTTCAAGTGATGATGTTCTGTCTGGGATGTCATGAAGATACTTGACGAGATCGCTATGAAATTGATTTTGTTTTATTATTTTCTTTTCTTTTTTTATTCAATTATTTCGGGTTAATTGGTTTTAAGTTTTTTAACCATTTTTTTTTTTTTTTGGAAATTTTTTTAAGTTTAATTTGCATAAAATATTTGGTTGCGTGAGAAAATGTAGAAAAAATTTTTGCAAGCAAAACCCACACTTTTTTGGGAAGGTGAGGGTATAAAAGATTACTAGACAATATTTTATACTTATTAACATCGCATTCGCAATTAATGTTAGGCCGCCAAATAGTTAAGCTTGGGAATTTGGCTTTCTTTGATAAGTTGTGCTAAAAATTTTTGCAACCAATAAACTAAAGCTCAGTTTTGGGCAGTCAGCTGTGACATTAGAAATATAAACTATTTGTATACGCATATGCTTTAGTAAAGTTGTCAGCAGAGTAATAATAATATTGGTTTGATGTAAAAAATGTTTTATATTTAATGGTTGGCGGCTTGAGTCCATGAATGGCTGAATAAAAATTTATTTGGTAAACAAATTTAATTCTAATTTATGGACATTTACTTTGGCTTAAAATGGGCTTAGTCCAAAGATGACACACTGGATATAGTGAAGTGTAATTTGATTAGACCAATACTAGCATACGCTTTGCTGGCATGGTAAATATTAATAGACGGGAATTGAAACAACAAGCGGGAAAGTCAAAAACATTTCGGCAAAGGCATGGGACACTATTTTGAATTTGCAGCCTTTTGAAACCCACGTGCTAAGTGGCACTTGTGAAAAAATTTAGAAGTATAATTATCTTTGAGGCTTTGGGCAGGCAGGAGGCGGTTTAGTGAACGTATACCCCAAGTAAAGCTTAAGGCTAACTTTTCTGTGCTGAATCAATAGTCCTAGTTAAATAAGAATCTGGAGCAGCTGCTCCAAAAAAAAAAATTGTCACACGGAGGTCTTAAGGTCGAACAGAAGAGTGGAAGTAGGACCGTTTGTTTAAAAGCCGTAAAATTAGATACACTTACTCCTCCCAAGCCACCACACAGACCAGATAGTCAAACGTCAATTAAAGCAAAAGTTTCCGGGAGTACTAGATCTATGATAGTAATGTTAAAAATATGGACAAATACACATTAAGGAAAAAATTATCCACACATGTTTTTTAATTAGCGCATTACTTAAAAAAATTTCAACGATTTTGATTAAAAAATTAACTGTCCCAGTTAACGACCTTATTGTATTTAAAAATTAAGTGCCAATAATGATGCTAATTTACAAATTCTCTAATATTTTTTTTGCATAGAAATTTTGTAAATTCATGCTTTTTTGTAATCGTTAATTTTAGTATACAGCACATTTTAAGAAAAGTATGCAAAAACTAACATGATTGCTAACATAAATAAGAATTTAAATTTTGAAAATCACATGGCTTGTTGCTTTGTCAAATGGGTCAATATTTTTTTTAAATTCTTATTTTTTTGTTTCACTCTTTGCATTTTTGTTCTATTTTGCTTTCTTCGTCTTATTTTTTTTTTTTCAATAAAAAAATTAAATTTGTTAATCCATTAAAGTAACAAAATGTGTTAAATTAGATTTTTTTAAATATTTCAGTAATTAAAATCTTAAAAGTGTTTGATTAGCAAAACATTTTTTTTTTCATTTAAACGATAGTTTTTACTTTCAGGACAATGTTTATACAATTCATATGTATAGTAGGAAATGCGGTCTACTTTCAGCTCGGTGGCGAGAGGCAGTGGTTAGACCTCTCTCACACCACACAAGCAGCCTAAGATTGAGTTCCAGCCGATCCAAAAAAAAAAAAACATTTTTATTATTTTATAACTTGTTAATTGCTGCAAGAAGTTGAATTGTTTGAAGTAAGCTTTAATTTGAAACATTTGAGTAATGAAAATTTTAAAAATCGCTATTATTCAGTTTTTACAATTTAGGTAATTCATTTAACCATTTTGGTGATAGCGGCAAATTTTAAAATTTTTTTAATTGATTCAATTATTTTGGTAATTGAAACCCACTTTTTAATCCTTTCTGTGGCTGGGTACCTGGATAAAATTATATAATCTATTTTTCGGGCCTTGTTTAAGTTTAAGCAAAGCATTATTTTATTGGTGCAGGTAGATGATTGCGTCAAGCTGTGCCTATTTTGTTTTGGTTGCCCCAAAGAAATCTTGTTTTTGTTTTTATTGTGTCCCTGATGCCATACCACTTTAAATAGCTACACGGTTGGTTAGACCTTTACTGTCAAACCTAGTGTTTCTTAGTGTAAATATTGTGCATGTTGTGTCTTAGTACATCATTAATAAGTTTACCAATGCAAAATCAGTAAAGAATATACCTAAACTTGGCAAAATTTTTTTATTAAAGCCCAACGCTAAGCCAACGTTGGTGAATTTTTCAAACCAAAGCTTTTTTTTTTGCTGTTTGCCTTTATTTTAAAAATATATACTTCTATTAACAAACTTTTAACCGAATGAGAGTTATTATATTCGCTAACGTAATGTAACAATAAGAGAATTGTGTTAAGTACGTCAATGCTTTGTGCTGGGATCAAGGAAAAACGACATGGTTACGATAATTAACAGCGAAGGGCTCTGCAAGAAGGTAATCGCTAATTGGGCTAGTACGACAAAAAAATAATTTTCTCGGTAATGCAAAGTGCTGGTTTCTGGCCAGTAAACCACAAACATGCATGTTATTTTTGAAAAACGTGAATTGCCTGTAAAACTGCGGGCTTAGATCCCGTTTTGCTAATGTTTTTGAATCTATTTAGGCAGGTATCCCTTTCAAATCTGAGAATTGTCATCTTTTTTTGTTCACGAAAAATAGATTTCAAAGCAGACTTTCAAGCACCAGTACTTTGAGGTTGTTGTATTTTAGGTGAAAAATATGTCGTATTAAAATACAAAATAAAAGATAGTTGAATGCCTACTTCAAATAAAAAAGAACAAAGTGCTAAGTACAGTGGGTGTCGTATTCTGTATTCTCAAAAAATGGTGCCACCTGTTGGCACAGGTAAAGCGGCATGGTCCAGGATGCTTTTTTGTATTAACAGACAACATTCCAATTTATAAAAATTAAAGTCGCACAGCCACAGTCAGATGTTTTGTAAAGATTGTGATTAAGCTGGGCGTTCGTGTGTTACCAGAAAGTATTCTCGCACTCCAGTTCGTTGATACAAATTAAAAAAAATTTTAAGTATCAATTGATAAATTTAACTCATCGTATGACATTTTCAGGAACCCAAAAACATTTATAAATATAAGTTCTATAGTTTTTAATCCTTCCGTTTGGAACCGGTTGTTAATTTTATAAGTTTTGAAACTGTCGCTACATTTTCAAGGGTTTTGTAGGTATTTGTGCCAGGAACATCCTATTTGTTTTTATTGAAAAAAGTTTTTTTTTTTCATTTTGCCACGTCGATTACTACATATTGGGTATTTATATTATTTCCATAGTTTCAAATTAAAGCTGACTCATTTTTAAACTATCTTATGCATTTCTTTAATCACTCAGAAGATTTATAAACTTAAGTATGTGTATTTATTGGGTTTTATTTTTTTATTAACAACAAATTGATTTATAACCTCCATATTAAATATATACTTAATTCCCTTCTTATAATGATTGCCATAAAAATACATTTTTATTATACTCCATATTGACATACACCCTCATATAGGAGTATAATAACGTTGAAAAAAGTGCTCGTAAATTCAAAATTAAAGATCAATATAAACAATTGAAGTTTTTTACGCGAGACGACCCCCAACACTTAAGTGACAACAACAAAAAAAGTCCTTCAAATAATGAAAATTTCTCACGCCTTTTTTTGTTCTTGGCAACAGTTTAATATTTGTATTTACACATGTGGTGGTAGATACAACAACACAGTAAGAAATTACTTAATAAACATAAACAACAATAAGAAAATAAACGGCTCAAATTTCAATTAAGACATCTGTTTTGCGTTTTTTTTTTTCGCTTACTGGTTCGATCGGTTGGTTGGCTGGCTGGCTTGCTAGTTGGTAAGGATAAGGATGTAACAAAATTTATGTTGATTTTCAAAAAAAAAAAAATAAAGGAATAAGCACAGGCAACAATTTTTGTTAAATGACATCATTTATGACACAAAATATACAATAACACTAATAACCAGCAACAGAACATTATACTAGGGATAATACCAACATGTTAATAGTCTTACTGACATTCCAGACGACAAAACGATATAATGCAACATTAACTTAAATAAAAGGAGAAAAAAAAAGCTAAAATGAAGAATGATGACGATGACGCTAATATTCGTGGTAGTGCAATGCAGGCAACCGTCATCAGTTTCTTTGTTTCCCTCCTCTGACTCTGATGTTTCTTTTTTTAGTTTTTGCTATTGGTTTTTTCTTGTCCACACCATTTAGAGAACACATGCAGTCTGGTGATATATCGATACATCACTTTAACTTTTTTTAAATATACTGCTGGTTGCCTGAAATTGACTTAAGTGAAGTAAAAAAAAAAAATAAAAACACAATAAAAGGTTTAATCTCTGTGTGGTTTCTGAGTTCATGATGTACAAAAATATGGGCCATAAAACAAAGTTAATGATTTTATGCCATTAAGGAATTGTAATAGCATATGTTTTTTTAAGTTTTATTTCTGGCTTACTGTCAGAGTTAATATATTGATAGATTTTTTTGAGAATTAATAAAAAAGTACAGTTCGTAGGACTAAGGTAAGAATAGGTTAGGCTGAAAGCGCGGCTGCGAAAGGGATAATAAAATGAGGTGCAGCCAAATTAGGTCCGTTTTCCTCGGTCGCTTTGTAATTTCTGAGTGTCAAAAAAAAGGTTAAATTTTTATTGGTTGAGAAGAATAAAAATTGCTTAGATTAGGTCAAGAAATTTCAGAAGATAAACGGGGTGTCAATTCGAATGGTTGACAATAGTCGCTCCGTAGTGGTTCTGTCCCGAATTACCCACTATCTCTAATAAAGGATGATAAGGTAGATAGGCCAGTCCAAGAGGCGACAGTTCTGGGTTCTTAATTTTCCATGCCCTCTCAAAATATGCTTAATGTGCCCATTTGCCACACATCACTACAAGTACTTTAAGTATTAAATATCCGATACCTGTGTGTGATGCTTCCCAGGCTGTCCACTGAGTTGCCCTGAAAGTATGAGAAACCGAAAATATAAGAAGATTAGCATTCTGTGGAAGATAGTAGAAAGCTATAGACAAATGTAATAAAGAATAATAGACGCTCAAAAAAGGACAGGCACTTCCTGTTAGGCATCTTAGGATCTTGGCATATCCTAGCATTTGAAAAGGGTCACAGTCCAGTAAAGTGTACAAATTGTCCACGTGGATGTTGTCAACATATCGGCGCTATCCCCTGATAAGTTTTGGGTATTGACAAAGTAGGCGATTCTCCGTCTTGACTTTGTTTTCGCCCTAGAAAAAGCGACAGTAATGAACCGTATCTAGTTGCTGAGAATACCGGTGTGTAGTTTCAGGTATTCCTCGTTTGTATTGGCCAATGCTGCTTTAGATAGATATTTTGTCACCGCACAACCTGCAGCTTCAGTTCACCACCTGCAGGCATCTACCTTGAATGTTGAATATTTTATTTCAGGCTTAATTTTCGGACCAAAAAATCGTATTCTTGCCTGTGCAAAAGCGATAAAATGATGCTAGTAAGTATGAGTAAGCCGCTTGTACTCTTCTCACAGTATTTATTTAAGGCTTCCTTAAGTTCAGCATTTCCCGATTTTTCTCATTTGAATCATTCTTATTCTGTCAACTGTTTCATTGTTTCACAGTTCCGCGGGTGGCAATTTCTGTCCACTCCTTCAACTTGGCTCTGGTCGCATCAAAAGTTTTTGAATTACTCAGATTATTTACCAGAATATTTATGGGGTTTGCTGCCAAAAAATTTTCACCTTCATTTTCGATTACTATGAACTTAATATCCAGGAATCCATATAAAGCTTAATTAAATGCCTCCTGTATAAGGGTAAACATGCATTACGGCATGTCAAAAATGCTGAAAAATATGACAAAATCTTATCATGTAAAAGCATAATGTATTAAATAGAATTTTATACGGATACAAAATTTATCAAGTGATCGGTTACTTTATAAAGCAGATACTTGTAAGTTCTCATCACATATGGGGTGTGAAACATTGACAGCACTGACAAAATCTATTGAAGGTGGCTATATTTTATGCAATGCATCTGCCTCATAGTTCTATTCATTCAGCACTGACAATCTGGTATCAGCAGAGAACAGTTTGCCCTTACCTTCACTTGGGGTATTGGATCAGACAATTCCATCGTCTGATATTGTGTTGATGGTTAAATTTATAAACTTTATGAATCTATTTCACTTGCGTGTTTTTTTGAAAGTGAGGCCTCGTAGCATGCGCGGATTTTAATTGGCTTTTCAAATAACTTTGTTAAAGCAGTCGTGATTGTTTTGCTTTTCCCGAAACAGTATGCACGTTGGACCTTTTGTAGGATTTTTATGCTATTGACGCCCACCATACAATTAAGGAATAGGAAAGTAGGGGTATAGTTTAACTCCGGTATAGCCAGTGTTTTATTTTGGTCCCTACACAGAAAGAAAACTCGCTTTTTAAAATCAAGAATTTTATTCTTGAATTTATCCAAAATCTTTTTAAGTACAATCCTTACTTACATTTTCTTAAATCAAGCCTATTCGGATTGCTTCAACAAATCAAGCAGAAAAAAGCTTGTTGTTTTAATATATTATTTTACATTTGAAAACAAAGTGTCTCGGTGGCCTAGAGGTAACGCGCTTGTGCTGCAGTGCAAAAATCCCTGGTTCGAATCTCAGCTTAGTTATAAAATAAAAATAAAATATAAAATTCTTCTTCTTCTAATAATGATCCATAAGTAAAAAAAAATGACATTTCATTTTCAAATTAATCCCGTTTACGGCTTAAATCAATATTTTTCACGCTTACATCAAGTTCACAGTTCCAAACTTAAATCAATTCTTTTTTGGCTTAATTGTGACTAAAAGTAAGATATTCGTACTTGAAAAATTTTACTTGAAGTAAGAAATTTCGTACTTGATTTAAGAAAAACCGTACTCACCGTACTTTTGACACCGCTATGGCTTGATTTAAGCTAAGATTTCTTAGATAATTTTTTGTGTGTACATTGCGCCAAACATCGGTCGACATTCCCTGTATTTTTCTGCAGGTTGCGCTTCCAGTTCAGTTTCTAAATAAGAAATACAATTAGGCGTTTACCGCTTTCAAGAAACAATTTTTTACCAATAATTAGGCAAAATGTTATTCCTACTTTCGAAAGTTACATAAAACCGAATAAACTGAACGTAGATATAGTTAAAGTTAGCTATAGTTATATAGATATAGTAAGTAGTACAGTAGAATTATTACTTGCACAATTCTGATTCGTATAAAAATTGCTTAAAAAATTTAGAAAGATTGAAACGTAAATGATTTATCAAACTTTCCATAAAAAGTTTAACTAACTCTTAAACCTTTAAGTACTTTTTCCATGCCTGCATCGAAAGAAATCGAAATAATTTTGTTCACATTTTTAAAATTTTTGTCCATAAGTTAGCATCGGTTCTAAATAAGCCCCTTTCCCCAAATTCACCTTAAACTGCGTAAATTTTTACAGATCTTAATACTTGTTTAAAAACTAAGCACTATGTTTTACAAAATTTGTCGTTATAACTTATTATTCTAAACTTTTAAACCATTTAATTCATTTAAATTCGTTGAGCTATCTGCCTTAGTTTAAACTTAGAGCTTTACCGCAAATTTGTCTTTTTTTTATTTTCTTCTTTTTGACAGCCCTGACATTATTCTATATTAACATAATGTCTTATCCCAATAAAAATTTAACTTAATGCTCTCTTTATCATAAATAACTAAAAACAATGTTGTTAATATGCGTCGCATTAAAAGTTTCTAAGGTCAAAAAGACGTGCCACTTGCGACACTAAATCGTGGCTTAAATATACTTATCAACAACACCACTTTATTTTCAAAAAAAAAAAAAACGTTTTTAACCAAATTTTTGTTTAATTAACACACACTGCTTACCACAGGTATTAAATTCTGTTATGTTTCTTCTTTGCCCTTCTTGCCATAAAACTTAGTTAATCAGGCTCGTTTGGTGGTCAAGTATTTTTAATGAAAATAATACAAAAAAAAATTTAACTAAGTTTTTTATTTTAATGTGTGTGCATGTGTGTGTGTGTAAAAATGTGCAAAGAGATACAAATTTTTATTTTTCGTTGGACCACATAGTAACTTTTCATCATGTGTGTGTCCCTGTGTAGGCATGCGTATGGTGGTGTGCATGAATGTGGGTATTTGAGCCACATCTATTTCTGGCTTTTAAATTTAATTCGCTCCATTAACCGTAATTTAGTTATTTTAATTTTTTTTGTTCGTTTTTTTGCAAAAATGTTGTAGAACATTCATATTAAGTATGTGTGTGAGTTGTTTGTTTTTGTGCAAAGCCGCCTTTAAAGACAACAAAATATTTATTTATTTTAAAACATGGTCTTAATAATAACGAAGACACTGAAATGAGGGATACAGTAACAACTTTATATTAACAACTAACTTAATTAGGCACTATGGGCAGGTCATAAAATTAACTGATGCATTGAAATACATATTTTTAAGGTGTTTTTTTAACTTTTTAGTAGGTTTTCTTTGGTTCTCGGGAAAATTTATTTATGGCTGACAATGTTAATCGAAATTTTTCCAAAAAAAATAAAATCGCTTTTTTGCATGCTCTAACAATAGGTGATCATATCTTAAATATAAAAAGTTATGTAAGTCCAGCCTATTCTTGAAAAAAATTTAAATTATCAAGTTAAATTAATTGTCAACTCCGATGGGCTCATCTTTGGGCAATAGTGTTGTTTCTGTTCTAACGAATGTGACCGCCATTTTGTAAGATGTTTCAAGCGAGAGGATCAGTGTTAGTTTTTGGCTTATTTAAATACTTGCCCACATAGTTTAAAACTGCGAACTTAACTAATGGCCCTTGTGGATGTTGCTGTTTTTAAAATGCCATAAAGTGGCAAAGAATTTTGTGTTGAGGCACAGAGTTTCCATCATTAAGCCATTTAACTTGGGATACTTTTAATTTTATTTGTGTCAACTTCGTATCTACATATGAGTCACTTATGCCACTTTTAAAATAAACAGCTCATATATGTGACTTTCATGTGAAGCGTTGATCCAAGATATTTCGTCTTAAATTTTTGGGGCACCATTTGATTTTTATTAGGAACTGGGAAGCATGTTTCCTTAGGCTAGGTTAGGTAGAACAGGCAGCCGTTGAAGGAAAGGATACAGCTCACTTGGGTCCGCTTAATTCGGTCCCTTTGTGGTACCTGGAGAGGCAGATAGAAGAGGTTGAGACGGAAGGAAAGAAGAAATTTAGAGAAGGATAGAAAAGAAAGAAAGAATTGAAGAATGAAGCAGACTTACCAGGGTCTCTGGTGGAAATCGAACCCACAACCCGCTGACTGGTAGACTCGTGCACTTACCACTGACCTACCGGGGCACCCAAGCATGTTTCCTTACGTAAGGAAAAAATTGCTTGGAGTCTTTTGGTCATTTATGGAAAGAAAGTACAGGATTTGTCATAAAATATTTCCTTGAGGTACGGCAGCCCCCTTATGGTTGGAAAAATTATTTATTTCGTTGCAAAATGCAGCTTATTTTTCAAATCCAGGAAGTTTTTTTTTCTCATATTTTTATTATTGAATCTTCGCTAATGCGAACTAACTGGTCAGTACCAGACCAAAATTTAAGTTTTCATAACAAAGTAAATTAATTTAAACAGTTTCATCTAAGTTCAATAGTGTCCCTTCTTTTCAGACGAGTGTGTCCACTATGATGCAAGATGTTTCGAGCGAGCGGATTCGGATGCGTTTCCAGCTTATTTAAATACTTGTAGATCCTTGTGGATATTTCTGTTTTTAATATACCAAGGAGCACCAGTTATCATTCTTAGGATTTTGTTTTGACGACGTTGTATTTTTTCTATGTTAGAGGCGAAAGCAGTGCCCCATAATTGTATACTGTAGCACCACATTGGTTTCAAAATCGTTTTGTAGAGTAGAAATTTACAATCACGACGAAGCACAGAGTTTCTGCCAATTAGCCAATGAAGTTGTGTAGCTTTAAGTTTCATTTGCGTTAACTTCGCATCTAAATGCGTCTTCCATGTAAGGCGACGGTCCAGGTGAATGCCAAGGTATTTCGTCTCAAATCGTTGAGGCACCATATGGTTGTTAATAAGGATTGGAGAGCACGTTTCTTTGCGTAAAGTACATGTTACGTGGGTACATTTTTGCTCATTAATTTTTATTCCCCATAATTTTGCCCATTTCTCCACTTGGGTTACGTGTTGTTGCAATTGGCACGAAGCCTCTTTAGGGTCTTTATGAATACTGAGAAAAGCGGTATCGTCAGCGAATGTAGACGCATGCGTAAAACAGTTGGTTGGCATATCTGCTGTGTAAAGCAAGTACAAAATTGGACCTAGTATACTTCCTTGAGATACACCAGCCCCTATTGGTTGAGAAGAACTTATTTGGTTTCCCTCTTTGATCACAAATTGTCGACCGGTTATGTATTTTTCCAATAGGTTGGAAATATTAGCTGGAAGGTGTAGCTTTAGTTTGCTTAGCAGGCCTTCGTGCCATACTTTATCGAAAGCTTGAGAGACATCAATGAAAAGTGCGGAGCAGTGCTTCTTATCCGCAAAGGTTTTTCTTATAACCTGCACCAGACTGTGAGTTTGTTCGATTGTGCTATGTTGACTTCTAAAGTCAAATTGGTGATTTGGAATGCAGTTGTTTTCATTCAGGATCGAAATCAGCTTGTTCTTAAGCAATTTTTCAAACAATTTTTACATTGTGGATAGCAAACTTATAGGCCTATAAGACTCTACCTTTGAAGGACCTTTGCCAGGCTTAGGAATCATCTTTACTAAGGCAATTTTCCATACAGGCGGGAAGTGTTCAAGCCGAATTATTGCGTTAAAAATAAAAAGGTAGCTCTAGGAGCATTTTGTTGCTTATATTATCAACGCCAGGAGCTTTTTTACCATTTAGGTTAGCAATAGCCTCTACAACATCTGTAAATCGGAAACGTATTTCTAAAGGACGTCTAGCAACAACTGGTGGTAATTGCCTCACGTCTGTGCTTTTATTTTTCAAACGTAAATAATATTTAAAAAATTACTTTGTGGCGGCTTTAAGTCTATCTATTCATTAAGTTCTTAAAATAAAAAACGTTTTAAAATTTGCTCGTCTAAATATAGTATGCCACTCCCCCTGCTCTTATACAAAAATTTTTCCTTTTAAAATAAACTAATAAAGAATTCAGAATGAAACAACCTTGTAGTAAGTTTGAAGTCGAAATTTCGATATATGTCGTATCAAAAATTGTATAGAATTGTTTCATTTGCATGGGGACAATTCACTCCCCTTTCTTCTGCGGCTATTATAGTACAAGTACTTTCTCATAGATCTTAAGCCGTTAAATATCCTAAAGTTTATGCATTCCCTTTGCTCCTCTTTAAAAAATCTTCATGTAAGGTTTTGTGGTGACAGTGGCCGTAGGATATATCCATGGATCTTTAAAATCATCAACCATGCTGGTTGTGCTTTACTTGACTCTAGGATGTTTCTTTTTGGCTGTTTTTTTTTCTTAAAAAATCCGAAATAATAATAATTTTTGGTTTTGGTTATAAATTCGTTTATAAATTCGTTTATATTACTTTTCTTGAAAACTGATCCCATTGTGCCATAATGATATGGTTAAATGATGATTATACTTCTTTTTGATTTTGCTACTTTCGTATAAATTTTTTTTCGCCTTTTTTTCAAACTCTTGTTCCTGGCAATTTTTGTTGGTCAAGATCACTAAACATAAATAAATATGGATGCATGTATGTATGTGTGTATAAGTTTTTGGGTTTGTTTGTATATTTATTGTATAAATATTATGTACCCTTGTGGAACATTCAATATAATCTTATTGTTGGTTATTATTTATGGCCTATTAGCAAATTTTGTCCGTCCAACTTCTCTTTTCTCCAAAGAGTTTTTTTCCTTTTTCTGCAATTTGTGTCTGTCCTTAAAGGACCGCACAAGTTAAATAAGAATTTGTTTTTGCTGACTTGATTAAAAAAGAAAAATAAAAGCAAAAACTTTAAGTTAAATGTTTGCGTTTATGTTGTAGTTGCATGTTGTGTGTTTTTTTTTGTTCTTATAAGTTAATAACTTGTATTTGGCCATTTAAGACTGCCTTCTTGTTTCTGTTAAACAAATTTTTTCATTTATATTTTTTTTTTTGGTTCATGATGATGTTGATGGGTTAATAAGAATCGGGTTACATTCCAACAGCAGCAACAGCAGTATATTGCTTAATGTTTGGTTATTAGTTGTCGGTTGCTCTTTTTTTTTTTGTTTCTACCCAACAAGATGTCTTTATTGTATTAACAAAATATTTGCATTTGGGCTGTTGAAATCTTTTTTAATGTGAAGAAAGCCTTTTTTTAATGATTTCATTAATGTCGTTTTTTGTGGCCAAAGGTTTTTTAATTTTAATATGTGTTTTTAAAAAAAGTGAGTTTTCAAAATTAAAAGTTTTTAAGTTAAAAGAATGCAGCAATCGAGAAATGATTTAACAAAATTTGTGGTTTGCAGAAGAATTTAGTTGATGTTTTAGTCAACATTCCTAATTTCAGAATGTAATACTTACTCGTATCGGGCCATATAAATATACTTTGTTGCAGAAAATTTAAAAAGTCTACCTAAAATTTAAGAATAAAACAAATACACGAATAAAAACGTTTTGTTATAAACTTCCCAGTAAACACTTGCCTACATTTTAAATTTTTGTAATTATCCAACAATTATCAATTCCTTTTGTTTTTCTACTATTTAATTGTACCTTCAAAGAATCAATTTTCCAAGACATAAAAACATTTATGTGCCCATATATAATTTTTAAAAAAAAAAACTGAAAAACTGTTCTCAAACGTAATCAATAAATTTAACGTAGATTAATTTAATCATAAAAAAAAAATATACATCCAAACGGTGAAAAGAATACATGACGTTCTTGTGTTTGGTGTTACACTACACTAGGCGCATAGAAAAAGGTCAATTAATCTAAAAGGAAAAGGTTGTACAAGTATTTATTATATTTTTATGAGCCTTAAGCAATTAGCAGCTAATGTCCATTTGTTTTGTTGGTTTTTTTATTTTGTTCGATACCATTAAACTCGTATCAATGAAAATAGATGCATTTATATGTTTAACTACTTGTACAAATTATCTCCTACTAATGGTTGGCCTTTTTTCTATTTTTTAACTCCACTTGAGTTCTTGTTTTTTTTTTGTTTTCATTGTGTATACAATCAAAATTAAGCCATTTGAAATCATTAAAAAGGTCAATTTATGTTGGTTTTTTTATTTTTAACTGTTGCAAGAAATATCTAGAATTATGTTTGTCAGTGTTTATAATTAATCATTTGGTTGGTTGCCAGAGAGAATAGAGAAATTATTATGTTTTGTTTTTTTTTTTTTTGTTTAACATTTTTCATTTATTATTGGAATTTTACATCAAAGTTTTTTTTTTCTTTATACATACTCTTAATGGCCATATTTTTTCTAAAGGAGTTGACCTTTTTTTTCTTTGGCATCGCCCTCTGTGTTTTTATGGCTTTTTAGTTGCTTGATGACTCAATTTTTTTTTTAATATTTTTAGTTTTTCCATGTTCTTTTCCAAAAGAAATTTTTTTTACTAATTGCCTGAAAATTATACAAGTCACCTGTTTTTAGTTAAAGAAATTACTAACATCCGGTTGACGATCACACAGAGTGTTTTCAATTTAAAAAATATATTTTTCATAACAAAATTATGACAGGGGGAATTTTGAGAGTTATCTGTGGCGTATTTTTTTTTTTGTTTTTATTTCTGGAACATAAGGTCAGTAAACAAAATTAGAAAAAAAAATTCTGCAGATGATTTCTTACGTTTATTTTAGGTATATTCAAAATGTTAACATTTAAAAATTTTGCAAGTTTTTGAAGGATTATGCTTTGAGGGATCGAAATACATTTATATGTCAGAAGGCAATCATACTTTCTTCTTCAAGTAATTAAATGCGAGTCTGTGTTAGGATAGGTAGCGGTGAAGTCACAAAGGATAGTGATAACAAATGTTTGTTTCTTCCACCCTTTTGCAACTTGTCGGTCCTTTTTAAAGTTCTTCAGATAAGGGAAAAAAATCAAAGGATGTTCTGTGATGTAAAAAAGAAAATAGAAGGAAAATAACACGTACGAAGTATGAAGAAAAGGCAAAGAACATAAAACGCCAGTGCCCTTCGAATTTTGCGCTAACGTAAGCCCCTATAAAAAGTTATCTGAAAGTTACCCACCCACATCATACCCCTGACGGATCTGTTTATATATTCTATCCCACAAACAGTAACCTTATTACACAGAAAAAAAATTGGAACAGATATTAGGTAACTACAAAAACAAGTTAACAATTAACCTAAACTATTAACAATTTTTTTGTTGAGCCAGTTGTACTTTAATTTAATTTTAAATTTCTCCATAATTTTTTTTACAATTTTTTAAAAATCAATTTACGACGGCTGGTAGCAAAAATATTTTTTTATACAATTTTGGTTGTTAGTATTGTATTTACAATTTGGTTGTTTATATGACAATAAGTTTGACATAATTTTTTTCTGTGTAAGCTTCTGGCAGAAGCGCTGTTCTATTCCGCGCTTCATAGTACCCATGAAAGCACGTTAGTGCATTTTGTCAGCCTGAAGCTCAAATGTCTAGAGACCCCGCAATCAGCTCCATTAAGTCGTTCTCTATATATAAAAAAACTCGTGCCTCTACTTTCTTTTTTTTTTAATAATAACCAGCACTCAGGGGATGCCCCCTACACATGCATTGCATTGTTTTGGTATCAGGAAAATAGGTTATGGAAAGAAGGATAAAGGGAGAAGTATTTGTGGATATTCGATTTAAATTTCTCCTTATTTACTGTGACAGGAAAGACATCACTTGAAAGTTTATTCCACATACGAACCGTGCGACCGAAGAAGGAATTCTCCCTGTAATGAGTGGTGCGATTAACTGGCCAGTCGACTACGTATGGGTGTGCTCTTCTGGAAAAACGTGTATCACGCTAAAAGTTCCGGGTTTCGGGAACAAGTTCCCTAATTTTCTCAGAGCACATTCCATTATAGTATCGATAGAACAGCGAAACGCACCCCACATCACGACGGTGTCCGAGTGAATCAAGACGATTAAATACCACAACGTTACCGATGAGTATCTTCGCTCGTTCCTGTATGCGGTCAAGCAGCCCCAAAATAGACTTTGCGGCACCAGCCCATACATGAGAGTTGTATTCCATTTTGGGTCGGATATAGGTGGTATAAATATTGAGAAGATTAGATGGTGTAAAGTAATTCCTACACCGTTTAAGGGAACCAAGACTCTTCGATGCTTCCTTCGAAAGGTATTCTTCTTGGCTAGAATATTCCGGTCGCAACTACTGCTAGAAACCCAATTATACCCATAAATTCCTCCTGTTCTTATAGTACCAAAAGATAGTGCTCACTTTTTCCAGTCTGGGCCACAGGAAATTAAGTGTGAGACCCTTCAGCTTAACCTATCCATGTCTCCATCAAATTGGAGTAAAATTCTAACCACCGCTCTACAGCTGCTGACACTAAAGTGCAATTCTCTCGGCTGACCTATACCTCACCTTGTAGCCAACAGAGCCTCATTTGTGTTTTATTCGTACGGCTTTTGGTCGCGATATAAAAACCTAGGTAGAAGGGGGATTGCCCATAATTAATTACATTTTTTATTGAGAATAAGGAGTGTGGCGCTGGTGGTGTTTATTCTCTTTAATTTTCTTTTTAAAAGATTCTTGCGCAGGCCAAGTAGTCCCTTTGTGCAAACCAATCTCTTCTTGTCTCAAAACGTAGGTTGATAAGTGTATAACACAAGTGCCTAAGTCTATCTCTTCGTGGTATCAACCGGGCAACTTTCAGTTACTGAAATGCTAAAAGCCATGGCTTAATCAAACACAATCTGCCTTGGGCCAAATGTGATCAGTGATTCATTGGTCTGGCTTGCGGCAGGTTGTCCTTGTTGTCGCTGTGTTATGTACATTGCCATTAAGTGGCACAGCAGTACAAGGTTCTAAAGGTACCAATACCTTATCTGTGTTAAATAGAAATCGGTAGGAATTGTACAGAAGTAGATTTCCGAGGCTGACCAGAGTCCTATCTGGTACCACGGGAATCAGTTGGCCCCATGTGCTTACCAGTGCTTGAACTGATTAATGGTGAGGTCTCCTTAAGGAGTTTACGTGGTGGCTGTAATTATTCCTAAGCGAAACATCTGAGATAGAAAATTGATATGCTGGGGTCCGTCATGTATTGGCCCCAGAGTGACCGCGTAAGCGGTCTTATAGAACTTAAGGCTCTTAATATAGAGTCTCTAGTTTTGGCGGATCTACCCAAGCACACGAGCAACTGTTGAAGTAGGCTTATAACTGAAAAGGTGTAAGTGTGTTTGAAAGTAGATGAATAGGGGAACTGGCTACGGCCAGGGACCCTAGGATCTAAAATAAAATCTCATCAAAGTAGTAGCAAATAAATGAGAAGGCCGGCATTGGCATGTTGAAGCATGTGCATGACTCGGTCCTGACTGGCGGTGAGAAGATTACAAAGCATTGATGATAGTGGAGAAATTGATTTGTCTAGATGAAAAGAGATCCTTCTAACAGAGCTAGGGGTCGCATTTGTTGGGTGCGACATGATAATCATAATCTTTCTTGCTTAAGGTCATGGCAGAGAATTGGTACCTGGGTGGCAGGGTAAGCCATTCGGGAGGCGCTAGTGGACGCTTTGTTTCCACCAAGTGTTGAGAGCACCGTGAATTATTGCCAGCATGGCAAGTGTCACGTAAAACCCTTAACGACTGTCTTAAAATGTAAGTTTGTTGCAAATTTTTAGTTAACTTTATTTAAAAACTCATTTCTTACCTTAGAAAGTGTAAGTTTCGTTCGATTCAGTAATATTTTACAATTAAATTTTCTTGTACATTTTAATGCCACCAAGGAGGCAGCAAAAACTTTTCTATACTCAATTTTTTTTTAAATTTAAACAAATATTTTTAATGGTTTTTTCCATCCAAATTTATTTTTTTTAGTCTTTGTTTTATATTATGTGGTTTAAGTTGTCAATAGATTTTCTTGTTTGTATAGTTTTTTAAGGCTTAAAATAATCCAAACTCATAAATCCTATGCCCTTAAGTTGTTTTTAATAGGTTTGGTGGTTTAGTAATTACGAAAAACTTACATCTAAATTAACCCTTTAAGACCGAGTTAAGAAATTCAATATTCTGCCTTTACAATACATTCACTAACGTTTTCATTATTTCTTCAGGCTAACATTTTGTTGTTCCCCAAAACAAGTCTTATTTAAAAACATTAAATCGCCTAATAGCGACTACAAGTCTCGTATGGTACTTAAGATATGTATTTTCATGTAATATGTTGTTGTTTATAACATACTGGATGCCACAACTGCCGTAGCCACAATGACTCTAAGTAACTACTACACGCTTACATATTCACAAGCATGTGGTATTCAGGCAACATATGACAGATGTGATGGTTTGTTGGCTTTTGTTTAATATTTTGTAGTTATTTCGTTTATTATTGTCTTTTTTTTAATTTAATGTGCAATGGCTGACAGGTAAAGTCTAAGCACGCATGGCTCACTTGCAAGCTGACTAGATGGCTGGGATAGTTGATTGTTTTGTTCATGTGATGCTGGTTTAGCTAAAGGGTATATAAATAACGATTGCTTTAACTTCAAGTATCATTAAAATAAATAAAGATAGAAAGATTTATATAGATATTAATACACAAAAATTAATAAAAAAGTAGTAAAATCATAAAATACTTTTTACTGAGGGGGGAATAAAATTAAGAGATACAAAATTTTAAAATTGAAAACACAACATATTGTACTGCCATAGGATCAATGCTGCTGATGAAAATGATAATAAAGTTTTTAATGTAAATCAAAAGATTAGGAAAAGGCGAAGCGAGACAATGATTACCTTTTGTCAATAATACGTGTAGATTAGGCATACTATCAGTAATGATAAGGAATTTTTGAGTGTTTTTATACAAAAAATATTTAAAAAATATAAAAAAAGATAAAATTTTTTTAATCTTATATGAATAAATGATGTGATATGAAACTTATTAAATGTTAAAAGAAAGACATAAAAATTTATTTAGAAATTTAATAAAATGTATTAGGTTTCGTTTAAGGATGAATTATTGATATAATGACACCTAACCCTTCTACTTTTTTTTTTTGGTAATCAGCACTCAGGGGATGGCCCTTATACATGCAGTGCATTGTGTTGATATCAGGAAAATAGGTTAGAGGCAGGAGGATAGAGGGAGTGTTATTTATGGGTATTTGATTTAAATTTTTTAGGAAGATAATTCCAAATATAAGCCGTGCGACAAAAGAACAAAGTTTTTCTGTTATGCAAAGTGCGATTCACCGGCCAGTTGACCACAAATGGATGTGCTCTTCTTGAAAGACGAGTATCTCGCAAAAAATCCCGGGTTTCAGGAACAAGATCCCTGGTTTCTCAGAGCACATTTCGTTCTAGTGACGATAGAATAGTGAAAAAACCCACATTGCGATGATGTTCAAGTGAATTGAAGCGGTTTGATGCCTTGACCTCACCCATTAAAATCTTCGCCCGTTCCTGTACGCGATCAAGTAGCTCCAAAATAGACTTCAAGGAACCTGCCCATAGATAATAGTTATATTCCACTTCCGGCCGGATAAAGGTGGTATAAATGGTAAGAAGATCAGATGGCTTAAAATAATTCCTGCATTGTTTCAAAAAATCAAGGCACTTGGGTGCTTCTTTTGATACAAGAAAAACGTGTTCCGTCTAACGGACATCGCACTGGATTCTCATGCCAAAAACATCAAAATGATGCAGCATGATCTACTGTGCGTTTATGTGTCAGAAACAACATTGGGTCTTACGGACATTAAAGTCGACCCGATTTAAACGACCCCAATCGGAATTTAGCTTAAAATCACATTTAAATGTTTCATCCATACTCTGCATAGCTCCAATATCCAAACAGCTAGGCCTGTAGTCAAATAAATATTAATGGAGCATATGCTGCTGTCGTCTGCAAAGGAATATATTAGATCCGAAATTTGACATAGAAAGTTATGCAAAAGATAAAAAATAAAGTAGGAGGGAAGACGAAGCCTTAAAAAACACCTAAAAACACACTCATTGAAAAAGATCCCATCTATAACAATAGTGCGATCTCTGGGAAAACTCAAATTAAATCGAGAAAATTAATCACCAAATTTAAAATCAGCAATTTAAGATAGAAGCACACAGTGCCAGACTATATTAAATCCCCTGGAAATAACTAGAGCCACCACTTTACTTTTGCTAAATTGGTGAATTGCGATACAACATTTTGCTGTTAAAAAGCCCAGTAGGTCCCCCGTAGAACAACCCTCTACGAAGACCGAACTGGCGGTCGCATAATTCACCGTTAGGATTTAGATAGTTAACAAGGAAAAAATTAGCCATACTCTTCATAACCTTGGAGAGTGCTGAACAAGTAGCTATTGGGCGGCAATTTTTAAAGGTTTTTCGCCTTTACCTCTTTGGGGATCGGCGTAACATTAGAAACTTTTCAGTCGGTCGGAAAGAAGAGCATAATTTTAAGACCTGTGCTGGTATATCATCTGACCCAGGAGACTTCTCTATTAAAAGGATTAACATCTCGATCGATTGAGTAAATTTCGATTCGAATCGAATGCATTGACTTGGCCGACGATTTTTATAAGGTTACATATAATATCAATATACTGTTATAGAAAGTCTTTGCCACCGAGATTTTTAAGCTCTTTAATTTGCTTCAAAGGGTTAATGTGAAGAGATTTAAGCTATACACAAAGTTAATTTTAAATTTATCTTCTTCCCGGTTTTCGCAGACCACGGAAAACTTTGGTTTTTTATGGGGCTAGGGCTGAGCATTTGCACATGATTAGAGTACGTATTACCTATTTCACAGAATTTGGTCAGTATTCACAATTGCAAATTAAAATGCACTAGGGCTACAATATCTAGGAAAGCACAAAGTTTGGGGCCGGTTTAAAAAACGACAAAAGTTCCTGGGATTTATTACAAACACCTTAGGACTTTATCTCAGGTATGAAAGTTCTAAAGTCCTTTTCTAATGACAGGAAAATTTAAACATTTACTAGAAACTGATTTCTCTCCCTCGAAGAGTCCTACGGGTCATTAAAGTATTTAGGTTCGATAAAATTGCAATGAGCCTTTCTATTAGCTGAAAGTGAGCGCCTCAATTAAGCAAAGGTTTGACGGGCCGCCTAGCTCTATGGCAATTCATACTCTTGAACTCCTTATCCTTCTTCTCAAATACTTTCTGTCGCAGATAAAGATGTCATAAACCTTCAAATTCTAACATGAAACATATAAAAATAGGACTTGTATTTTTATCAAAAGAATACATGAGCCAGACGGACATGCCTTAATCGCTGTGAGAAGTTATCTTGAGTCGATCAGTATTATTGAAGGTGGGTCTCAGTTTATTATTTTGAGGCGCTACATCCATTTGCACAAACGCTTAAAAATCTAATGATAGTGGTTTCAACAAAAAATTAAATCGCAATAAAAAAATATCAATAGTAGTGTTCATTTACAGAAAACTATAAATAATTTTTGAGAATTATTTCTAGTAAGTGTTCGCGTATACAAAAAAGGAACAACTAGAGAGCCTGAAAAGAGCGTAAAATTTTTACTAGAAAAAATTGTTTTAACAATTGTTTTGTCATGATC
The DNA here is from genome assembly GCA_963583895.1 of Melanophora roralis. Classification (NCBI taxonomy): domain Eukaryota; kingdom Metazoa; phylum Arthropoda; class Insecta; order Diptera; family Rhinophoridae; genus Melanophora; species Melanophora roralis. The sequence goes on along the minus strand of OY757188.1, from coordinate 90,079,731 downwards.
AGTTTTACCCAAGAGTGTCTCCGAAAGACGAATACTAATCGGATTTTACATGTGCGCAACACGAGCACCACAAAAGCCCATAACAAAGATAGCAAAACAAAAGAAAAGTAACAGCAACCAAACTAATTGATATTGCAGGTTGAAAAAGAACTCATATATTCTCATCAATCCTCTTCTCTCGTTGGGTATTACTAGCCATGATGCCTACAAAAAATGAGTTTACAATAACCAAATATATCTGCTTGCAAGTTTTGGCTGATAAAGCGTTCATCATTTTTAAATATTTTTCAGAGTAATTTTGAATAATTTTGCACTCCCGTTCGTTCCTATTACGTACTGGAAGGTAATTAAACACAACTAATATTTCGAAAAAAATTAAATAAAATTAAGTAAAAAAAAAATTCTATGAATATTGAATTAAATTGTAAATTGTTCACATTATTGTGTTATATTAGAAATAGGATATCTATCATAAAAAATTTAGTCTATATCTCTTAAAAGAATTTTAAAAATTATGAACAACAAGTTTAAAGGGTTTTTCCTTAATTTTTAATGTTAAATAAATTGGTTTTGCACTTGTTAAAAATAATTGTCTCTTAGGGTGAAAATCAAGTTTTATTTAATTTTTTTATACTAAACCAATTGGCTAAATCACAAGGTATTTTTAAGGGTCAGTTTTTGAGTACAAAAATTATTTTTAAGTTTTGTTTGCATACAAATTCTGTATAGTAATTTTTAATATTTATTCATTTTTTTTTTAACTAAAATAACAATGGCCATTTGTTAACTTCGTATGGCTGGAGTTAGTTTTTATTAATATATAAATAAGACTTAAATACAATTTTATTTTTTCAGTCCTTTATTTGTGAAGGTGTTTGCTCTCTATGAAAAATGTTATAAAAATCAAATTAATATCTTTATTTATTATTGACTGAAAAAATTAAACTGCTTATGTATATTTACATAAATAAAAAAAAAACAAAAAAAAAAAAATAATATGAAATCGTTTGAAAAGACGTTGGAAATGATATTCTTAATTTTTTTTTGTAAGATGCAATAAGACAATATGACAAACGAAATAATTCGTGAATTAGCAAATTATTAAAGACTAAGTTTATAAAAACAAGTAACCAAAATAACTTCTGGCAACAAAATACTGACGTTAAAAAACCTATCTTTTGCAGTACAGTTTTTGTGCCAAATTAAAATGGTTTGCCTTCACTAAAAAACTCGATTCTGATGATCATCTTTGCCAAACAATCTTAGGCAATAGTAATCTTGGCTAGATTTGTATAATTTTGCTGTTGAATTTTTGTAGCTTTTTTCGATTTAAAATACACATTCTACAACTAGATAAAACGTTCCTACATACATATGTGCAGACAATTTATTTATAATCTGGTTTGTATGGAAACGAGCAAGAGTATGTACAATGTGGTTTTCGATTGTTGTTTTATAATAAATATAGTAAATTTTGAGACAATCAGACGCCAATTGCACGTTTTAGTTGTTTTTATTTTAAATGTACCTTGTACTATGGAGAATGTAAAATTTTTGTGGCAAAAAAAAAGTTGTTTTGCTTGTAAACTTACAAGACTATAGAAATCCTGGAAATAATTTGCAGGCATTCTGAAGTTGATTTGAAAGGGCTTTATTTTTGTTTCCCCAATAAAGTCCCTACATTGTTGCACTTGTACTTTAGTTTTAGTTTTTTTTTTTATTTCCAAAGTATTTAAAACTCTCTTGAGGTGCACAGTATTACAGAAGCTAAAATTATAAAAGTTGAATTAAACATTTTTGTGTATCCTTGTTCTTTAATTGTGTAATAAAAATTCCTTTGGGACTATTTACTATTTGCAAAATGTTTCAAGTTTTCACGTTGTGTTTTTGATAACAATTCAAGTTGTAAGCTGTTTTGTGGGATTTGTATTTAACATTGGGTTTAGTTTAATGATTTAAAAACATATTCTAGGCAATAATGCTATAGAGAAATAATTGAGGGTATTATAAAAGGGTATTTTAGAATAAATTCAAAATTTTTTTAACCAAAATAAATTCTTAAAACTTAAAAACCTGGGGCCAAATCGTCGCATTCGATTCGAATCGAAATTTCACTCGATCGATCGAGTTGTCAATGCTTTTAATATAGGAATTCTAATAAGAATTTTTAAATTTCGATTCGAATCGAATGCGACGATTTGGCCCCTGCTAAAAACATACATGGTATATTTTATACAAAAACTTAGGAATTCGTATCTGCTTCAGATTTTTGCAGCTGCCTTTTCTTTAATTTTTTTTGTTCAAAATCTCCTGATTATTTTTATTAATTTTTTATTACTATTGCATGTTTGCATTTAATTAAAGTTACATGAGTATAACGTGACAATATTTTTTTATTATTATTGTTTGTTCACACTGCCATTTGTGTTTACTTGTTACTTATTTTTAATAATTTTTATAGATTTTTAATGACTTTACTTGCATCTGCTCTGTCGTAAAGAAGTTATGTTGTGAGTTTTGCACTACTTGTTATGGTCTTTATTATTCTTAATTTGTAAAATTTTGTTTAATTATATCTTCACTTCTGTCAACTAACAATAAGTATTAAAATTTTAAAATTAAATATAAAATATTTGTCCAGCCAGTACCAGACTTAAATTTATGTTCTCAAGTTAAAGTAAATTTGAAAAATGTGATTGAATTTGTTTTTGTAAGATGTGTAAAAATATCGATTTGAGATTTAAGCAAAAAAATTGGTTTTACATGGTAAGAATAAATAATATTCAACACATCTACCTACCGTAACTGTCCTTATACTGTCCATTTGAAAAACAACAATCTTGTTGTTGTTTATATTATTTTTAAATTACAATGCCTATTTGCAATTTAAATATTTTTTTATTTAAATAAAAATAAAAAAAAATGTTATTAAATATTGTTGCATGAGTCTAATAATGTAATGATTAACAATTACAATTAAATTTCATATTGATTTTAATTAAGACCATATGCCAGGCACATTTTATACATTTTGCTTATATGCATTTAACGCATTTAGCATTTATTTTAAATGGTTTGTACGAGTACACAGTGGGTTCGATGGCACCGAAAGTGGCGATTAATTCATGGAAGCCGTAATTAAAATTTCTTTGAAATTTTTTTTTCAAATCGTTAAATATGCATAAAAAGGCAAAAAAAGATACACGGAAAAAAACTTTTTTTTTACGATTTTATAGACATTTTTATTTTCCAGAAAATTATAGTTTGCTACAGAATTTTCGCCGTAATTTTAAAATGGAAAGTGATTTTTTTTAAAAATAGAAGCAAACAAAAGCTTATATTGTCTTTTTTCTAAAAAATGAAAAAATAAATATATATTTTGCATAAATATAAATATAAGTTTAATTTAAAGTCTGAATTTGGGTTTTGAAGGATTTTAAGAATTTTACAACTTTTTTAAAAAAGTAACGAAATGAATTTTTATAATTTTTTTTTGTTTTTCAATAATTGTCATACACTTAAAAAAAACCATATTAAGTTCATTCTCACCTTCATCATTATAATCTTCGCTATCATTTCTCTCACTTTCATGCAATTCTTGAAAAATAATAGGCAATAGCAAAACCTGTACTTCGGAATTTGATAATTGTTGCTTTTCTTTCCGCTCATTTTGTTAATTGATACTAGATATGAATGGATCTGAACTTAGAAAAAATCTATTTAAAATATCTTCCTTCGACTTTTCTCAGCTGCATTTACGAGCAAATTGTTCCCTATAATTTTTAAAATCCTCATTTCTAGCTTCCTGAGCTTCTTCTGAAAGTTCTCCAATCGGTAAAAGGGATTTTGGGACCATGAATTAAAAAGTTATGTATTGTAGGAGTCTTACAAAACCATTTTAACACTCTCGTGAATAAAGATGACTGAAACTTGTTCACGCACCTATCTCCGACAACAATAACAACAATATAAAATATTTAACGAACGTTGGTTTTGTTAAATACGTGACTTTGAAAAAACACGACTTCAAACAGAAAAATGTTAATTGCAAAAAATGGAGCAACAAAACCGCAAATTCTCTTTTTTGTAATATTTAGCTAAATTTTATATTTTTAGAAAATATAAGATTCAAAACCCAACCTTAACTAACTAAGAAGTTATGGTTCACGAAACATCAAAAATAGGCCAATTTTAGACCTTTTTTAAAAAAATTGTCAAAAATATTTTCACACATATCTTCAAAAACACTAAATCATTTTTGTATACTTTAATACCTAAAATTGAAGGTTCCATTTTTAAAATAACACTTTGATAACGTTAAATTTGGAAATTTAGGACTCGTTTAATGCAAAATTTTACTTTTTTCGCTTTTTAAAAAAATTGCAATAAATTTTGTACTTTGACACGTCAATACGGAGCTGACAAGATAGATGCTTGAAAATTGACATAGTGATGTAGAATTTTATATAGTTTTATCCGATACCAAATATTAATACAAAAACTTAATTTTAAAAATTCAATTAAGCGTCACTTTTGAACCATTTCAACCCAACGTGGAGTGGTCCGACAGTTAATGCAGATAAAACCAAGTTGATGGTATCAAAGCACAAGACATCTAGTTGACTTGGGCAGACAGTGGAAGTTTAAAACTACAACTTTGAATTAACCAACGATTTTATCTACCTCGGAACCGCCATAAGCAATAAAAACAATATCAGTTAAAAAAAAAATAGGAGAAAAATATTGACCAATAGAAGCTACTTTGGACTAAGCAAGCAACTTAAAAGCAAAGCCACCTCCCGACAAACAAAAACCATTCTTTAAAAGACACTGATACTATCCGTGCTTATATATCATTCTGAAGCATGGCTACTTGCGAAAGCAGATGAGGCAGTGCTTGGAGTGTTTGAGAGAAAAATACTTCGGAAAATCTTTGACCAATCTGCGTTGACGGAGAATGCAGGCGTCGTATTAACTTTAAGATATATGAGCTGTTTGCCGGCACGTACATAAAAACTTTAAGATATGAAATAATTTATAAAACAACTAGGAAAAAAATGTAGGAAAATTTAGTAAATAAAGAGGTGTCTCAATGGAAACAGGATAGTGAAATTATTTTATTTTGTGATTTGTTTTATAGGTTCATATAATTTTATTCTATAATAAGTATTTGTAGAAAAATTTATTTATATATATTACACATGCAGGCACATTTATTGTAGATAAAAATTTTTGTGGTTTAGTTTAAGATCATTCACTTGCCAGTCAGTCTCAGAATAGAAGTACCTATTATAGCTTTACGGCTTACAGAAATAAAGAAAAAAAAAGAGAGTATCTAAGTGTGACGAATGAAATAAAATAAAATAAAATAAAATAAAATAAAATAAAATAAAATAAAATAAAATAAAATAAAATAAAATAAAATAAAATAAAATAAAATAAAATAAAATAAAATAAAATAAAATAAAATAAAATAAAATAAAATAAAATAAAATAAAATAAAATAAAATAAAATAAAATAAAATAAAATAAAATAAAATAAAATAAAATAAAATAAAATAAAATAAAATAAAATAAAATAAAATAAAATAAAATAAAATAAAATAAAATAAAATAAAATAAAATAAAATAAAATAAAATAAAATAAAATAAAATAAAAAAAAATAAAATAAAATAAAATAAAATAAAATGAAATAAAATAAAATAAAATAAAATAAAATAAAATAAAATAAAATAAAATAAAATAAAATAAAATAAAATAAAATAAAATAAAATAAAATAAAATAAAATAAAATAAAATAAAAAAAATAAAATAAAAAAAATAAAATAAAAAAAAATAAAATAAAATAAAATAAAATAAAATAAAATAAAATAAAATAAAATAAAATAAAATAAAATAAAATAAAATAAAATAAAATAAAATAAAAAAAATAAAATAAAAAAAAATAAAATATAATAAAACAAAATAAAATAAAATAAAATAAAAAAAACTAAAAAGTTATTTTAAACTCATTTTAAGTATTTTACCAGCGCTCTTGTCGATGTTTTACATATTCAGGTTCAATTATATGTGACTTACCATAACGCTATAACCATAAGCGTTGCCATGAAAACCAAAACTCAATTGGTTTCTATGGTTATGGTTATGGAGTAATGGTAAGTCACCTATAATCAAATACGGCGTTGCCAATAAGGTTGGTTTGAACAGCTGTTTTTTTTTGGCTATGGTTAAGTCACGTATAAATGAACCTTTAGCCTAGAGCATGAAGTACCTTAAGGTTTTAAAACTCTACTTGATTTATAACTAAATCGCCAAAAGCTAACTTTTAATAATAACATTTTAGTCATAATTCTGTATTTAATTTACGAAGATTGAATTTGCTATTAAATAAATCAATTAAAAAAATAAGGTCACACAGTATAGATAAAGAAAAATTTAAAAAACCTTTCCTTATTTCAGCCATAAAGTCTGGCAAAAAAATAATTTCTTTATAGTGCTGTAGTCTGATAGAACTTTGATTTGTTTTTTTAAACTTTTATGTCTCAATTTATGTTAAATATTTTTATTGAGTTGTTAAGTTTTTTTTGTTTATTCGTTCTCGAAAAACATTTTTTAATTTTTATATATTTTTTGTAAATCGCTAGTCATGAGATGAAACATAACAACCATTTATTTCCCATCTTTGTAGAATGGGTTTTCTTCAATTCATTTCGGTTTTTTGTTTGCTTTTTTTACTTGGTTCTTATAATTATAGTCACGAAAGGAAATAAAGATTTCATTTCAGTAAGAAGAATATTGGTTTGAAGTCAAAGCAACAAAAAAAAAGGAGTTTGTATATAATAAAATAACAACCATACAAATCATTACGTTTGGCTTTGGAGTTTTGTTAAAATTATTCTTTTTTTTATAAATGTACCATCAAAACAAAATTGAGTAGATATCTTTAATTTGTTATATTGTTTGTACACCAGAAAATTTTTGTTTAAATCTTTTTAAAATCCTACTGGATTAAATAAAAAAGGATCCAGCTTAAGCATTCAAAATGTTGAAGACGTGTTATATTTAGAACGCTGTTTCTATATAGGACTTATGCAAAAATGTTGTTCTTTTCTTAATTACTAGATTTTTTATAAGCTTAATGCCCCATTATTTTATGTATTAATATATATAAATTAGCACAAAATATGCTTACCACGCCTAGTTTTATTCTCGTTTTTAATATAAATCTTACTTCCTTTTAAAGTGGATACAATATTGCTGCTGCATACACAAATTTCTGTTTGGCCGAATATAGGGCTCTTAGCTTTTTATTATTTTTATTTTTGGCTTAGGCCACCATAGTCGATCACCAAACACATTCACACACAGTACAAATCTTATGGGCCACTAGAGAAGTCAAGCCTTTTTTGAGATGGGGAAAAATGTACGACTAAACAAAAAAACAAACAAACGTGTGTCGATCATTTAACCAAAAAAAACCCACAAGAACAACAGCATTGAATTTAGGAATGTTATTTTGAAGCAACGAAAAATAAAAAAGCAACAGAAACGAATGATTATGCCCCAATAAAATTGACCATCAGCTGCTGCTACTCAAAAAACAGTACCCTACAGAATGACTGCTATTAATATAAAAAAACACAAATGTCGATATATTTACTTGGTTTAAACTGAAATAAGTATTTGGAAGTTTTTAAAGAATTGAGCAGTTAGATTTTTTACAATAATATACTATGGAACGAAGTAAAAAAATTACATTAAAATTAAAAATTAAAGTAGTTATGATGTAAAATCAGATCATATTGTAAAGAGAATCTTAACTGAAATTCATTTTGTTTTGTTTAAAATCAAATAAACACCTCTACTTGGCAAGTCCAATTGGAAAACAAAATATCTCTAGTTGAAAAAGATCTACAAAATTATTTAATCTCATTTATTCTTAAATTTTAAAATTTATATTTTTGAAAGAATAACGTTTATTATTTACTGACTAGTTCATTCGTCATTGTACATGCCAAACGCCTAAGGAAAGAGACCTGAAACTTGAACTGCGGTTGTCACTTCCGACTTCAAGGTCAAATAGGAAGAAACTTTTTTTTTTAACTTCTGAATAAATAAAGATAGAAACAAAATTAAAATTGCATTTGACAGGTTCGTGCTTCTTAAGTTAGGCTTGAAAAGGTAAAACTGGTAGCCATTAAGGAAAAGACAGAGCTTACTTCGGTCCAAAATAGTTTGGTCCCTTTGTGTTACACACAAAAAAAAAGATAGAAAGAGTGGAAAAAGGAAGGAAGATGAAATAGTTTTAAGCCGGAATTGAAGCTGCGGCTCCCGACTTGCGCCCTAACTCATTGGACTACTAGGGCACCCCTACACACAAAAAATTATCTAAGAAAACTTTACTTAAATCAAGCCATAGCGGTGTCAAAGTTACTCCAAGTTAAATTTTTCAAGTACGAATTTCTTACTTTTAGCCACAATTTAACCAAATATGGATTGATTTAAGTTCGGAACCGTACTTGGTGTAAGCCAAAAAAAGATTGATTTAAGCCGTAAACGGAATTAATTCGAAAATTAAACGTCATTTTTTTGACTTATGGAGCTTTAATTAATTAAGAAGAAGAATTTTATATTTTATAAACACTTTAAATTTACAATTTAAAAATTTAATTTTTTGTACTTACCGAAGCTGAGATTCGAACCAGGGACTTCCTGAACTGCAGCACAAGCGCGTTACCTCTTGGCCACCGAGACACTTTATTTTCAAATGTAAAATAATATATTAAAACCACAAGCTTTTTTCTGCTTGATTTGTTGAGGCAATCCGAATTGGCTTGATATAAGAAAATGTAAGTAAGGAACGTACTTAAAAATTTCAAGAAAGATTTTGGATAAATATAAGAATAAAATTCTTGATTTTAGAAAGCGAGTTTTTTTTCTGTGTACTTTTAAGGTACTTTTGGTAAATTAATAATGAGAATTTAAATTATGTTTGACAGATCTCGAAAATTTAGAAATATGGAAAACATGCGCATTTACTTACTGGACTACCGGGGCAGCCCTACTTTTAAGGTAATTTTAGTAAATTAATTATCAAAATTTATGTTGTGCTTGACAGATTTTAAAAATTTAGAAACAGGTTTTTTGTACTTTTTTGAAGTTTTTTCACTTTTTGTAACTTTTAAACCTTTAACAGTAGAAACAGTTTAAAATGATTTCAACAGCTAAAGAACATAATTAAGGCTTAAAACTGTATATGCATGCAAACGCACTTTTTAAAGTATGTGGCTATTTTACAAACAAAAAGTACTTTTTCCCATTTTTGGCATTTCTAAGCATTTTTTGAGAATATGTAACTAGAAGTATAAAACTAAACTTCTGGATTAAGGATAAAAATAAAAAAAGTATATGGGGAGTACTTTAGTCACTTTTATTTTTTTTTTTTGCATTTTTCAGAGATAAGGTGGCGTAACCAAAAACAAAATTTCAAATTATAAATAGGCTTTTGAATAAGTCCCAATGAGTCGAAATGTGAAATTAAGGATCCAGACTGTGGCCAAAAGTTAACGAAATAAATAAAAAGTATTTTTGCCACATTTTGGATACTTTTAACCATTTTTTTTAAATTTTAAACCACAAAACGTGACAAAATGAAACAAATATGATATTATGGACTATTGAGCTTGAAAGTAATCAAGGTGGGCAAAAGATACTTCTTTCACATTCTTAGTACTTTTTGAGATCATTATTGTAAAATCATGAATTTAAGGACTGTTTATCCAGGCTGGTCCCAGAAGTTAACTGGTAGATCAGAAGTACTTTTTCTTAAATTAAGGTACTTTCTGGCACTTTTTCAAACATGCAGGCAAAAAGTATGAAATGTAGAAGCCGAAGGTCGACACATGGAGTTACAGCGCTTTAGTACAACTGTCTTAGGCATTTTAGTTCAGTTATTAATTTGAGACAGATTTCAAAATCTTTTAAGTTTTTAAAATTATTTAAAGGTAATTAATCCTGTTACGATGATTAAAAACATATGCCCCACTTGGGGTTTTCGCCTTTACAACAACATCTACTAATGGATTTCATCCAAATTAGTTTTTTGTAACGTAAAACAAAAGTACTTCTTGATACTTCTACTAAAACTAAAGTTTTATGGTTAGATTTGGGCTTATGAGCGTCAGAAATTTGTACCGTCTTCCCTGTAAATTTCAAGGCTTTATGCTACGAAGTTTTACTGCTATCGATATATGGTTAATAAAGTACAGCATAACCGGCAAATAAATATTAGAGTTGTGAAATAATAATAACACATGTATAACATGTAACAAAAAAAAATTATCTTACTTTAACTAAGAAATGCTGCTACACTAATGCCCTTTTCTTTGAAAACATGTAAATCACTTTAAGCACCTTATGCATGCTCGAATGTTTTATTGCTTACAATGATTCAGTAATTTTTTAAAACTTACCTTTAAAACAATATTTACAAAAGTGTATTGGCAACTCCAACAGACCGCTTCTTATTGCAAATATTTGTAAACAATGTACCCATAGTGCAGGACTTTTTGCAAGATTTTAAAGAAATTAACTTTAAAAATTTTTTTTAGGTTTTGTGAGTTGTACTATACCAACAATCAGCCTTACATTAGTACTACGAAACAATACAACACACCTCAGTAAAAAGATTCCTTTAAGATAAAATTTATTACCCGCTTTTTTTTAATTTTATAAAAAACTTTCAAGGTAGGGGTTGCAAAAAAAAAAAACAATTAACAAGACTTATAAACATATAACGACTTTTGGTTAATAATTTCCTTTTCTTTCCGTTTCAACAACTGTTTTATTCTAATAGACACCTTGGGTGTTATATGCTATAATCGTGATTTGTTGAGATAATTTTATTAACTAGATGTCGGTGTGGCTTCTTACGTCAAAAAGGAGAAAATAAATTAAACTCATTTATTTTATTTAGGGGTTCGTTCTGCTTGTTAGTGTTTTAAGTAGCTTTAATTTGTTTGTTTTAAATTTTCAAACCACAACATTTTTTTTATTTCTACTTTATAAATACATAAATTTCAAATTTAAATGATTAAATATCTGGCCACACACGCGGTCTTATAAGCTCTAATTTTTCCAAAATGTTTTTTTTTTTGTTTCAATAATTTATAGAAACTTATTGAGTCATCTTCCTGCTTGTTTTAACATCTCAGAAATGAAATAAGAAGACATTAAGTCTTGTTAAGAAGACATAAAAAGTTTCCGAGAACTAAAAATGGTTCTTGCCTCTTTAACTAATTGGGTGCTTAAAACGCTATAAGTGAGATATTTGTAATTTCGAAAAGTATCGATTATAAAATCTGGCTAAAATAACGGTATTATAATGATTTTCGTAAGCGGTTTCCAGAAATTAATAATTTCCTAAGCTTTATTTAAAACTGGTCAAATGTCAGTTTTTGAATTTAATATGCCTATTAAGGCAACAAATAATTCTAGTTTATGTTTAACAAAACGGCTATAACATGACAAGCAAACTGTAATTATTTTAACTATTTGTAACACAAACAAAGTATAATGTTGGCTGTAAAAATAAATTAAAAAAAATCCATAGACTAACTTTTGACTTGTTTAATTTACCGATTAGATACAGTTGCAATCAGTTGTCAAATCAATCTAAAACTTTTAAAAAATATTCAATTTACATATATTTTTAATTTCACAATGTAGCACAAAAAACAAATCTAAATCAACAAGTGTTTTTTTCTTAAATACAAAACTAAAAATATTAATATTTATGTTTGCATGTTTGTATCAATGTTGTTTGTCTTGCATCTGTTCAATTTTATTTATTTACAAATAACAGTTGTCACAATTTGCGACAAGTGTTTCATATTTGCTTTAGTTGTGTTTTATTTTTAGATGTTTTTCAAATTTTTTTCTATTAAAAGAGACAGGCATTACAAATGTCAATGTATTGATTAAGTGAAGGGTAAAACATGATTTGTTTTTAGTTATGCTTTAGTTTAGGAAAATTTTGTTAAAATAAAGTTAATGAAAAACGCAGCAAAAAAATTATTACAAGGTTTGTGTCTTAAGTCTTTTGTTTTAATGAGGTTATTAAGTAAAAAAATCCGTGTCTGTTTTAGCATTATTTTTTTTTTTTAAATATGAGTGGTGATGTATGCGTTTGAGTTAATACGATAACCCCCAATTTTTTTTAAGTTTTCTGTTGGTCTGTCTGTCTGTCCTTTGTAAGTCCACTTCAAAAGGCATTATGCAAAAACTGTTGGAATAAATATTGGTTTGAAAGTACTTTATATCTTAAGTATTTTATGTATTACTTTTTATCAAAAAATTTATTTCATATTTTTAAAAAAAAAATTAAAAGGATCTCATATATTATTAATGCTAAAATAGTTGGAAGTGGGCTTTAACTAGTAATACGGAGATACATCAAGTAGGCTAGTGTAAAATATTTAATAAAAATTTTTTTAAGAATTCTCTTACATATTAAGCAGTCAAAGTCAATAACTGTAGGGATTTATTTTGTGCGGCCTTTTAGACGTTCTCATTTTCAAAGTTGTAAAATCTAATTACTTTGGGGAAAAAGTTTATTTGTCATTTTTTATTAAAAATTGAGTAAATCAAGTAGAGGTTATTTCAATCAGTGAGCTAAGCTTTAGGCTTAAGGTTAACATTTTTTTAATGGTTATTTAAAAAATAGATTTTAATTGTTTATTTCACTAGAGCTCTTAATTGATTTTGTTAAAAAGTAAAAATAGAAAAAAACCAAAAAAAAAATCCCTTTAATAGTAAAAAAAACCCTGCACTAATCTTATAGTTTCTATAAAACTTTCTTATTTAATAATATCATGCAAAACCTATCTTTGTTATTCTAATCAACTACTTTAATTATATATGACAATACGTGAATAGCAAATTTTGTTACATTTACAGCACAAACAGAAAAGCATCTTAAATATTTAAATTAATTTTATATAAAGCCACAACAAATAAAAATAAGAATCGAAATGCTTATAAATATAATTCTACAGCGTATTTAATTTGCACTTATAAATAATCTATAAAAATTTCACAAACGTTTTCTGGTTTTATGCATTTAAGGTACCTTTACACCCCATACCTCTTTATAAAGACATTGCTTGTCTCAACTTGACTTTGACAAACTGTCAATTAGCAGCGTTTTGGTCAGTTATTTAAACGTCCATACTATCAAAGTGAGCACTAAATGTTCTTTCGTGCAGTTAAATATTGTAGTTTATGTTACTGTCGTAACTGTTGTCAATTAAACAAATATTTAACAAAACAATTTAATTGAAATATTTTTATTTATTTAATATTCTTTATCACTTAGGTGCCGAGTGATATAATAAAAAAATTGTAATGACGAATTAAGTATTTTTTTTCATTTATTTTTTAAATGGGTGAGGTAAATACTTGAAAATTAAAATGCATTTTTAAATCTCTCAACTTTTAAGCGAAAAATACTGTTTTGTTGAACTAACTATTATTTATTCTACATTGGTTTTTCTTCAATTGTAAAAAAAATTAAATTGGCATAATTAAGCATTTTTTTAGAATATTTTCTTATAACATATACATTCTTTCTTTGTAAATTCTTAAGCTGTCAAACTGTATTTTGCTTATACAGATTTTATTTAGCAAATATTAGTAGACTGCATGACGTTGTTACTGCTGCTAATGTTTTTTATATTGTGTTAAAACACTTTTGCAAGGGAATTATTTAAAACAAACAGAAATAAATATATATTATTTATATTAACTGGCAAAATCAGCATTCAGGTAAGCGGCTAATTAAATCATTAAGCCTTAATATTAAAAAAAATAATGAAATTGACAAGCAATGTGAAACATATGTTCAAATTAGTCGCAGAGGTCGTATCTTGTATGATTCCGTATCTGAAATGGGTCTTTGTGTTATTTCTACCAGACATCCAACCTATTGGCCAACCGACCACAATAAAATTCCAGACGTAATAGATTTTGGTGTATCAAAAGATATATCCCCGGAGCTTAGTAAGGCGCAAGCCTCTCTGGATTTATCCTCTGACCACTCACCCACAATTATCACTATTTGCAGTCCTCACCAAATAGCAACTAGTGATTTTTTCTCATCTAAAAGAGTAAATTGGTTGAAATATAAAAAATATATCAGCTCTTACTGCTCTGAACACATACCACTAAAACTTCCCCAAGAAATCGATGATTGCCTGAGTATCCTAAATGAAAACATTAAAGCAGCCGTTGAACATGCTTCTTCAACAAACCGTCAGGTCAAATACAACTAAATTTTTTCTGTCGATCTTAAAGAGATTTTATATGAAAAAAGGAGAGCGCGAAGAGAATGGCAACAGCATAGATCACCCCAACTTAAAACTAAGCTAAAAGAGTGTACAAATTGATTGAAAAACTTGCTGGAGGTACACAGAATTGCATCAATTAAGAAGTATTTGGAAGGTCTAGACGCGACTCCTCAAACAAATTATTCTCTATGGCGATCAGCCAGTCGTTTCAAAATACCCGTAATCGCAAAACCACCACTGCGCAATCTAAGAGGATCCTGGGCTAGAAACGATGAAGAAAAATGCGATCTGCTCGCAAGACATTTAAGAAACGTGTTCACTCCTAATACATGCGCTGACGTGAGGGAATTACCGCCTGTTGTTTCTAGACGTCCTATAGAAATACGTTTCCGATATTCAGATGTGGTAGAAGCTATTGCTAACCTTAATGATAAAAAGGCTCCTGGCGTTGATAAAATCATCAACAAAATGCTCTTTGAGCTACCTTTCACAGCTAAAAGATTAATTCTTTTTATTTTTAACGCGATAATTCGGCTTGAACATTTTCCGCCTATATGGAAAGTGGCCTTAGTAAAAATGATTCCTAAGCCTAGCAAAGATCCTTCGAAAGTAGAGTCTTACAGGCCTATTAGTTTGTTACCCACAATGTCAAAATTGTTCGAAAAATTGCTCAAAAATAAGCTGAATCCGATCTTGAAGGACAACAACTGTATTCCAAATCACCAGTTTGGTTTTAGAAGTCAACATAGTACCGTCGAACAAACGCACAGGTTGGTACAGGTTATAAGAAAAGCCTTTGAGGAAAAGAAGTACTGCTCAGCACTATTTATCGATGTCTCGCAAGCTTTCGACAAAGTATGGCATGAAGGCCTGTTAAACAAACTAAAGTTCAACCTTCCTGTAAATATTTTTAACCTATTAGAAAAATACATAACCGGTCGACAATTCATGATCAAAGAGGGAAACCAAATAAGTTCTTCGAAACCAATCTGGGCTGGTGTACCTCAAGGGAGTATACTAGGTCCAATTCTGTATTTGCTTTACACAGCAGATATGCCAACCAATAGTTTTACGCACACGTCGACTTTTGCTGATGATACTGTTTTTCTTAGTACTCATAAAGACCCTAAAGAGGCTTCGAACCAACTGCAGCAACACGTAACCCAAGTTGAGACATAGGCAAATTTATGGGGAATAAAAATAAATGAACGAAAATGTCCACACGTAAGTTTTGGCTCACGCAAAGAAACGTGCCCTCCAATCACTATTAACAACCCGAGACAAAATATCTTGGTATTCACCTGGATCGCCGCCTCACATGGAAGCCTCATATAGATGCGAAGTTGACGCAAATGATACTTAAAGCTGCACAAATCCCTTGGTTAATTGGCAGAAACTCTGTGCTTCGTCTTGATTGTAAACTTCTACTCTACAACTCGATTTTAAAACCAATTTGGTGCTACAGTATACAATTATGGGGTACTGTTGCCGCCTCTAACATCGTAAAAATACAACGTCGTCAAAACAAAATTCTGAGAATGATAACTGGTGCTCCTTGGTATATTAAAAACAGCAACATCCACAAGGATCTAGAAGTTTCACTCGTAAAATGCGAAATCCTAAACTATGTGGACAAGTATTTAAATAAGCTGGAAACACATCCAAATCCGCTCGCTCGAAACATCCTGCAACATAATGGACACACTCGTCTGAAAAGAAGGGATACTATTGCTCTTAGATGAAACTTTTAAAATTAATTAACTTTATTGTGAGAACTTAAATTTTAGTCTGGTGCTGACTGGACTAGTATTAATTACTTAGTTTTAAGATTTGAATACTTATTGTTAGTTTGCTTAAGCGAAGATTCAATTATAAAATATTTGTTAAAAAAAAAAATTTTTTTTTGATATTTTGTTAAACAATGATTGATGCCTCGTTGTTATATTTTTTTTTACTAATCTTTAAGTGTCAGCTTTCGAATTGTTTTTTTTTTTTTGTAGTTTTGCAAACACTTCACTGCACAAATAGTGACAAATTAAAATGTTTCGTAAATTTTAGGACACCCTTTATTAAAACCGGAATTTTTAATGCAAGTTTATGGTTTTATAAAATGGGTGGCTCAGATGGTGTTGCTTGTGGAATATTTGATTAGTACGGCATTCCATGAAAACTGTAGCTCAAAGGTGAAAAAAGTTAACAATTTTTTAATTTTGAGTCAAAAGTTTCTAAAATGGCGTGTGGGTTTTGTAATACTCACGAGTGATTATTTTTCTTTGCCACACAAAGTGAGCATCAACAGAAGGGATGGGTTTTCAGCATAATTCAATATCCAGTTGAAACTGCTTTCAGGCTCAAACCTTTAAGCTGCTAAGTTAATAGAGAAGATATTTTAATAGATTAGTTCTATGACCAAATAAAGCTTCTGATAAGCAGCTTAATCAGATAGATCTTGTTAGCTGATGGTACGGAAAAATGGGGTTTTGATCACAACAGCCATATATCCTGAATTTAATTTACCAGCAAAGCAGTTCTTTTAGCTTTTGGCACAAATTTGCTAACAGCACTATAAGCGATTATTTTTTCCTTAAGTTTCTTTTCATTATATAAAAGTATCATATTTTTCAGAACCGGTAAATGATTTTTAAATAAGTTAGAAATATTATCAAATTTTACATAAATTTTGCTTCGCGTAATTTTCACATATTTTCATAAACTGATTTAAGAACACCAGGCTTTATTATCAGATGAATTTAAAGACTTGCTAAAGTTCTCTTTGAACTAGTTTGTTGCTTCCCAAACTATACACGTATAACAAGAATGTTGCAAGAAAAAGAACGAGTCCATATTGGACCCAGTTATGGGTCATCAACTACTTATGTTAAAAAAATAATTGTGCATGGGTTTGGGGCTTAGGGCCTAATTACGTAAAACGCAACGCATAATAACAAACACAATTGTATGAAAAAAAATTAAAATTTAAAAAACTTTTTCATACATTTTATTTTTGTTTTATGGCGTAGTGTTTTAGGAAATAAGGAGGTTAGTCGTCTTTTCTTTCAAAAATTTTTAAACCTTTTACACCAGATTTTATATGAACCACGCTTTATATATATGTGTGTGTAGATTAAAAGAATGTTTTTTTTTATTATTTTATCATCAGTTTTTACTCGCTTTGTTTTAATATTGATTATTTCATTTTGTTTCCTTACTTTTTTTTTATCAATAAAAGATTATATTGAGAATCATATCTAGTTAAGTGCACGTTTGTAATCAATACACTAAGCAACACATTAATTACTCACTCATGTTACAAGGATGGAAACAAAAACTGAAGTTGGAACAACAAACAAAATCTCCACCTTAGTATTGAAATTTGTAAATGCGGTTTATAATTAAAAAAAAAACAAAAAACATCAGAAAAACAATAAATAAAGTAATTAATAATATGTTTTGTTGTTATTTTTATTTTTTAAATATTATCGAACACGCATGATAAAAATTCTATTAAATAAAAAGCTTTCAGCCTCTTTATTACTTTTTTAATTTATCTTTTTTTTTTCTAGCTTCAAAAACTGCTCAGTAATACCCATCAGTTTAATTCGTTGCTTTATTGATTTTTAAATGCTTTGTTGTTTGTGTTCAATTCAAAATGAGTTTTTATCTAGATTAAATTGCTTAAGGCTTTAAATAATCGTTCATTATTAAAACTCATTGATTTTTCTTATCGGAATTCTTAAAAATTTAAAAATTTATCTATCATTTTGACTGCCAGACGAAATGTCTATATATTTGACTTTTTAACTTGGCGACTGGCTGTCACTAAGTTCTTTCAAAACTTCCATAATAATGTTAATGCTTTTATATTTCAATAATAAAATTGTTTTTAAACCAGACTTGTGGGCAATATTTTAAATTCGTTTCCATAAATAACGTATAAAAAGCAAAAAAAAAAAAACAAAATCATATAATTTAAAATCAACATTGTATAACATCATCAGCAAATAATTTTGGTTTGAATTCCCGTTTAAAATATAATAATAAAACAACAAAATTGTTGAATTGTTGTAGCAGTTGTTGTTATGTTTTTGCTTATAAGTATTTCATGTTTTGTGTGTTTTAAAGCCTTTTGTTATTCTGGTATTTGTTTAAAAATTTTTGCTAGACATTATGGCAACAAGCGTTTTAAGATTGAAGGCAAATATTATTTATTTATTCAGTTTTTTTTTAATCATTTGAAATGCCAACAGCAAGAATTTTAAACATTAAACGAAAGACTTAAGACGCAAACTTGATTTTTTTGTTTATTTTAATTTTTTGAAAAACAATAACAAAAACAGCGTTTATTGTTTATTAACCGTAAATAATTTTTAAATATAGTAGTCTTTTAGAATATTTTATTTGATTTAAAAAAAATAGTAAAATAAAAGATCTCCAAAAATTAATTTTTTTTTAAATTCTGGCTTAGGGTAAGCAAGTTCACTGATTTTATATGAAAATTTTGTTTAAAAAAAAACTATTTGAAACTAAACTTTTTTAGATATGACCCTTAGAGAATTAGGAGTTATTTTTTCGGCTTAGTGTTAAACTTATAAAGGTTAAACTCATAGAAGAGGAATTAAAATTTTAGAGCTCTGACTTAGATTGCCATATTAGTCTTAAAATACATAATGATTTTTTAAAAAGGTTTCACTAATAAATTTGTGTTGGTACATCGAACTTTTTCTTTTCATTTTTCATGCAGCCTTATTTAAATATTCTTATATTAAACTAACATCTTAATTAAAAAGAGCTTTAAATAAAAGAAAATGCGAGCAAAACAGAGGAGAAAGCAAATCTTATGTTTGAGGTAAAAATATAATTGAAAAAAATATCCCGACTAAAAACAGTATAGTTAAAAATTTGATATTAATGTACGTTAGTATATAGATTAAGTAATGCCAATTTAAAATTAAACTGATATTTACTTTGCAATATTCTCATGTCACTAAGATCTGGTAAAAGAAACAAATAAATATTTCAGCTTCAACAGTAATAATGGACACATCTTCTCTTAAATGATTAAAATTTCAAAAGACATTTTTTGCCATAAATTTCAAAATGTTGTGATAGGAAATTAAATTTATAGGAATAATTTTTTATTTCAACACACACGCGCACACATTTATATTCATTTAAAAAACACACATCTCCAATCACAAAACACGCAACAAAGCACTTTTAAAAGCAAAATCAGTAAACAAAAGACCACCTTTTAGATCTTGTTATTAGCAAATTGAAAGGAATCGAAAAGAAAAATAAAAAGCACCAATTTACTTACTCACACTTTACACATTCACTTTTGAAAAAAGCAAAAAAAAAAGTTTAAAAGGATTAAAAATTAACCAGAGATTAAACGTATTATCATAAAATAAATATGCGTACTTACTCACCCTCTTAAGTATATAAACAAACACATGCACACACGCAAAAAAGTGACACGATAAGCCTTGCTAATAAGCCATTAAAAAAGCATAAATTGTTAATAAATTTTGCCACATGACAAGCAAGTTTATATCAGTATTAGGGCATATCCCTACCCTGCCCTTTGGAATTTCTCAATTTTTATTTGTTTTGCAATTACTATTAGCTGTCTTTTTTGCATTTATATATATACTGAAGAGGTTTTTTTTATTTATTTATTTGGTCACTTTTGTGGAACTACGATAGCTAAGAATAAACATTTTTATTAGAAATTAAGTAGTAGGCAAGCATAATGCATTTTCTTTTCTACTCAGTATTTCTGTTGGTCAAACGTAAATGTGGTTTTTAAACTACATTTTCACCACAATTTTATTTTCGGAAATTTGTTTTTGTTCTATATTGCCTAGACTAAACTGAACCTTTATACATAAGACTATTAAAAAAATTGTCTACTTTTTACGCTGCATTGGCGTGAGAGCATAAGTGGAGGCGTAAACCGCAAGGGCTTTTCTTTAGTAAGGCATGGCGGCTAGTATGTGTCTCTAGTGTAGTTCGTTCATACAAACTATGGGTACTTATGAGCATGTTCTTTCATGCAGAGGCTTGTAGTTTCTTAATTTACTTTAAAAAATACTAGGAGGTTTGGGATTCCCCTATATGTGGTGGATTTTCTTTGTGGTTAAAAAATTTCAGTTATAAAGAGCCTAATGGTTTAGTTTTGATCAGGCCAACGTTAAGAGAAAGAAGGCGGCTTATTTAGTCAACAAGATAACAGTATGCATTATCAAAGAACTATTAGCTCACAAATAAATTAAACTGCGCCTTATTACGCAAAAAGTTTGAATTTTTGCTCTTACTGTCACAATATTTTGTTTTATCATTCCTGAAGGAGACTAACCAGAGTCTTTGGTAAAATTTAAACTCACAAACTCAAGCCGGGTAAACTTGAGAACTTACTTGCTGGTCTCCCGGGTCATCCTGTTTAATATTAAAAAGAGTTCTAATATTTAATTCATTAGTATTTTATTGTTATATGTGTACTTATATTCACTTATTATACCCTTCACATAGTGATAAGGGTATATATCAGTTTGTCATTCCGTTTGTAATTTCTTTATTATTCATTTGCGACCCCATAAAGTATATATATTCTGGATCCTTATAGATAGGGAAGTTGATATAGCCATGTCCGTCTGTCTGTCTGTCTGTCTGTCTGTCTGTCTGTCTGTCTGTCTGTCTGTCTGTCTGTCTGTCCGTCTGTTTAAATCAAGTTTTCGGAGTCAAATAAAAAGATATTGACTAGTTAATGGTGTCAAACTATTGTAAATATCCCGCTAACAATCGCTATTTAAAATCAGCAAAATCGGTTCAATATTGACCGAGATATGAGCGAAAACCTAAAGTAACCCATTTTTTTAGGACAAAATCCGTGCATATATCCCTATATATCTCAGTAAGTATAGTCAATCTTGCCACAAAACTTGGCACGGATACTCCTTAAGAAGGGGCCTAAATAATGGAAAAAAGATTTTCAGATAGGACCAGGGGAAGGGGTATTTTTCCTACAATTGCACAAATTTGGGGAAATATTGTATGCGCTATATCTCGTAAACTATAACAGCTATCGACTTTAAATGTTCTACAAAAAGTAATTGCAGCAAAGACCTACACTACAACGAAACAATTTTTAGAGTGGGGCCAAAAAAAAGGGGAGCTCCCATACAAATTAACGATTTTTATGAAATATTCGATACGCTACATCTCGGAATCTGTAACAGATATCGAAATAAAATGTTCTACAAAAAGTAATTAGGCAACAAGACTTACGTTCTAAAAAATAAAGTTTTTGAGTTGGGGCAAAAAAAAGGGGTAGCTCCCATACAAATTAACAATTTTTATGAAATTTTCGATTCGCTACTTCAGAAAAACTGTTACAGCTGTCGACTTCAAATATTCTACAAAAATCAAATAATTCATACATTTTGGAAAAAAAGTTGGAGGGGAGCAGGGGGACTAGAACATCCCATAAAAATTAACAACTTTTATTAGCCTTTTAATATAAATAATGTCAAAAACTTGCATTACAATCGACCTCAAACGTTCCTCATCTATTTCTATTATTCATACGAACGTTAAAATTTTGTAAAGTTTTCTATGGACTTTAAAGCTCGCACAAGATTTTTTGTTATATTATTTGCAGTACAAAATTACTCGGCTGGGTATATTTAAAGACCAATGTGAAGGGTATATAAGATTCGGCACAGCCAAATATAACGCTCTTACTTGTTTAAGCCTTAATGTTGGGCCCTATATGGAAACGCAAAAAGTTTTAAATGGAGACTTTGTACATAATTAGTATATCCAGTGTGTAAACATAAGCTTAAGTAAACCACTACTTACCTACGCTTTGGTGAACAACCACATTAAAATCCTATAAAAGGTTTAACATAGAAGTTGTCTTGAAATAAACGGAAATCGAAAACCTATCCTACTAAAACTCAGGCTTACTACGAGGCGACACTCGTTATAAAACAACTAAGTACTGAAAACGAGGAAGGCATTGTTGACTGCTATGAACCTGAGTATCAAGTTATTTATTTTAATGGTGCTTAAGGGCTCTACGAAGTAAAATTTTCTGACATATAGCCCAAGTAACGATCAAGCTTTAAACGACAATTTTGGCTAGATTGACATTCTTGGTTGAATTGGATTCTAGTGAAAGATGCCCACTGGAAAATATTGTTACATGAAAAATACGAGGGCAAAAGAAAGAACGTGACTAGATCTCTTTTTCGAAAGCTCAGTATAACTTCGGTCTCCCAGGCTACAACACAGTCCTATAAGCAAAGCCCTGGAGGATTTCTCAGTATGGGACCAAGTATGTAATATATTAGTGCCTGGGTATTACAGAGCAATCCGCAATGAAGGCAAACAATCTGACGATTAAGGTTAGAGTAATGTTGGCAGTTGACCTGACGAGCTCAAAACCATTTTTGTGAGAATAAGAACGAGTTTAAAGAGTAAGTAGGCAGAAATAGCTCACTTCACACTGCAAAACAATGATATAACCTGGATAAAAGCAGAGAAGAGAAAATCTTGAACTAGATATGCTGGATGGGAGCAGCAGAGCATAGTTTATTCAGAGAATGAAGTAAGGACATCGAGTCGGTGACTAATTTTCTGTGTCACCGGCCTGCATTTGCATATGCGTATCATGGTAACATAATACATAAGGTGACCTCGCTAGCACAGCTGATTAATGTTTGCTCCTTGTTATTTGAACGTTCAATATGTCACACACAAATAATTTTTACGTCTGTTGTTATGCCTGCATGTACGTTTCAACAATGCATTGTTGTAGTTGTTACTCTTATTTGGTCACCTTGTGTATTATTTTACAATGACTTCAATGTTTAACATCTGCTCATTTGTCAGACATTTAATTTGCATCCCTGCAAGAATTTGTATACGCCATCCAATTTCTGTAAGTTTCAGGAAGTAATTGCGAATTTTTAACTAATAATTTTTTGATTATTTCTTTGGTCTTTAGTGTTAATGGACAATTGCAAAACTAGTCCTTTTCTCTTAAAACTATAGCTCCTTATGCAAACTGTTTTAAACCGAATGAGAATTATAAGCTTTTGCCTGTTAGTGTTAAACGTGAACTGTCTTCTTAATAAATCCAAACTTTTAGGGCATTAAAATACTCGTTGAACATTAATTAATGCTAAAAGTGTTAGGTGCAGCCCTAATGCGCCCGTTTCTTTGGTCCTTTTGCGGTTTATGTAACAATTAAAAAATAGGTCAAACCTGTTGAATATTTATAGAAAATCCTTTTACAATTAGAAATTTAATTTATACTTTATGAAGTATAACCAGTTTCCGTATAAAAGAATTTAAAGAAATCTAATTTTTCTGCATTAATATGGTTCAAAAAATTATTACTCTTTATTTGTAAATCTTAAAAATTTTAACAGCCAATTTTACTTAGTCTACATCACAACATTGGTAGTGATCAATATGTATTTATTCCACTTTTTCATATGTCCTCATATATCTTTGTACTGTATAAAAATGTTTTTTAAAATTGAGGCAGTATTTATATTAAATCGATATTTTATTTTACAAAAATACACATTATGCGTTTTAAAAAGTCTACAAACAACCAACGCTTTGTATATTATAAAAAAACCAAATACGAAAAAAAATTAATAAAATATCGTGGCCGGCAGCAACAAGAAGCAAAATATCGGGCAAATTTTAAATTAAAATTTACAAATATGGCGAATTATTCTGCTGAAATTTTTTCAGTTATTTAATAAAATTTTATAACAAAACAAATTTTTATTTTTGTAATTTATTAATAATTTACACATAATTAGTAATTAAGGCGAAATTGAGGTTTTGTGTAGGTTTGACTTTATTTTATTAATATTTTCAGTTTTGTTTTTGTAAATTTAAATGCATTTTAAATATTGTTGTATCCATATATTTTCCATATAAATTACTTAATTCAATTTAAAGTTTGTGTTTTAAGTCTTTTGTTTTTCTTTGATATCGTACCGTTCGTTTTGCTCATTTGCCTCTGTTCTTAACAATAATTATTAATGCTTATTCATTTAAGCATTTTGTTTTATCTGTTAAATTAAATATTGATTTTTATTTCAATCGTAAATTATTTAAATTATTATTTCGCTTAAGCGGCAATAAAAAATTTCTTAATTAAGAAATTGTTTTAGGTTTGTTTGTGATTTTATTAATTTGTATAGTTGATTATGCAGGAAATATATATTAATATCTTTTTTAAGGTCATTCATAGGTTACACATAAATAAATTTTAGAAGGAATGATACAATCACTTAATAGCACAATAGATATAAGTACTCGTGAGTTATTTTGCACTACACTTCAAAACGTTTGATTTTAAAGTATTTATTACTTTAAAGTAGTTTTTATTTAAAGGTTAAAAACATTTTGGGTATTTTATTTATCTGTTCAAATTGGGCTTCTTCTTACGGTAAGCATTAGTTTATTTTGTTGGTTTCGCAAATATTAATTTCCGCAATTGAAACTTAATTAAATCTTAACAAGACCTCTCCTGAAAAAGTATTGAAAATTATATATGGCATTGAAAATAGTTAAAATGAAAATAAACTCTT
Organism: Melanophora roralis; assembly: GCA_963583895.1. Taxonomy (NCBI): domain Eukaryota; kingdom Metazoa; phylum Arthropoda; class Insecta; order Diptera; family Rhinophoridae; genus Melanophora; species Melanophora roralis. Next base: position 90,054,766 of record OY757188.1, on the reverse strand, counting down.
TAAAACGATTAATATTTTGATTGATCAATTTGCATTAACAATTGTTTACCGCCAAACATTCAGTTTTTAAAGTTTTAATACTTAAAGTTTTCTTAAAGCTGGGTTTTAAAATTATTTATTAAACATATCGACACTTAAATATTAGCAGTCACAACTCAATACTTGAAAAACTGTTCTGCTCTTCTTTCTACCTCAGAGTCTTTCTTGTTTATAAAAGCTTTTGCAATCATTTGCCCGAGATTTCTATTTAATTTAGCTTTCAACATAAATAGTGTCGTGCTTAACTAGTTTTGCGATAAACTGATTATTTATTTTTAGGCCAACAGACGACCTATAGTTTACAATCGAATGCCCATTTTTCCAATTATTAAATGTTTTGCAATCGGTTTTTTATCCCAGTTGTGCTCCAAATTTAAAAAAAATTATATTATATTTTCTTTGACAAAAAAATTTTGTTTAGGAATCCCTCCTTTTTACGATAGGTTTATGATGAGGAACTTTTAATTAAAATATATAGAATGTTGGCGAGATTATAAGAATTATTTGTCTAGTGTTATTTTTAACACACCCAGATGTAAGAGGCATAGTTTAACATTTACTTTTAGAATCTCTTAACCCACACCCTTGTTAAAGAAAAACAATTTTTTGCAAAATTTGTTTCAAGTTTTTTATACCCTTCACATAGTGATAACGGTATATATCAGTTTGTCATTCCGTTTGTAATTTCTTTATTATCCATTTGCGACCCCATAAAGTATAAATATTCTGAATCCTTATAGATAGGAAAGTTAATATGGCCATGTCCGTCTGTCCGTCTGTCTGTCTGTCCGTCTGTTGAAATCAAGTTTCCGGAGTCAAATAAAAAGATACAGACCAGTTATTGGTGTTAAACTATTAGAAATATCCTGAAGACAATCGCTATTTGAAATCAGCAAAATCGGTTTAATATTGACCAAGATGTAAGCGAAAACCCAAAACAACCCATTTTTTTAGGACAAAATCCGTCCATATATCCTTATATATCTCAGTAAATATAGTCACTCTTGCCACAAAATTTGGCACAGACTCTCTTAGAGAAGGGATCTCAATAATGAAAAAGATAGGATCAGAGGAAGTGGTATTTTTCCTACAATTGCACAAATTTGATGAAATATTTTATGTGCTATATCTCGGAAACTATAACAGATATCGAAATCAAATGTCCCACCAAAAGTAATTGGACAACAAGGCCTAGGCTTTAAAGAAAAAAAATTTTTGGGTGGGGGGTGAAGAAGGGGTAGCTCCCATACAAATTAACAATTTTTATAAAATTTTCGATACGCTACTTCTGAAAAACTACTACAGCTATCGACATCGAATATTCTACAAAAAGTAATAACCAAATAATTCATACATTTTAGAGAAAAAGTTGGAGAGGAGCAGGGGGACTAGAACATCCCATAACATTTAACAAGTTTTATTAACCTTTAAATATGGATAATGTCGAAAACTTTTAAAACTCTCGACCTCAAATCTTCTTCATCTATTTCTATTATTTATACGAACGTTAAAATTTTTTATAGTTTTCTATGGACTTTAAAACTTGCAGTACAAAATAACTCGGCTGGGTATTTTTAAAGACCAATGTGAAGGGTATATAAGATTCGGCATAGCCGAATAAAGCCCTCTTATTTGTTTTTCCTAAGTCTTTTGTTTTTAAGTTTTAAACGATTTGGTTATCAGGCCACAAAATAAATCTATTTCCTAAAAATAATTTCATTAGGCCATTTACTATCAATAGTTTCTCCTGTTACTTTTAAATAAAAGCACCACGTCTTAATAAACAAGAATTTTTTAAACAACGAGTTCAAGTTATTGGCGTTTTGATTTATTATGCCTCGTATTACAAGCTTGGGTTTTGTCATTTTTATTATAATTTAATCATTTTTAAAATAATTTTCTTATCAATTTTATTATTAAAATTTTGTGGTGTTGCAACTTTTTATTTAGCTCTTAATTGTTCCTAATTTTTAAGGTTATTAAAGAAAACAGCTTTTACGTTTGTGTAGCAAAAAAAAAAATTTCAGTGTGTAGGGAAATACATTTTAAAACTTTTTTATCTTATTAAAGTTTAAACTTTATTAATTAACTAAAGTTTATGTTTTTAATTTTATATCGAGATAAGCTGTTTTGTCAGAGCACCATATAAGATAATTATAATTTTTATCTTGCCTTAAAATATCTTCTTCTTTTTAAAAATTGTATCTTTACTTAAATCGTCGACTAACATCCCTTATAATTTTTGAATATTTTGAATAACAACAGATTATAAAATATTGGCCCTTCAACTCTTAGAATATTTTTAGTTTCTTTTTTAAATTACAGGAACTAAGTTATGTTTAAATCAAAACTATAGTTTTTTAAGCAAATAAAAAACTTTGATCACTATACTAGGGTTAACAATTTAACATTTTTCATGTGCTGTCCGTCAAGGTTTAGACTGTAAAATCAACTTTAATTACGTTTCAAAGCCTAAAATTAAGACGAACAAAACAACTTTTTTTCGCAGCTCTTTATATGTAGTTCTGCTTTTAGGCTTAAATCTTATTATATTTCTAAGCAAATAAAAAACAAATACAACAACAAAGTTTTTTTTAGCTTAGCACTGTTTTTTTAGAGGAGCCATAGTGTCTGGTAGTGAAACTTTTAAATAATACAGTTTAGTCGTTTTTTTTATTTTGTTTTTAAAATTTTTATACATAAAATTTATATTTTTTTAAAAGGCTTTACGAGCTTGATGCTTAGTACATATAATATGCTTAAATATTAACTCATTAAAATCATTAAAAATTTTATGACTTTTTGGTTTAGTTAATTTTTTTCTGTTATAAAAGACACGTTTTTTTATACCCTTCACCAGTAGTAATGAAGGTATATAAGTTGGTCCAACGGTTTGTAGTTCAATTTTTTTTAATCTTAAAGTGGGTTAGAATAATTACCATTTTTATTTAAGAAGTTGTAAGTAACTTGCTTTTCGAAAATTATTAATTTTATTTTATCTTGATAAACTACCCATTTCATTGGGTTTTAAATTTAAATAAAATTATTTAAATGTTTTCTAAAATCAGTTATTTTTTTACAAAAAAAAAACACCCGAAATATATTTTTTAACTAAGCAATCTGTGTCTGTTTAATAAATTAAATGTTATTTTATGTGCTCGTTGGAAAGGAAACTGTGATTTCATAAGTTTGTTGCTTAAGTCTTTCGTTTTAACCCTATGCCTAATTATCACCTTGTCTAAGCTGCGGCCGATAGTGCTTAAAGAAAGATGAATAAAAAATCTTTAAGAGTTTCCAAAAAAAAAATAAATAAATTTTGTTAATACAGATAAGTTGCTGCGATGCAAACCTCGTTAGTTACTTTTTGAGTGACTTTTGGCAAAAAAATTAACCAAAATAGTTCAATGTTTATAATACTTGAATGTTATATTATTATAGAATAAAAATTAAAAAGTGTTTGAAATATGAAGCCACTAACTAGCTGATGTAAAATTGGATGTTAAACGATCTAGTTTGAAAATCAGCACCCAATTGTGTGACTTATTGATGCATACCGACCGAGATGTTGCCAATTTTTACAGGACAAAATCCATGCATTAATTTCTATATACCTTGAAAAATTGTTTTTTAGATAGAAGCAGGAGTAGTAGTAGTAGCCCCATACAAGTTAACCACTTTCATAAAATTTTTGATGCGCTATATTTTGAAAATTATTGAGGTTGTTATGGAAACAGATAGCTGTCGGAATCGGATTTAAAAGCGACCAAACAAGCTTCTATTTTGTATGAGGGGTTCATTTTAAATTTCAAGATAAAAAAACAAAAACAAATATCAATCATCGAAAATTACTTTATTGTTTTTTAAAAATTCCCCATGAAGATCTATGCACTTTTGCATGCGTTTTTATCAATTGTCGAAGCATTTTTGCCACTCCGGTTGAGGAATCTCCATAACATGCATTCTTAATACAGCAAACGCTTCTTCAGGTGTCGAAGAAAGTTGACCTCTAAGTTTGTTTTTACGTACGGGAATAAAAAAAAAGTCATTCAGTGCCAAGTCATTTCGCAACATAGTGGAAACACTCGTCTGAAAAGAAGGGATACTATTGCACTTAGATGAAACTACTGAATTAATTAAATTTATTATGAGAACTTGAATTTTGGTCTGGCACTGGCTGGTCTAATGAAAATAAAATAGTTTTAAGATTTGAATACTTATTGTTAGTTCGCCAAAGACGAAGATTCAATAATGAAAATATGAAAAAAAAAAAAAAAATTCGGTGCCAAGTCAGGACTATACGGCGATTGACTCATAACATCGATGTTTTGGATTACTAAAAATGCAGTTTCTTGCGACAACTTAACACGAGCTTTTTTTAACGATTGGCAAATTGTGTTGGATCCAACGCAAACAAATTGTTTTGACAGTCAAATGTTTATGCAGTATTGAACGTATGCTGGTCTCATTAATGCCTAAGGTTGTCTCAATCTTATGATAGATCACATGATGATCTTCTAATATCAGTTCACGCACAGCATCAATGGTTTTTGTAACAACAACTGATTTTGAAAGACCATCACGAAATTCGTCTTGGAGTGAACTACGACCAGGATTGAATTCACTATATCATCGATAAACACTAGTCCTAAATGGAGGTTCATCGCCAAAAATAGAATTGAGTTTATCCATGCACTGCTGCTGAGTTAATCCAAGTCGAAAGTTGTAAAAAATAATCGCAAGAAAATATTCAAGATTTAATTTCATTTTTGGGTCGAGTGGAATATTTTAAATTACCGTAAACAACGCAAATAGCGCTTGTATGTCAAAACATTCTGAGTACGTATAACCCAGAAAATGTCAAACTTTACGATAGAGCTGTCAGTTGTAAGATTGCAACACTAGTGTTGCCAATTTCCGAAACATAAAAGGCAACCCTCGTACATTTGGAGCTTAATTAAAAATCAGTACTTTAATAAGGAAATAAAAACAATACGAAAAATTATAGCTTTGAAATATCTTTTAATCATTTTCAAATCCTATGCAAACCGCTATTAGTTTTCATAACAACCCCGTATAACAGTTATCGTTTGAAGGATTTCGAAAATTTTACAACTTTTTTAAAAAGTAACAAAATAAATTTTTATATATTTTTTTGTTTATCAATAATTGTCATACACTTTAAAAGAACCCAAATTATGTTCATCCTCACTTTCATCATCATAACCTTCGCTATCATTACTCTCACTATCATGTATTTCTTGAGAAATAATAGGCGATAGCAAAAGCTGTAGTTCGGAATTTGATAATTGTTGCTTTTCTTTCCGCTCGTTTTGTTTATTAATACTAGACATGAATTGATCTGAACTGGGAAATAGTCTATTTAGAATATCTTCATTCAACTTTTCTCGGCTGCATTTGCGAGCAAAGTGTTTCCTAAAATTTTTAAAATCCTTTTTTTGGCTTCCTGAGCCTCTTTTGAAAGTTCTTCAATCGGTAAAAGGGCATATTTTATGATTTCGGGACCATGAACTAAAAATTTATGTATTGTAGGAGTCATACAAAATCATTTAAACACTCTCGTAAATGAAGATGACTGAAACTTGTTCACACACCTATCTCCGACAACAATCACAACAATAGTAAGTATTGAACGAACGTTAGCTTTGTTAAGATTTCATACTTTTAGAAAATACATGATTCAAACCCCAACCTTAACTAACTTAGAAGTTATGGTTCACGAAACTTTAAAAATAGGCAAATTTTAGGCCTTTTTTAAAAAAATCGTGAAAAATATTTTCATACATATTTTTAAAAACACTACATCATTTTTGTACACCTAAATACCTAAAGTTGAAAGTTCCATTCTTGAAATAACACTTTTTTTACGTTAAATTTGGAAATTACGGACTCGTTTAATGAAAAATTTTACTTTTTTCGCTTTTTAAAAAAATTGCAAAAAATTTTTAAGTTTGACACGTCACTACAGAGTCAGCTGATAACATTTTAAATTTTATCTAGTTTTATTCGATACCAAATACTTATATAAAATTTTAATTTAAAAAAATTAATTAAGCTTCACTTTCGAACCATTTCAACCCACAGTGCTCTATCTAGTTTGTCTTTTATAAATAAGTAATTCAAATTATTAATAATCACATATTGCCTAATCCTAAAGGCATCACTTCCTAACAATTTATTACTTTCTCTTTGAAAATAGAAATAATATAAAGAAATTCATAGTGTAACAACCACTTTTAGCTCCTGCTTCGTCGTCAGCACTTTAAAAAAGAAACCATTAATAATATCTCTACATTTAACAACATCAAAATATGTTTTTTTCAATAAATTTTTCATAAAAATTCTTCAAATACATTTCAAAATAAAAATAAAATTAAGCAAAAAGCAGCACCTCTTTACAATAGAAGAAAAATAGCAAAATCATTTTTTATTTGCTTTAAACTATCATATCAACCGTTTAAAATGCAAATTTATTATTTATTGTTTATTTTAATTTATTGCATATTTTGTTTTGTTTTTTTTTTCTATTTACATTTTTGCTTTAACTAATGGCGCATGTATGTCTAGTGTGAAAAAGCATTTATCTTATTCAATGTGAGAATGTATCAGACGTAAGTATGAGAGGGCCACGTTGCTGCTAATGGTTGTTAAGTTTTAAGTGTTGTGGGTACCACATGTATGTCATTTAGCATTTGATTAATTTTAAGTGTTTTCATATGTAATATAAATTTCTAACTAACTTATTGTTGTTTTAAAGTGTCCAGCTAAAATGTTAAAAATACAATTTTTTATAAATTATTTAGTATTATTTGTTCCTTTTGATTTTTAAACACTTTTTTCCTTAATAGTGAATATTATTTGTTTTATCATTTAAACATTAAGCAATTATTTTATTTAAATTTATTTTTCTTTTAGTTACTTGTGTTTACTTATTAGAACTTATTACAAGTTGTTTAGTTTTTAATTTATTTGATATTGTAATGTTAATTTATTTTGTGTTGTGCGATTTTATTATATAATTGATTAGTGAAAACACTCCCACTTTTTTTTTATTTAAGTTGGACATTTCCGTATGTAAATGTTTTTGTGCATTTTTGCTGTTCTAGGTTAAAACGTTTTAAAATCTTTTTTTACTAAAGATCAGATATTTGCAAGTTCATGAGGATTTTTTTTTGTTATTTGATTTTAAAAAAGCTAAAGTGGAAAGAAATTTGTGCAAAAAGTTGGTTTCTAAAAAGAAGAAGATAATGTTTTCTTTAATTAAACCAATCCTAAGAATTTAAAAATATGTAAATTAGGATCGTTTGCACATTGATGAGCGCATGTGCAAAACTAGGATAATAATAACCTTATTTAGCAACCACTCTTATGGTATTAATATAAAAAAGAAAAATTGAAGCAATTAAATATTTGTAGTAACAACAATCTGAAAAGCAAAATACATTGCAAAGAAAGCGTAATAGTGCCACCAAATATAAAAAGTATGGCCAAAAGCTTTTCTATGATAAGCCTTTTTATACCCTTCACATAGTGATAAGGGTAAATATTAGTTTACCATTTCGTTTGTAGTTTCTGTACTATCCATTTGCGACTCCACAAAATATATATATTCTGGATCCCTATATTGTAGGAATGGAAGTCTATTTAGCCATGTCCGTCTGTGTGTCTGTTGAAATCTAGTTTCTGGAGTGAATTTAAGTACCACGGACCAGCTATTGGTGTCAAACTATCAGAAATATCCCTGAAATAATCGCCATTTAAAATGAACAAGATCCCTTTATCAAGGACCTTAATATAGGCAAGACTCAGCGGACGTTCCAGTTGCAGTATAAAATTCGGCACAACCGAATAAAGTTTATTATTAAAATCTGCTATAGGAATTTTATTGTTTTAACATTGTGATTTAGTCAAGTTCATGTGTTACAATACTTCAGCTGGTCCAAATGGTAAAACTTTTTTTGTCACCGAACATATCACGACATGAATATTGATTATTTTAGTAAGATCAGAGGCCTATAGACTTATCGCTTATCTATTTTAAATTCGAGGAAAAAAAAAGTAAAAAACTACTGCAACACAAAAATGGAGAAACGCAAGGACTTTAAATGAAAAAAAATAAAGGTTGTCGAATTAAACTATATATAGAAAGTTTACTGGTACCTAGTCCGCTCATAAGCTTAATGGTCTAATGGTGTACAGCGTACGAAGACGATTGCAAACCCATCCCAAATTTTTTTCCTGCTTCATTTACAATAAGGCCACAGAAGTCTAGACATCTCTAACTCTCCCCTGCTTCCCAATACGGGCTCTACTTATTTTTTGGCTGACGTTTTTCTTATAAGATTTTTAACAACTTAATTACTAATAGCATTATGATGATGGGGCACTAAGAAAGGCTCACCTGGTTTTGTCATAATTTTTTTAAGGAAAAACAAGACCTTTTAGTAATAAGTTAGTGACGGTACTATAGCCCCACCTCGTGGGTTGAGTTTATCCGATTTTTTTTAAACAAAAAATTTGTACAACACTTTTTCAGTGCATGTTTCTTTAATAACCAGCACTCAGGGGATATAAATAGAGTGCATTGTGCTTGTACCAGGAAAGTAGATTATGGGAAGTAACATATAAAGGGTGTGCTTATGGACAGTCGATAACAAATAAGTGTGCTCTTATTGATAGACGCGTATCACGTATAAAGTCTCTGCTTAAAGAAAAGGTCTCCCTGATTTCTTTAGTAAAAATTTCGGTAGACCATCGACAGAATATTAAAACACATTCTATACCACGACAATGCTCCAGAAAATTGATGGGGTTAGACGCTTCAACGCCACCTTGTGTAATTTCTTGCGGCACAAAAAAAGAGCCCAATTTAGTAGACATTGCACTGATTTTGATGGGTAGAATATCAAAAGTTTTTATCTTCCCAATATTTATACCATCCACTAATACAGACGATTTAGCATAGTCAGCAGTATGGGTATGTGCTAACGGACAACATTGGATCCTAAAAATACTAAAATTGACTCTATTATCACGGATCGAATGAGATGACACTATTAGATTGTGGTGTAGTGTGTCATTCACATTCTTTCTTAAAACCGTCATCTCCAAAGCAAATACTAAATGCTGCTGCGATCTGCATTTAAAGCTTGATATAGAAGGTCATTAAAAAAATCAGTAATATAGAAGAACAAGAGACGGAGCCTTGTAAAACTCCTGCAATGACTTTGAATTCCTAAAAAAGGGGCCCCCTCATACAACTTATAACAACACTAATAACGCAATCGCTGAGAAAACTCAATATTAATGGAGAAAGTCTTTCATAGATGCTAAATGCGGCAAGTGCTAATAAAAGCGCACAATGGCAGACTCTTAAATTGCCTTTGAAATATTTAGAGCTACCAGTTTACTTTCACCAAAATTATAGTTTTAGTTACACTACTTTTCTAATAAAAAGCGCAGTGGATTGCTCGTTGAACATTCTAAAACCATACTGGCGGTCAAGTAAAAAACATTACGGTCCAGATAATTAAAACGGCGACAGTTGTTATACTTTTTGTCACCTTGAACAGTGCTGAGGAAATAGCCATTGGCCAGTTGTTTTCAGGTTTGCTAGCCTTTCCCTTTTAAGGAATTGTTGCAAAAGTAGCTTATTTTCAGTATATGGAGAATATTCCAACATGGCATATATTTCCAAAAAGGTGGGTAAATGAATGCATTAGCATCGAAGAACAAAATTGTAAGGCCTGTGCAAGTTGATTGTCCAGGCCTGGAGTCCTAATATTGTTTTTATCATTTAAAACCCTTCCACTGCAGGAGTTTGAAATATGACTGGCAGTGGTGTGCTGTTTTCCGAGAAATATAAAAAGCCTGCAAATATCGTAGCCAAAGGTATAGCTTTTCCATCCGGCTGACTGAATAGTATACCAAAGATTGCAAAGCCATATTTTTGTTAAGAAGTGACGAAAATCTTTTGATGTCTTTAGTGGCAAAAAGCTTATTTTTCTGAGTATTGTTGCATACAATAATCTTGTCTGTTGGCATTTATAGTCAAAGTTCCTGCTAGTGCGCCCAATACTAAATGATTTCTCGTAGCTTAAGTTAAATCATTCTCGAGAAAAAAGCGCTTTTTCTGCCCTGCGTATCAGAAGTCATATATTTTCAAGCTTCTGGTAAGCAAGCTGCAGGTGGATAGACCTGTATGACTACAAGTATGAGTTCTAAGGAGCGAGCCGCCTGACAAGTGGTTTGGTCATGTTCAGCCCTTATTTGACAGCTTGCGATTAAGGCAAGCTACCATGTAAACAACCCCACCTAACAAGTGCGGTTCTTTTATTAAAAGTATGTGTTGAGCTAAAAGTGATGGAAAAGCTAAAGCTTATCTTGGCTACAGCCTTCAATATTTATAGTTTATTTTTTTTGATTTTTTTAATAATTAAATTTTTATTATCATAAAAGGAATTGTAATGATTCCAGCAAGTGCCAGACTAAAATCTAAGTAAGTTCTCAGATTTAAATAAACGTCAGTTCCTATGATGTGCTTCAAGATTAGCTTGATTTTTTGGGCACTGAAAATATAAATCACTATAGGTTGGGCAGAATGTTGCACTTTTATTGAAAACTTATTCTGCGGCCCGCAAAAGTTAAGCTTTTCGATTTCTTTAAAATTTTAAGAGGGATATTACTACGCATTTTAGAGTAACTCTTTGTGTTCTCTTTACTGTCGTAGGGCATTAATTAAGTCTACTTATAATTAACACAGCTGGCCACTTATAGCTACTTTTGAAAATAACTAACACTTTTTAATTATTTCCATGTTTATTTTAAATGGATTGATTGTTTGTATGTTTTTAGTCTTGGGTTGTGCTTCATATTCATTTAAATTTAAATTGATTTTTTCAAATGCCTAATGGCGTTTATTGCCGCTTTAACACTCTTACTAATCACGTATGCTTTACTATTGTTGTTATTATTGCTTTTGATTTATTAATTAATAATGATAAATTATTTTTCAATTATTGTCACACCTTAGTTATGTCAATATATTTAATAATTACTTTATGTCGTTGCTGTTTATTATTATTAACTGTCAATCAAGGATGTTGTTGTTAAAGTTTTTGTTTTGTCATTTTAAAGAGCTGTTTTCTGTGGTTATTGCTGTAGTTGTTTATCATTAACGTTATTGTGTGGCAAACTTTTTTTTTTCTTTTTATTTTAATTTCTTTTGATTTATTTATTTAACTAATGGCATTTTAAGGCATTTTGACATCAAAGTGTGGCTTTTTCCTATCCAAAGCTGTTTGTTGATGGAGTAGTAGCATGTGTTGGGTGTTTGTATTTAATATTCAGGATAAAGTCAATTTAAGCTTAGTTCATCAGTTGGACAGTTGGACAGTTGGAAAGTTAGTCAGTTTTTATCTTTATCTATAGGTTTGCTTTTGTTTAATTGGCATTAATGTTTAAGTGTCATCGAAAGAATTTTTTTTTTGCTTGTGTCTTTTGGTATTTTCTTTATAGAGTTCTAATAACTTTCTTAAAAAAAGATTAAGTATGTACCTACTTTGAAAAGATGGAAGTTAAATAAAATAAATACAAACATTGCTGGTTATTTATAAAATATTTTTTGTTAAATTTCATGTGAGATTTTATTTCTAATTTTTTTGGATTGTATGTTTATGACAATTAAGTACTTTCTCCATTTGAAAACTAATACAAACACACCTTAAGTGAATGAATTTTATTTTGTTTAAGATGAGAGGCTAATTCTTTAACAATATTAAAAAATTATTTGACTCCTTGAATGATATTATGATTAGCCCTTGAGTCTTCCTCAAGTACCAACAAAGTATCAAAAAGTTGAAGGCCATCGTATAGACCTAAGTAGAAATAACGACATTCGATTAGAGCCACAACTAAAAAATTCTTATTCAAATTTCTATATCTAAAACATTGAAAACTCCGATTGGTTTTTAGCCCCTTAAATGTTATTCATAGTATGGAAATAATGTTGGAATCTTTGGTCTTTTATTAGACTTAACGCCACAAAATGACTACTTTCCTTAAAAGATATACTGCGTATATAAACAAAATCATTATTGCCTTACTAAGCACAGTTGCGTATTTAATTTCAAATACAAAAACTTCTAAAAATAGAGAATTAATTTTTTAATACTTTGCACGTTTAGCAAATTTCTTGTCAACCTTGTTTTATTTTTTTTTATAATTCGAAAGATTTATTACGCTATTAATAAATTACCAAACTACCAAAGTATTGCGAAATTTAATTGTACTGAATATTAATCAGGAAATAATGGGGTTTTTTATTTATTGTCACCTAAGGTTTGCTAAGATAGCAGAAATTGTACCGTATAACATATGACGAGCGTATAAAGTGCCTCAAATAATGCTTAGGGCTTTACTACCATACACTGTGGAAAAAATAAAAGGGCAAAGTGGGCAAGAAAATCCTCTGCCATATCTGCTCTCGAAAACTTCCTTGGTCCATTAAGGGCCCTTTCCAGTAATTAATGAGAAGAAAAAAATAGTTTTAGTATAAAATAAAAATAATTTAAATACCCTCTTAAATCTTTCATATTGCTCCCTTGCTACCTGATTTCCTAGATAAAACTCATGATGTTTTTTAGTTGACATATGTCGTGTAGTAATTTCCAGAAGTTTTTTTTTCAAATTCTTGAATCTATGTTTGCATATTCAGACAACGTAACACAATTATCCTTTACCATTTTTAATGTCTGCTTATTTTCATACATCCTGCAAAAATCTAAAGTACTGTGACCCAATTCGTCCTTTGACTGAGCATTTACACGTTTTAAAGTATCAGCGTACCTGGTTGGGTATTCGTTGGTCCTAGATGAAAATTGTAACAAAAGTCCGTCTTCTTTCTCCCATTCTGAGCTCCGATTTTCAATAATAACTATAAGACCATTGATCGTTTTCTCCTCGTGCTTGAGCCCAAGAGCTGATAACACAGTTTAACGATGAAGAGATATATAAGCCCTTTGCATCCTCAATAGCTTATGGGCTGCCTGACGGTCTGTAATAATAGTGGGATGTCTTTTCCATAGTACATTTAAATCAGATTCCTTTAGCGTGGCCAGTACCTCCGTCTGGAATTCTCTGTAAATATCAGTTTACAGAGAATTCCCTGAAGTTTTGGGTGAGGTATGCTACTTTTTGCTAAGGTCATGGCAAGTGAGGTTCATCTTAGGGTCCACGCCATCTCCTTCCTTCATACGGTGAGTTTGCAGGCCGGAATCGATCATACAGACATTATGTACATCTTGAAGACTTATTTAAGCAATAAAAAAACATGCTGAAGAAACCTAATAATATTATCTTCTTTGAAGAAAAATCCTTCGCCTCCCTGTCTTCAAAAAGAAAAAAAAATAATTGTGTTTGCTTAAAATTCTAAAAATCAAAATAAAAATAAACTTTTGGCTACCAAATGTCTGCATGTATCTCTATAAATTTTTGACGTATATTTTATAGTTAAATTTTATACTCGTGGGACAAATATAAGAAGCATTGCTGTCGTATAATATTTTTATAATTATTTATTTCGGTTTGTTGTTTTATTGCTATATGAAAACTAAATTTGTTAAAGTTCGATTAAGCATTTAAATAAAAAAACCTTAACTCAACAAAGTAAACCTTAAACTTAATATAAAAGCTTTATGCTTCTTACGTAGTTTTGGGAAAACAAAAGACTTAAGCAGCAAACTTGATAAGCTTAAATTTTTTAAGCCAAACAAAACAACAATACATTATGACGCTTACAAATAAGCAATAAAACTGTTTTTGTTAATCAAACATTTACCAAATCAATCAATCTTGTTGATAGCTCTACAAAGAAAAAGATATTCTTTCAAAAATAAAGGTCTTTTTAAAAATAAAAAAACTTGTTTTCTTAAGGAAAAAGTCGATTTATAAAAAAAAAACAGATTTTATTTGTTAGATTTTAATCATGTTTGTCTTATCGGACCACAGAATCAAATTTTTTTATAATTTATTAATGTTACTATAAAAATCATCTCGTTTTGTGTGTCAAAAAAATTAAAAGAAAAACTTCATTTGATTGTTTCTTTTCTGTTTTTTTTGGTAGATATTTTGTTCGAAATTAATTAAATGCAAAGCACCTGCTGTGCGAACTCACACGCCTCAGTTGATTTTTTTATCAGATGGTATCATCACCTGAAATTCCTTAAAGATCCTAAAGTTTTTATTATTTTTCAATATAATTCTTAAGTTAAATGTAGAGAAACCGTAACAGCAATAACATCACAAAAATTTTTTTCAACGACTTCTTAACCACAAAGTCAATAGATCCAATGATCGCATTCTAATGTTCTTATAAGATTTATTTTTTTTAAATATTTTTCTAACTGCTTATAGGCGTATATCTGTGTTCATGTAACGTCAACTGAATATCAAGTTAAATTTTTTGTTTTTTTTTTTTAAATCTGGGAGTATTTGTTCTTAAATCTATAAAATATTAATTAATTATATTTTTATTAGTTGACAACTGAGATCTTTATCTACTGATAAAGTAGTTTGAATCTCTTTAGTTGTTTATACTTTATTTCATTACTTTGGGATTTTCTTGTATTCTGTGAGTTTAAAGAAAAACTTCTACTTTATTGTGGAAAGCATGATAAAATAAATTGGCTTTTAATAAAAATTTTCCAAAATGTTGTTCCTTTCATAATTTGCAATGATGTATTTAAAAAGATATTTTGGTATTTTTAAAGTTTTTTTTTCATATTTTTATTGTTGAGTCTTCACTAATGCGAACTAACAATAAGTATTCAAATCTTAAAACTAATTATTTTTTATTAGACCAGCCAGTGCCAGACTAAAGTTTTAGTTCTCATAATAAAGTAAATTATTTTAATTAGTTTCATCTAAGTGCAACAGTATCCCTTCTTTTCTGACGGGTGTGTCCACTATGTTGCAAAATGTTTCGAGCGAGCGGATTTCGATGTGTTTCCAGCTTGTTCAAATACTTGTACACATAGTTTAGGATTTCGCATTTTACTAGTGGAATATCTAGATCCTTGTGGATGTTGCTGTTTTTCACATACCACGGAGCACCAGTTATCATTCTCAGAATTTTGTTTTGACGACGTTGTATTTTTCTATGTAAGAGGAGGAAGCAGTGCCTGTATACCGTAGCACTAAATTGGTTTTAAAATTGAGTTGTATACTAAAAGTTTACAACCCAGATAAAGCACAGAGTTTCTACCAATTAGCCAGAGGATTTTAACAGCTTTAAGTTTAATTTGAGTCAGCTTCGCATCTATATGAGGCTTCCATGTGAGGCGGTGATCTAGGTGAATACCAAGATATTTTGTCTCAGTTCGTTAAGGCACCATATAGTTGTTAATAGTAACTGGGGAGCACGTTTCTTTGCGTTAAGTAAAAGTTACGTGTGTACATTTTTGTTCATTTATTTTTATTCCCCATAACTTTCCCTTGAGGTACACCAGCCCCAATTGGTTAAGAAAAACTTATTTGATTTCCCGCTTTGATCATAAATTGTCTGCCGGTTAAGTGTTTTTCTAGCAGGTTGGAAACATTAGGTGGTAAATTTAGTTTTAGTTTGTTTAACAGGCCTTCATGCCATGCTTTGTCAAATGCTTGAGAGACATCGATAAAAAGCAAGGAGCAGTACTTCTTTTCCTCAAAGGCTTTTCTTATAACCTGTGCCATCCTGTCGGTTTGTTCGATGGTATTATGTTGACTTCTAAGGCCAAATTGGTGATTTGGAATGCAGTTGTTGTCATTCAGGATCAGAGTTAACTTGTTTTAAAGCAGCTTTTTGAACACTTTTGACAACGTTGGTAACAAACTTATAGGCCTATTAGACTCCACCCTCGAAGGATCTTTACCAGGCTTAAGAATCATCTTTACTGAGGCGACTTTCCATATTGGCGGGAAATGTTCATTCCCTGAGTTACTTGCGAATAGATTGCATTTTTCTTCGCCATTTCTAGCCCAGGATCCTCTCAGTGGTGGTTTTACGATTACGGGTCTTTTAAGACATCTGGCTGATCGCCATAGAGAATAACTTGTCTGAGGAGGTGCGTCTAGAGCTTCCAAATAGTGCTTAACTGATGCAATTCTGTGTACCTCAAGCAAGTTTTTCAATCGATTTGTACACTCTTTTAGCTTAGTTTTAAGTTGGGGCGATCTATGAGGTTGCCATTCTCTTCGGGCTCTCCTTTTTTTAGATAAAAGCTCTTCAACATCGCCAGAAAAAAAATTTGTTGTATTTGGCCTGACGGTAGGTAGTAGATGCATATTCAACAGCTTTTATAATATTTTCATTAGGGCTCTTTAGTTTTATTAATAAAATATTTTATATCAATCTTTTTAGGTGTGTAAGTGCGCAAGTCTACTAGTTTGTGTGTCGCAGGTTCAATTCTAAAAAAATTTACAGAAATGAAACTAGCTCTGTCGTTTCCCTTAACGGCTTCTTTTTTTCCTAACCTTAGCTCATTTTCTATTTTGCGAAATATCTAATAAATTTTCTCATAAAATTTGTAACTTTTCTAACAAATATTTCTGATCAAATTTTAAAATAAAATCATTTCTTTATATTTATACGTATTTGCTAAACACCTTGAACCCTTTATAATTGACTAAATAAATTAATGACTTAAAAAAAAAAAACAAACACCAAGACCAACTATTAAAATGAAAACAAATAACTAAATAAATAACGTAAAGCATCAAAAGACTTTAAGATTTAAAAAGAAGTTCACAAATTGTCACTTCATTAACAAAAGACTTAAGACACATACCCTAAATAATCAGTGAAAAAGAAACGTAACTAAAAGAAAATCTTGTAATTTATTTAGGATTATAACATTAAAAACATTACAACAGCAATTAACAAATTTATTAAACATAAATATTTTTAAACTTTCACACAATCATGATGGCAATGATGATTATCTGCATTTATGAGGTTCAAATATATGTATTCAATAATCACTCGAATGAATGTGTGTGGATCTGTCCGCTGCCTGACCAAAAAAATATTTTTAATTGTCTTTTAAACATATTCTTGTTTATATTTTATTTCGTCATGGTGCATATGAAATGTTTTTTAAATTCTGTTGTCTGTTGGCAGGCATTAAAGTATCCAGAAAATAAAATACAAGCAGAAAACAAAGAAAAAATACCCCTTCAATGCTTATAAAAACACAATAGGTGGAAAAAATGAATTAAGTAGCAGCAGCTAAAACAATTTACATTAAAGACCTTTAAACCTTAAATTCGTGATAATAAGCATGAACAATCATGAACAATCAAGAGCGCAGACAAAAAGCAGCCAGAAATTTAAAACTATTTTCAAAATTATTCTCAATATGTTTTGGCTGATTCTGTCAAACCTGTGTATAAAGTACAATAAAGTAGACACTAAGAAACTTTTTGTTTTTATTTTTAAGCTTTAAATGTCGCATAAGTCAGTATTGGCCTCATTTTATTAACGCTTTAGGTCCTCATACAAAAATTTAACAAAAAAATATTGATGGTTTATATTAAAATATCGTGGCATGCATTGCTTAATTGTGAAAAATAAGTGAATGCATTATGCATGGAATACTGTCAGTTTTTTACTTTGAGTAAAATCTTGTAAAGATTTTTCCTTGTTTCATTAGGTAAGTCCATGCTAAAAGCCTTTCGGTTACAAACTGTATACCCTTTACCATTGAAAAATAGGATGTAAATAAAAAAAAATTTTTTGCAACAGGGACGCTACAAAAGTGAAGGGACAGCAGACGACGCCATATTTATTGCTGCTCCTTAAACATTTCTCTTCAGTAAGGCTTACCATTTCATGATGAAAGATATACAAGCCAATAGCGAGTCGAAAGTATTAAAATTTACTACCGAAATTCGGAGTCAGTGGCCTCAACGTTAAGAGCGCTACGTCAAATTTATGGTCGTCATAATCATCCTAGAAGATCAATAGTTGTGCATCTAGTGGAAACATTTTAATCCACAGGCACAGTACAAAATGTTTCCGTGCCAGCGAGACAAAGAAGTGCTTATAGTGTCTAAAATAATGCTGCCGCTGAGGCTTCAGTTGAAGAAAGCCCAAATGTGTCTCTCGCACGTCGTTCCCAAGCGTTGTGCATCTTTGTGACGTCCTTGTGGCAAAATTTGCGGAAAGACCTTAGCTTACATCCTTACAAGATCAAATTGACGTAAGAACTGAAGCCGCTTGACCACCAAAAGCATCGTATGTTTCATGAATTGGGCTGAGCAACAACTTTAAAATGATTTGGACTTTCATCGAAAAATCATTTTCAATGATGAGGCTCCTTTCTAGCTGAATTGCTTCGTCAATAAACATAATATGCGTTATTGGTCAGGCAGCAATCAACACGTACTCCATGAGTTTTTATTGCATCCCGAAAAAAATACGGCTTGGTTCGTTTCATAAGCCGGTTGCGTCATTCGGCCGTACTTCTTCCATGATGATCAAGACTGGCACGTTATTGTGGGTGGGAATCGATACCGTTCAATGATAACTGAATATTTTTGGCCCCAATTGGACGACATGAGCTTGAAGGACATGTGGTTCTTACAAGATGGCGCCAAAAGCCACACATCTAATGTCACAATCAATTTATTGAAAACCAAGTTTAAAGAACGTGCTATCTCCAGTCGATTGGCCGCCTCGGTTGTGCGATTTGACGCCTTTAGACTATTTTCTGGGGGGGCCACGTCAAGTTTTTAGTCTATGCCAACAAGACAGCTACGATTGATGAAGTTCGTACGAATATCAAACGTGAAATTGCAGCAGTATCAGCCGATTTATGCTTGAAAACCATCGAAAATTGGGTTCAGCTTCTGGACTTCTGCAAGCGTGCCCGTGGTGGCCATGCAAAAGAAATCTAGTTACATATATAACGACATAAAACATGCTTTTACAGAAATAAAGAATTTCATTCATATCCAAAATCGTTTTGGTTGTATTTAAAAAAACACTGTTGTAGCGCTCTTATTGAAAACCCCGATTTCTGATATATATTTAGTAGGAAACATTTATGCCATTTTTTAAATTAATATTATTTGCAGCAAACATTTGTAATCATAAGTATTGTTGTTATAACCTTAGGGTGCTTTACGTTCGTTTATTTGCATATATTCATACATACATACATATATGATTAACATTTACACGTTTTAAGGCCACAATGAGATTAAACGTTTTGCAATTGTTGCTGCACTACAAGCTTATTGCTTGCAATACTTTGTTTATATCCTTTTTCCCGTTTAGCATACTAGTTCATTTGTTGGAGTCTTTAATTCTACTCTAGCTTCGTTTTATAAAGCATGATAAATATATCTTTTCCCCTCCAAATCGTATCTACATGCTGTTTTAAAGCATTCACATGAGAAGTCAAAAGAAAACCTTCAAAACATGAGCTTTAGATTTGCAAGATATTTTTTTTATTCATTGTTAAATCATATTTTGTTTAGGTTTTGTTTAACAAAAACTGCAAAAAAACTTTTTGGCCTTTTAATTATTAACGATTTTTTATTCATGACTTTTGACTTTGTTTAATATTTAGTCATTAAATTAAATAAAAATAAATAAATAAAATAGTTCGAATTGACAGCCATATAGTAATCATTGAGTTTTTTTGTTTAGCATTTGGTGATGGTTTTTTTCTTTATTTTAATTATTTCTATATGTTTCCTCTAAATGTCTGAAACTTTTTTAGTTTCAAAGGAGAGGGCAAGATTAGTGGCAAACATGACTGCCATAAAGATGCTGAAGCTTTTAGAAAGTTTTTAGGACTACAAGATTATAATCATTGTAGTTTTATCAAAAAATGAAAAAGTTTACATTTCTCCACGAAACATAGTTCTTAGATGTTAAATTACACGAGCGTGGTTGCTGCTTTCCAGTTCCTTTTCTTGAGTTAATTTTGTCGCCAAACATTTGACCTAACAAGGTTATTGGTTTACTTCTTGGTCAAAATATTTTATAGTCTCGTTGAAGCCAATTCTACTTTAAATGACATAAGGAATACAAATGGTGAAACGTTTACATGTTTATCTATTACGGTAATATTGCAACATGTTCCGCATTTAAAGATACTCAGGTCTTCACAGGACCCGAAGAAATAATTTATGTTTTACCGGCTTTCATTGTTTCACCACTTGCATCCCGTATAGTTGCAGGCCATGATTTTTATTTAATACTTTCCAAGAAGTAAACGGGCAGAGAGCAGTTCAATGGAAATCGTGTCGAGTTTGCAACACTCACGTCTTAAGTGGTAATAGCTTCTTCTTTACCTACGTAACTGGACCGATTCGAAGAAGTAGTTTTCCCAAAGTATGCTGCCATAAGTCAAATACTTTTTATTAATATGACACACAGTCTTCTAGTTATCCCTATCAAAAATTCTATGCATCTTAAAAAATAATCTATTTTATGGAAAGATTGGACATTTGTTTTAAACATGACAAACGTTACGTAAAGGAACGATTTTAAATGTTGAATAGCAATAACTCAATCGACTGGGGTGAGCCCAGTAGGTATAAAAATATTTATTTAAATGATAAGGTTTGGTTTGAAACCGTCATGAATAAACATTGCCTTTTTAGGATATATGTATGTGAAGATAATGAGAAAAAAAAGGAAAGATTACCTCATGTGCCAATACTTAATTCTATTCAGTGCTTGGGTACATAATTTCTCGTTCTCCTAAAAGCGGTATCTGAATTCATAATAGTAGACCTGATCCTAAGCTCAAGTAAATAAAAACTACGGGGTTACTTAGAAAAATAAAGTTTTCCAAATTTGGTTTGATAGATTTTTCTCGCTTCTGTAAATGTTTTTGGCCAGGCTTGTAAAAAGGGAATATAAATAAATAAAATACAACTTTATTGCGCTGTTTCAATTATTTTTAAAACAGAGTAAAAGATCAGAAAAAAAATAAAACTTTCATAATTTTTTATACAATCTTTATGCAGAATTTTTAACTTCTAATAAGCACCATTAAGCGCCAGTTAGCAAACCCTGGACCTTCGTCTGGGTCTAGAGTCTTTAATTTAATATTTCTAGACGCAAAGTTTAAAAAAAGGCAAAAAAGCAACAAAGCTATGAAGAAGTTTTTTTTTTGTTTACTTAGTTGACTTCCGACCTCTATAAGGTCAATAGCCTCTAAAGTCGCATTTCTAGACTCATAACCTTAAAAAACCCAAAAACCAAACCAAAAATATGAAAAGCTTTTTTTATCCACTTAGTTAACTTAGGACACCATATGGCCCAATAGTTATTAACCCTTCTGTGACATCCTTGGTACAGCTGTAACAATTTGGATTTTAAAAGTGAATTTTTGACATTACTAATCAACTTTCAGAGCTTACCTTTTAGGAATGCCTCAACTATATATTTGAGAGTAAAATTTAGTATTTTTTTCGTATTTATGTGTCCCAAATATCGGTGGGGAGAGGCAAACTTATGTTTATACGTCGTTGCCATCCCTGGTACAATTGTAACATGAACGCTGTCACAACGCGATTCTTAAAAAAAATACTTAAGTATAAAATATATATAAAAGTAGCTGTTCTAGGCTTGGGATGGATTCACAGCAAAATAAAATGCCAGCCGAGGCTGAAGAAGGGGTAGATATAATAACTTCAAGAAGATTTTTGCGAATGAATGAGCAAGAACATCAGGAATGGGTTGAAAAATTAGCTTTGTATATAGCCCATGATGATGAGGAAAATATGGAGCATAAATGTCACGATGAACCATTTCCTGGTGAGTCAGATGAAGACCCTGAATATTTCCCAAATGAGGAAGGAGCTTCAGATGAAGAATCAGAAATCCATATCGAATATAGCCCAGAAGTGGATAATGATGAAGAGGAAGATATTGAATTTGACACTTTACAACTTGAAGAAGACAATGCTGAACTTTTCACAGCTAAAAATGGGACAAAATGGTGCCAAAGCCTTCACCATCAACAAAAATACGGTTACATAATATCCTTCGTTAACAAGGTGGCCCACTGAAATGTCTAGAAAGCTTTTCTCTCATCGAAATCTTCAAACAGATAAATACCGAAGAAATGGTAGACATAATTGTCAGAGAAACAAATAGAAAAGCTAAAGTGGTTTATAGAAACATGAACGAAAAGAAACCTGTCGCTCAGCCCAGGAAATGGATGACTGTTATACTCAATCTAATTTACGCATTCTTTGGCTTTCTGATTGCTGCAGGTGTCACTAAGTCTATATATCGGCATACTGCTGAGCTATGGAAAACAGATTGGTTTCCTATATTTTGAGCTACAAAGACACGTCAGAGGTTTCACTATACTAACCGTTTTATTCGTTTTGACAATAGAGAAAAAACGGACAATGCTGCTGCAATAAGGCCAACGATGTTGTTACTGTAATTGAGCAATTGACGAGCACTTTAATTTTTTTTCTTTTATACAAAAAACCAATTTTAATAAAAGGCTTGCGATTTTAAGCATGCAAAAAGTTCTGTTTTCATATAAAAGACCATGTTTTTAGTGTAAATTACATATTGGTACAGCTGTGAGTGGAAGGACTGTAAGGAAGGATGTCACAGAGGGGGTAATTAAACATTTCTAAACAAATAACCTTAAAAAGGCAAAAAACTAGAAAAAAGTATTTTTGGTCACTGGACATATTCATAAACATTCAAAACTTTTTGAAAGAAAAATTAAATATGTTTTAATATTTATTAGTCCAAAAATTATAAAATTTTGCCCTTCTTTTACCCATAATGGTTCTTAATTTCCAAAAAAAGCACCCAAATTGTATTTTTCCAAGACCAGTCAAACGCACTTTAAATTATGTTTCTATCATTTTTAGTTTAGAAGTTATAAAATGAACCTAAACAGAACCAAATCAATTTCAAACCCTTTCACTCCTTAGGGTCAAAATTTCGAAACAGTATGAATATCCAACTTTTTAGACCTGTCAAATACAGTTTGAATTACGTTTTTTGTTCTTGGCTTAAAATTTACCAAATACGAAAGTATGCACTATATATATTTACTTAGTTTTCCCACTAGGAGTTTTTAGGTGTATTTTTGGTGTTTTTAAGCAGCGGAAATTTTTTGGGGTTTTGCTAAAAAAATCGTTAAAAAATTATTAAAATTTATATGATACTACCAATCGTCAAATAAAATTGCTTAAAAATATCTTTTTATATTTCTAAAAATAAGTATGGCATAAATATTAAATTTATTTACCAAAAATTTATGACATTGGTTTTAAAGCCTCTAAGAACGAACAACTCTTAGTAACGCTATTTGATGTTATATTATTAATTTGAAATAAATAAAAATTCCAATTGCATTATATGAGGAAAATTCTTCTTTTTGTTTAATTCTACTCTTCTAATAAATAAAGTATTTTTCGTTTAAAAACAATAAAATTTGTAAACCACTTTAAAACTTTTCAAGTTTGTGTCTTAAGTCTTAAGTTGTAACAGCACTAAACATGCCAAACAAATAAAGTTCTTAACTTAAGTCTTTTGTAAATAAGCACAAAAACTACTCAATAATAAAATTCCCTCAAAAACAATTTGTAGAAAATTTTAAATAGAAATAATAAAACTAAATTCGATTGTAAATTTTCTTTTTCTTATTGAAGTTTGCAAAACAAATTCAATATGAAATTTATTAACTCAAATGAATTGAGGAATGAAAACAAAGGCAAAAGAAAAAAATTAAAGGTTGTTTTGTTTAATGCCAAACAGATATTTAAAATAAAAAAAAAGGCAGAAATTGCAAGAACAAAGTATAATATAAAAACACAACATTAGCGATAAGTAGCATGCAACATATTACTAAATTAAAGAAACAAACAACGCGTTCAAGCAACAACTTATTGTTAGTATTGCCACCAACCATTGAAACAGCCGTACTCTGTGCCACAAAAATGCTATTTAGCTCAAAATTTTATATAAACTTCTTTTTTTTGTCTTAAAGATGTCAGTGTTTATGTAATTTATGTTAGTTGGCTTGAAATTTCTCACAAAAGACAAAAGAAATACCACAAACGTTTAAAGAATTTAAAAGAAAATGCTGACATTTTGCATTTCGAACGCATTCCTTAGGGCGATTAATCGATGGATAATACCATATATTGTTTGGATATTTTAAAGTTTTCTTTACCTCTAGCCCCTCCACTCTTCCCAGCTATGTTTACATAACATGCATCACAATCAAATCGTTTTGTTGACTTTTTAGTATATAAATTTATATAAATATTTTGCAGTTAAAATGTAAAAGTGAATTCGCGCAAGTATGTGCAATACACAATTGGTTAGTGGGCGCTTTAAAGAAACCACACACATATTCGTCTCATCTTTGTTTTGAAGAAAACTATAAAGGACGTCATCGACATCAGGCAGCTTTTTTTTTAGCATTTTAACAACAGCAATAACAACTGTAAGAATGTTTAAAAGAAAAACAACCAACAATCTCTTAAACAACATTTAATAGCTTGTGCAATACATGGAGCTTATTTAACATTGACACTGATGATCATGAGCGGTTTTCTTGTAGTTTTGCAATCTGAAAGAAACCCAAAAGGATTCTTTTGCTTTTCGATAAAAAAATTAATTTATTTTTAAAGTTGTTTGATAGAAAACCATTACACGAATATGTTGTTGTCGATTGTGTTGTGTACGGCTGATAGGGGTAAGCACTGTTCATAGCATCTGGCAGTGGCTGTTTGCGTTAAACTGTTTTTATTTTTGTTTTTGTCAATATGCAATGCATTTTAAGGCTGGTCAGAGAAAAATCAAAATATAAAAGCACACGCTTTTGTTTTACTTTTTGTTTTATTCAAAAACAACAACTTTACTCTGCCTGATTTTTGAAATTAGTTCTAAGTATGATTGATTAAGGAAAATCTAAATATCGATCGCACTTTAAAATTTTAGGTATGACTCTTGATTTTAAAAAGTTTTTTCCTTCTGTCTAATTGTCATATGATTGAAGCATTGGACCCAATTTTTTTTTTTTTGAAATTTAACATTAAAAAAACTCGAAACGAAAAGTGAAATACATGCAGTTAAACACCTTTTAAAAAAGAAGACCTTTAATGATATTGCTGACCGCTGATCTTGCCCTTTACTCCCAGACTAAAAATTCTAACGCAAATATATTTTTTGATAGTCAGGCGGCAATCAACGTAATCTCCTTAAACCTGACATGCTTCTCAATTATCCAACCGTATATGTATGTATGTAATCTCTTGGTAAACTATGAACCTTTAGAGAGGTGCACATTTATTTGATTCGGTGACATACTCTGGGGTATCGACGGAGAGAGAACTTGCAAATTAGCAAAACAAATGATTGATTTATCTATGGAAAGGACAATGCACCCTCGAGCTCTATTTATATTCTATAATAGAAGAGAAGACTTTGAATTTGTTGTCCGATTTACGACAGTCTTGGTAACTATCTGTTCGTATATTGCATACAAAATCATGTGGGGATCTCGTGACCCGGGAAGAAACGAGATTTTTTTTGTTCATTGTGAAGGACATTATGGGACAGTGGCTCACGTCAAAAAAGCAGGAAAACTAGCCAGCAACTAGTGCAGGATCTTTAGTATACCGGCGGTTACAAAAGACATTTCTTATTACTGCATGTTCTTTGTCATTATTCAGTGCTCGTTCATTCAAAAGCCGAGAAGAATTATTTGAGACCGTTAAAAGTAGACAGGAAAGTGTAGAGCACTCTTAAAATCATTATATCGACTTAGTCGGATTAAGATCACCGGGTTATTATTATATCTTCTTGCTTGGCAATACGAGAAACTTAATCTGTATAAAATTCTGGAAGCCGTTTCAACCCAAGCTAACTTAGGAAGCCATAAGTTCCATTAAAATTTTAAAAAGAAAAGAGGCGCTCATAAGCCATTGTTTGCCAATTCGTTCTAGTACGGGAACAACTGGTAAGCTGGTTGGTTTTTGAGATAACACAATTTCCTTAACATCTTACGAATTGTTATCCTCTGACATAGTCAGTTTCACGTAACACGACTAAAAATGGAGAAAATTTGGTTTTTTCCTACTGAAAAAAGTCAATAGATTTACGTCTAAAAGAAAACAAAAATAATATTACAATAAATAACATATAAATAAATTGGTTAACATTTTAATTTAAGTTATCTTACAAGAAAGAGCTTAAAAAGATGGCGTGTTAAATAATCGTATATTCTTTTTTAACTGTTTGGTGAAAATGTCACATCCGTCAAATTTCCTTTAGCAAAAACAGTTTTCTGTAAAAACAATGAATCACACAGCTCGATCTTAAAGTAAACGTTCTGTTGAATTAAAATTTGCAAGGTCACACCCGTCACAGTTTTCAAGTGATCATTGTGAGCTGAAACAAGAACATGCAGTGTCTGCTTTCTATTAAACGCTAAGGAACACAACATCCTTGGAAATAACAGCTTTCACTTTAATTAAAACTTAAACAATTGTTTGAGCTATAGCAAAAAGGTGAACAAAATGGTCACACCCGTCACCATGAAATTGCCCATATGTAACTATCCAGAACTCTTAGACAGGGAACTTGCAAGAAAGGTGGAGATATGTAGATTTCAGAAAGAATTAGAATTGTCTCTAACGCTGCGATTATAAGCTTGAAGAAAATTTATAATCCAATAACACACGAAGCTCCTCTGGCTCTGATCTTTGACACGGCATTTGCATAAAATGTGAAAAACTATATATTTCAATAGGAGTTTCGATTTTTTTTTTAACAATGCGACCATGATTTTAAAAATAACTAATAAACCCTCTTTTACATGTTTTTTAGCATTAAGTACGCCTTGTTGACACTGGCGTTCTCTTTTAGTCCTTTTAGGGGTACACAGACCTTGTGATTATGAAAATAACGAAAATACCATTTTAACAATCGTCGGCAGAGTTGCAGTTGAGTTTGAAGTGGAGTGTTGTAGTACAAACAATTCATTTACTTGTTCATTGCCGTAGTAATTTCAATGTGCATGGATTCACAAAATAGTTTTTCAGTGATTAAAAGTCAACGTGAATTTAAGGACAGGCTTTTTCGCTAGCCTACTATAAGAGGTTCATTATTTAGTTGTTTAGCCAGTTGCTTTAAAAATTCTTAAGCATTGCACTTCGGTAGACATGATGTATAGCTTTGACAGTTCAGTTCTCTGGTGAATTTTGCACAATCTTATTCAGTATATTTTGGACCTTTACGGCAAAGCAAACAATGCTTCATTTACCACTTTATACATATCCATAATCCGCTACTATTTTTCAGATTTTCCAAAGTATATTCAAATCGCTTCTCTCCCTTTTTTCCCAGTAGACTTTAATAGAAGGAACCTAAGTAGGCCAAAGTAAAATAGAAACTTTTGACTTATCGAGAACTGTTTCATGTGGAATCACTTGAATTAAGTACTAAAATGGTCAGAAGAGTTTTGTAAAATTATCATTCAGTAATTTAGCCCAGCCTAAACTAGAACGTCGCTGTACTCTAAGCATTGCCGCTGGCCCCAAACAAAAAATTTAAGAAGATATGCTGGAACACCTATGGGAGTAAACTCCGACAAAATACCGCTGATGTTTTTTACGATAGTCAAACTCTATGATCCCACTTATCAACAAAATATTCCATGACCTGATATAGATTAGGAGATGTTATCAGGACTTACTTTTTCTAGGTTGCCTAGAGTAACACTATTAATGTGACTGCAGAGTAACTCAAAGTAAATAATCTTTAAGAAGAACTTTTGGTCATACTGTGTCTGTCTTTGGCGATTTTCAGTTATTGAAATGGTTTTAAGTCTTTGAGTGATCCTGCAACTAACTATCCACCAAAATTTCCCATCTTGTTATAATGAAGCTGGTCGGTCACATTTTTTCTTTTAACTTGATGTGAACGTTCTAAAGTTTTCTTTACGTTTTGTTTGCTTTCATTGTCATTCTTATTGTTTTTACTTTTAATGGTGGCCTCTGACGATAATATTATTGCTGTTTAATGTTGTTTTTGTTACTGTTTGCATGTAGCAGGGGAGAAGTTAGTAAACATTTTGATTGTGGCAAATGTTGCAATGTAAATACGTAAAACAATAAAGAAATAAATTACTTTCAATTCCAGATTTTGCAATAACAACAAACTTAACAAACTAAAATAAAATTAAATTAAAGACAAACAAGCAGCAGTTGTAGTTGTTATTGTTGTTGTTGCAGCTGCATTTGTAAAAAAAATCATATGGAATTCAACATCAACATGACACAAAGCGCCGAAATCGTGGTTATGTCCAACGCTAAGCAGCAAAGCACTTGTTTTAACTTTTATTGAAAGAAAAAAATGGCGTTTTATTTTCCATCTTCTTGTTTTTGGATAATTATTTTTTTTCGTTGCATTCTTTGTTTTAGACAGATTTTATTTCTTTTGTGTGAATATTTTTTTTGTAAGATTCTGTATTGCAGTTTAGTTCCCTTTTTTTTAATTCCTTGTTCTTTTCGTTCTGCTAACATGAACTTTGGGCGCTTAAAATTGCAATTTTTTTTATTGTTTTTGTTTTTTATTACAATTCGTGAGCGTGCCAGCCATACAGTTTGTGTGGTATTTTAGACCAAACAAATGGTCATGGTTTTATGACCAGCATTACAATTGGTGGCTCAAGTACCATCTTACCATCACTACAACTACTACCACAAAACCAATTTGAGTAGCTAAAGAACGTTTAATGTTGTTTTGTTTTAGTTTAACTGTCTTGGATTGGACTGGTTGCCGGACTGGCTGGTTGAAACTATATGCATTTTTCTTTCTTGGTAAATAAGGACCACCGTGAGTGTAAAAATTGTAGCCGTTGGTAAACTTTTTTTGTGATTATTGTCTTGTTTCATTTCTTTTTGCTTTTTTATATTTTTCAATTGACTACGCTTACTATGATATGAGCTGTAATAAATTTATTTAAAATTTTTTGAGGGTGTTTTTGTTAAATCACAGGATATTAATTGCTTTTAATTTTCTTAGCAAAAAACTGATTATTAACGTATATTGATTCATTTCGGTACAAAACTCAAAAAAATATATAAAAACTTGTTTTAATCCAATATGGCTTTATGTGGAAAAGTTTTTAAATAAAGTAGTTTAACCTCTTTATCTTAAATTAAATTTTCGCTAAAATGTGATTCAGGATATCTGGAACAAAGCGTTCTTTTTGTTTGAAAGCTTTTGCGAAGCCAATACGCCAGTGTTTTTCTTTTTGATAATGCAATTTTATTTTAAGTAAAAAATTTACATCCACCTCTTTCAAGATCACATATATCTGTAATAGAGCGATGCGCAGAGGTTTTGTAATGCGACTAAGTTCTTCTTGCTTTAGCAAAAGGCCTTAAAACCTAATGTAAAGGTGGTAATGATATTTTTTTAACTGCACCTGGGAAAATTCTTTGAAATGCAAATTTAGTTTTTAAATAAATTTGATCATTTGGCATGCATATTAACAACCTTAATAACTTTGGGTCAAAACTAACCAAATTTTTTTTTTGTTAGTGGGCTATAGGACTCCAGCTGTGCGGAAAGATATTTGTCTGTTATCACCTAAGGGGTAACAGAAACAATTCCTCTGCTCTTGAACATCTCCGGCAGCACACCACTTTGCATCAAATATTAACTGGTTGTATGGTTAAAACTCTATATGGCCGCATATAGAATAAAAAGGCGAAGTTACTGAATATCGAACTGCAAACGGTTTTAAGTTTCAACCATTACCTGCTGTTTTAAGGATTATGCAAAACAAGAAAGCTAGCAGAAGAACCAATCAATGTCGCTAAAAAACTAATACTTTTTTATTGCGGCAAACGAACTGATTAACAAAGAATTGGTAAGGATCTTAGACTTACGGCTGCTGTTCAGAACTGCACAAATCACTGTTAACCACATTACCTAGTCGGTTAGTTTTTCAAGCCAATTGTTAATTTCTCACGTAACTTTTACATTACGCATATAAACGTGCGCTCCAATCACTATTAACAACCATATGGTGCTTCAACGATCCAAGACAAAATATCTTGGTATTCACTTGGATCGCCGCCTCATATAGATGCAAAGCTGAAGCTGTGCTTTATCTGGGTTGTAAACTTTTACTACACAACTCAATTTAAAATTAATTTGGTGATACGGTATACTCTTATGGGGCACTGCTTCCACCTCTAACATCTAAAAAATACAACTCCGTCAAAATAAAATCCTAAGAATGATAACTGGTGCTCCGTGGTATGTCAAAAATAGTAGTATCCATAAGGAAATAGAAGTTCCAATTGTAAAATCCTTAAATATGTGGAAATATGCTGGAAACACATCCAAACCCGCTCGCTCGAAGTATCCTGCAACAAGTGGACACTCCCGTCTGAAAAGTAGGGATACTATTGCGCTTAGACGAAGATAACTATATCTATTATGAGAACTAAAATTTTATTCTGGCACTGGCTGGACTAAAATTAATTACTAAGTCTTAAGATTTAAATACTTGTTGTTAGTTCGCAAAACCGAAGATTCAATAATTAAAAAAATTACAAAAAAAATGTTTATTTTTAAAGAAAAACCCCGATCAGGAAATTAAAATTAGCTACTGAACTCTTCAGAATATAAAACTTTGTCTTAATAAGTTATTGTTTCTTTAAAGAAGATTTAGAATAGCTATTTGCCATTCAAATATTATGTATCATAATTTTCAGAAAACAAATACATTCAACTATTTAAAGTTGAAACTGCAGTGCCTTGAAAGTTGGCTCTGATTTTTGCTCTAATTTTTATTAATTTCATTTCAATGATATTTATTTTTTGATACTTATGCTATGCTTAGTGGATTCTTAAAGTTTTGCATATATCTTTGAGTTTGCGACAGGGAAATTTTCTAAGCAGTACTGAGAGTTATTATCGTAGTCCAAGTTGCCTTGAAGGCTTAAATATAGTCCAAGTACGATACCAAATCATACGGAAAGAACGTCTAAAATCAAAAAGCATTTTACACAAAAATCAACATCATTTAATGTCTTTCGTTCGTACAGTTTGTTACGTAAAAGTTCACTTTTGGAATTATAGCATTCGTGAGCGTATGAATAAACGTATGATTTTAACGAACGCTGATACGTTCATACGATTGACGTATCACGAAATTTTTCTTCATACGATTGTCAAATCAATCACGGATGTGATTTAAGCCAAGTTTAAGTTTTATTTTAAATCATGTCAGTAAGATGACATTTTATAAATATCTTAATAAGCAAGATAATGCTCAGAGTTGCCTAATTAAGAAAGATAAACTCATTGGTGTTAACCGCGATGATCCTTATGTGAAGATACAGGAGTAACTGCATTGTGTCTAGGGCGTTATGGTCAGGGAAACGTTTAGCTAAAACTAAGGTTGTGTTAAACTAGGAAGGTTCAACCTAAACACTATGATTGTTATCATTGACAGATAGTGTACAGTTAGAGTCAAGACGATAGAGAGCGGTACATCAGATTATTAAAAGGTGTGAAAAGCCTAATTATTTCGTGTAAACTAACTTTTAAAAGAACACTTAACTAAATTACTCCACTAGATTTATATGAGAAACACTTAGTTTTATATAAAAATGTCCATTTTAGCTATTCTTTTTTGAAAAATTAGGTTAAAGCCGAAAGAAGAAGTACCTCTATTTAAAAGACTCAAACATTCATATAAGTTATATTGATTCTGAACTAATGTTGGTTTAAATAAATGCCATCGCATTGAAATATTTTGTATTGAAAAAAGACTTTCTTAAAAGCTTTTAATATTGAATGTTATGGCATTAGAAATTATTTTAAATATTTTGTTTTAATTATAACTTTTTTATAAGATTTTTAAAATACGTGCATTATTATATAGAATTAAATGGTCATTCACTGTCAACTTATTCAATTAGCACGATAAAAAATAAATATGGACTGTGTGCTAAGAAAATTATAAAAAAATTTACTGACATTTTTTATATATAAAAAAATATATTTTTTTTTTTTTTTGAACAAGACCTTCTTAATCAATCATATTTTGGTAAAAATGTCGATTTCTGTGCCTTAATGAAACACACAAAATACCTAAATATATTAGTTTTTTAGTTGAATATAAAGGTGTAAGCACAAATATTATTTTAAGTATTTAACTAATTGGTGCAATAGAATTAGATTCATTACAAAATGACAGGCTGGTGTAAACAAATACACAAGTTTGTTGCTTAAGTCTTTTGATTAAGATTCTGTAAATTTACATACAAATCGCATGTGAATTACTTTCAGAACTAACGCTTTGTTTACTAAAAATTTGTTTCTGTAATTGAAACTTGTTGTTTTTGTAATTAGACTAAGATTCTGTTCAGTTTTGCATTAAATAATAAATCTTTTTAATATGACAACTTAGTTAAATATGTAAATACAAATGGCAAGATCATTAATTATTTAGTTTAATTGCTGAACAATAATAAAAGAGAAACGTAAATACAATGCTTACTAACATCAACAGCTGCAAGATAGAGTAATAAAGATCTAAATAATAACTTTTCTTTTTGCATTGCACATATTTATTTAGAAAATTGCCTCATTGTTTTGAGTACATTTAATTTTATCATGCACACACACCGTATCTAATTAATGAAATCTTTGGTTTTACAAATTGTAAATTTAATTATTTTCATTCATTTGAATACTTGTAGTTGAAAAAATATTCTAGCTTTTACAACTGTCACCACTAACGGTGTCACAATGATTTATTATTTATTAATTTAAAAAAATAAACTTATTTGTGGGCCAAGACAACTCAAGTAGAGCTGCACAAACAAACTTGTTTAAAAAATGATTTAATTTTT